>OW240913.1:35639070-35773389 GCA_933207985.1 Pelobates cultripes | reverse complement strand
ACTGGCCAAATATTAGTTTGTTTGCTTTTTTCACACTAAAACAAATATGAATGCTAACTTTGGCCAGTGTTTGTGACTAAGTGGCTACTAAAAAAGACTAAACATACCCCACTTTCAATACCTTGGGTTGTATACTTTTTCAAATGGTATGCCATTATGGGGGTAATTCTCATTCCTGGGCTACCACACCGTCTCAAAGGTAACATTGCTAATCTGGCAAATTTCAATTTGAAAATGGAACGTTCTATATTTGACCCTGTAACTTTCCAAAACACCATAAAACCTGTTAATGGGGGGTACTGTTTTACTCGTGATACATCGCTGATTACAAATATGTGCATTTTTTTGCAGTAAAACCTAACAGTATTATGACATTCACAGCTAAAATGTCAGACGGAAATACAAATTTTTAAAAAAATCTTATTTTCTCAAATTTTTTTAAATTTTTATTCATAATAAATTATGTTCCATATATGAATAGTTAATGATAAATTAAAGCCCTGTTTCTCCTGAACAAAATGATATATAATAAGTGTGGGTGCACTCAGGGCCAGATTAAGAGCCCAGTGGGCCTGGTGCTGACAATTATGACGGACCTAATTACAGAATCATATCGACCGAAAACAGTAAAAAACTCCCAAGCATCATGTATCTGAAGGAGATGATGCTGGAGAGAAAGAAAACAGCAGCTATAAGAAAACACATACCCTAGGCTAATTTCTCTAATTTATGTTTTCATCTTTCAAGTAAATCCATAACCCCTAACAGCAGTGTCCAGTCAAGCAGGAAGTCAATGGGCATGGTACAAGGGTGTGCCACTGACACAAATCACGTAACCTGCCAAAAGGGGCGAACATGCCCAAAAAGAGGACATGTCTGCTTGAAGAATTAGAAGGCCAGCCTGGCATGAATGCATGTCAGGCTGCCTGCCAATCATGCAGCTGGCCAACTAAGGGCATACTATGAAGACAGCACCCTGAGCTTGGCATAAATGCATCTAATGATGCGCTCACTCAACGCTTTCTAAGGACTGTCCCCTAGCACTCGCTGGTCCACTTGTCTCCTCACCTTCTTACTAGCAGGCAAAAGCTCCTGGTATATGGTCTGGGACAGAGAAAAGCTGTATGTAGTGAGTGCAGAAGAAAGGGAACATGCCACAGTGTTAGAGAGACCAAAGTCAGCATTACCTTAAAGGATCACTATGGGGTCAGGAACACAAACATGAATTCATGACCCTATAGTGTTAACACCACCATCTAGTCTCCCTGGGCCCCTCATGCCTCCATAAATATAGCAAAATCCTACTATATTCAAGCCTGAAGCTGTAACTCTGCAAGCTGTTAGACTCATAAAAACAAGCAGTCTGCTGACATCATTAGAAGTGGTGGCCTGATCCAATCACAGTGCTTCCCCATAGGATTGGCTGAGACTGACAAAGAGGCAGATCAGGGTCAGAGCCAGCATGATTCAAACACAGCCCTGGCCAATCAGCATCTCCTTATATAGATGAATTTAATTAATGAATCTCTATGAGGAAAGTTCAGTGTCTGCATGCAGAGGGAGGAGACACTGAATGTTTGGATGCATTTTAGGCAGCCATGACCCAGGAAGGATCTCTAACAGTCATCTAGGAGTGGCCAGTGAAGTTATCACTAGGATGTAATGTAAACACAGCATTTTCTCTGAAAAGACCGTGCTTACAGCAAAAAGCCTGAAGGTAATGATTCTACTCACCAGAACAAATTCAATAAGCTGTCGTTGTTCTGGTGACTATAGTGTGCCTTTAACTATATTCATTGTCAGCCAGTCCACACAAGTTTTGTTCCCATACATCCCTCTTAAGTTTCCATACTTAAGTAAGAGTATGTGAAAAGTAGTTAGGGTTGCCACCTTTCTTGGAAAAACATACCGGCCTTACTAATTAGCATAATTAAATATGTGTGGGTGACATCACATGATATAAATCACAAGGAGTGACATAAGAGAAAATGCTGTAAAATCACCAAAAAACTACTTCGTTTAAATCTGCTGTATAGATGGATTCCTCCCAGTGCCCCCATGTCTCCCAGTGCCCTCATGACTCAGTACCCCATGTGTCGATTACTCCAGGTCTCAGTGTTCCTATGTATCAGTGTTTCAGTGCCCCATGTCTCCCAGTGTCCCCTAGTGTCGTGTCCCCAGGTCTCCCAGTGATCCTATGTATCAGTGTCTCAATGGCCCATGTCTCCCTGTGTCCCCATGTATCACAGGGTCCCCATGTCACTAGGACACTAGGAAGACGGGGAGACCTGGAGACACGGGGAGACCTAGGGACACGGAGCCACCAGTGACACTGGGAGACTAGGGGACTCAGGCTGGGACACATGGGGACAATGGGAAAATAGGGGACACTTGAAGACATTGGGACACAGACACCAGGGACAAAGATACTAGAGACACTGGCTGGGGGACATGGAGACATTGAGACATGGGGGCACTGGGAGACATGGGGACACTGAGAGACCTAGGGACACGGAGCCACCAGTGACACTGGGAGACTAGGGGACTCAGGCTGGGACACATGGGGACAATGGGAAAATAGGGGACACTTGAAGACATTGGGACACAGACACCAGGGACAAAGATACTAGAGACACTGGCTGGGGGACATGGGGACATTGAGACATGGAGGCACTAGGAGACATGGGGAGAGTGAGACACTGGCAGACTGGGAGACTAGGGGTCACTGGGAGACTAGGGGGCACTGAGACACCAGGGACACTGGCTGGGAGACATGGGGACACTGTGTCCCCATGTGTCTGTCCATAATGTCTCCCAATGTCCCTTAGTGTCTCAGTGTCTGCCATAATGTCTCCCAATGTCCCTTAGTGTCTCATTGTCCCCATGTCTCCTTGCAGCTTTCCCCCCATCCCTTACTTCCCTGAGCTGTAGGCTGTCTCTGCAGGGCGGGAGTTGCTGTCTGGACTCTCTGTAGCTGCACCCCTGCAGATCACTGAGTACTTCCTATCCCTGCCTGTCTCCACACACAGCGACCCCTACTGGCCAGTGCTGGTATTGCAGCGTAATCTCCATTTATACTGAGAAAAATACCAGCATTTATATTGCCAGTATCACTGCAATATTGGCACCAGCCAGGCAGCCTCAAATACTGGCTGTGCCAATAAAATAAAAGTCAGGTGGAATCCCTAAGAGTTTGTGTGGAAAAAAAAATGTAAAAAAAAAAAAATGTTAAAAAAAAAAAAAATTTTTTTTTTAAATCAATGGGCCTATTCCATGGGCCTGGGCCTGGAGCTGCAGCTCCATCAGCCCCTATGTTAATCCGGCCCTGGGTGCACTTAATGTGACAGCTGTGAATTACGGTTGAACAGACATATAGCGCAAATTCCAGTTTTTGTTTACATTTTGTTTTGATCAGAACGTGCACTATTGACTCCGTCCTGAAGGGGTTAAACTTCTTTTAAAGAATTGTTTTGAACATTCACATTTACCTTTGTTTATTTTTTTCTGAATACCGTGTGCATCATATTTTAGTTTTAGATTTTATTACATACATTTTAGGTGGCACTGCATAACCATTATTTTTTATTAACTCCTCTTCTTATATCCTCCTTTATGTACAAACCTTTAATATCAGTTTTCGTCTTAATCATGATTTTGCGATTTATGTTCTTGAGCCAACAAGATAGGAAGTCTTGGTTAAGCTGCAAATCTCTTTGCTTTTCTTCCAAGCTTTCACCAGGAAATAGAGTTAAGACCTTGAAATAAATGCCATCCTTGTGTTGGAGCTGATGTTGATGGCTTGCAGGCTTTCAGGAAGAGAAGGAACTGAACTTTGATCACAGGAGGACTCAGATGACCAATAGTTTTGTCCAATGTCTGTTTTATTCATTGCCTAATAATTATAAAGAAACGGAACTGCTTTATGTAAACTGCATCCTCCAGCTCAGAAACCAACATAACAGACATTTATCACAGAGTGTTATTTAAACCCCTTAAAAGGGAAGCATTACTTTTCAGCATTTAGCATTTTCGGTTTACTTATTGTCTATATTAAAAAAAAAAGTATTTGTAAAATCTGAGAAATAAAAGTAGATGCTGAATTCCACACCATTCTCATTAACTCTATTTGTGAACCTCTGTTTTGCCTCCCTATCATTCTACATTAAAAAGCAGCATTTGCATGTGACAGTCAGCATAGGGAGAGCATAGAGAAAGGAGGAGAAGAAGAAACTATATTTTATTGTTCTTTTCTGACCAGGGCCAAACTAGGCATTCGTCTAGGGATCGGGCCTGCTGGAAGAGCCAACTGGGATATTTCCTGGTGGGCTCCCCCTGTCTGGGTCCGCAGCGCTGGGTATGTGTCTGTCAGTGAGTGAGTGTATGTATGTCAGTGAGTGTCTGTGTGTGTGTGTGTGTCTGTCTGTCAGTGTGTGTGAGTACTTGACTGCCAGTGTGTATGTCTGTCAGTGAGTGTCTGCCTGTGTGTGTGTGGGTGTGTGTGTGTCTGTCTGTCTGTCAGTGTGTGTGAGTACTTGACTGTCAGTGTGTATGTCTGTCAGTGAGTGTCTGCCTGTGTGTGGGTGTGTCTGTCTGTCTGTCAGTGCATGAGTGTATGTATGTCAGTGAGTGTCTGTCTGTGTGTCTGTCAGTGAGTGTGTCTGTGTCTGCCAGTGTGTGTCTGTCAGTGAGTGAGTGATATGAGGGGGTGGCAAAATGGATCTTTGCCTAGGGCGACAGAAATCCTCCAACTGCAATGTGTGCCCTGACTGAATAGAATAAGATTGTGATATCAGCTGCTAAATCTTTACTGTAAATGTAAAAGAAAAATGAGCAAGGAGTTTATGTTACTCTTTCCTCTACTGAGCTAAATCCTGTTCTTAAGCAGTTTGACAATTTACTTAGGAAGTGCACAAAGGCACTCTTGGTACCATAGCCACTACAGCATGATGCAGTTGTTATGGTGATTGCAGTATTCCTTTTAGGAGGAATTAATTGCTACAGATTTTACCTACATTACATTTACTGATTAACCCTCATGTTGCCAAAACAGCTCTGCTGCGTCAAGGCATGGACTCCAGAAGACCTCTGAACATGTCCTGTGGTATCTGGTACCAAGACATTAGCCGCAGATTCTTTAAATCCTGCAAGTTGCGAGATGATGCCTCCATGGATCGGATTTGTTAATTCCGCATATCCCACAGATGGTCAATTGGATTGAGATCTGGGGAATTTGGAGGCCAAGGCAGCACATTTTACTCTTTGTCATGTTCTTCAAACCATTCCTGAACAAATTATGCAGGGCGGCAGGGTGCATTATCCTGCTGAAAGAGGCCACTGCCATCAGGGAACACCATATATCTTGGTGGTGATACATGTCGAAGTAACATCCATATGAATGACAGGACCCAAGGTTTTCCCAGAACATTTACCAAGGCATAAAACTACCTCCGCCTTCCTACCATAGCCAATAAGGCGGCCGCCTAGGGCTCTGCTTAATGGGGTGCACCGGCAGTGGCTTTGTGATCGTCTGTGCCGCGGCCACAGCATCTTCTGCGAGTCTAAAAAGGCATTTGCCTTGGGCGGCACTTTCCAGGGGGAAGCACAAAAAAAACACCGCCCCCAAATTCCCAGGCATATACCTTGTTAACCTTGCTTAAAGGGGGCCCAAGAGCTGGCCACGAGGCAGCGGCCAGTTCTGTCCCAGGCGGTTGGGCACGCAAAGCAGGCAGTGAGGGTGCTGAGCGCTTCCTGCTCAGCTGCCTCGCGCGCCCTAGGGTAATCCTATTCATTGAGCTGGAATATGACGTCACTCTGGTTCACGGCATTACTCTGCGACACACAAGGGAGCTGAGCAGGAAAAGCTCGGCACCCTCACTGCCTGCTTTGCGCACCTGACCGCCAGGGACAGAACTGGCCGCCTGCCTGCACGCCCGCCCACAGATTTTTTGGCTTACCATCCTCCCCTGCATAAAATGAATCTTAGTGTTTCTAAAGGTACTGAATCTGTGTTGGAAACCCTTAGTGGCTGTAGGAGTGGCAGCCAATAGAAAGTATGGAAATGCTAAAAATGTAAACTGTGCTGAAATAGCACTGATTACAATGGCAAAGTAGCAAGGGCAGCATTTATAACCCCAAATGACTTTGTTAAGATAAAGTGAATTGGATTCTTAGACTGTCCCTTTAATGCTGGCTACTGCATGACTAAACCCTTCAGACTTTTCCAAGATCAAGCACTATTTATGTAATATATGTTTCCTTTATTTCAGTGTGTACATTCCAAATAACAATATAAATACTTAATTTAATTTAAATAAATTATATTATGACTCCATTTCTTCATTGGATGAAATCAAGTTATTTCTATATTTGATTATAACAACAACGATGCAAATATCTAGTAATCATGCATATTATATAGAACATATGAAATGTGCTGACGTGTGTTTGTTAATTCTAAGGGGGGGGGGAAGTAATGCTTTGTTTTTTAAACTACGCAATTGAACCTCTTCCCAGCCACAGTAAAAGCAAGCTAATTAAATGCGATTGCATGCCTCCGATATTAGCCCAAAGCATATTTTCCTATTAATAAAACAAATCCTGTTTGCTTCAGACTGGATTCAAGTTACCTAAAGTGTTGTTTCATAATTACGATTTGAGATTTCAAAGACATGAAGAATATTTTAATATATTTCTGTAGACTGTAGAGTACACATGGGCTCAGTTATAATGAAGTGACCTTACACAGCCAGAAAGCGTGTTGATGATTACTGGCAATTTAAGTTCCGCAGAAGAATGTTTGTTGGTTTTTTTATTCTTACAGAATATCTGGAGACAATGGTTTCAGTAAAGTCAATTTTATTGCTCCATTCTGGGCATGCAGCCTATGTATGTATGGCATTTGTGGGGGAGCTAATTATACTGCGTATCTGCCACAGTTGTTGTGAAATATGTCAGTTTGGATAAAAAGAGCATTATCTGGCACCTTTGGGTTTATTGGTCACTTGTGCGTGGAGGTTTCAAATGTTTCTTCCTATTTGTCCATAGTTTGGTTTGTACGGGAATTGTTTCATTTGGTCTAAATTTAATCATATTAATTTATTGATTATATTTAGACACCCAAACGCTAATGTCAAACAGTCCTTGGTTTGTACGAATACATATATAAAAACACAGGAACCTGACAAAGGGTCATCCGCATACAAATCACTCATGTCTAGCAGTTAGGGGTTAAAAAACTTAGCAGTTGGTACACTACACCCATTCCTTAGGCTGTAAGAACGGGAATACCTAATTAAAATACGAAGTTCTTGTAAATGAGGTACGTGGCCAATGGGTGCTGATATCAAATTGAAAGAGGTGATTACTTATGTGGCCCACTGCTCCCTGCCCCCATCCATCAGCCTATGGTTTAGAACATATGATTATTGTCAATTTTACCACATTTTTAACACATTGCCTTTTTTATCTTTTCACCTGTTCGCTACAGATGAGAAGTATTGGGCAATATTTTTTTTTTTCCTGGATCCCACAGATTTGTAACTAGTTATACCCTTACCTAAAGTAGCGCGTACCTTTTAGTACTTGTGTTTTTTTCTTTAAAATATATATAGTTTGAATTTAACTGGGGTGATGCAGTTGTATGTTAGTGAAAGTTGGAGGAATATGGCTGTAGTCAGATAAATTAGGGGAGGAGTGTGACTGTGAGAAGGAGGAGAGTAACTGATGGGGATGTGACTGTGCGGGAATGTGGCTTTGGGTAGATGTTCTGGTTAAAATGTGCATGGTTGGGCATACATTCAATAATAAGCTCCTCACGTGGCTTTGATGCTCAGTTAGGGAGTTAGAGCCCAGTTGAAGGGAATTCCCAGCCTACGCTCTGACTCAACACTGAGTGCTGGAAACCTGAGGCAGAGCTAATTACTGAGTGTATCAGCAGGGGGTACAGGGCATCGGATATCACCACTGGACCACCAGGGAATACATATATGCCCCAGCCAGCATGGAACCACCAGGATATAGGACTATCACATGGAGAGAGGTGCAGGAAGTGCACATAGATGGGGATGTATCTTTTGGGAGTCTATCTTAAACAGAGCAACCCCTGGATGGTGAACTAATACCCACCTTGCTATATAACTCACCTTATCATAATACCCACCCTGTCATATAACCCTACCTTATCATAATACCCACCCTGTCATATAACACCTACCTTATCATAATACCCACCCTGTCATATAACACCTACCTTATCATAATACCCACCCTGCCATATAACACCTACCTGATCGTAATACCCACCTTGCAAGATAACACCTACTTTATCATAATACCCACCTTGCAATATAACACCTACTTTATCATAATAACCACCTTGCAATACAGCACCTACCTTATCATAATACCCACCCTGTCATATAACACCTACCTTATCATAATACTCACCCTGCAATATAACACCTACCTTATCTTAATACCCACCCTGCAATATAACACACACCTTATCATAATACCCACCTTGCAATATAACACCTACCTTATCATAATACCCACCCTGCAATATAACACCTACCTTATCATAATACCCACCTTGCAATATAACACCTACCTTATCATAATGCCCACCCTGCAATACAACACCCATCTTATCATAATACTCACCTTGCAATATAACACCTACCAGTCCATATAGCCACCCTGCAATATAACACCTACTTTATCATAATACCCACCCTGCAATATAGCACCTACCTTATCATAATACCAACCTTGCAATACCACACCTACCTTATCGTAATACCCACCCTGCGATATAGCACCTACCTTATCGTAATACCCACCCTGCAATATAACACCTACCTTATCGTAATACCCACCCTGCAATATAACACCTACCTGATCATAAAACCCACCCTGCAATATAACACCTATTTTATCATAATACCAACCTTGCAATATAACACCTACCTTATTATAATACTAATCCCGCAATATAACACCTACCTTATCATAATACCCACCCTGCAATATAACACGTACCTTATCGTAATAACCACCCTGCAAAATAACACCTACCTTATCCTAATACCCACCCTGCAATACAACCATGGGCGTCCGCAGGGGGGGCAAGGGGGGGCACTTACCCCCCCTGGATTTTTCAGCTTGTTCTGCTATTTTGTGTGAGATTTAAAATGAACTGCAATACCGGCGCCGGCCAGTAGGTGTGTATGGAGAGAGACAGGGATAGGAAGCTGCATCTTATCCCTGCTTCTCTCTGCTGATTGAAACCGCAGGGGAACAACACATGCAGCCAGAGACAGCCTACAGATCAGGTAAGTGGGGGATGGGAGGGAGGGTTTGAGAGGGGGGCAGCAGCCTATAGATTTGGGGGCAGCAGCCCATAGATTTAGGGGGGGCAGCAGCCCATAGATTGGGGGGCAGTAGCCTTTAGCGGGCAAGTGTTCAAGGATTTAAGGGGCAGTGTCATAGACGGAGGCAGCAGCAGCCTTTAGATTTGGGCAGCAGCCCATATATTTGGGGGGGGCAGCAGCCCATAGATTTGGGGAGGGGAGCAGCAGCCTATAGATTTGGGGGCAGCAGCCCATATATTTGGGGAGGAGCAGCAGCCCATAGATTTGGGGAGGGGGCAGCATTATAGGATTTGGGCAGCAAGCCCATAGATTAAAGCAGCCTTTAGATTTGGGAGGCAGCAGCTCATAGATTTGTGAGGCAGCAGCCCATAGATTTGGGGAGGGGGGCAGCAGCCCATAGATTTGGGGGGGCAGCAGCCTATAGATATATAGAAATGAACAGGAAGGGTCAGCAAGGAGCTGGAAGGTAAAGCAGCACAAAGGTAAAGTAGAAGGAGCAGAAAAGGTCAGAAATGAGCTGGAAGGGGCAGAAGGAGCACAAACATAAAGTAGGAGAATGAGTAGGAAGGGCCTGCAAGGAGCAGGAAGGAGCACAAAGGGACAGCAAGGTGCACAAAGGTAAAGGAGCAGAAAGAATCAGAAGGAGCACAAAGGTAAAGTAGGAGGAAGAGCAGAAAGGGACAGCAAGGAGCACAAAGGTAAAGTAGAAAAGGGAGCAGAAAGGGTCTGCAAGGAGCAGAAAGGGATCAGAATGAGAAAGAAGCAGAAGGGCACAAAATAAGCAGAAAGTAGCAGAAAGGTAAAAGAGCAGAAGGGGCCAAGGATAGAAAACAGTGTCAGAAGAAAAAAAAGACTGTCAAATGAAGGAGAGGAAAAGGAGATTGGAGCAGGAAGGACAAATGAAGTGAACCTCCACTTTATTCTGGACACCACATCATAAGGCTTTGGTACCTGGGCCTGGCAGGGAAACGCTGGACCTTCTCATCTCCAAAGGTAAAAAAATATCAGTATTAATGTGTTCACTTTTATTTACTGAGTGTCAGGAAGCACAGAGTGCCGTTGGGTTGCTGATTGGCTAGAGCGGTCAGCTGGCACTCTAAGCCAATCAGTAGCTCCCCATTCATAAAAAAGTACAATTATTTTATGAACCGGGAACTAGCGATTGGCTTAAGGCGTCAGCTGTCCACTCTAGCCAATCAGGGGCACCCATGCCTGACGTCAATCTGCACTTCCTGACACTCTGTTTCAGAAGCCAAATACCACTAAGCGACCTGGAGCTGGAGGAAGCCTTTGGGGTTAAACCATTTGAGAGCGATTTAACCCCTTAAAGGAAAGCAAGCACCCAGGGGCTTCCTGGCATCATAGCATTTTCATTTAGGTGAAGTTGTTATGGTGACCAGAATGGTCCTTCAATTTGCTTAAAGGAACACTATAGTGTCAGGAATACAAACATATATTCCTGACACCATAGTTGTGAAAACGCTATTCACCCTGGCTTTATGTGATAATGGCTATGCCCCTTCCCTTTCATGACACTGTCAAAAAGGTACCAAGCATGTATGTCATTACAATTATGCCCCCCCTGGAAAAATTCCTGCTTGTCATAATACTAACCCTGCAATACAACGCCCACCTTATCATAATATCCATCTTGCAATATAACACCTACCTTATCATAATACCCACCCTGTGGAAATTCGGCAACTTCGGCACTTCGACACTTCGGAACTTCGGAATTTCGGCATTTCGGAATTTCGGTACTTCGGCACTTCGGGACTTCTCTTTCAGCCGCTTAGTAGATAACTCCCTAATTCCCTGGTATTAGGGAGTTATCTACCAAAAGGCTGAAACATTACTTAGTATTAGTACATTTTGCCCCTACTCGCTATACTGTGAGTAGGGGCATGTCTACTAAACAGTGAGCAGCCATAATTCTCTGAATGGTTACTTAATCCACCAATCAGAGAGTTATGAGTCAAATTACACAGCGTGCGAAAATTCAAAAGCACTTTCCCACGCTGTGTAAAATGGCACAGAGCACTCTGATTGGTTGGATTTCAAGCAAACCAATCAGAGTGCTGTGACAGGTAAATGTAGAGACTCTTCATTTACCTGTCAGAGCACTCTGATTGGATGGCTTAAACCCACCAATCAGAGTGCTCTGAGCCTAATTGCAGGGCGGGGCAAGGCTTTATAAGCCTTCCCCCGCCCTGCAGAGCTCAGTCTGCGCGGAGCCCTCACCGGCTGAAGATGGATTTTTTGTATTTTTTGTATTTTTTTTTTTTAAATGCGTCAATTATTATGGATTTTTTATTTGGCCTTTTTTGGGGCTGAAAAAAAGATTTTAGAAGAAAGAAAACATCGAATGGTAAGTTTTATTTTTTTTTTACAAGTACTTAGTTAAAGGTCCTCCCTCAATATTTTTAGGGTGAGGGGGGTAGGTAGGGGGTTAATTTTTTTTGTGGGGGGAGGGGGTTACTAGGGGTTTGGGGACCCCTAGTCACTTCGGGGGGGGTAACATTTTTATTTAGGGCCTCCACCCGCCGCTCAGGGGTGGGGGCCGGGGGGGAGGACAATAGGTCCCCCCCTTATTAGTATTTAGGGCCCCCACCCACTGCTCAGGGGTGGGGGCCAGGGGGGAGGACCTTAGGTCCCCTCCCCTTATTAGAATTTAGGGCCCCACCCGCCGCTCAGGGGTGGGGGCCAGGGGGAGGACATTAGGTCCCCCCTTTATTCCAATTTAGGGCCCCCACCCACCGCTCAGGGGTGGGGGCCAGGGGGAGGACATTAGGTCCCCCCTTATTAGTATTTAGGGCCCCCACCCACCGCTCAGGGGTGGGGGCCAGGGGGGAGGACATTATGTCCCCCCCTTATTCCAATTTAGGGCCCCCACCCATTGCTCAGGGGTGGGGGCCAGGGGGGAGGACATTAGGTCCCCCCTTATTTTACTCTAGGGCCCCCATCCGCCATTCAGGGGTGGGACCTTTTTTTTTTTTAAGTTGTTTAATAGACATGCCCCTACTTGCGGTATAGCGAGTAGGGGCATAATTTACTAATACTAAGTAATCTTTACTTAGTATTAGTAAATTTGGCTGAAAGACCAATTCAGGTCTTTCAGCCTTTTAGTAGATAGCTCCCTAATACCGTGGGAATTAGGGTGTTAGCTACTTATTCATTCCTGTCATTACACTGACTGACTAAGTAACTTACATTTTATATAAATGTATGTTACTTGATTGTTGTAAGCGTTGCAAATGCTTACAGCTGAATCCTGGCTATGTTTGTATACTTTTTATTTAAAATTGTATACAGTGTAACATTCTTCTTCTTTCACTGGGTAAGTATATTAGTTCTTAGGCAATACTGTGCGTCAGGACTTCGGAACTTCGACAACTTCGGAACTTCGGCACTTAAGCACTTTGGAACTTCGGCACTTCGTGAATTCGACACTTTGGAAATTCGGTAATTTCGGGACTTCAACCATTTGGCAATTCGGCAATTCATGTATTCGGACATTCGGAAGTACCTATCTTATCATAATACCCACCTGGTTTTAATACCTACCTACCCACCCATCCACCCAACAACAGGGAGGGGGGAATGAATGATTGCTTTTGTTTTATTTATTTTAATTTTTTATAATTATTATATTAATAAAACCTCTATACAAATACCAACTAATGGAGACAAGCCTCATAAAGAGGACCAAGAAAGATTAACCAAATATTAATATCATTAAATATATCACTTTATTAAGTTTCTTATTCCAAAAAACAATATTAACTAATGACAAACTAACAAACAAGCAAGTGATAAAACACAACAGTGAATTGTAATGTGAGGTGTGTGAGTGCAATTTAAAATAGACCGCTAATGGACCACGGGGATCTAGCTCCATAATTTCCAAGTCTGGTGATTGTGTTCATTGTAACAATCGATACATTTTAATTATGGTTTTTTAACTGTAGCCAATTTTATTGTAACCACCCCAAATATATAATGTTGAATATCAGACTAATAAGATCTTGTAGTCATATTAGAAGGGGAAGGAAGGAGAGAAAAAAGAGAAGCTTATTAGAAAGATAACAATATAGCCCAACAAACAAGTTCAACTAAAAAAAGAGGCTAGTAAGGGGTTAATAAGCCAGAAATTAATTAAACAGCGGTCTTAGACATTGAACTTCCAAAAAGTAAGAAACATCTTCATCCTCTGCAATAGTTCCGCTTTCCCCTAAAGATAATGTCCCACTTTAGAAACGCACAGAACAAAAATGGATTAGTTTAGTTTAACTTGTTTGCCGAAATATATTTTTATCTTTTTAATACGTTTCTATTTTTTCTCTCCCTCACCCCTCCCTTCCGCTTCTAATATACAATATCTAACTAGTTTAATATTTAACATAATATTTTTGGTGTGGTTACAATACAATAGGCTACAGTTAAAAAGCCATAATTAAAATGTATCGATTGTTACAAGTAATACAATCAGCACACTCGAAAATGATACATCTAGATCCCCGTAGTCCATTAGCTGTCTATTTTACACAGCTATCACAATTTACTTTTGTGTTTTATCACTTGGTTGTTTGTTATTATTTATTATTATTTATTGGAATTAGGATCTTAATAAAGTACAGTAATATATTTTTATTCGCCTTTTGAATGATATTACTATTTGGGTAATCTTTCTTGGAGTCTAGTCCTTTCTATGACTCCATTAGTTGGTATTAGTGTTCTTGAGGGGTTATGCCCCTATTACCCTACAAACCATTTTAAGCATCAGTGCAGGGCTTTTCTGTTTTACAGCTGAGGCTTAATTTTTGTTTAAATCCCCTACACACACAATGTATCCGCCATACAAACATTGCACCCCCTGTACACATATACACAACACCCCCAATACACACACTATACCACTATAGACATTGTGATCCCTCACTACAAATACATTATACTCCTTATGTGCACACTATACCCCTATACACCCAAACTACACCACCTCCAAGCACCCACACTACAACTGTTCTACACACAAGACCTCCATTCACATACTACACCCCTTATACACACAAGCACACTGTACCCATATACATAAACACTACAGCCCCTATACACATACACATTGCAGCTCTGAATAAAAACACACAATGCAATCACTCTATGCATATACATACTGCATCTCCTAGAATGGTAAGTCTTAAATAGTGGGAAGTATTGGATGAGGGGAAGTGGTCAAGGAGGGGTGTGGCTAGGGTGGCGCGCTGTAAAGATTTTTCGCACAGGGCACCTAAAGGCCCAACCCCGGCCCTCGGTGGGGGCTTTAACATTTAGAGATAACAGCACAATGAGAAACTCAAGAAAGCAGTCATAATGAATATATGATTTGATATACTGTATGATTTTCTCTAAAGACTCTGTGCACCTCATGGCTTAGTGAAAATACCCCTAAGCTCTTTTAAATTTCTTAATAGTTTAACCACAGACATGCAAAGCTTACACTGCATATCCTGATTGTATACACAGTGTTAAATTGGGTTGTGCAAACTATACGCCTAGAGGTCATTTTACACGTCAGTGAAACCATGCTCCCCCCCCCTTTGCCGAGTTAGTGTCAAGTCTTTACCTGCACATACTATCTTCATTTCTTTTTATACCAGAGAAAGACAAGCCAGTAAATTGACGTGTGACAAGCTCGATTTATGTAGCTCGACAAAGTGCTCTTTGGAAATGTTACCTAGGAACAAATATTTTGTCAACATTTTGCACGCTGTGTGTGTAGCATTCTTATATTTTATTTGATGCACGGAGATCATTCATGGTTCAGTTGCAGTAACGTTTTTGAAGTATAAATCCTTTGACAGACTAGGCTAATTCAGCAAATACAGCGGCTCCAAATGATGTGCTATAGGCACAATGCTTTTAAAGAAAAGAGTAAATCAGACCCGCCTTATTTTTGTAACTATATTAACTGCGTCCCAAAAACTAATTTGAAAGCAGTTTGCATAGGTATCTAATGCCTCGTTTTCGCTGAGCGGATCGGTTCAGTTTGGAAGGTTTAGAATGGTCTAGGCTATTGTGGTGAGCGTTTCCACTGCAAGACCTTCAGGGGCTATGCGGGGTTTAGAAAAAATGCTCTTCCTGTCCACCAATCAATGGATTGTATAGTAGCTCCGCCCTAACCGAACCGTACCATTTCCTATGGCCCTACATCTGAAGCAGGACCCTGAATGGTGCGGTACGGTTCAGTTGTATGGGCCACTTTCATAATGGAAACACTCAAAATATCGAACCGTACTGAACCGAACCGATCCGCTCAGTGGAATTACTCCTGATTCTCATACGGAAATAGCCGAAATGCACAAACATTTTATGTTGGAATAAGATAAGATGTAAAGAAAAGCAGGACCCTTGTTGCCTCTTCTATATGTCAACGTTATTTGTCTTGTCTGTCAATTATTTGCTGTTGTAGATCCCCACAGTAATTTTGTAAATCGTTTTAGAAAAAGCTAGTGCTATACTAATGATGATATTAGTAGTATAAATATCTAGGCAAATCCTTACTAATAAAGACACACCAGATAGCAAAGTGAAAGTCTAAACATAATGTCTATTAATGAGAAGCATAAGTCACCAGCACAACTATAATGCATTTAATATTTGATAACTTTTATCTAGTAAACAAGTCAAAGTTTCCTAAACCCTCTTTTAAGCAATTCTACTAATGAAACAGTTACAACTTTGTAAGTCCACAGGTATGTTCCAAATACCAAAGCTTGCACCACTAATATGCAGTAAGTCAGAGTCACGCCCAGTGGCGGATCCAGAGCCTGATCTCGGGAGGGGCACTAGTAGATTATTTAAATAAATAATCCTGGCACAATAACCACTACAGCTCAGTGTAGTAGTTATGGTGCCAGTAGTGCCAGGATCCCACCCCAGAGTAAGTAGTCATACCATTTAAGAACAGTTTGACAACTTACCTGGGGTCTGCTGGGATATAGGGCATAGGAGCAGCGGTGTGTGTTAGGGGTGCAATGTGTGTGAGCGGTGAAGTGTGTGAGTGCATGAGGGCGGCAGTGTATATCAGGGTTGCAGTGTGTGTTAGGGGGCAGTGTGTGTGTGAGGGTGGCACTGTATGTGTGTTTGGGGCAGTGTGTGTATGGGGGGCACTGTATGTCTGTGTGGGGCAGTGTGTGTATAGGAGGGCACTTTATGTATGGGGCACTGTGTATATGGGGGGGGTGTGTGGTGGGTCAATGTGTGTAGGGGGCAGCACTGTGTAGGGCACTGTATGTGCTGTGTGTGTGGGTGTGCAGTGTTTGTGGGGCAGTGTGTGGTGGGCAGTGTGTGTGGGGGGCAGTGTATGTGTGTGTGGGGGGCAGTGTATATGTGTGTGGGGGGAGCCGTGTGTGTGTGGGGGGCAGTATATGTGTGGGGGAGCAGTGTGTGTGTGTAGGGGCAGTGTGTATGTGTGTGTATGTGTGTGTATGTGTGTGTGTGGGGGGCAGGTGTAGCATGTGTGTGTGGGGGGGCAGTGTCACGTGTGTATGGGGGGCAGTGTGGGTGTGCGTGGGGGCAGTGTATGTGTGTGTGAGGTGCAGTGTATGTGTGTGTGTAGGGGCAGTGTACATGTGTGGGGGAGGCAGTGTGTGTGTGGGGGGCAGTGTATACATGTAGAGGCAGTATGCATGTGTGGGGGAGCAGTGTGTGTGTGTGTGGGGCAGTGTTTGTGTGTGTGGGGGCAGTGTTTGTGTGTGTGGGGGCAGGTGTATGTGTGTGTGTGGGGGCAGTGTATACATGTGTTGGGGGCAGTGTATGTGTGTTTGTGGGGCAGTGTGTGTGGGGGCAGTGTATGCATGTGTGGGGGGCAGTGTATGTGTGTGTGGGGGGGGCAGTGTATGTGTGTGTGTGGGGGCAGTGTATGTCTGTGTGTGGGGGCAGTGTATGTCTGTGTGTGGGGGCAGTGTATGTGTGTGTGTGGGGGGGCAGTGTATGTGTGTGTGGGAGAGGAAGGAGGGTATGGAGGCTTTCTTTTTAAAAGTATTTAATAAAATATATTGCTGTCTCCCCTCCCTTCTTACCTTTGTTGAGGAGGAGGGGGGACATTTCTCCGTCCCTGTGGTCCGTGGTGAATCCCTGGTGGTCCAGTGTGGAGTGAAGTCTAGCCTGCGCTCCAGGGCTAGACTTCACTCTCGCGAGATTTGGAGGGTTGCTGTGGTAACCGTGGCAACACTCCAAATCTCGCGAGAGGAGGACCCGGAGGAGCTGCTGGTAAGAGCTCCCGGGTCCTCTCTCCCTCCCTCCTTCCCCACCGGGTGTCAGCAATGTGCCTGCGGACAGGGGAAGGAGATCACTGATCTCCCCCCCCGGACCGCAGGCACATAGAAGGGCCGGCACGTGGACAATGCCAGCCCTGCATTAGCCGGCAGAGGAGAATCTCGGGAGGGGCAATTGCCCCGTTGCACTCCACCCGGATCCGCCAATGGCCACTCCGCCAGACCTGTAGAGTACATGAAATCCCAAAAGCTTATAAAAAAAATAAAACATGGGTTTAATTTTAAATCATTTTCATATATTAGCTTGTCATACTGCAAATGATAAAACATACAATAAAATGAATAGTGTAATACTGTAAATTTACATACATCTCAAGTTTCATTCCTTGCAATATGTATGTATCATAGGCCTACAAAAATATTCTAATATTAAAAACATCTTACTAGAGTTGAGCAGACACCTGGATGTTCGGGTTCGCCGGGTTCGGCCGAACTTCGGCAAAAGTTCGAGTTCGGGACTCGAACTTGACCCGAACTTGACCTCGAACCCGAATCCCATTGAAGTCAATGGGGACCCGAACCTTTGGGCACTAAAATGGCTCTAAAAAGTCCTGGAAAGGGATAGAGGGCTAATATACTTACCCAGAGGAAGAAGAAGAATGTTACACTGTATACAATTTTAGATAAAATTGCCGAATTGATGAATGGTTGAAGTCCCGAAATTACCGAATTTCCGAAGTGTCGAATTGCCGAAGTACCGAAGTGCTGAAGTGCCTAAGGAACGAAGTGTCATAGTGCCGAAGTGCTGAAGTGCTGAAGCACAGTATTGCCTAAGAACTAATATACTTACCCTGTGGAAGAATGAAGAATGTTACACTGTATACAATTTTAAATAACAAGTATACAAGCGTAGCCAGGATTCAGCTGTAAGCATTTGCAACACTTACAACAATCAAGTAACACACATTCATTTAAAATGTAAGTTACTTGGCCAGTCAATGTAATGACAGGAATGAATAGGTAGATAACTCCCTAATTCCCACGGTATTAGAGAGCTATCTACTAAAAGGCTGAAAGACCTGAATTGGTCTTTCAGCCAAATTTACTAATACTAAGTAAAGATTAGTTAGTATTAGTAAATTATGCCCCTACTCGCTATACCGCGAGTATGGGGCATGTCTATTAAACAGTGAGTAGCCCCGGCCCCCACCCACCGCTCGTGTGTAAAATAATGGGGGGGAACCTATTGTCCCCCCCCGGCCCCCACCGTGAGCGGTGGGTGGGGGCCCAAAATAAAAATTGAGGGGGACCTAATGTCCTCCCCCTGGCCCCCACCCATGAGCGGTGGGTGGGGGCCCTAAATAAAAATTGGGGGGGACCTAATGTCCTCCCCCTTAGCCCCCACCCCTGAGCGGTGGGTGGGGGCTAGGGGTTCCCACGCTGTGTAAATGCACTCTGATTGGTTAGATTCCAAGCCCACCAATCAGAGTGTTATGAGTCAAATTACACAGCGTGGGAACATTCCAAAGAACTTTCCCACGCTGTGTAAAATGACACAGAGCACTCTGATTGGCTTAAACCAACCAATCAGAGTGTTCTTAGCCTAATTGCAGGGCGGGGCAAGGCTTTATAAGCCTTCCCCCGCCCTGCAGAGCTCAGTCTGAACGAAGCCCGCCATGGCTGAAGATGGATTATTTTTTTTAGCGTCAGGTTTCTTTTCTTTTTCAGCTGTTTTTTTTTTTTTGCGCTCTGATTTTTTATTTTATTCTAAGTTCGACGGGTAGGATGTTTTTTTTATTTGGCCTTTTATGGGGCTGAAAAATGAAGATTTTAGAAGAAAGAAGACATCAAATGATAAGTGTTATTTTTCTTTACAGGTTAGTTATTTTATTCCCCCTCACTATTTTTAGGGTGAGGGGGGTAGGTAGGGAAAAGATTTTATTTGGGTGGGGGGGGGTGACTAGGGGCTTGGGGACCCCTAGTCACCTTTGGAGGGGGGGGGAATTTGCCATTTAGGGCCCCCTCCCGCCACCTAGGGGTGGGGGCCAGGGGGAGGACAGTAGTCCCCCCCCTCATTATCTTTATGGCCTCAGGGGTTGAGGCCGGGGGGAGGACAGTAGGTCCCCCATTGTGATTTCTTGCCCCGACCCAATGCGCAGGGGTGGGGACTGGGGGGGAGGACAGTAGGTTCCCCCCATTGTGATTTCTGGCCCCCACCCACTGCGCATGGGTGGGAGGCAGGGGGAGGACAGTAGGTCCCCCCATTGTGATTTCTGGCCCCCACCCAATGCACAGGGGTGGGGGCCTGGGGGAGGACAGTAGGTCTCCCCTCATTACCCTTATGGCCCCCACCCACCGCTCAGGGTTTGGGGTGGGGGGTGGAGGACAGCAGGTCCCCCCATTGTGATTTCTGGACTCCACCCACCGAGCAGGGGTGGGGGCCGGGGGGAGGACAGTAGATACCCCCCTCATTATCTTTATGGCCCCTACCCACTGCTCAGGGGTGGGAGCCGAGGTAAGGACAGTAGGTCCCCCCCACATTCTTATTTATGGCCCCCACCCACCGCTCAGTGGTGGGGGCTGGGGGGAGGACAGTACGTCCCCCCCAAATTTTATTTAGGGCCCCCCAACCCACCGCTTATGGGTGGGGGCCAGGGGGAGGACATTAGGTCCCCCCAATTTTTATTTAGTGCCTCCACCCACGCTCACGGCTTAGTAGGCATGCCCCTAGTCGCAGTATAGCGAGTAGGGGCTGAATTTACTAATACTAAGTAACCTTTACTTAGTATTAGTAAATGTGGCTGAAAGACCAATTTAGGTCTTTCAGCCTTTTGGTAGATAGCTCCCTAATACCGTGGGAATTATGGAATTATCTACTAAGTGGCTGCAAGATGCAGTCGCCGCAATGAATAGGATCAGAGTTTCATTCATTTGAATGAAATTGCGATACGAACATAGTCCCGAATTGCGTTCTAACACGAATGGAGAAACTGTTCTCATTCTGTTAGGACGCAATTCGGCAGTTTTGTCAAACGCTTGTTGATTAGCTGCCCTGCAGCTTTTCATGGACCAGAACCTTAGCTGCATATGGGGTTAAATAGGGGCGGATGCGCGCTATGTTTTTGAGATGGAAGCGACAGGATTTAACGATTGATTGGACATGAGGGGTGAAGGAGAGGTTGGAGTCAAAAAGAACATGCAGGCAGCGAGTCTGCGAGGTAGAGGTGATGGTAGCGCCGTTGACTTGAAAGGAGAGAGACACGGGAGTAGTAACACTTAAAGGAGGAAAGACCAGAAGTTCTGTTTTGGATAGGTTGAGTTTAAGGAAGTGAGCAGCCATCCATTTGGAAATTGAAGAGAGGCAGAGACACAGGTCAAGATGGGCGGAGAGAGATCAGGAGAGGACAGGTAGATTTGCGTGTCATCCACATAGAAATGATAATGGAAGCCAAAGGAGCTGATGAGTTTACCAAGGGAGGCAGTGTAGATAGAGAACAGTAGGGGACCAAGGACAGAGCCTTGGGGGACGCCGACAGGGAGTGGTTGGGGGGAAGAGGCAGAGTCAGAGAAAGAAACACTGAAAGAGTGCTGGGAGAGGTAGGAGGAGCACCAGGAGAGAGCAGTATCCCGTAGACCAAAATTACGGAGAATGCGAAAAAGATGTTGATGATCAACAGTATCAAAGGCAGCAGAAAGATCAAGGAGAATTAAGATAGAGTAATGGCCGCGAGATTTAGCAGCAATTAAATCGTTGGATACTTTGGTCACAGCCGTTTCGACAGAATGATCAGCGTGGAATCCAGACTGAAGGGGGTCAAGCAGAGAGTTGGTTTTGAGAAAGTCAGTCAGACTGATGTACACAACTCTCTCGAGGATCTTGAAGGCAAATGGCAGTAGCGAGATAGGGCGGTAGTTGGATGGGGAGTTGGGGTCAAGGCTGGGCTTTATCAGAATTGGGGTTAGAGTTGCATGTTTGAAGGGTGAGGGAAATGTGCCAGAGGAAAGGGAGAGCTTGAAAATTTTAGTGAGGGGAAGAGCAAGAGAGGGAGACATAGTGCGGATGAGATATGAAGGAATAGGATCGTGGGGACCATGGGCGGGAGGACAGGAGCAGAGCAGAAACCTCTTTTGCTGTAGCAGGTGCGAATGAGTGTAGAATGGTGGAGGGAGTGGGGTTGGGTGATGTAAGGAGAGAAATCAGCGATCTCTTCTCTGATTGTAGAGATCTTCTCAGTGAAGTGAGATGCAAAGTTTGTGGCGGACAAGGTGGTAGAAGGAGGGGGATTAAAAGGGCGAAGAAGAGCATCAAAAGTGTGAAATAGGTGTTTGGGTTGATGGGACAGTGTACTTATGAGGGTGTTAAAGTAATTTACTTTTGCAGCGGAGAGAGCCAGTTATAGCAGTTATAGCTGTAGGTTCACATGTAACAAACAATTCTTGGATTTCTGGAGTTCTCCAGGTGGTCTACTTAAACACATTTTACAGCAGAATTATGTTAAGAGTTAAATAAAATAAGAGGATAATGGTAACTATAGTATGGAGTTAGAAGTCATCTTCCTCTAACTGAACTTGAATACAGAGTGAAATGTCTTCTTTTTTTAAAGAAGTATTGAACGAGCATTACATCTGGTTTTCCAGTATCCAGAACCAGCTAGCTTTACTTTGATCCCTTCAGCTAGATAGTAGAATAGATAAGGTAGAAGAAAGTATGGAACATCCTTAAACTAATGGCTGCAGGACAACATCTCTGACAAGACTAAATAGAAATGGGAGACAGTGTAGGTTCAACAAGTTGAAGTCAGTTATTAGGAAATCATGTTGGAGGGGGCCTGCATCTGCCACTGCTGAAGGCAAGTCCCTTTTAGAATAAGCAGAGGATTTAGGTTGAATTCTGGCAAGGATTCGGGGTCAGAGGGGTTACATTAGCATACACAAACACTGTATACTTATACTAGAACTGTGCATGTTGCAAAGGTTGGAATATTATGCCTGGAGTAATCCGTTCATGCACATCTTATCAATCTCCTAGGTAATATATACCATAAATAATTATAGTCTATTTAGTTACATTGTTTCCATAGATTCCAACGCACCGCATGTTGCTAAAGGTATATTTATTTTATGATGTCAACCAATTTCTGGCTGCAGCGGAATGAAAAGAATTAATATTTAAAAGCAGAGATAATCCGTAGGGGATTTCCAGCTATGAGGATTAGAGAAAAATTTCTGAAAACACGCAGCTTCAAGGGAAAAATTAAGCAAAGCCATTGGCTCGGCTCGGAAAAAATATATTTATTATTTTATGAAGAACCAAACTAGATTATTCAGGGAATTACTATTAAATCATCAGTGTGTCAATCATTTGTTATTACAAAATAAATATTATGCAAATAAATATTATAGATGATTAGCAAAATATATGCTGTGTTAAATGCTTATTATAGCATAGTAATTGAATGTATTAAGTATGAGGCTTATAAAGACTTATTAGTGTTTGCAGAATTGGGCAGAATTTTGGTCTAAAACTTATTTTATACATCTTCTTAATTCCCAGTTTAATTAAGACATGTTCATTAGGTTTATTCATTACAGCAGGAAATTGAGAAGGAAAATATGACTTTTAGCCCAAATTACTGAGCTAGAAGAAAGGCTGGAATAGATAAAATTTTCCAATGCAATTGTGGAATTTTTTGGTGAATTCTCAGTAATTCAATTTTTTTTCACAAAATCATGAATTATCTTGACTTGTACATTCTAGGCTAGAGTAACTGAACTACTGCATTTGAGAGGCTTTCCATTTTTGACTAAAATTTTAAAATTTCCAGCTGAATTACCAACAATTCATTGTTGATTGAAAAACCCTGTGAGTGTTACTAATTGCTGAATGTTTCAAGCATATTTTATTTGTATTTTTCACACCTAGGCAATGTTTTGACCAGCGTGGTCTTTATCAACCCTGTGAAATTTTTCAGCCATAGCAGTTTTTCTAAACCTAGGCTACGGTCGAAACGTTGTCATTATGGATGTAAGCTTCTAGCAGTGTTCGTGTATCTACAAAGCACACATTTAGAGGTAGGGAATGTCAGATCCGTAACTCCTTCAATATTTCACTGGCTGTCAGCTCAAGGCAGTATTTGTATATTCTCGTTTGTGGATCATCCCAAGTTAAATTATTTATATCGGTTTATAGGAATCCCGAAACGTTCTGGCAGATTAGTTATGTTTATTTCGTTATAGACTTATGTGGGTTTAGAAAAGATATTTAAATTACTATTTAATCTTCTTGGCAGCTGTGCTCCCTAAATTAGACTTCTGTGTATCTTACCGTTTATTTATATGCTATAATAATCTGCTATAATCATTTAATACATTGCGGTTTTATTTTTTACAATGGTGCAGTTACTCTATATTTTATATTATCAAAGCTGAATATGTTATGGGGTAAATGATCCAAAGCATGCTAACCATTAACATTGCAGATTAATGTGAATTTTATAAAATAATACCACACCACTGCTGGCCTATTTCCAATATGGAAGGAACCATCAAGTCTAATAGACATTTATGCCTTAATCAAAGGTAGTGTGTGTGTGAGCCATACGCATGGCATTGGTTGTGTATGTTACTACTGCATATACTACTGCATATAGTACTTGTGTTTCTTGCTGAAAATGACACTTCGGGCACCATAGAAACATAGAATGTGACGGCAGATAAGAACCATTCGGCCCATCTAGTCTGCCCAATTTTCTAAATACTTTCATTAGTCCCTGGTCTTATCTTATAGTTAGGATAGCCTTATGCCTATCCCACGCATGCTTAAACTCCTTTACTGTGTTAACCTCTAGCACTTCAGCTGGAAGGCTATTCCATGCATCCACTACCCTCTCAGTAAAGTAATACTTCCTGATATTATTTTTAAACCTTTGTCCCTCTAATTAAAGACTGTCCTCTTGTTGTGATAGTTTTTCTTCTTTTAAATATAGTCTCCTCCTCTACTGTGTTGATTCCCTTTATGTATTTAAATGTTTCTATTATATCCCCCCTGTCTCGTCATTCCTCCAAGCTATACATGTTAAGATCCTTTAACCTTTCCTGGTAATTTTTATCCTGCAATCCATGAACCAGTTTAGTAGCCCTTCTCTGAACCCTCTCTAAGGTATCAATATCCTTCTGAAGATACGGTCTCCAGTACTGTGTACAATACTCCAAGTGAGGTCTCACCAGTGTTCTGTACAATGGCATGAGCACTTCCCTCTTTCTACTGCTAATACCTCTCCCTATACAACCAAGCATTCTGCTAGCATTTCCTGCTGCTCTATTACATTGTCTGCCTACCTTTTAAGTCATCAGAAATAATCACCCCTAAATCCCTTTCCTCATATGTTGAGGTTAGAACTCTATCAAATATTCTGTACTCTGCCCTTGGGTTTTTACGTCCAAGATGCATTATCTTGCACTTATCCACATTAAATGTCAGTTGCCACAAATCTGACCATTTAAGTGCTTAAGTGCAAAAGTGCAAGATACAAATATCACTCATATCCACTAAAGAATAGCACCAAAATAAATACTGCAACCGAGAATACATGTAAACATGAGATTGCTATACCAAATATGAGGCTCTTGATGCTCAATGCGTTTCGTCGATGTCGACTTCCTCAGAAGCTTGTTATATTGTTGCTGAGGAAGTCGACATCGACGAAACGCGTTGAGCATCAAGAGCCTCATATTTGGTATAGCAATCTCATGTTTACATGTATTCTTTGTTGCAGTATTTATCTGGTGCTATTTTTTAGTGTATATGAGTGATATTTGTATCTTGCACTTTTGCACTTAAGCACTTTACTGTTAGAGTCATTTTATATAAAGCTGCTAGCCCTAGAGGCTCTTATGAGCATCTACTAGAGTCTCATATTTGGTATAGCAGTCTCATGTTTACATGTACTCTCGGTTGCAGTATTTATTTTGGTGCTATTCTTTAGTGTACATGAGTGATATTTGTATCTTGCACTTTTGCACTTAAGCACTTTACTGTTAGAGTCATTGTATATAAAGCTGCTACCATTAGAGGCTCCTATATATATATATTTTATTTTTATTTTATTTTATTTATTTTTTGTTTTTTATCATTGTTGCATTATTTATTGCACTTTTAAGTACAATAAAGTGGACTTTGTCCTTCCACCTTATATTTCCCATTCCATGTGATTTTTACATATATTTATAGTTGTTGTGGCACCCTGTTGTCTGGAGTAGTTTCCAGATATTGTTTGTATTTTATATAAAGGTTGGGAGTGACCTTATGACAGTGGCTTGCCTACACTAGATTTATGACCTACTATTTCTTTCACCATCCACCCATTTGTTCTTTGTTGTCATTTTTCTAGTTTACCTAAATCTTTTGTCATTTGGCTTATCCCTCCTGGAACCTCAACCCTGTTACATATCTTAGTATCATCATCAAAAAGACATACCTTACCATCAAGACCTTCTGCAATATCACTAATACAAATATTAAAAAGAATAGGTCCAAGTACAGATCCCTGAGGTACCCCACTGGTGACATCCCATGCTTCGAATATACTCCATTGACTACAACCCTCTGTTGCCTGTCACGCAGCCACTGCCTTAACCATTCAACAATATTGGAATCCAAACTTAAAGATTGTAGTTTATTGATAAGCCTTCTGTGTGCAACAGTGTCAAAAGCCTTACTAAAATCTAGGTAAGCAATATCTACTGCACAACCCTGATCTATAATTTTAGTTACCCAATCAAAAAAATCAATAAAATTAGTTTGGCATGATCTCCCTGAAGTAAACCCATGTTGTCTCTGATCTTGAAATCCATGTGTTTTTAGATGTTCAACAATCCTATCCTTTGACATGGTTTCTATCACTTTCCCCACTACTGAAGTAAGGCTTACTGGCCTATAGTTGCACGACTCCTCCCTATTACCTTTCTTGTGAATGGGCACAACATTCGCTAACTTCCAATCTTCTGGGACTACTCCTGTTAACAATGATTGGTTAAATAAATCTGTTATGGTTTTGCTAGTACACCACTAAGCTCTTTTAATAGCTTTGGGTGTATTCCATCAGGTCCCATTGACTTATTTGTCTTTACTTTTGACATTTGAAGTAGAACCTTTCCTCTGTAAACTCACGTGTAATAAATGACGCATTTATCCTTTTTCTTAACTTAGGTGCCTTTCCTTCATTTTCATCTGTAAATACAGAACAAAAATATTAATTGAGGCAGTCAGCTAGACCTTTATCCTCTTCTACATACCTTCCTTCTTTTGTTTTTAATCTAACTAATCCTTGTTTTACTTTTCTTTTCTCATTTATGTATCTAAAAAAGTTTTGTCCCCTTTTTTTACTAACTATGCTATTTTCTCTTCTGTGTGTGATTTGGAAGTTCTTATAACTTGCTTAGCCTCTTTCTGCCTAATCTTATAGATCATTCTGTCTTCCTCACTCTGAGTTTTTTTTATAATTACTAAATGCTAACTTTTAGTTTTTTACTATTTTGGCCTCATCTGCAGAGTACCACAGTGGTTTCTTGAATTTTTTGCTTTTATTGACAAGCCTAATGCAATTTTCTGTTGCCTTCAGGAATGCAACTTTTAAATAATCCAATTTCTCTTGGACTCCATTTAAATTGCTCCAGTCTGATAATGACTCCTTTACACATATTCTAATTTTAGAAAAGTCTGTTTTTCTAAAGTCTAAAACTTTTGTTTTTGTGTGGTGTGACACAGTCACTGTTCTTATATTAAACCACACTGACTGATGATCACTGGATCCTAAACTTTCACCTACAGTAATATCTGATACCAAATCTCCATTTGTCAATACTAAATCTAGTATGGCCTCTTTACGAGTTGGCTCCTCAACGACTTGTTTTAGAGACAATCCCAGTAGGGAGTTTACAAAATGTGTGCTCCTGGCACAAGCAGCTATTTTTGTTTTCCAATTCACATCAGGAAGATTAAAGTCACCCATGATGATAACTTCCCCCTTCATTGTCATTTTAGCTATTTCCTCAACTAGTAGATTATCTAACTCTTCAATTTGTCCTGGGGCCTATAAATCACACCTACACGAGTTACTGTGTGATTACCAAATTCTAACGTAACCCAAACGGACTCTATGTTCGCCTCACTAACTTTTATTAGGCTATATTTTATGCTATCCTTCACATACAGGGCCACCCCTCCCCCCTTTTTGTCTTCCCTGTCTTTACTATATAAAGAGTACCCTGGTATTGCTATGTCCCAGTCATTTTTCTCATTATACCATGTCTCAGTAACAGCAACTAAATCTACACTATCAGTTGCCATTATTGCCACAAGTTCATGGATCTTATTTCCTAAACTGTGAGCATTTGTAGACATGACTCTAAGCTTATCATTTTTTAACACACTTGCTACAGGCACCTTCTGTCCTTGTTTTGAGGGACAATTGGATTGATGTTTTATCACCCTTTTGCCCCTCCCCCCCCCCACCCTTCCTAGTTTAAAGACATCCTAGCAAAACCTCTGAACTGCTCACTGAGAACATTTGTTCCCTTTTGAGAAAGATGCAAACCATCATTTTTGTACAGGTTATTTCCATTCCAAACAGAGCTACCATGAGATATAAAGCCAAATCATTTTCCACCTTTTTTTGATATATTTAATAGCTACGCATGCGTTTTGACTAACCATTGACTAATGATATAACAAAGCCTTACATGCAAATTTTTCGAATTTCTTTTCAATGTGTAATTCTGGACTGGTAACTGGTAACATTTTCTCATAATACATCTGTTCCTAAATTTATCGTGTTACTTTCTCTCATGTTGCTTATGCTTTGACAGCACTCACTTTGAACAGTATTTTCAGAAACCTCAAAAGATGACCTCCTGAGGAAGATGACCTCTTGTGGTCTGCTCTCACACCAAGAGATGAACAGATCCTTTTATGCACCTTTTAAATATATTTTTGCAGGGTAGCTGGGTTAGCAGTTAGGTGTCTGTGCTTCCAAAGTAAATAAACCTGTTTTGACTAGCCACTCTTTACAATCTTATAATTCCTTCCCTTTATTATTTATATTATGCTTCTTGGAACTCTATCCAGTGTGGCCAAGAGATGGAACTAGCTGGCTTTTCTGACTTCGTATAAAAACCATCACTATAGGTGTGTGCTTTGCTAACTTTGGTAACTGAAGGTATTACAGGGTTGTTAACTAAATCGTGAATTGACCAGAGAATTTGCAATTTTAGGCCTGTTAGCCTCATTTGGTGCTCGTTCAACTCTTCAGCCCAGTCCAACATGCCATAGTAGAAATGAGAGAAGTCTCCCAGAAGGAATGTACAGAAATATATTTTAATCTATGGATCTAAGGGACATTTCACCAGCACAGTACCTATATGAAATCCTTGCCTTCTTAAATGTGGCGTTGTCTTCACATGATTTTTGATATCAAGATATTTTTGGATAAAACAGAGCTTTAGAGTACTGCAGCAGAAGTAAGTAGAAAATCAGCTTACCTGCAGTTTATTTTTAGTATGATCCAGGCAAACTCATGCATGCTCAAACATCCTCCAAAAAAGGTCAAAATATTGCATGCGTGCCCAGACATTTCTTCAATAATGCCATAAGCACAAATGGCATTATGAGGGTTTAAATTAATTTACATAGCATGCCATGACTGTGCCAGGACAGTAAGGCATAACATGCAAATTAAAACATAAAGCCTCAAAGAATTAAAATAACATAACATCTAACTAATGTTTAGTTAGAATTTGGATTGTGCAAAAAATGGACAAATTACAGTTCTGTTGTGAGTAAACAGTCAGGTAATATATTTTTTTTATAAAATATTCAATACACAGGGTTATTTGAGAAATTGAGATTTTAAAGTGAATTTCAAATTTAAGCGGAACTAACAGTTGATTTAGAGATTTTTTTCCAGCTTTTTTCACCTTAAATTATAAATTTACTTTCTATTCTCACTTCAGTAAATAACCCAGATTTGCCTGAGAACACCTACACCTTCTTTCTTAAGCTCTGTTTAAAATGTTTTTATTTTTTATTCTTGCTTTATGCGTGTTTTTAAAGCACTATAATCACTGCAGCAGATATAGTGCAAGGGTATAGTCCACCCAGTGCAAAAGTGTCTTCATATGGTTTGACAAAAAGCTGGGGCTTTCCTTGTAGTCCACCAATCTGTTCAGACAGAGACAACGCACAAGTTTCCACTTGACACTCAGGCTATTCATTAATTTTCCGAAGTGCAATGAATTAACAAAGAATTCTAGAATTATTATTAACAGAATTCCGTATTTACTGAATAAGTCACAATTAGTTACACTTAGATTATCAGTGAATTAATCCTGTTATATTTTTCATTTACACATCCTGAGTCATAGTATGATACATCACTGATTCATGTGTCCGTGATGAGGAATGAAGTACGAAGATGTACTCACATAGCATTATGCAACAAACTTTCACAAGAACATGGGATTTACTATGCACAATGTGCTGCTGTATTATATATTTTACATTTATATTATTAACGTTTAATAGGCTGCATTTGCAAAGATGTAAATTAAGTTTGTGTCAGGGTGCTAAATTATTAGTAATCTCCATGGAAACCAGTGAAATATTTGAGTGTTACCTGTAATGCACTATTGTAATAGCAAGGCTCTTTTTTTTTCCAGAAGTAATATATATGTTGATACAAATATTGGGTCAATCCAACTATAGGGGAATAAAAAATAACATAGTGCAACTCCGTATGATACTATTATAATAGTGATATGGACCAATGGGTCACTCACACTTTCACTGTTAAAACAAGGCATATCCAAAATCAATGACGCTCTCAGGCAGTTTTCTGGTTCCAATGTCTGATCTTCCAGATCCAATCCAGTATAGAACTCAGAGTTCCATCAGTCTTACAGAAGGCTACCTGTTTCAAATGGCCATGGAACAGCTCATGGAGCTCTGAGTTCTATGCTGGACTGGATCTGGAAGATCAAACATTGGAACCAGAAAACTGCCTGAGAGCCTCATTGATTTTGGATATGCCTTGTTTTAACAGTCAAAGTGTGAGTGACCCATTGGCACATATCACTATTATAATAGTATCATACTGAGTTGCACTATGTTATTTTTTATTCCCCTATAGTTGGACTGACCCAATATTTGTATCTATTTATCTGTAGAAGATTTGAGGAGATTTTCAGGTTTAAATCTACAACTTAGAGGGAAGTTTCTTGACTTATATTTTTCTATCTACTAGAAACACTTGGTGTTATATGTAATATTGGTGGAAATTATAATACCACAAAGTAATATATATGTACCAAATGTTAGTAGAAAATCTGCAGCTATTGGTTGGTTTCAGCTAGTCAGCCAGTAAAACTGCATGATCCAGGTTCGAAGAGAAACACAACTCAAATAAAGACGAGTACAGCAATAGTAATATTGGCATCCATCTCTGGCCTATACCCCCATGTGAGGAGCCTGGTTATAGCAGGGGGCCCTGGGCAGATAATTCCATTAAACTACCTACTTATCTATAGATGCTGGAACTGGATGATTAGGTATTGAAAGACAGTTATGCAGATAATAAAATGGATTTTGGGTAACACTGATGGACCGCACTCCGTTCTTATTCCAGGACAACACATTCTGCAGTGATTGGGACTAACAGTTTCACTGTTTGAATAAATGGCAGTACAATATGCAGGAACATCATGGGATGCCCAAAAGGTAGATCCCCAAATGTTTTCTTACATCTTTCATGATCCTTTGCCATTGTAAAGGCTGGCAAAGCATCATGGGAGTTGTAGTTCAATCAAATCTTGGGATCTACCTGTGACAAAACCCACTATTTTGCCTACCCTGGAGCTGTTCTCCCCAACCTCTTTTTCCCTGACAAGAACCTAGAGTTCGTTTATGCTTTCCCTGCATTCTGGATAATAAACTACCGAACAAACCCATGAACTACGGACCACCTCTGTGCTTGTTAACCTCTCCTGACACCTCAATCATTGTGTGTTCTAATTGTGCAGCTGGGTGGCCGCCATTCGTATGCACGAACACGTGAAAATTGGGTTGGCGGCAATCTTGTTCGCGAGAATGCAATCAGCGGTGTTTGGATGTTGAATTCATGGAACTAAAATTGGACACTGAAACTCCTGAACACCGTTGAACTTTGACGAACGCCTGCTTCTTTCCCATACATGTCAGGAGAGCGCCATTCGGTATATTTGTTTGTAAGAACCATATGAACAAACCCTACTAACAAGCCAGAGTATGCATTCGGTATTTCTTTCGTATGGAACTCCAAGGTGACCGTCCTCTACCATTGAATTCCTGGAACTGTTTTGGGCATACACTTCGTGTGCGGTCAGTCAGAACTTTACCCCAGTGGCTATTGGGCTGTTTTTGTGGGATCTGAGCGCTATTTGGACAGCTTGGGCATTCAGATCCAAGCTATCCGGGAATGTAATATTTGTGGGGGTATAAATGTATTTAATATGTGTTTTTATGCATTTTCATATTTTGTGTAATTATTGCCTAGTCATGGTGACATTGTAACTTGGGGACATTTTGTGGGAGTGTCTATGGGAGTGTCATGGGCGTGTTTGCTGTGTTTCTGTACTGTATAAAAGTGGGCCATTGAGCCCTGATTAAACAGATTTTTTTTACCACTTGCGGGAACTTGGGTTATAATGACTATTTCGCTTGGGACTTGGGAGCTTAATAACAGACATATTCACCTGGAATATAGAGGGTCTGTTACACTACCTTTCAGGCATCCTAGATCTATCTGTATGTAATGTTTTCAGCCACTTATGTAAGCCAAAAATTCAAAATAGAGAAAGAGAAGTATTTGAAACATATGAAAGTGAATGTTACATCATTGTTTGTTTATCCAAGAAATGAACGAAAACGTACTTAGACCACAGGTAGACATTTGGCACTCCAAAAATTCTGGACTACATCTCACCTGATGCTTTACCTGCATTATGACTGTAAGAGATATATGGGAGATATAGTCCACAGCATCTAGAGTGCTGAAGGTTACCTGACCCTGATATAGTCCTTTCTTGAAGCTCTTCACATAATCACATAGTTGCTGTTTAGGCATCCAAATGTAACTCCTTTGGGGCAACAAAAAGTTATTTCATATCTGATTTGTTGAACATACTTTTTTCAATATCCTCCTTTTAGCTGATTCTGCTTTTTCTCACACAACATAAAGCTGATTTAATTTAATCTCTTTAGCCCGGTAAACTCTTCTTTGTATTAAATTATATATTTGTTGATGTGTTGATATGGAGATGATATAAGATTTTTCTATAAACTAATCCTTGTTACACGATCTTAAATAAGGATTGGCTTCTGCTACTTTTGAGTTATTTAATAATTACACACACATTGCTTGAACTTTGTAGACTTAAGTAATTAACTTGTAAATTAATTATTTAAACATACAAATCATTTTACTGGCTCACAAATTATGATTATTCAAAGACAAAAAAGCAGGATGTCATAATTGTTTGTTAACAGTAGAAGGCTAATGACATTAATAAATGTAATATGACTTTTTTTTTTTCTTATTTCCCTTTTAACCTCTTCAGAATAAGTTTAGTTTTTTTATTAAGTGTAGCAGCGTATCAAGAAAGTACACAAGCTATCATTTAATTTACTGTCCTACACAGTATTCTCTCATATCCAGTTAAAATCGCTACTTGCACAGGTTCATTGAGTGAGAAACGTAGACGACGGCTTAGCCTTAGAGCTTCCAGAAAAAATGTACACGCAACTTGTCTCTATGGAAAAAAGTTATCAGCATTCCATTCTTTTGTAAACCGACTGGTGCCTTGTACTAGCTAAGGATTTGTCCAGGCCTGGCATAACGATTTGGGACACATTCTAGAACCGACCAGGTGGTCCAGAGAATATCATATTCATAGCATGTGCCACATACCTAGAAATACACAGAAAGATCCTCTACATATATACCCAACTACAAGTAATAAATGCTGGAGATGTCACACGGAAGTGCCCACTGTGATGGACATAAACATAAACAGAATACTAGACTTATTATGGTGGACATAAACAGACGACTAGATTTATTACTAGATGTAATACTAGACCCCCATAAATGAAAACCAAAGACTAGGGAAACGCTGCTAACGTACTGCTATTCTTCCCCCCACCCAACATCACCCCCTCTTTCTCCCTTCCCACCACCTTCTTGTATATCTTCTTTGATTAACACACCCATTATGGTCTATTACTGTTATATATTTTTTATAATCTTTTTATACATTTAACTCGGATATTAACGGTATAATCAAAGAATCTGTCTTACATGGGATGTTTTTGTCCGTGATATAATTCTTACATTCATTGTTAATGTACAATCTCGCAGTGACATGAAAACATTTGATGTTCGCCTGAAATTCTGAATAAAATTTCCAATAAAAAAAAAAAAATAAAGTACATAAACTATATTTCATTTCATGTGTTGGAAGCAGGAAAAATGGACAAATGAAAAGATCTGAGTAACTTTGAGAAGGCCTGTGGTCATCTCCAAAACGGCAAGTCTTGTGGAATGTTCTTGGTATACAGTGGTTAGTACCTACCAAAAGTGGTGCAAGGAAGGACAACCGGTGAACCATCATCAGGGTCATGGACGCCCAAGGTTCATTGATGTACATGGGAAGCAAAAAGCTACAGAAGAGCTACTGCAGTTTAAATTGCTGAAAAACGTAATGCTAACCATGTAAGAAAGGTGTCATTGCGGTTTTCTACAAATGTAGCCACAGACCAGTTCACCGCCGAATGCAGCATCAGTGGGGACATAAGTGTCAGAACTGGACCATGGAGCAATGGAAGAAGTTTGTTTGGTCTAATGAATCTCGTTTTCTTTTAGATCAGATGGATGACAGGGTGCATGTGTGTCATTTACCTGGGAGAGAGATGGCAGCAGGAGGCACAGTGGAAAGAAGGCAGGCCGGTGGAGGTAGTGTTAAAGGGACACTATAGTCACCCAGACCACTTCAGCTCAGTGAAGTGGTCTCGGTGCCAGGTCCCTCAGGTTTTAATCCTTCAGATGTAAACATAGCAGTTTCAGAGAAACTGCTATGTTTACATTAGGTTCCAAATTTCGCAACCATCATGCAGAGCGTCTATAGGAAAGCATTGAGAAATGCTTTCCTATGGACGGTTTGAATACGCGTGCGGCACTTGCCGCACATGCGCATTCCGCTCCATTCGGGAGCTGACGTCGGATGGGGAGGAGAGGTCACCAGCGCTGAGGGAGCCCGGCGCTGGATTAAGGTAAGCTGCTGAAGGGGTTTTACTGAAGGAAACCTTGGGTCCTGGTATTCTCAATTTAGTAAATAAACACGTGCAGAACTGGATTATTTGGGGTGTCTTGGAAAGTAATATTTACTTAATGATTCTTCATTATTCAATGGACACAAAACCAAAAAGTTTGGTTGGACAGGAAAAACTTTTAAAAAGCAATTACCAAATAACAAAGTTAAAGATAAGGAAACAGTATTGTGTATGTATATATTCCCAGATACATTTATTTATATGGCTCCCCCCACATTTACTCTAGTTGTGTAGTGGTGATACTTTGCTATGAGAGCTGCTGCAGCATTTAGGCGGTCTCTCGGGAACACGCCCCTTCTCTGCTCAATTATCATGTAAGGTGTATAGTCACATAGTGAGGGAGAGTAAATTGGTGCACTGAGAGGCTGTCTAATAGGTGCTGCCCGTCTCTCAGCACACACACCTTTCAGCCACCCTCAGTTTACACACCTCCCAACATTTCAAATGGGCAAACGGGGACACTTTCATTTTAGGGCTATGATTGGGGATGTGACCAGGGTAGAGGATGTTCTCAAACAATTTAGGTGACTTACAATTCATGCAACTAAGAGATAAATTAGAACAACAATAATGTATTTTATTTACACAGACTGATATCTAAAAACATTTATTGCAATTTAAAGACACGTTACTTGGAGTATTATTGCTGTGGAGCTCTGTTGTACATTCTGACACACCAACAATATGGACGTTAGGACGTATTGGACGTTAGGATAGAAAAGAGGGACAGAGGGATTGGGGCCAAACTAGGGACTCGTTTACCTTCTTCTATGGGAAGAATTGTGGCAGTTTCTGTACCCAACAGCTGCAGCAGCACAAGCACAAAGAAGCTGAATACAGAGAGCTAGTGTCTCTGCATTCAATGCTTGGATGCTCACAGTATCACGTCTCACTGTGCTGTTAGCTCACGGACTATATTAATGGCATAATTTGCTAATGAAACCCCAGGCAATTGTGTATACACGAGTGTTGGCGTTGCGGGGTTAAAGGGACACTGTAAGCACCATAACATGCTGCCCCGTATCAACGACCCAAAGTAAATAGTCAAACTGTTTCTGAATGATAGCTAAAGTCAAATTAAGGGGAGTAACATTTTAGTTTAGAGAGCAAAATGTAATATCCCTTAGGACTAGGTGTTCAATAAATATTTGGCTCTTAAATAAAATCCAGGCTGAACACCGTAATAAGATGTAAATTTTTACATACCTCATAATTTTGTTATAAAAGAAAACATTACAGACTTATTGTCTTATCTGATCTAATATATTTTTCTAACTGTGCATTGACCTAACATAACCCAAGGAAATCAGCAGCATTAAAGAGAACAATCCCTATACAAAGTCATTGTACACTTTGCAATCCACAAGGACCTGGCTGCCTGTTCAAAGAGGTTGTTTAATTGGAGTGCTTGTCTGTACTCGAATTCAGAGTCAAAGTCAGTGTCCAGCGACTATAGACAACTGGGTACACTGCCGTGCTATAAAACACCTCATGAACACTTCTTAACAGCTAATGAACAAAGCACACACATTAACTAGTTGGTACCTGTCAGAATCAATATTTTCTTAATTTACAATGTGTGCAACTAATACTGAGCAGAGATTAAGGGAGTGAAAAGGCCTGATTGTATCTGAGGTTTATTACTGTGATGCTATGTAAAACCACTTGTTCTTTTTTTTTTTTTATAATTCATCTGCATTGGGTTTGTTCTTCCAGTGAATTAAATAACATTAATACTCTTGATCTATATGTTAACAAAAAATATTTTAATTATTTTTTTATTTTTTTTATTTCTGGTAAACAACATGACATGTTTATGATATCCACTTGTCAAAAAAGCTTGCGGAAAGTTCCAGAACCACAATGTACGCTTTATAACTATTTCTATTAAATTGTAGTGTGAAAAATGGAATGTATATGCAAAACTTCTGTATAAGAAAAAAATACATGATTACTGGAAGATGAAGTCATGATGAACTGGAGATGGCCTTGCTCCAGAAGATGGGTCTCTATATTTCTCTCTATCTCTTCCCCATAGACTCTGCGCAGCAGTGAACATGTTACCTTGGAGGACGTTGGCCAAAGAGTCAGATGACAACCAACCTGCCCTTTGTTAACCACAACTCAGTGTTTAGTGAATATATCATTGTAATCTATTTCACACCCCTTTTCCCACAGCTTGTGTGTATTAGATATTTGTTTATAAGAGGAGACGAGAAAGTAAAAGCCTAGTTATTAAACAGGGAACTGTCTGAAGATTACATTATTGAATAAATTACTGAAAATCACCTTTAAACTGTGTTAACCTTTTTTTCTTGTGAGGCTCTCTTTTCTTTTAAATTTGAATTAAAAAAATTAGCAAATTATATCACAACCCATGTCACACCAGAGACAGACACACTGAAAATTAAGAAATATTATTTTAAAATTTTTTTCTCTTTGTCTATTTGTGTTCTCTATGCTGTTCTCTATGCTGACTGCGAACTGCAAAGGACAGAGTTTTTAGCAATGAAAGGAGCTAAGATGCACGTACCAAGTTGCAGTACAAAGAGGTATGGCTTTATACAACTAATTTTACTGGTAACACCTCACAGTTACATATTTGTTAAATATAGGGGGATGAGTAAATATAAAAGTAAAAGTTTCCCTTTAATTGTGCTCATATCCACTACAAAATGTTTAAATGTCCACCTGATAGCTCTGGCTACAGTGGGTCTATTGCCCTGATCTACAGTTGCAAGAAAAAGTATGTGAACCCTTTGGAATGATATGGATTTCTGCACAAATTGGTCATAAAATGTGATCTGATCATCATTTAAGTCACAACAATAGACAATCACAGTCTGCTTAAACTAATAACACACAAAGAATGAAATGTTGCCATGTTTTTATTGAACACACCATGTAAACATTCACAGTGCAGGTGGAAAAAGTATGTGAACCCTTGGATTTAATAACTGGTTGAACCTCCTTTGGCAGCAATAACTTCAACCAAACGTTTCCTGTAGTTGCAGATCAGACGTGCACAACGGTCAGGAGTAATTCTTGACCATTCCTCTTTACAGAACTGTTTCAGTTCAGCAATATTCTTGGGATGTCTGGTGTGAATCGCTTTCTTGAGGTCATGCCACAGCATCTCAATCGGGTTGAGGTCAGGACTCTGACTGGGCCACTTCAGAAGGCATATTTTCTTCTGTTTAAGCCATTCTGTTGTTGATTTACTTTTATGCTTTGGGTCATTGTCCTGTTGCAACACCAATCTTCTGTTGAGCTTCAGCTGGTAGACAGATACCCTTAAGTTCTCCTGCAAAATGTCTTGATAAACTTGGGAATTCATTTTTCCTTCGATGATAGCAATCCGTCCAGGCCCTGATGCAGCAAAGCAGCCCCAAACCATGATGCCCCCACCACCATACTTCACAGTTGGGATGAGGTGTTGATGTTGGTGTGCTGTGCCTTTTTTTCACCACACATAGTGTTGTGTGTTTCTTCCAAACAACTTAACTTTGGTTTCATCTGTCCACAGAATATTTTGCCAGTACTGCTGTGGAACATCCAGGTGCTCTTGTGCAAACTGTAAACGTGCAGCAATGTTTTGTTTGGACAGCAGTGGCTTCCTATGTGGTATCCTCCCATGAAATCCATTCTTGTTTAGTGTTTTACGTATTGTAGATTCGCTAACAGGGATGTTAGCATTTGCCAGTGACTTTTGTAAGTCTTTAGCTGACACTCTAGGATTCTTCTTCACCTCATTGAGCAGTCTGCGCTGTGCTCTTGCAGTCATCTTTACAGGACGGCCACTCCTAGGGAGAGTAGCAGCAGTGCTGAACTTTCTCCATTTATAGACAATTTGTCTTACCGTGGACTGATGAACAGCAAGGCTTTTGGAGATACTTTTATAACCCTTTCCAGCTTTATGCAAGTCAACAATTCTTAATCGTAGGTCTTCTGAGAGCTCTTTTGTGCGAGGCATCATTCACATCAGGCAATGCTTCTTGTGAAAAGCAAACCCAGAACTGGTGTGTGTTTTTTATAGGGCAGGGCAGCTGTAACCAACACCTCCAATCTCATCTCATTGATTGGACTCCAGTTGGCTGACATCTCACTCCAATTAGCTCTTGGAGATGTCATTAGTCTAGGGGTTCACATACTTTTTCCACCTGCACTGTGAATGTTTACATGGTGTGTTCAATAAAAACATGGCAACATTTCATTCTTTGTGTGTTATTAGTTTAAGCAGACTGTGATTGTCTATTGTTGTGACTTAGATGATGATCAGATCACATTTTATGACCAATTTGTGCAGAAATCCATATCATTCCAAAGGGTTCACATACTTTTTCTTGCAACTGTATATGGTGTGCACTCATTGAACACCATTAGCTAACCACGTTCAAGGTGCCATATGTATTAGCAAAAAACAAACAGAAATTTGTCAAATGATAAAACAATTTGAAAAACTCTGGCTAAAATAACCAGTGACCAGGAGTATAGTTTAATCTACTTGTTTCAGATTTCCATATATTCTAATTTACAGTTTAGCAAACAGACCTGGTTTATTTATTTTTCAGTCCTACTCTCTTGCATGTTGTGATTAATTTGTCTCGATGAGCAGTTTTATATTTTTATTAGAATCTGTGTGATTTTATTTTAAAAGATTCATTTTAGAGGACCTTTCTAAATGAGGTGTCTTTTACACAATGCAATGCTTGTGTTATAGAAGAGAGTATTTTGGTTGAATGTGGCCTTTCATAAAAACACTGCCTTAACTTCTTTAGAAAAAAAAGGAAAAATGAAAGTGTAGCGGACGGAGCCTTTCAAACCTCTTTTCACACGTAAACACGAGTAGATGTTCAATGGATCGCAGAAGATACATTCATAAAAAATGCTTAAACTGGGCAAAGAAAATATCACAGGCGACATTCATCAAAGCTACACTAATAAACTCCCGTACTTGTTTAAACTACATCAGCTACATATTAATTCGTAAATGTAATAGAGTTCATTGTGTACTCTCGTGGGCAACAAATTGACCGTTCACAAATACCTTCTTGATATCTGTTCCTTAAAACATTTATTTTTATTGTTCACCGAACTCTATCATAATACGAACTGGCATCCACATGTGAAATTCTGTAAGGGACTGAGACAGCCATTTAAAAAAGTCTGTTATGATTTACGCCAAATTCCTTTGAAATGATTTTTTTTAGAAGTTGAACCATATGACTGTGTACGGTTTGAAACCTGAGCATTGAGCTTACCGACAGGATGAATAGGTCATTTGTCATTGGCGGCAGAGCTTACATTTTGTCTCTGTTCTGTGATTTAAATATTAGTGGCTTTACGTTAAGGAGAGGGGAATGATCACCTTAAATTTAATAATGACCGATTCACACATGCATCAATGTTTGCACTTGGAGCTATTAACTAAACCATAAATTGTGAAGACTTCATAAGGAATTTGTAATTTATAGTCCAAAACACAGATTGGAAAACCTACCGAGTTTCTCCCAGTTCAGCTAGATTGGCTAAAATTAGGTATTTGTCCACAACTGTCATTTTATTGAATAACTTTGTTGTGGAATGGTCAATGGATTCATCTGAATGTATAGAAAGCGGAATATATTTGGAATATGTCAATATTGTTTGTAAAAAACAGATAACATTTGTATCTTGTAATACCTTTTTTATTGGACTAACAGATTTTTTTAATGACAAGCTTTCGGGAGAACCTCCCTTTCTCAAGTCTGAAGCATTTCTGAGCAAGACGACACATAGAATTTAAAGTTGAGTTGTGATACAGGGGTTAAAGGACCACTCTAGGCACCCAGACCACTTCAGCTTAATGAAGTGCCATATGCATTAGCAAAAAACAAACAGAAATTTGTCAAATGATAAAACAATTTGAAAAACTCTGGCTAAAATAACCAGTGACCAGGAGTATAGTTTAATCTACTTGTTTCAGATATTTTCTAACAAACCTGTGCAGCAATCTTTCCACCCAAACCAGGTGACAAAACATGCTACCACCAGAGAGAGGTCTTTGCTTTTAGATCTTCGTTGACAAGTGGAGATCCTGCAAAACCACAAATGGAGCCTAACCATATAGGTGAGGGGTGTCCCTGAGACCACAGGCAGTGAGGACACAACATAACATCTAACCAAGCTTTCAGCCTAATCCCATTGCTTTTGAGAGAACACATCGGGCACAAGTGGAAGGCACATTTTCAGATATTTTTTTCTTGCTTCTCTGTGAAAGATAGAATAATGTCTAAAGCTTGATCATGTCCTTCATGGGTGCATCTGTGACTCTATTTCCACCCTAATGCTAGAGGCCAGACAGACCCTTCACCCTGTCACATGTCACAAAGTGAACATTACATTCAAACACACACCTGCAATCAAACATTACATTCAAACACACACCTGCAATCAAACATTACATTCAAACACACACCCGCAATCAAACATTACATTCAAACACACACCCGCAATCAAACATTACATTCAAACACACACCCGCAAACAAACATTACATACAAACACACACCTGCAATCAAACATTACATACAAACACACACCCGCAATCAAACATTACATTCAAACACACACCCGCAAACAAACATTACATTCAAACACACACCTGCAATCAAACATTACATACAAACACACACCGACAATCAAACATTACATACAAACACACCCCTGCAATCAAACATTACATACAAAAAAAACCTGTATTAAAATTAAATATAAGCACCCCTTACAAACACCAACACTATACATTACACTATAGCTCCAGTATATGCCGCAGCACTGTACATAGATACAAGCTTGAAATTTTTTTTTACTTGGGGCACCTTGGAAAAATATTGAAATATTAAGGTCGCCTTAAACCTAAAATGTTTGGGAACCACTGTGTTAAACTATTAATTTCTCATGGTTTTAAGAAGTATTACTTGCCCACCATAAAAAAATAGATATTGCACTTTTTCATTACTGTCTATGTGTGTGCATCTGAGTATGTGTGTATGTCAGGTGTGTATGAATGTCAGTGTGCATGTGTGTTAGGGTGTGTATCTGTGCGTGTATATATCACTGTGTATCTGTGTCAGATGTGTACATGTGTTAGTGTTTATATAAATTTCTGTGTATATGTCAGTGTGTTTATATGTGTGTACCTGTGTGTTAATGTGTATGTATATCTGTGTAAGTATCTATGTATGTGGCAATGTATTTGTGTATGTGCATACACCTAAGCAATCAATCACCAACACAACATGCAAACATACTCCTGCAATCTAACACAAATATTACATACAAACACACGCCTGCATACAAACTCAAAAATTATATCCATAGAAGAACCTCTTCACTCAACAACCAATACCACACACAAATGTAAATGCACATTTAGAAACCTACATTACATACAAACACTACACACAAGTAAACCACTGCATTCAATTGTCAATAGTACATACAAATACACCCCTACATTCAAACGGTCAAACATTGCTCACAAATACAACCCTGCAATGATGTGCAAATGGTAGATTCCCAGCTGGATTAAAGGACCACTCTAATCACCCAGACCACTTCAGATTAACGAAGTGGTCTGGGTGCCAGGTCCCTCTAGGATTAACCCTTTTTTTTATAAACATAGCAGTTTCAAAGAAACTGCTATGTTTATAAATGGGTTAATCCAGCCTCTAAAGCCTCTAGAGCCTCATTGACAGCCGCTAGAGGCGTTTGCGTGCTTCTCACTGTGAAAATCACGGTGAGAAGACGCCAGAGTCCATAGGAAAGCATTGTAAAAGCATTGCCGTGCATGCGCATTCAGCCGAAGAGGAGGATCGGAGGCGGTGAGGAGGAGGAGAGCTCCCGCCCGGCGCTGGAAAAAAGGTAAGGTTAACCCCTTTCCTTGCTATCCAGCCCAGTGGGAGGGGGACCCTGATGGTGGGGGCACCCTCAGGGCACTATAGTGCCAGGAAAACGAGTATGTTTTCCTGGCACTATAGTGGTCCTTTCATTATTGTTGGCGTTAAAACAGATGGGGATTTATCTCTTAGCCAGGGCCGCCACCAGAAATTTTGGGGCCCCTGACAGAGCACAAAGTCTGGGCCCCCCCCCCACCTCCCCTCGGCCTACCCGGCCCGCCCACGAGTCCGCCACAGGATGCAGGACTGAATGTGGTGTGTATAGTGGAAGTGAATTAGAATGTGTGTAATGGATGTAGTTTTTGTGTGTATTAGATACGGTTTGTGCAGTGAATGCAGAGTGTGTGTTTGTGTAGCGGATGCAGTGTGTATAGTGAATGCAGAGTGTGTTTGAGTAGTGGATGTAGTGTGTGTTTGTTTAGTGGATGTAGTTTTTGTGTGTACTAGATGCAATGTGTTTAGTGGATGCAGTGTCTGTAGTGGATGTAGTGTGTGTATTAGACGCAGTGTCTCTGTATAGTGAATGCAGAATGTTTGAATGTGTGGTGGATGTAGTGTGTGTAATGTGAATACAGGATGTTTGTGTAGTGGATGCTGTGTGTATAGTTAATGCAGAGTGTGTGTCAGTGTAGTGGATGCAGTGTGTGTGTTAGTGTAATGAATGCAGTGTGTGTTAGTGTAATGAATGCAGAGTGTTTGTCAGTGTAGTGAATGCAGTATGTGTGTTTTAGTGTAGTGAATGCAGAGTGTGTGTTAGTTCAGTGAATGCAGAGTGTGTGTTAGTTCAGTGAATGTGGTGTGTTTGTTAGTGTAATGAATGCAGAGTGTGTGTTAGTGCAGTGAATGCAGTGTGTGTGTTAGTGTAAGAATGCAGGGTGTGTGTCAGTGTAGTGAATGCAGTGTGTGTTAGTGTAGTGAATGCAGAGTGTGTGTCAGTGTAGTGAATGCAGAGTGTGTGTTAGTGTAGTGAATGCAGAGTGTGTGTCAGTGTGATAATGCAGAGTGTGTGTCAGTGTAGTGAATGCAGAGTGTGTGTTAGTGTAGTGAATGCAGAGTGTGTGTCAGTGTAATGATAATGCAGAGTGTGTGTCAGTGCAGTGAATGCAGAGTGTGTGTCAGTGTAATGATAATGCAGTGTGTGTCAGTGTAGTGAATGCAGTATGTGTGTCAGTGTAATGATAATGCAGAGTGTGTGTTATCTTAGCCATTATTGCACTAGAGTGGGCCCGAAAAACCATCATGCACAGGGCCCTATCTTCATTAGTTCCGCTAAGTCAAGTTAACTCAGAAGTTAAAGTTGCTTGCCTGGCTTGGTGAGATAATGTTTATTTGAGATAAACTGTAACAAATATCTCGAAGTATAATCTTTGGCATCAAAATCCTTAGTGTTGCAGTGCCCTTAGGATATTTTGGGCATATTGGTTATAGTATATATATATTGGTTATAGTATATATTGGTATATAAAACATTAAATTTAAAGAAGCCTCTTAATGTTGTAGGAAGCCTCTAAAAATTAATAGTGGTGATAAAAAAAAAAAGGATAGTACTTTAATCAAAATAGGTAAACCGATAACCCGTGTGGGAGCTAAATGTGTAAAACAAAAGGATATCTACACTGTGCCTTCAGGGGCACCTATTCTAATTGTGCAAGTTAGCTACTAATCTCGTTTGCAGCTCCGACTGGGGTAAACAACTAGGGCTGCTCCTTGGTGCCACTGGCTTCCCAAGACAGTTGGATGGTTTAAATACATAAAATAAAACAAAATTGTTTAGGATTGCTTAGAGAGATATATAGAAATGAAGGAAGCCAGGAGTGACGTACAAAGCCGAGACCCGACGCGTGTTTCGCCGGTCAGGTGGCTCTTCAAGGGCCGCTATCACCCCTTGAAGAGCTGCCTGACAGGCAAAAAGCATGCTCTGTAGGTTAACACTATTAACGGCGCTAAACTTAACACTCTTATACTTTTTTTATTATTTCTTTTATATTGGTTTGTGCACCAACTTGTTGGTTTTATTGTAGTACATAAGGATATTGGCTTCTATTCTGTGTTAGTTGCTGCACAATAACTTTTATTGTTACATTGTTTTTAATATCACAAGCACTTTAACAGACACGGAAGGTCACACAATGTGTTTTGGCTTGAATGTAATTTTATGCACCATAACGAGAAATCAGCACTTTTATTATATACTTCACTTTGAGTTTTAATAGTTATTGTTTATCAGTGCCTGTTTTCATTCACTTATTGTTTTGGTTTGTGTTTCGTAGAACTGAAGTGGCCAACACTCGGTCCCCCTAGCTTTCAAAAACAAACCTCAAGATGCCTTACCAGCCAGTTGTAGCTATTCAAATAGTGAGGGTGGAGCTATCTAATGGCCAAACTTATTAACAGTTCAGAGGGCGCGCATGGTCTTTCAGTATCTCATATAGCGTGTATAGTCTTCTCAAACACTTCCTCTATCTCACCTACGCTGGATGCTGGAATCTGCTCCACGTAGGGTGGAAAATGGACACAAATTCATCACTTTATCCAGAAAGTTAGTGATTGGAGACTGCCCTTCAAGCCACAATTGTTTTAGGCACTTGTTTTTTTCTAGATATCATTTCCCTTAACATATCCAAACGAACCATACAATACTTACTATATGTGTAACTTTGTATAGCTTGAAAGTGGAAATCTCAGCATGGCCCCACCCAACGGATTCTACTGCCCGTGTTTTATATTGTGAAATATATAATAGATTGTCATAGCAAACATCCCAAATGCAGTCTGGGAAATGTAAGGTGATTATATCAATGTTTCTACGGGGGTAGTTGTACTCCAGTTTATTTTTAGGTGCATGGTTGTTGCATACCTGGATAGCCCCACACCCCCGAGGTTCTGAGCCATCTATGGACTCAAAACCTCCCAACACCATAACCGACTATATAACCAAACTTATTTTAACCAACTGCTCTTAACTACCCCCTGCTCATTTCCTAACTAAAAGACCATATTCCCCCTTTATCTTTACCTCACCAGCCCTGCCGCTGTGACCAAGTGGAGATAGAAACAGAAAAATAAACTCAACCAACTACGGGCGGAAGGGACAAGACTGTAAAGTAAATTAGATTGACAACCCTTATGATGGCTACTCATATACATATATATATATATATATATATATATATATATATATATATAAATATCAAAAAAGAATGGCTGCTCACCGGACTTAAAAACAAAAAAAATTCATGGAATAATGTTAAAAATCAACCAACGTTTCAGTCCCCATTCTAAATAACAGGACAACATCTATTATGCATACAGGCAAACATTATATAGTGATATAATTAGTAAAGAAACTCACCCAGGTGTCTCTCACCCGCCATCCATCGGAACCATTGCGGCTTCCGGATGTGCGAGCGCACACACTTGCGTGCCCCGCCCACCTTGCCGACAACTGTACGTCTTGGCGTGGTGGATGCGTATTGCTCCCATCACCATGGTGACCATATAAACAAAGCCCCCTCCGATGTACATCAGACTTAAAAGGACAATTGGATTCAGGCCCGGGGTACGGGCAGGCCAGTCCATAGCACCAATGCCTTTGTCTTGCAGGAACTGCTGACACACTCCTGCCACATGAGGTCTAGCATTGTCTTGCATTAGGAGGAATCCAGGGCTAACCACACCATCATATGGTCTCACAAGGGGTCTGAGGATCTCATCTCGGTACCTAATGGCAGTCAGGCTACCTCTTGCAAGCACATGGAGGGCTGTGTGGCCCCCCAAAGAAATGCCACCCCACACCATTACTGACCCACTGCGAAACCAGTCATGCTGGAGGATGTTGCAGGCAGCAGAACGTTCTCCATGGCGTCTCCAGACTCTGTCACATCTGTCACATGTGCTCAGTATGAATCGGCTTTCATCTGTGAAGAGCACAGGGCGCCAGTGGCGAATTTGCCAGTCTTGGTGTTCTCTGGCAAATGCCAAATGTCCTGCACGGTGTTGGGCTGTAAGCACAACCCCCATCTGTGGACGTCGGGCCCTCATACCACCCTCATGGAGTCTGTTTCTGACCGTTTGAGCAGACACTTGCACATTTGTGGCCTGCTGGAGGTCATTTTTCAGGGCTCTGGCAGTGCTCATCCTGTTCCTCCTTGCACAAAGGCGGAGGTAGCAGTCCTGCTGCTGGGTTGTTACCCTCCTCCTGGTCTCCTGATGTACTGGCCTGTCTCCTGGTAGCGCCTCCATGCTCTGGACACTACGCTGACAGACACAGCAAACCTTCTTGCCACAGCTCGCATTGATGTGCAATCCTGGATGAGCTGCACTACCTGAGCCACTTGTGTGGGTTGTAGACTCCGTCTCGTGCTACCACTAGAGTGAAAGCACCACCAGCATTCAAAAGTGACCAAAACATCAGCCAGGAAGCATAGGAACTGAGAAGTGGTCTGTGGTCACCACCTGCAGAACCACTCCTTTATTGGGGGTGTCTTGCTAATTGCCTATAATTTCCACCTGTTGTCTATCCCATTTGCACAACAGCATGTGAAATTGATTGTCACTCAGTGTTGCTTCCTAAGTGGACAGTTTGATTTCACAGAAGTGTGATTGACTTGGAGTTACATTGTGTTGTTTAAGTGTTCCCTTTATTTTTTTGAGCAGTGTATATATATATTTCCACCTAGCAGCCAAATCTACTAATTCTTTCTCAGATGCACCAATACCAGCCTCCTAGCTGTGCTCGTTCCATGGGGCTACAGTAGAGCCCTGCTCTAATTCTTCCCTAGTATTCTGACATGACTTATGTGTTATCTATGTTCAAGTACAGAGTCAGTGTTAAAAATGACCCAAAAATTCCAAATGATCCCACCTGTGAACTCCCAATGCACCTTTGTAATTCTCCATGCGAATGGGGAAATTCTCATTAATTATGCATTCTGAGTCATACTATTGCATTCGACACAGCTCTCCTCCAACTTTAAATAATCACTTATTATAATAAAAATGAAAATGACGGGTGTGCAACAAAAATGGCTAGTAGAATAATTTATGTTGTACGCCTGGAATTTGCGTACCCTTAGAAAAAACAAATGCTAGATAACAATGTTTTTGTGATTTTTTTATTTTAATGCAGCTCATTTTAACTCCTTTTTAACACTTTAGCCAGAGCCGTCACCATGAATTTTGGGGCCCCTAACTCAGCTCGGGGTGTGGCCCTCCTGGGGCCCGACTCCAATCCCGCCCACAGGGTCCGCCTCCAAATCCCGCCCACAGGAATACACACAAACAGACACAAAAACACACACTGATACAAAAGGACACAGATACACACAGATAGATACTAACAGACACACATACTGAAACAGACATACACGCATATAGGCACACATACTGACACACACATACTGAGACATACACATATATAGAGACACACAGGCATACATAGTAACAGACACATACTAACATACATATAGACACACATGCATGAGGACATACATACACACAGACATATATTAATTCATACAGACATACATTCATACAGACAGACATACAGACGCTGACATCCATACACACATACACGCAGACATACGTTCATAATGACATGCAGACATATATTCATACTAACATACATGCATACATACAGACATACATTCATACATAATGACAGGGGTCCTCAAACTTTTTAAACAGGGGGCCAGTTCACGGTCCCTCAGACACCGGTGGGGGCCGGACAATAAACAATATGAATGAATTCCTATGCACACTGCACACACACGCATAAGGACATAAATACACAGACACACAGACAGACACAAACATATACATACATATTGAAATACATACTGTGGGAGAGTAATAGAAGGAAGGTATTTAGGACCCAGACTCCTCCATAGCCTGTACTCATTCACCTTCCCAATTAGCAACTGCTGAGGCTTTAGCAGGTCTCAGAGCAGAAAGGAGGAGATACAATCTGACCTGCAGAGAGAGCAGGTCTGTGCAGAGCAGCACCAGATTGGTGAAACCAATGTTTATTTTGTTGAATTGTGTAGTTTATTACCCTGGTTTAGAAGGGGACATTACTTTATGTTTAGTTAGTGCTCGAATTTGAGCTAGGATTTTGTTTGTAGACTTTCCTTTCTGTTTTGCTGAAGTTTTGAACAAACGGATTGCTGCATGGATTTTTGTGCACGATGTAAATAAACCACACCATTTTTGCATAAGAGACTGTTGTTCTGTACCTGTTACCCTAGAGGACTGTGTTGCTTTGCCCTTAAAGGTCACAAGACAGATACATACACATACTGACTTACACATACAGACATACTTACATACATACATACATACTGATATACATACATACATACTGATAGACACACACACATATACATACATACATACATATACATACATATTAACATACATACTGATAGACACATACATACATACATACACATTAACATACATATATACATACTGACATACATACATACATACAGCTAATTTTAGTACAAACCAAAGAAAAGAAAAAGTTACCTGCGCTCTCTCCTTAATCCCTATGTATATTTAGACAAATGGAGGTCATTTAGTTGCTCCAATGGCCATTGGAGGGAATGCCCGCCTGCCAACGTCAAGGCAGACCCCCCCCTAAGCGGGTCCTAACACTGACCCTTCTGCCTGCTTCTGGCAAAGATATCTCCAATGAGACAGAGAGGGGTATTTTTTATATATACCCCTATATACTTATTAACCCTTAATAGGGAACACATGGGATGGGCGGCAGCATTGTAACAAAGCTGTGTGATACAAAGTAAATACAAATACAAAAAGAGAAGTCCTGCGCTCACTCCCATCACTACTGGGCCGGCAGCAATGACTACAGTACACATCAGCCCCAATATATAGTAAAAACCAAAGAAAAGAAAAAGTTACATGCGCTCTCTCCTTAATCCCTATGTATATTTAGACAAATGGAGGTCATTTAGTTGCTCCAATGGACATTGGAGGGAAAGCTCGCCTTTTTGCAGAGTTAAAGTGAATTGAATGTGAATTTCAAATTTATGGTCAAAACCGAGAAAAGTGTTCTAAGTCGGCTATGCTTCCAATTTAACCCCTTAAGGACACAGCTTCAGAAGCTTGACTTACGCTTAATGACACAAGCAATTTTTGCATTTTCTTGCTGTTTGCGTTCAACTGCAATTTGCATCTCTCTCATTTATTGCACCGACACATATTATATACTGTTTTTTAAAGGACAGAAAGGGCTTTAATTTGATATAACATATATATATATAAATGCTTACTTATTATAAAAAAAATACAGAAAAATGCAAAAAAAATGAAAAATATTGTTTTTTTTTACAGTTTTTGCAATAATAATGTGTGCATAATTAGTGCAGGTTAAGGAAAGTAATTAAAAATAAATTTATTTATTTGTTCTGATTTACAGAATATATAATGTGTCTGGGATTTTAAGTTTTTTTTGGTAGTTACAGGTCACAAAGCACAAGGAGTAAAATAAACTTTTAATGTGGAGCGATTTTAGAATTTGGTATGTTTGTCTTGTAAGCTTAATAGCCATAAAAGAAAACAAAATTGCCACACAAAAGTATATATTTATATAAAGTAGACATCACGGGCTATTTACCTAAGGTTGTTTTGACACTTTCTACGTAGCCATTTCACCGCCAACCTCTGCTAAATATTGGAGTAAAATTGTGTTCTTTTTGGTTTTTGGCACACAAACTTATAACAGAGAAATTCTCGTGTATATTTTGTAAAGTTGGTGTGTGCTATTCCTGTACAAAGTTTTATTTTGTGTTCAGTTACATCTGCTGAGTAAAATGACACCCCCATTGTATGTCTTTTGCACTATTTCGTGAAGTTACAGTGCCATACAGGATACCTGTCCTTTTCAGTATTCACAGTAGAATTTTGAGAGATGGATTTAATGAGCCTTAGCTTCCATTTTGGGGTATTATAACAGTTTGACTGTTCAAAAAACCCCCACAAAGGCCTACCATTTGTAAAAGTAGACACTCCAGGGTATCTTATAAGGTGCATATTGTGCCTTAACATGCCCCCATTTTTTCACCAATATATGCCAAAGTATGTGGTAAAAAATAATTTTGTGCATTTTTTACATACGGATTGCATTTTTGCTGGGCGTTTTGTATATTTCATATGTGCCACTAAGTTCAAACCCCCCAAATTATGCTCAGCTAAGTCTTCTGAGTAAAATGACACCCCATATGAATGTCTTTGGCACTATTTCGTGAAGCTACAGTGCCATATAGGAGACCTGTCCTTTACAGTATTCACAGTAGAATTTTGAGAGATGGATTTAATGAGCCTTAGCTTCCATTTGGGGTATTATAACAGTTTGACTGTTCAAAAAACCCCCACAAAGGCCTACCATTTGTAAAAGTAGACACTCCAGGGTATCTTATAAGGTGCATATTGTGCCTTAACATGCCCCCATTTTTTCACCAATATATGCCAAAGCTACAGTGCCATATAGGAGATCAAGCCATATCCGTTTTTACCAAACTTTGAATTTTGACGCTGGGCCTATGTGCAATTTCCAAGCATCTTCGCAGGTTTTAAATTCAAACTACCCCACAAAGGCCTACCATTTCTTAAAGTAGACACCCCAGGGTGTTTCAAAAGGTATAGTTTGAACCTTAGCGTGGGATCATTTTTCCGCTAGCTTGTACCAGATGTAGTGGTAATAAGCGTTTTTTCTGCCTTTTTGACATACAAAGTGAGTTTGCACAGTATATTTTGCAAACCTTATGTGTGCTACGACTGTATAATACTTCATATGTTGCTCAGCTATGTCGGCTGAGTACAGCAATACCCCCGTATGTACCTTTGCCAGGTATGTGTGGACATCGGAGGGGCACATTTGGGACACAGCCATTCCAGTTTTTTTCAAACTTTGAATTTTTATGCTGTGCCTATGTCCCATTTTAGAGTATTTTACCAGGCTATATAATCCAAATTCCCCATAAAGCCATACCATTTCTTAAAGAAGACATCCCAGGGTATTTCAAAAGGCATATTTTGAACCTTAGCGTGGGATCATTTTTCCGCTAGCTTGTACCAAGTGTAGTGGTAATAAGCATTTTTTCTGCCTTTTTGACATACAAAGTGAGTTTGCGCAGCATATTTTGCAAACCTTATGTGTGCTATGACTGTATAATACTTCATATGTTGCTCAGCTATGTGGCTGAGTACAGCAATACCCCCGTATGTACCTTTGCCAGGTATATGTGGATGTTGAAGGGGCGCATTTGAGACGCAGCCATTCAGTTTTTTTCTAACTTTGAAGTTTTACGCTGTGTCCATGTTCCAATTTGGAGTAGTTTAGACGGTTGGTTATTGAAACTTCCCCACAAACACATACTATTTATTAAAGAATACACCCTGGGGTAATTCAAAAGGCATATTTTGAACCTTGGCGTGGGATAATTTTTTCTCTAGTTTGCTCCAGGTGTAGTGGTAATGAGCGTTTTTAAAATGTATTTTTTTACTTTTTATAACTTTTTTACTTTTAAAAACTAGTTTTTAAACTTTTGTTTTGCTTATAAATTTTTTTTAAACTTTCCTAAACTTTCTTAAAACTTTTTACAGATTTAACATTTTTCTAAGCTTTTTTTTTTACCGTTAACCCCTAACTAGCAGTACGCAGCACTAACAGTAAATTCCCCATTTTCCCATAACTCCCACCCACCCCAGCTAGCAAAATATATAGTTATAAAATATTTAAATTAATTAATTAAATAAATTGAAGCCCTGAGGGTTAAAAAAATAAATAAAAGTTAATCCTCAAGGGTTAAAAAAAATTAGATCACAGTATAATACTGTGATCTCTATTTGATCGCTGTAGGCAGTGATCGACTGGCAGGGAAGGGGTTAATTTTTATTTGGACTAGGTAAAGTGTGTTTTTTTTGTTTTTTTTACTTAAATGTTATTAAAACATTTTTTTAAACTTAATTTTTAACTTTTTAAAGTTTCTTTTAAAACTTTTTTTAACGTTAACCCCTAGTTAGCCTAACGCCAAATCCCCCAATTCCCCACTAACTTCCACCCACCCCAGCTATCTAAATATATAATAAAAAAAAATAAAAAAAAGAATTAACCCTCAGGGGTTAAAAAAAAATATCAGATCATAGTAAAATGTAATCCCTGCCAATTGATCACTGTAGTCAGTGATCAATTGGCAGGGAAGGGGTTAATTTTTTATTAAAATGGGTAAGGGGGGGGGACTTTAAATAAACTTTATTTTTTTTTACAGCAGGGGGCAGGATCAGCACTGATCCGGCTCCCTGCACTTCACACAGAACCCGGAAGTGCAGGGAGCCGGTAGGTGAGTATAGAGAGCACATGTGCTCGCTCAGACTTGTGGTCAGAGCGAGCACATGTGCTGGGCAGCTTGACCGGGTGCTCCCGGTATGCCTCCAATGCAGAGGTATACCGGGAGCACCATTAACCCCGCGATCGCCGCGATAGCGGCGATCCGGGGTTAATTTTACCGCGTGACGGACGAGGTCCGTCACCCGTCGTTAAGGGTCTCCCCTGTGTGACGGACCTCGTCCGTCACCCGTCCTGAAGGGGTTAAGCTTTAAATTGAAGATTATGCTAGCGTTAGTGTACTTATAATCTTAATTTTAGTAATGACAGGAGGCGAGTATTTTGCATATAACTCTCTTTACTAACTCCACATAGCAGTAAAGAAAAAGTGAAAACGATAACCAATCAAAATGCAATATACTGTATAGTATTCACAGTGATGAGGCTCCTCCCCCTCTTTCGGAAGCGACATCAGGCAAAACTCAAGAAACAATAACGTCCAAACATGTATAACGTGCACCAACGTGTGATTCCCATCGACAAAACGGACTTTCACAAAATTAAGATTATAAGTACACTAACGTTAGCATAATCTTCAATTTTACCACATGACAGGAGGCTTCCTATTTTGCATTTTTAACGCTGGTGTAGAAGAGACATAGCCGCAACTGAACTCGGGCGAAAGTAGAATGTCCGAAAGGTAGATTCCCTCGACCAGTCAGCTGACCGAAGGATATCCGCCAGGGACGCGCCTGCCGAGAAAGCCGAGGAGGCCGCTGCCCCGCGCACTGAGTGTGCACCGAAATTAGCATTCACACCAGCCAGAGATAGGATCCCTCGTACCCATCTGGCGAGTGTGGTAGTCGAAACGGGAACGTGTGGCCTGACATAGGATACTAATAACTGTCCCGAGGCAGAGGCCCGAAGCAAGGCTGTGGTCTCCACGTACTGATGCAGGGTAGAGACGACGCATAGCTGCGGTTCAGTAGCGAAGAAGGGGTAAAAGACCGTCGTGGAGTCCGATTTGGTACGTCGAGATACGCGGAAGGTAACTCCCTCAGGGGAAACCGAGAAGGCATCGATGTCAAAAGCCCGCACGTCCGAAACCCGATGGAAGGAAACGAGGCAAAGTAAGAGGGTCAGTTTGGCCGAGAGTTGTCTGAGAGACAGTCTGTCATTAGTCGGCCAATCTCTCAGAAACCGTAGGACCACCTCCACGTCCCACATGTGGGAGTACTTAGGTCCTGGTGGTCTCTGTAATCGGATACCCCTCAGGAGACGGCATACCAGAGGGTCCTTCCCAACGGGAATACCTAAGTTCGGGACGTGAGCCACCGAAATCGCCGAGCGCATGACGTTAAGCGAGCGGTAGGAGCGACCCGTAGAGAAAAGGTGTGAAAGAAAATTCAGAATAGCTGTTACAGGTGCCGTAAATGGATCGAAGTTCCGTTCACTGCACCAAGAGGACCAGGAACTCCAAGCTGATAGATAGCATCGTCTGGTCCCAGGTGCCCAGGAATCCCATATGAGGTCTCTAGCCGTTTGCGATAAATTGCAGGTTTGCCAGGCTCCCCTGAAAGCGTCCAAGCCACCAGGGTGAGGCGATCTTCGAGGATGAGAGGATGGGGGTTCCCCTTTGGATCCGTGAGGAGCATCGGATAGGATGGTATGAGAAGTGGATCGGCGTAGGACAGTGCCAGGAGGTCCGGAAACCATGGTTGGCCCCGCCATAGGGGGGCGATGAGGACTAGAGATCCGTGTTGAATCTTCAGGTATTGAATCGTCCTCGCTATCATGGCGAACGGGGGAAAGGCGTATGCTCCCTCGGTTGGCCATGATTGGAGAAATGCGTCCACCGCCGCGCTCTCCGGGTCCGGAAGCCAACTGAAGTAGTTGAGTGTCTGTCTGTTGTTGCGAGATGCAAACAGATCCAGTTGGAGGGGACCTCTCCTGCTCGAGAGGCGTTGGAAGACCTGAGGATCCAGTCTCCAGTCGCTGCTGTCCCGCCAATGGCGGGAGAACCAGTCTGCTGTCAGGTTTGTCTCCCCCGGAAGGTATTCCGCCTTGAGGGAGATGTTGCGGGGTAAGCAGAAGTTGAAAATCTCCTTCGTTATTTCGGATAACAGTCGGGACCGAGCTCCGCCCAGGCGGTTGATGTATCGAACTGCGGAGACGTTGTCCATCCGGAGGAGGATGCAACAGTTCGATCTGTCCTTTGCTAAGCTGCGAATCGCGAATGAACCTGCTAGGAGTTCTAGGCAGTTTATGTGTAGGTCGATTTCCTGAGAAGTCCAGGCGCCTCCTGTCGACTTGCCTTCGCCCGTCGCGCCCCAGCCCCAAAGGCTGGCGTCCGATTCCAGAACTATGTCGGGCGAACTCCCGAAGATGGCTCGGCCGTTCCATGCCTCCATGCTGTCTAGCCACCATCTGAATTCCTCCTTTACCTCCTCCGTAATCGGGATAGCTTGGTCGTAAGACGGGTTCCGGTGCAGGAAGGAGGTCTTCAGGCGTTGCATCGCTCTGTAGTGTAGGGGTCCCGGGAATATGGCCTGGATGGACGCGGATAGTAGTCCCACAATCCGGGCCAGATTGCGGAGCGGAATGGATTGGCAGCGAATGACTCTGCGTAATTCTTTTTTGATGGCCGCGATCTTTGTCGTCGGCAGGCGTAACGTGCTGGACTTGGAGTCTATTTCGAAGCCCAAAAACTGCACCGTCTGAGCTGGAGACATTTCTGACTTCAGGAAATTGACCACGAAGCCCAGTGATGTCAGGAAGTCCACGGTAAATTGTGTGTGTTGAGTCAGTCTGGACTTGTCTGAGCAGAACAGAAGCAGGTCGTCCAGGTAAATAATGCAACGAATCCCTCGTGCTCGAAGATGTGCGACTACAGGCTTCATTAATTTGGTGAAGCACCACTGGGCTGAACTGAGACCAAAGGGAAGGCACGTGAATTGCCAAGGCCGGTCTTGCCACTGAAATCTGAGGAATCGGCGGTAGTCGATGTGGACGGGTACCGAGAGGTACGCGTCCTTGAGGTCCAGTCTCGTGAACCAGTCCCCGTCTTGGAGGAGGTCCCTCAGAAGATGTATGCCCTCCATCTTGAAGTGCCTGTATACGACGAATGCGTTGAGGCCTTTCAGGTTTATGACCGGACGGAATTCCCCGGTCTTCTTCTTTACCAGAAAGATGTTGCTGAAAAATCCCCCCTGATCGTGAGCGGGTTCTATCGCCCCTTTCGATTGGAGTTCCTCCAACTCGATTTGTATGAGTCGATGGTCTTCCGTGGAACATGTCCAGGGGTAAGGAGGTACCGTTTGGTTCGGGTGGCCCACGAAGTCTATGACGTAGCCCTGTACGGTCTGCAGGATCCATGCGTCCGTCGAAATGGTTGTCCAATTCTGAAAATAGAGAGCAATACGACCTGCCGTTTGTGAAGTAAGGGGTACGTGAGTCACATATCGGCTTACCTGTGGGGGTGAAGCGTGCTCTGCCACGGCCCCTTGATCCACGACCTCGGTCGGCTCCCCTGGTGTAGGAGAAAGGCTGTCTGTAGCCAACTTCCGGGTAGAATGGTTGAGGTCTTTGTGAGCGGGGGCCTGAAGGCCAAAAGCGGCTGGCTGCACGGCCCCTGTAACGGCCAGCCCGCCCAAAAACACCCCTGTTGGTGTTGTTCCTGAAGACCCGTTTCATTGAGGTCTGAGCCTTGTTAAGCGATGTGAACACATTTACGTGTCTGTTCAGGTCCTTCAAGAAGGTGTCCCCGAACAGCTTGCCCTCATCTTCCGAGTCCCAGGCATTCTCCTCTGGGGAATCGGAATCCACAGCCTGCCATGAGTCTAAAATCGCCATGGGGGGAGAGTGTCTCCCTTCCTCGTCCGAGGAGTAATGGCGTCTTGGGGAAAGGGTAGCAGGAGCTGGCTTACGTCGTTTGACAGGGGTCTTGCCTTTGTCGGCGTTGACGTTCCCCTTTTCGCCCTTCCAGTGGCGTTTAGAAGGCCGGGTATCGGCTTGAGTGTGTGATTCCGACGCCTCGGAATCGTAGTCCTGGTGTTGGACTTTAGAGGGAATTTTTTGTTGTTCGGCAGAGGCCGACAGAACCCTGGAGAGTGCCTTCTCCATCGAGGCAGCGATAGTTTCACTGATCATATTTTGAAAATCTGTAGTATTTTGTGTATCCATGGTTGTAATGTTGACCACAAAGAATTATACTAGGCACAGGGCGCAGGTTGGGCTAGGGGTCAGTCTGTATAATAATGGTACCAGCAGTACCAGTTTAACCCCAGCAGGGTGTATGATAAATGCGTGCAGTGGCGCCAGCAGCACCAAGCTACCCCAGCAGGGTATAAGACAGAGTAAATAGTATGCACGTGGTACCAGCAGTACCTGTACCCCAGCAGGGTATAATTGGGTTTTTGTAGTCACTGGGCGGCACCCAGGTATATGGAGGATGTATGTATCACACCTCTAAGCAGCACAATATATGTATGAATACAGGGGTTTCACCCCAAGTGCACAGGGATATGAGCCCTATAGTGCTTGTCCACAGACTAAGGTACACTGACCTGATGACCCCTGCCTTGGGCACAATGAAGTGCCTGGGAAGTAGAGAGGGCGACCTGGAGTGAGTAGCCGATGGGCGCCGTCTGACCGGAGCTCAGGGAGCATCTAAAATGGCGGCCGTGGATCTCGCGAGATGCGAGATCCAAGATGGCCGCCGCTGGCGCCGGGCGGGAAAAAGGCCCGTGCGCGCCGGTAGTGCTGAGAGCGGTCGGGAGACCGCGAGGCAGGGATAGAGGAGGGGGTGAGCGTTACCCCAGGAGTGGGAAGTGTGAGCGAACCGCCGGGGGGCGGGTAGCTCGGGAAGGGAAGCCACAGGGCTGGGAGGGGAACAATGAAGCCCCAAAGATAAGGGCAGAAGTGAACCCAGGGTCCCTGAGGCAGCAAGAAAACCTCAGGAATCTAGAAAATCCAGTACAATCCCTCAAACATACAGCAAATGAATAAATAAGTTAAATAAAGTAAAATAAATCAAGTTAAATAACAACATAAACAGTAATGGAAGGGAAGAGCTGAAACTCTGACCTGTCTGCTGATGGAGCAGTAAAGAAAGAGGGGGAGGAGCCTCATCACTGTGAATACTATACAGTATATTGCATTTTGATTGGTTATCGTTTTCACTTTTTCTTTACTGCTATGTGGAGTTAGTAAAGAGAGTTATATGCAAAATAGGAAGCCTCCTGTCATGTGGTAAAATTAGGGATTATTCTAGCCTCGGTGAGGGAATAATATAAAGACAGGAGGCAAATATTTGCTTTACCTTCTTTACTGAAAACCTCCAGCAGCAAAGAAATAGTTAACAGAACTTTTTCAAACAACCAATCAGAACAAAATAACAGCAGTATGAAATTCCTCAGTCAGACCCTCCCACTTCCTCTTTTTTTGATGAGGTTGAGCCGGAGAGCAAGGAAAACCAATGAATCCAACTTGTAACAGGTACATCTACAGAAAAAATTTCCCAAACCAGAGGGAAACCAGATTACACTGCAAAGAAACGGAAACATCGTGAAAGTAAGCTGTCAACAAAAGTTCAATCAGCACCAAGTATCAAGAAGTTAACTTTAAGCTGATCTCCTGCTGGTACCGAACGCCTTCATTATTGCACAGAATATTTCCGGAGGTGCCAGACACATGCTGGAGGTGCAAATCCCAAGCAGGCACCCTCTGCCACATTTGGTGGGACTGCTCCAAGATAAGACCATACTGGGAAGAGATCAAACTAGAAATGACGAATATCCTCTGTGAATTGCCAGACTTTAACATCGAATTGGTGCTCCTACATTACACAGAAAGAAAGATTGCTCAGTAGAAAAAGTCGATCATGAGACACCTACTCAATGCAGCCAAGGCATTAATCCCAGACGGGTGGAAGCAGAATCGACACTCCAGCAAGGCAGAATGGTTGTTCAGAGTAGAGGAAATACACACAGCGGAAGCGAAATACGCGGAACTGCTAGGAAGGAGTACTTCACATGTTGAACTTTGGAGACCATGGTGTACTTACCTATCACAGATGAGGATGCAGGGCGGAGCGCGACAGTTAGCCTAGGGGAATGGTGGACTCGCGCGCACCCCCTCTTTCCCCACCCCCTCAATTATTGAGTGCTATCTCTGTTCACTGTTGTACTAAAGCTCACTCCCTCTAATTCCCCCCTCATCCTTCCTATCCTACTCTAATACTTTCACACCTCTTCGACAGGGAGACCCGGGTGCCGCATCCCCACACTCTCTGGGGCGGACGGAGCTGTGAGAAACCAGGAAACACACGCCGCGGAAGCGGCTTGACCTACCACCAACACGACTATCAGCTGCCTATATACATAGAAAAAAGAGGCATTATTTCAGTCATACCTCCTAAGGGATGACATCACCGAGACTACCCTCACCTAGATAGCTATAATAGACTTATAAATGACTGGAATTAAAGGTCGGTAGAAATCAGTATCACACAGGTAACACACGCACCTGGAATGCAGAAGATATACAGTTGATGAGATTACCACTATTGGTAGGGAGGCGGGAACTCAAGATAGATAATTAGGTAGACGGAAACCTAACCCATGCATCAATAAGGCACAAGAATAAGTCACTAACCCAACTACAATTATTACACCTCGACAACCCCACTCACACACTGCATACAACAGCAGACTGGGGACCTAACTTGACCGACATACACATGAATGAAACCGCGGAAGGAGCGCTACAAGATGAAGATAAGCACTCACACGCATCCCTGACTAACTAGACACCTGCTCCCGCTTAGGTGATGATCAGCGAAACCTAGGGGAAAAGAACTAACGTCACCTAGCACCATCCCCCCACCTGACTATACCACATTAGACACCTCAACCAGAGACGCAGACTCTATGAAACCCACAACAAGCTTCCCCATGGAAAACCACGTAACGAACTGACGGCACTAACGTGACTAAACATTACCTCATGATGAAAACACTCGAGAGACACTACCCACAAGTTACACTTACCATGCGTAGCCTCACTGCTCTTGCTATAACGATTGATATTACTAGCGGGAAATGGGAGAGGAACAGCTAGGAAGTAAATGGTACAATGCACAAGTACAATGTAATGTGATGTCAACCCCTAACCCTTCCTTTCTGTACCACACCATAATCGAGATATTTTTGAAAGAAATAAAGAATTTACAAAAAAAAGAAAGTAAACAGTCAAGGCAAGATGTCATATCCATACAATATTACTTCCACAGTATAATACATGAGGAATAAAACGCACACGAACAACCAAAACCGTATATTAGAAAAAAATATTTATTATACAACATAAGACCATACATTGTAAAACATAACAATATGAACATAAGAGAAAAACCCCAATACCAGGGAGGGACACGTAAAAGGGTGGGAAATATTTGCCTCCTGTCTTTAATAAAATCTAGATTATTCCCTCACCGAGGCTAGAATAATCCCTAATTTTATGGCAAGACACGAGGCTTCATATATGCAATTTTAACGCCCAAACATAAACCAGAAGAAACATGAGATCATGGACGGAAATAAAAACTACGGAAAGTCGATTCCCTAGACCAAACAGTGGCGCCGAGACATATCCGTAAGGGCCCCACTGGCTTCTAGAGCTGCTGAAGCTTCAGCGACCCGAACCAAAAGTGCCCCTAAGGAACTCACCACGCCAGCCAATGAGAGAAACCACCGAATCCAACGAGCGATCGTAGGTGCAGAAACAGCCCTAAACAGTCGTACGTAGGGAATCAACAGCTGCCCATGAGCAAAAGGGCGAAAAGACGAGGTCCTGGATATATACATCCATAGGCAACGTGCCACACAGAGACGTGGCTTATCTGGCGAGAACCCAGAAAACAAATGAGATCTCATCCTTCGTGAAATAGAAACAGACACACCATCTGGTGAGAAGGAGAAAGATTCTACATCAGAAGCACGAACATCAGAAATGTGACGAAAAGATACAAGACATAACAGGAGAGCCAGCTAAGCGGAAAGCTGGTGCAAAGACAAATCCCCTTAATGCCCATGAGCAGAAGGACGAAAGGACGAGGTACTGGATATATATGTCCGTAAGCAACGTGCCACACAGAGACGTGGCCTATCTGGAGATTAGGGATACGACCCAGAAAAGGAATGAGATCTCATCCTGCGTGAAATAGAAACAGGGAAACCCAAAGACCAGGCAGCACCCCAGGAGCCCATATCCCTACACACAAAACAAGCAACCCCAATAATAAACACAAAATAAGCAGAAACAATGCAAATAAATACACAAATAACCCAGAGAAGACACTCTATGCTCACCTGGAGGCAGCAGCAAAGAAAGAGGAAGTGTGAGGGTCTGACTGGGGGATTTCATACTGCTGTTATTTTGTTCTGATTGGTTGTTTGAAAAAGTTCTGTTAACTATTTCTTTGCTGCTGGAGGTTTTCAGTAAAGAAGGTAAAGCTAATATGAAGCCTCCTGTCTTTCCATAAAATTGAAAGGGAGCTGAAGGGACACTCTGAGTACTGTAAGTAGCTTTGTTCCTTCCATTAGGTTACACTGCATGAAAGTCCCTTATTCCAATCTACATGTATGGAATTCTCAATAGCTGCATCAGTTCTCGCTCAGATTTCTATTGGAGACACTGAGATGCAATCATGACAAGTTAGGTTGTGTATTTTTGTTTTTCATGAATGAAGCTACTTGGAATTGCAGAACCACATAGGAGCTTATAGGATATGTTCAGTCGGCCACAAGAAACCAAGATTAGCTGAGGATACTCTGCAATGTCCTTGTCCCTTGAGAAATTACAGGGGTGCAGCAAAAGAGGGAAGGTTTATCTTGTTTATATTTTTATACATTTTTTGTAAAATATATATTTATAAATGACTCACAATGCATTACAAAAATGAGTGTCTACACCAGACCAGAGCGTCTCTTTAACCCCAAGAGATGATCGCTCCACCTTCCACCCTGCAAAATGTTCTGAAGGCCAGATAAGTACTTTTGGTTCTTCCTTGGTTTTGTGTTTTGGCTTAGAAATGCAAGAGATTGGCAGCTACATTAATGCAATTTATATTGGATCTACCCGGACGTGGATTAATTCCAGACGTATACCTCAGGCACCTTTGTAATTTCTTCAGTGCTAAGAGTACATTGCGATTTGGCTGTTCTTAATGATTGCTTTGTATATTTCCAAAATCCCCTTTTCAAAGCTTACATAACAGTAGAACTGAGTCACATTGCACATTAGCTAGTTGCATTATCATATAACCTTTCCCAAAATGATATTTATCTGATTAGTATACCTAGACCAGGCTGTGTGTAGTTTGTCCTGTACGTCACCTAATATATGCAAGTTTCGTTCTTATTGATGTCCAACCCAATGCGCAAATCACGCTGGCCATATTCTTTAATGTATCAAGGTAGGTCATCATTATCACCGGAGAGAACACAGGAGCAGAACAAGTGAGGCTTCAGAAGGTGAAGGTTGTGTTCTGAAAAACTGGGACAAAGTACTCAATGCAGGGCAAATACCATGGCAACCAGTTTAACTAGCATTCACATTGTATTGTTGACTTCTCCCCCTTTAATGTTTGCCCCATGTTTCAATACATGACACTTTGATACATTGTAAGGCTTTACAATTTTACAAATGAAATATATAGCAACAGGTAAGTTTAGGAACCAAGGGATCCAGCTTAATATTAGTATAGTTTCTGAGGAATTTGTAATTTCTTTTAATTGGGTCCTGACAAAAGGAGTGAAGTATGAGAGATATGGTGGATAAGGAAGATAGGTCTGGAATTCCAACCACCATGACCACATCAGTGCTTTGAAGTGGGCATGATGGTAGGAATCTGTATGTGCATCCAGAGCAGTTTGCCGTTTTATACCGGGTCTAGTTAAACCACCGGCCCAAATGACTTTGGCAACCCGGTACTATGTTATGTTCTGCCAATTATCAATTCTGTGCAAAATAAACGCACTGGCTAGATATGTATTGAGCTTATCCCTGGCAAGCAGAGCCTGCAAGGGGAAGCATTTGTTTCCCCTCCCTTTCGCCTTCATTGAAATCAGCCCTCCGCCTCCCTTTACCCTTTTTGGGCGAGGGGGGAGGGGGTGGTTATATTAAATTCCACAAGAATGTATAATAAGAATATAAACACAAGCAATAAAGTATATTGCCATAAGAACTGGTCTAATGGATGACCTTCTTACTTGGACCTATAACCTCCACAGGAAATAGTATTGGGGAGAGAAGAGAGGCATTACAAGTACACCTACAAAAGTCCCCATTTTTTTTCTATTGTATACCTTGCATCTATTGTCTGGACAATTGGGTGGAAACACAACATCACATGCTGCCTCCGCACCGACCATACAGTCTCTTGTTCTTTACCATTTCCTCAACCTCATTTCAGTTACAACTTTCTACTAATTCCTCTATTATTTCGCTCTCTTCTCCTTTGTCTTCCTCTAAACTTTTTTCATCTCTATTGGACTGCATAACTAGAATATATTGATATGTATTTCCGTACACCTTCCCCAACATTATTTTTTTTCTTCCTCTTATCGGACCTTTTTTCTTGATGCGTTCCCCAGCATTTTCTGTTTGTCAGTGTTTTATCTCCTATTCACTTAAATCCAATCTTTTTCTTTGCCATTTCCTGATTTATCCTTTCTTTCCTCTCATTAACATTATTGCATTTTCTCCTTAACCAACTTTATATTTTTACATTAAACTTCCTAGATACTAATAAACATTTTCTCCCCCTACATCATCTAATGTCTCTTATTTGTTCTCTTTTCCACCCTAACATTAGTTAATACATCCTCACCTATCTTATCTTGCATTGCATACATATAATATTTGTGTTGATGTACTAATGTAAACATTTCTGTAGTGATAGAAGTGCAATAAAAATAATTTGAGATACTCCCAAGTGTGCACCATCCCACGAGACAAGTTTAATGGCTGCTGTCCATTCTCAGCAAGAGGAATTTGTTAATATAAAATCCCTCTGGGGACCAACACATTTATCACTACAGTCTGTTCCAACATTCCAACTCCCGGTCAAGGAAACTGTGTGATATACTTTATTGCTCCCCCTACTGGCACTGTAATGTAAACAACATTTTGCTGTTTCCATGGATACATTGTAACTATTTTAAATTATTTTCCCATTCCTTTACAGTTCACCTGTTCCAGAAACAAATCTAGATACCAAAGGCTTTTCTACGTGCCCCGAATCATACACCCACCTCCAAGGAGATATCTAGCTCGAGGCCATCTGGTGTAGGTAAATGTTAGAACATTTTCCATGAGTTTAACTTTTCTGGCACAAGTCAAGCTTTTGAGATACAGTGAGATTATTCATCACCGTGTGTCAGAGTTACTGTCTTGTAGGAAGGAAGAGTCAACACTTTGCCAGTTCCCCTTAGGTTCTCCCGCACAGAACAGGATGTGTCCTGTACAAAGCTCAAAGCTGCATTATTAACATAGAGAGCAGTGGGGAGAGACGGGGCGTTCTGCCATGACATAAAGACATTGTATATTGTCTGGATCAGCTGTCGAACAACACGTTGCATTTAGTGCGAAAACTTCAACAGCTTAAGGACACATGACATGTCTGACATGTCATGATTCCCTTTTATTCCAGAAGATTGTTCCATAAGGGGTATAAGGAAAATTATCTGCTAAAAAGAAGACTATTACATTTGAAAATACATTTACATTTCAGTAGTTACCTGAAAGGGTTACGAGAGCTCGGGTTTACCAAAACTTCCAAGTTAGGCCTTGATTTAATAAACTTTCTAACCGATTCAATATAGTTGGAAAAATTTTCAAATAAATTGTCAACACAAATTTCCATAGACGGTGACTTAGTGTACACATTTTATAGGGAACCAATAATATAGATGTCAACAGTCCTGAATTAGCCAGGAAAGTCACACATTTTGGGGTACTGTTTCCAAATATTGAAATCTGCTGGCAGATCTTATCTGCTAAAGGAGGCAAAATATTAGTCAGCCTGACAACCTACTTAATAGTGGGATGTGCCCCCTTTTGCCAGATTGACCAACCCATTTGATAGTGGGGACCCACCTCCTTTGAAGAAGGGAGAGTGCCCACATAAATAAAAATGTCTAAATTCCATAAGGCTACTTAAAATCACCTACCTAAGCAAACAAATATGGCCATATTGCGTTAAGCCCACCACTACTTCACAGTACCCTAATATCGGTGGGTCCTACCGATTACTAATTCCAAACGGAGACAAATTAAATAGTGCTAGCGTCGAATAAGCTAAAGTGTATTTTAATCATCTGTTGTAAGAGCATTGTGAATATATATATATATATATATAATGCAAAATTAATGTGATAAATGCAATTTAAAAAATGCAGTGTCAGAACTAAACAATTAAAGTGATAGTACTTTGATGTATTTACTCACATCGATATCATATATCTGCCCTCCGATATTGGGGTACTGTAAGGGAGTGGTGGCTTAATACAATATTCCCATCTGATGAAACTGAATTACCTATAGGTGATTTTAAACAGCCTATTAAATTTAAAAATGTATTTTTATGTGTGCGCTGTTCCTTAATTTGTACTATGTATACATTTTGGTCACTGCGGCAGTACCATTCCTGCAATATGCATGTTCCAATTGTGCCCCCAATTCCTTTTTGCCTTTACCCTTAATGAGCAGGACAGCCCCCTTCATGCCTGCTCTCTTTCCTGCTCACTTCTGTCCAGGAAGGCGATCAGGAAATTTTGGCAACTATACAAAAACACAGCATACATTTTTGATAAAGAGTTTGCTGTTAAAAAAAAAAAGGTATCTTGTCACAATACATGCTAATACTAGTTTTCATCCACCCTATGTGCAGTGGATTAGCGGCTAATTAAATAACAATAGAGAGTGACCACCTCTTTGGCTCAATAAATCAAGTTCTTTCATATCTCTAAATGATTTAACACTGTAATACCTGTAATTACTGCTAGATTGTACTTGGAACATGAAAAGTTCACCTTGTGTGCACCCATTTATATGGGGTCATTAAAAACCAATTGTGCACAAATGTAAAGTGATAAAACAGAAAGCTGGAAAGTAAAAAAGTGTGCACATAGGTACTTGCAGTCAAGCAATCTAAGTGAAACGCAATATTGCCTGTGGTCTGTGTTCCAGACTGAATTCAGTGATACCTGACTTTCTAGAATCACAGAAACATGATCTTAAAAAAACAAGTATGTACAAATGCAAAATGAGAAAACATAATGCTAATGAACTAAATGTGTGCCTGTGGTAGCTTGATTTTATTTCTAATTACAGTAATGGTAGCCAGAGCTGGATTACTGATAAAGCTGCATAGGCAGCTGCCTAGGGTCTGGACCTCAAGGGGTCCTCCTTGAACTATAAGGGAGATCAAAAGCTGCTTGGTCCTGTGCCCTCTCACCTGCTCGAGGGAGCATTATGGTCTGACCCTCTTTTGGGTGTAGCTCCCTTTAAGAGCTCCCCTGTGCTATGTGTTAATGATTCAGATTCGGCATCCAGCTCTCTGAGCCACTGACAAACTACCAAACCATGAGTGAAACCTTAAAGTGACCTGCTCCTGATTTTGGTGATATAGAATTCTCCTCCACCCTGATTCTCTCCTACCAGGGATCATAAAATTCAGCCACCATATACACGTCACTCAACCAGCACACACAGCTCCCACACACACATTTCTCAACATACACAACAGTCAGCCACTTAACCCATTCTCATACATGCAACACTCAGTCGCACACACAGAACAAAGCTCAGGGCTCTAGGAGGGGGCCCCAATGTGGCACCCTGCCTTAATCAAGCTCTGGTTATGGCATCATAGCAACTAAGTTTTGCTTGAATGCCTTATGGAAGTGAAAGGGTTGCTACCAAAGACTGTATAAATGTCTATTAAGAAAAATCAAACATACATTTTTGTTTACTGTACCTTAATCTACAAAACTAAAAAAAGAAAATTAAAAACGGAATGTGTTTGCCTATGGCAATTGTGTCACAAGTAACATATTGTAACATAAAATCACATATTATCTTGGTTTAGTAGTTGGTCTAGGAAAAGTAAATGTTCTTTTAATCTGCACTCGAATAACATGGTCAGATGAACAGCTTTGTTCACTGTAAAATAAATCAAAACAATTCTGAAGAAATGTTTTCTAGCTCGATATAAATAGGGACGTTCCGGCTTTGTTTCATAATCTTTGAGAAATCATTTACTTTTGTTTACATCGTCCTAGTTGCTGTTTTAGACGTAACTGATAAATGTGTCATTTCGAAAGCCAACTGCATTATATACACTGATAAAAAAAGGAATACGTTTACACCCAGTAACACCTGGACTCATAGAATATTAGCTAACCGTCCCCAACCCATGGTGTGTGACTGCTTGAGAAGCAGTCTGAGACCTGAGATAAAGTATAAATGTATAAAACAAGAAATGGAGCAAATCTAGTGGCCGAGACATGAAAACAACATAACGACGCTCAGTCCAAGGTTCAGGGAGACAGATGGCAGGAAATCAGGAACAGAAATAGGGCCGAACGAAGCATTAAAATGACAAATCAAGAGCTCATCTGCATTAACGGTAGTGATGTAGCAATCTACATCTCCTACTTGTTACAGTGACGTAGGACACACAAATGACAATTAATGGTCAATATTAAAGAAGCTAAGATTTTTACTTGCCTTGCCAGTAGCTGATATTTTAATCTAATCTACAGTAACAGGGGATGATCCACACGGGTGCAGAATTATGTGTTATGCCACATTGTGAAAGAGTGGCAGGAAGGAGATGGTTATAAACTGGTGAGTGTTGTATCAGCCGTGGGGAAAATAACAAAGTCATTGATGAAAGTGTTGTGTGACTATAATAAAAAGATTTAGAAAATCATTAGAAAAGTGACAGATGGCTTTACTTGAGGAAAGTCATATCTAATGATCTAATTGGGTTATTAATAATGCACTAGATACGTGGTGCATTACTAAAGTTTCTGGTACTTTGTTGCATCCTTGACTTATCTCATGTCAACCCTGCTCTTGGATTATGGAGCATGTAGGATGTTCCTGTAGGGTCAGCAGTGTAAACTTTCACCTCTACTAAGTGTCACTCAGTTAGTTACTAGATGGACTTACCGGATGAGGTCCTGCATTCTTTGCAAGACTTATGTTCAGTGTCTACACAATCTGCATGGAGGCACTGAACGCTCCCTGTATAGCAAGCATGTCAAACGCAAAGTCTGGATCGGGCCACATAAACAAGGTTTAAGTATATGTGGGCCGCAAAAAAAAAATACTATATATTTTCATAGAAACGTAGGTTTATTTTTAAAAGTTCAGTGTAACCTCCTCTCCCCCCAGCATTCCCCTCTACTAAACCACAGCACCCCCCTCTACTAAACCCCAGCCCCCCTCAAGCACCTTGTGACAAAATATGATCCTCCCACTGTACACACGCATATTCACTGACAGACACACACATACTCACTGACAGACACACACATACTCACAGACAGAAACACATACTCACAGACAGACACACACACACACACACTCACTGACAGACACACACACACTCACTGACAGACACACACAGACACACTGATAGACACACACATAGTCACTGACAGACAGACACATAAAGACACACACACACACACACACACTGACAGACAGACAAACACACTGACAGACAGACACACACACACTGACAGACACACATAGACACACTCACTGACATACTCACAGGCACACACATACTCACAGACAGACACACACACACTCACAGACAGACAGACACACACATACTCACAGACACACACACACACTCACTGACAGACACACAGACACACACACACACTGACAGACACACACAGACACACATACACTCACTGACACACGCAGACACACAAACACTCACTGACAGAGACACACTGACACACACACATACTCACTCACTGACAGACAGAGACACACACACACTTGCACACCCATACTTTTCTTTATTGCTCCTTACCTTATGCAGCCGATGTGGGGATCTCCCTGGGGTCCTTCCAGCTCCTCACTGCTCCCTCGCGCGGTTTGGTGATGCCTGGTGCCGGAATATGACGCGAGGGAGCAGTGAGGAGCTGGAACACTGAGCTCCCTCGCGGTCCTCCTCCAGGCCGGGTAAATGTTAGCAGAGTAGGCACCTGCAATATGGGGAAAGCAGGTACCTACTCTGCTATTACACCAGCATGTACTCGCGGCTCGCTGGGCCGCAAAGATGGTCCTTGTGGGCCGCATGCGGCCCACGGCCCGCGAGTTTGACATGCTTGCTGTAGAGATGTAATAATTCATTGCATTTCTATGAGGAGATGCTGATTGTCACAGAGCAGCAATTAGCTGTGCATGCACACTAGCCTCCCCATGCTTCCCTATTGGGAAACATTGAATTAGCTGAGATTATTGACAGTGATGGCCTCAGCCAAGGAAGCGGGACCGGCTGCATGGAGAGGAGCGAGGGATAAAAGGTAGGCAAATCTTATTTTTTCAACCCTCGCATGAGGAAGGCCATTCACCTAAATAGTTAGCAGAACATTATAGCATTAGGAATACAGGATTGGTTTCTTATCGCTGAAATGTTCTTCTAAATAACCAAATATGACAATATGTGTGCATGGAAGGAATGGTGGTCTTCCAGTTACCTTGATGTCGTCCTGTCTTACAAACGCCTATACAAAACATATGTAGCTGCATTGCCACACCAAGAAGCCAGCCGGATACAATAAAACATTGACCTTGTTTCCAGTCACCATTAAATCCAGCTCATGCACCATGTTACCTTTTTGTTTCAAAGTTGTCCTACCTTTATCTAACTATATGACTCATTCAGGGTAGGCATGTGAGTCCTTGAAGCCTTGTTGTCGTATATACTACTAATCTTATGACCCTTTTGCATATATCTCCAAGGTAGATGGAATCTCCTATTGTCTTTGTTACAAATCTCGTTATTGTGCCTAGGATAAGATTGCATCTCAGGCCTCACCTACATTTGTCCAAAAAGCATGTCTTTGATCTTTGGGCTTTGATATCCCTTGGAACTAGCTTAGTCAAAAGACGTCAAGTTATTTTGCAGAGTAACTCTATCTTGGTTATGTGAATTTAATTGAAGAGTTGTATCTTTATTACATCTACCCTACAATCCTATATTACCACAAATCCTTAGTCACCACTCAGAGTGGTAAGTCAGTATTTTGGGATGATATCAATTCAATGATTATGTAGTGAGGCATGCACAGCTGTCTCCAGTAAGACTTCCCCACCTCTTCTCCCCGATCCCAAAGAAAAATGATTCCATAGTCTTGTTTGTAAAATTTTAGGGTATTTCTACTGCAGCCACCACCTATGATGAAGTTTCGACCCCTATGGGTGACAAAGACTGGTAAGGGGAAAAACTTTATTAGATTAGTTGTGTTAGCTTCAAGAAAAGCGTATACTGGGATGAGAACAACTATTGGCCATACTTATTATTCTTAGATGAGCAGACTGTCAGGAAATATCTGTCTCACCATATATACAAGAACCCATTGGTTTATTATGAACACAGTTAATTTGTGAACTCCGTGAATTAATGTTATTTATATTTGCCTTGATAATTTACCATTAGGTAAAAATAAATTCTGTTAGTAAATGTTTAATAGGCTGTGTCAGGCAATGTCAAAGGATAACATAACATTGTGTCATATCTGCAACTCTCATAGGGATGCAGTTCATGTAGAGTTTTCCATTTTATTAGGTGAGATAATATTTGTATATTATATTAATAAAACCCATAGAGTTATTTCCTTTCATAAGAAATGTCGTGGAACAGCTGATATGGTAAGTAAACCAGTAAATTTTCCCAGCCTTATCAGATTCTATGAAACACAGTTAATTGCTTAATACAGAATTTGCAGTTTCAGATTGGCTTTAAATTAATTTTCCATTTTCATCCCGCGGATTCATAGTCTTGTATTTATCATTGTTTTGGAGGGGCACACCATGTATCTGACTAACCCTAGAACTGGTGGACAGTTAAAATTTTTGACTCTTGTCCTAATGGAATCTGGTGAAAATTATGAATTCCGATTTGTTAAATTTTAGGAAGTATATGATTCGGTAGATTCACAAAGCACGGTTTTAATAAAATTCGTAGACAAATGCATCTGGCAGGATTCACGTTTGCAAATTATCATTCACTTGCTTTCATTCAAATTAATAATAATAATAATGATAATTTTAAGTTCTGTTTGCCCACTGACAGCACAAGCAAAAAGTGAAAAAATACATTGGTGGCCTAGCGCTGGAATGTGGCATGTGGGTGCATATCACCTAATATGTGGTGACTAGGCAGCAATTGGAGCACTCTGGATGGGGGGATGGGACATGGAGGGGCAATGGGATGTGCCCTTTTATACTGACAGGGCTGCAATTACTGCCAAGTCGCTAGTTTTAACAGGTTAGTAGGCATTTCTTTATTTATTTTTAGCAGGCCGCCACATAGTTCACCCTTGTGCAGCCAAAGGTTTTTACCTATCTAAATCGTTCGGAATTTCTTGAAATCAGTGCTCAAATTTTATGTCCCCAAGCCTGGATTTGCAGTATTAGGTCACGATTTCAGCCATCCGGAAATCCCGACCAAATTCAGGCCTGTTCAGGGCCTGACTTACAAAATGCAGACGTTTTTGAATAGCCTAAACAATGTCCGAATGGCCCTGGCCAGTTTTGTCAAATTCAACCATTTGGACTTTAGTGAAAAAACCTCTGAAGTGTTATGTTCAATATTAGTGTAGTGTAAGGGTTAATTGTTAGGGTAGCATAGGGGTTAATGTTTAATTTTAGTGTAGTGTTGGGGTTCACATTTTGGGCTAGGGTATACAGATAAGTTGGCACAATAATGGGTCTTAGTATAGCATAGTGAGCAGTTTTCTATTTAAGAAAATAAAAAAAATTTGCCTGATAAACGTTTCCTTGGGTGTTTTTTTGCTCCAGTTACCTTCCTTTGGAACTTCCAGAAGTCTTAAGGCAAGACATGCAGATGTCACAAGAATCCTCAGTTTAAGTCTGAGTCTATTATGAGTTTACATAACATTCCGTATGCTACACAATAAAATAGAATGAGTCACGTAAAGCAACAAGCTGCTTCATTTATCGGGTGGACAATTCATGCTGAGTAACTATTGGCAATGCATCTGATGGCAGGACATGGGATTCACTAAGCATTATGGGTAAGCAAGTAGTTAGTATTGAGAAATAAAAAGTAATTACATATGGGGAAATCAAACACATGACGAATTCCTGTTTATTGTCATAATATAAAACAAAACTTAATTTCATCAGACGTAAAATACTGTCTTATGTTTGTTAAATTAAATTTAATCCTTCAGCAATAACGTCTGCCTTATACGGTAAATTCATTATTTTTTAATGACCCTTATTGATTTTAAATAACACATGTTAGAGACAGAATTTTCTATATTAAAAATATGCATAAATTGTGGACGTTGATAGTTTAAATGTAATGTGTGCCTCGTGTAAAATAAATTAACTATTAGTTTCCTAAATACATTGAGAGGATATTTTTAATCTGATACTGCATAGTGAACCATTGTAATGAGCAGAAACCCCTTCCAAACGTAAATTAAAATTAATTAGGTGATCTGTAATTTGCAAACAGAATTCACACATTTATAGTAAAACTCACCCATAGGGATCAAGCAGGATTTACCCTGAAATACCAATCTTCTGACAAGATATGCTCTGTATTACAGCTAATAAACTGTACAAACAAGACCAACACCCAAGCTTGTTTAATAGCCTAAAATGTAGAAAATGCCTTTGAATGTCTTCATTGTTAATGTATCAGAGTAACAAAAACAATTTTTGGCTTCAAAGAAAGAATTATGACAACTGGAGTAAGCTTTTGGTTTAGCAAGCATTGCATAGACATATTTATCTGACTATGAACATACTATACTAGTCTCCCCTATGTTATTTGTTTTTGCAGTAGAAGTCACAAAACAGTTAATGGGAGAAACATACAATAATCAGAAGAACCAAAACAACTTTAACTCAATGAAGCAGTCCTGGTGTTATCGAGGGTTTTGCAGGGTCTAGGAGGCTATTAACAGATAAAGAAATTCTAGATTTTAGATAAGAAATTCTAAATTAAACAGAGTTTGCTAAAAAGGACGTTTAAATATTAGATCTCTCTTTACAGGAAATGTTTAGGAAGGCTGTGCAAGTCACACGCAGGGAGGTGTGTAGTGGTTATGGTGTCTGGAGTGTTCCTTCAACACAGGGAAATTATTGCAGTAAATCTCAAACATTCTGCATCTCTCGAGAGTTGCTGAAAAACAACAGATAACATGTATTTAGTAAACTAAAAATTTTTGGCAAAATTGAGGCAACACATAACTAAACTGTAGAAATCACCCAACTCAGTTATTGTCACATATTGGCTTTTTTTTTTTACTGGTAATGCCGTAGTTTAATTAGCTAACATTTGGTGTTTGGTGGATAACCCAGGAATACAATTTGTTGGCAAGATCTCAGATTGATTATCCCTGCTTTTGTAATTAAATCTCTAGGGTATATATTAGTACATGTGTTAAAGTCTGTTTTGCTCTGATATATAACTGTTATGAGACAATCGATCAGGAGTCTTACAGGGTGTTTAAGTTTATTCATCTGATGTGTGATCCCACCCACTCCTGTCTTCTTTCGCATTCAGTATCACAACAGACTTTATACATGATATAGTTTGTCACTTTAAAGGGAGGAGTTACCAGCCGCAAGATGCGGCACTTTCACTCGCCCCTATCCCGCCCACCAATGATACGTAGGCATGAATAAGGGAGGAGTTTCTCCTCCCCACAAGGGATGTGTATTGAATAGCCGCATGACGCGGCATTATGTCCCCTCCCCTCTCTCTCTTGTTCCTGACTCCTTACACTCACATAGGACTGGACGCATGTACGGGCACTCCACCCATTTTCATTCCAGACTTCTCATGGTACAGAATAGCAAATTACCATCTGATCCTTTACCCATTAGACATACATACTGAATAATAAAAGAACATGGAATGTGGAATACAATAGATCAGAATTGTATATAAATTTTGTATTGATACCGATAAAAAACCATTAGTTACTTCTGCCGCGCATTTGCGTTTTGGGGTCTTTATTACACCATGACGCCTCAAGCATTCGAATACACACTAGGACATCTAACAGGGACATTCCTTACAAGAGTATGTGTGCTTGGAATTTCTCCAACAGTGTCTTATTCACACATGTAATATACGCATGAGAATTAACTCATTTACATAATTTGCCTTGGCTGGCAATGTATGTAAGCAAAGATCTAGGAGTTTAACTTTTTTTTTTTAAATAGCACATTTAATAGCTAACTTTAAAGGTTTTCGCCAAGCACCATGAGCATTTCAGTGATTTGAAGTCATGGTGCCTGGAGTCAGTATGTGCAGTGTTTAGCTGTGAAATGTTCCATATACGGAATTTTACCCCTTGGCTGTCACCCCTTTGGTAGCCTCATGGGGTATCATCAGCCCGTCCAGAACAAGACTTCTGGGCTGATGACACAAATCTCAATGCACAGACACTCACTCATTGGCTAAAAGCAGTCAGCTGACACTCTGGGCCAGTGAATGAGCAGAAGGATCGATATCGGGCTTTTGCAGCTCTGCAGAGGACAAGTTTCGTAAACCTGCCTACATCAGAGACCTGGCTCTCAGCAGATCCAGGGAATAGCGCCAGCTAGGTACTCCTACTACATAACCACTACAATGGGCTGCAGTGGTTGTGATTGATAGTGTGGCCTTTTAGTTAGGCTGACATATAAGTGAGCCAGTTCCTCTACAACAATATATATTTGTATTTTAAATTAAAACACGCAGGGTTAATGCTAATTAAAAACAAACCAGGTGTTTCAGATGGGAGCACCTCAAGAAAGAACTACGTGAAGTGCTTCTCTTGTTTATGCCACCAGATTGGATCCTAACAAAGTAAGGGGCCGCAGAATGATGTCATATTCCAGTACCCGCCATTTTACATGCCTGTTCTGTGCCATACGCAGCGTCATATGACTAAAGTTCATTCAATACTATAGGGATGTTATTCCAGATTCAAAGCACCTGATTTAGGAAGAAAAGGCAAAAGCAATGCCACAAAGAAGCTTCATTGGAAACAGACTAGGAATTGTTCTTAATAACCTATTCTTAAACATTTTAGTCATTGGGGTGGGTATATTAGTCATCATTCCTCCAACAGCATATTGTGTAATAATCTTGCTGAGATTTTCTCAGCACTGTCCCAGTTTCAGTGTGTGTGTCCGACCAGTGAGGGCATGTTTTAGGTACATGTGAAGGAATATCACTGTACAAATAGCTTGCAGGGGCGAACGTGTAAGAGCCTGCTGTCTAAACATTGTACCGAGACCTAGATCATAATAATCACTTTCGGATAAATCAGGAGACTGTGTCACATACAAGAGAAGCTTTTCAAGTGCAACTTAACAACTCATTAATTTCATGCATAATTAAGCAACACCAGCTTCTGTCAAGCAACTAATTAATTTGTTTTTATAAAAAAAAATTTTTATTTTTTTAATAGTACATTAAAGAGATACTCCAGGACTGATCTAATCGCAGTTGCATAATAGAAAATGTATTATATATACATATATTTATAGTAAATGCATTAAAAAGAATAAAAAATAATTGCACCAATTTATCAGATTTCAGTAGCAACAGGGAAGTCTACCGTATAGAGCAGGGGTGCCCAAAAGGTAGACCCCCCAGGGCACCCCGGTAGAACTACAGTTTCCATGATTCTTTGTCATTCTAAAGGCATATAATGCATCATGGGAGTTGTAGTTCTAAAAATCTGGAGATCTACCTTTGGGGCACCCCTGGTATAGAGCTTTGAGTATCTCAAAAAAATGTAAATCTCATGTTTTCTTCTTTTATATTATTATTATTATTATTATTTATCCTACAATATACTATAATATGGTTGGTCTCTATATTTTTATGTCTATCTCTCTTTCTGCTACCTTGAAGCCTTCACAGTTTGTTGACCTGTTTAATTTGTTGTTGCTTTTATTCTGTTAGCTACAGTGGTAACTGCATATTTTGTTTTTGTGTTGTCTTGTTTTTGTGATTCCATGCATTAAAAGTACCATCCTTTGTATGTCCACATGCTGATGATGCCCAGTTTGCATTATAATATGTTTGAATACACAGTAACATCCCATTCAGCCTATAGTACCACTCCTTGACATATATGCTAAATTTTTAATTAGATCTTAGTTATTTGCTAAATATGCACAGTTCCCAGCATGCACATTGAACAAAGTACGTTCATTTTCTTTAAGTTACAATGTATGTAGATTGTCCAGGTGCCTGGGGTATTCTTTCAAACTGTACTAATAAGCTAAATGGAATGCTAATTGATGTTCCTAGGAATATAATAGAAAAGGCATGTCTTGGCACCACCAACCCCTAGTTACAAAGTCACATAGTGTTAGTGAGATACGCTTCTCTGAATTATTCTGATTGAGTCTGATATTAAAAAATAGTTTCTTGAATCTTCGAATCTGCAAACCATACTTGTAATAACGACAAATTTTATATTTATCTTGTTTCCGTTTGTTTGTTTCTTTGTTTTAGAGTGTGCTTTTTAAATATATAACATTCTCACTTGATTTGTACATTTTACACTATTTAGGATATAAATACAATTTGAAATTTCTCATTTTTGATCAGAACAGCCAAAATAAAAATATCGCTGACCTGGGGACTTTTCGTCTTCTAAATTGGCCTAACATTTGCCATAAATTCACAGTTTTTTTTTTTTTTTAATTCTTTATTTTTTCGTGCATGAGTTAATTCAACAAGCATTCATGTCATGCCCCAACAGCCATGACATGCATTGAGGTTGGCAAAGTATAACAGTTGCATAGGTGGCATATGAAATCGATGCACATTTTTATATGGGGGTTATCAAAGGGAACAAGATGATAGCCAGTGGTGTGACAGCACATCAATCAATAACAAGACAAGACTGTTCCTGCTCACTGTATTAGGCAGCTAGCCCCTTGCTTAACCTATCTCTGTCAGTGTGTGGGCAATGGGCTGGTGCTTTAGCGCAGTAGGTAGCGTATTAGGTTAACCACAAAAGCTGGCCTCTCGTTGTGGCTGCAATGACCTGGTGTAGGGCATGGGAGACATAATTAACGTTGTCTAGGCAGCTGTCTAAACGATAAAAACAAGAAACAATAGTAAAGTATAGGCAAACACTGGGCCAATTTACAACTATGTCACCTACGTTTTGTGGTGCATTTGTGAGCAAGCTTGTCTCCTCCATTCTTATGTGCCCTCTGCCACATTGCGGCGCTGCTACGGGGCGTAGGGTACCGTGAGTACGGTCTGGTCAAGTCGGCAGGGGGTATGATCTCCCACTTGGGGTGCGTTGCCCTAGAGGGTAGATCCAGGTGCGCATTGCGTAGTGTGGTGGCTGTGTGCATGGGGGTTTGTGGGAGAGAGTACGACCTGCCGCTATTTGTGTGGTGATGTCCTAGCTTTACCGGTGGGTATGTTGTGATAGATGGCTGTTGCTTGCGTGAGTGGTTGTGAGCTTCGGGGTTATCCGGGTGTGTTACCCTGTAACCGCAGGGTGCGGGGGGGGGGATGTATCGCCATATCTGCACCGGCAGAGACTATTGGGCCTCTATCATTTGGATGGCTCTGGTGTGTTCAGTGGTAGGGGGAAACAAGGAAACTAGCTAATGGGAACAACAAATATATATACAGTGCGTTTATCCAGTGCTTAGTCCCGTTTCTGTGTGTCAGTGGGCTCCAGCCGGAGGTTTCACTCTTGTCAAGTCTCTGTTGATGAGAGGCTTCCATGTCGTGGCACAAAGGGGATCACATTCTCAGGATTCCATGTTCTGTTCGTGGTGCTTCCAGGGTTGTTGAGGTCTGGCGTTTCTATCCCGAGGGCTGCGCAGAGTGTAGGAGCCTCCGTGAGTGCGCGGAGCGTGTGGGTCATTCCGTTCCGGGGTATGAGCAAGGTGCCTTGCGTTCCCCAGCGGTATGGCACTCCTTTGGACCGGAGGTGAGTCGTGATGGGGCCCATTTGTCTGCGCCACTGCAGCGTTGCCCTAGTTAAGTCATGGAAGAAATTTAGAGAGGAGTTCTCAAACTGTAGTGGGGTTTTACCACGTGTTGCCGCCATAATGTGGCTTTTGTCCTTCGCAGAGGAGCAGCGGACGATTACGTCCCGTGGCTCAGGAGTGGAGAGCTTGGCCATGCTGGTGAGTCGGAATATGCCATCGAGTGTGACTTTTTTGGCCACCGCTGGTGGGAGTAAGGCGGCCAACAGCCTCCGGATATAATGCGGGAGTTCTTCAGCACTTACTGCCGCTGGTATGCCTCGTATTTTAATGTTGTTTCTCCTTAGTTGATCCTCGAGGGTTGTCAGCCGTTGCGCCATTGCCTGGTGGTGGGTATTGAGCTGCTGTATCGGGTTCTTGAGATGGGCCATCTCAGTCTGCACATCCCGGATGTTTTCCTCCATGGCCTTAATGCGGTCTGTGTTTGCATGAATTTCCGTGCGTACTCGTGCGAGGTCGGCTGCCATCATTTTGTGGAGGTCTGCAAGGAGTAGTTTGAGGTCACCTTTGGTGGTCGGTGCCATGCTGTCAGCCTGCAGTAAGCTTAGGGATGGCTCGTGGTGGAGTGTTTGCCCGAGTTCCACGTCCCCGTTCTCTGTCCCCGATTGTGGGACCGCTGTGGCGTGGTCGGCCTCTGCTGTTGGCGTCTTCGAGGCCGCGGGTCTCTGGAGCATAGCCCCTATGTCCCTGTCGGGTTTCTGTGTTCGGCGTTTCATGGTCGGGGTGTCGGGCAGCGGGGGTGACCAGGGCTGCTCCGGGATGTTTGAACTGTGCGCTCCGATGAGGGAATCGAGGAGTGAGTCTAGGCCTTGAGGCTTTGGGTAGCGGTAGGCCCCAGATCCGCGCCTCGGCTTGTTTTTCCCCGGGGTGTACTGAAAGGGCATCTGTCGATGCGGCTCAGTAACCTTTGTCCCGTTTTCGTGGTTTCGAGGTTGGATGGCGAGTTGGGAATGAGATATTAGGCAGATTTTGTTAGGCCCGTGTGGATCTCATAGAAATGGCGACTGTTCAGTTGCATGCGTTAGCTCCGCCCCCATAAATTCACAGTTTTTGTGAATAACACAGATGCTGTATTTTTCCTGGTAAAGAAAACATTTGCATAAACAGTTACACAAAATAACATTCAAATAAATAAATACAACAACTAAATAATGTAACGAAACTGAGAAGTGTGAAAGGGGAGATGACTTGATGATGCTGATGATTGCTTTAAGTGCAATGATACATTTTCTACATACTAGATTCAGTCAAATAAAATGAGTGATATAGTTCCATTTCCCATAATAGTTTGGGCTATTTAGCATGCATACTGAAACCATTAAAGGTGACCGGATCTTTGGCAATTTGTAAACATTCCTGTTGTAACCCCACCAGTAGAGTTTAATAAACTCCGTCTTCCTTGACCTTCAACATTCAAATGGCTGATTAAAGCTCCAGTCTTGGTCTGATTAGAGAACCTACAGAGAAACATAACCTTCACCTCTTTAACTAAAGAATAGATTTACAAATTGCACATCTGCGTCTGTGGGTAAAATGCCTTGTACTTTCAGAGGTAGATTCCATTGTATCCATAATACATGGAAATGTCCGAGTATAAAAAATATTCTTGCTGTCGACTGTCTCTCACTGCAGTCCTCAGCAGAAAACTTGTTATATAGATATTAACAGTTTGTACTTTCACCCACTGCTGATTGGCTGAGGTGCTCACTGATATTAACAGTTTGTACTTTCACCCACTGCTGATTGGCTGAGGTGCTCACTGATATTAACAGTTTGTACTTTCACCCACTGCTGATTGGCTGAGGTGCTCACTGATATTAACAGTTTGTACTTTCACCCACTGCTGGTTAGCTGAGGTGCTCACTGATATTAACAGTTTGGACTTTCATCCGCTGCTGATTGGCTGAGGTGCTCACTGATATTCACAGTTTGTACTTTCACCCACTGCTGATTAGCTGAGGTGCTCACTGATATTAACAGTTTGGACTTTCATCCACTGCTGATTGGCTGAGGTGCTCACTGATATTAACAGTTTGTACTTTCACCCACTGCTGATTGGCTGAAGTGCTTACTGATATTATCAGTTTGTACTTTCACCCACTGCTAATTGGCTGAGGTGCTCACTGATATTCACAGTTTGTACTTTCACCCACTGCTAATTGGCTGAGGTGCTCACTGATATTGACAGTTTGGACTTTCACCCACTGCTAATTGGCTGAGGTGCTCACTGATATTAACAGTTTGGACTTTCACCCACTGCTGAGTGGCTGAGGTGCTCACCGATATTAACAGTTTGTACTTTCACCCACTGCTAATTGGCTGAGGTGCTCACCGATATTCACAGTTTGTACTTTCACCCACTGCTAATTGGCTGAGGTGCTCACCGATATTAACAGTTTGTACTTTCACCCACTGCTAATTGGCTGAGATGCTCACTGATATTCACAGTTTGTACTTTCACCCACTGCTAATTGGCTGAGGTGCTCACTGATATTAACAGTTTGTACTTTCACCCACTGCTAATTGGCTGAGATGCTCACTGATATTCACAGTTTGTACTTTCACCCACTGCTAATTGGCTGAGGTGCTCACTGATATTAACAGTTTGTACTTTCATCCACTGCTGATTGGCTGAGGTGCTCACTGATATTCACAGTTTGTACTTTCACCCACTGCTAATTGGCTGAGGTGCTGAGGGACACACTGATGTTAAAGCAATATGTCATGTTTTTTTTTCGCCCCCTCCTGACTCCACTACATGTGATTGTCCCACTAGTAATCCCAAATACCCTTAGGCCCCAATTTCAACTTTTTCTTTTTACCTCTTTATTTCTTGTCCGGATCTAAGTCTTAGATGCCTCCATCTTAGTGTGGGCAGATGAAGGCTCATACTAGATAGCACTGTGAAATTTACACGCATGCCAAGTTGCAGAATCGGGCATTTGCTGTTGTCCCAAAACGCGGACAAAAATGTCGGCTATTCGTTCGTTCATCATTCGTTTAACTGACCATGCCAGTAGTTGTTATTCTAACCATTTTTTAAAGCAATGTTTTTTTGGTTGGATTAACACTTAGATACTGACAGCACTTGCCTCCAGCCACAGCTGATTGGCTGAGGTGCTTGTTGATACAGACAGTACTTTCCTCAGCTGCTACTAGTTGACTGGGGCACACAATAACATTGGTTGAGCATTCCCCCAACCTGACCAGCTCTTGGGCAGCATTGAGCAGGACTGGGTGTAAACTGCCATGTATCTGTAAAGACAAGTACTCATCACACACGGCTCTGGCAGACTCTGTAGCTTACATTATTGGCATCTGTTGAAGAAGCAAAACAAAAACAAAAAATCTCTAACAGATACTGAAAAAAATTAATACAAAATAAATAGCTATTAGATAACAATGGATTAAATAAAATAAATAAGTACTAAACAAATATATATTGATTACTGCACTCAAGGTGTCTCCTATAATCTCACAGGCTAATATAACATAAAGTGACATATTTAAGAAAATAGAAATATATACAGTGTGTCACATAGTGAGCTATTGATTAGTCTAGCCAAGCAAAAGTTCAGTGCTTTTCTTGCAAAACACACGCAGCCTTTGGGTATACACAGCATAGGGTTCAGCTCCCGGTGAGTCACAAGTTAAACTGCGACGGAATCATCAAACCATTGACTAGAGATACTTTCTCAATCAGTCATTATAATAATCTGGGCCTCGGGGCTCCAAATCCTGATTCCATACTCCAATGATAACCAAACAATAAACAAATTACTTCTACACAACATTTTGTTGGACACAAATGCATTTATTTAGACGTAAATGATAAAAAAATAAAATAAAAATATAAGAAAAAATATTTAGCTTAGTTAGATGGGAGAACCTGGTCTAATAGTGCCGCTGGCTCTAATGCTTTGTCTGGCAGGGAATTCTGGGAAATGTAGTGCAGCAATATAACTGCATCAAAAAAGGTTGGGCATCTCTGATATAATACCACTTACAGTAAATTAATTAAAAATATTTCTGAATAAATAATTTTTGAAAAAGTGTTATAGACTTTTTGGAACAATTATATTAAAATAATAGACAACCAAATAACACAGAACAATAGGTCAATTTTTTGATATTTTAATATTTTGAAAAATAATTTTGAAAAAAAGTTTATCCAAAAATATTAAATCTTTTGAAAAACCTCTCCAACAGTATTAAATTGAGACCTTAATCAATGAATACCAAACAAATATCCATCTTCCCTGTCGCTACTTTACAAAGTGTTTTATAAATGTGCTAAGGGTCATCAATTAATGTTTGTCCAAACCTGCAGAGAACTCACAGATTAAATACTTTACATGCCTTTAGCATACTTATGGATCTCGCAGATTCGTAATTAATCTTCCTTGCCAATGTAGAATGACAAACTTTGATGAAGAGCTTATTAAACTTAAACACATATATTGTGTTCTAATATAGAATACAAATTACTATGTTTAATTCATTAATATGTTGCAGCCCATATTTAGATCTGGATTTACACTGGTGGTATTTTTTCACAAACTGGTATTAAGGATAGACACATGCGGTAATGCTGGGGTAGTCGCCCTGTTGCCTGTCTAGGTATCTTCGGCAAGTTTTGTATGAGTTTGGCTTAGTTTGATATATTTTGAAGACAAAAAAATATATCTTGTATTCACCTAGTTGTCATTAGAATAGAAGAAATAGCACCGATTTAAAAAAAAAAAAAAAAAGTAATTTTAAAATAAAGTGTAGATGGAAATGTTCCTTAATTGATTGTGCTATGCATGTCTCCAAATATCTAAAGGAAAATTAATACAATTTCACGTTCATGAATAATAAAATTGCATGTTTCCATGTAATTATAAATCAAAATTAGGTTCTACATTGTCAGAGTTTGTGGTTTCTACCATGCGTTTTGTTTCAACGGGATGATGAGGCCTCTTCATGAATAAAATAGTCAATGTATTTGTTTTTTTTTGTATTTTGGTTGTGCACACAAAAACAAAGATGCTGACTGTCCTCGCCATAACAGCTTAGGTAGGCAAGCACAGTAACAGACAAAATATAATGTGTATGTGACAATTGTCGAATCTGCACACTTTTAAAATATTAGTAGCAAGTTAGATAATCATGGCTGGGTATACATCGGAATAGTAGCTGGCTGACAAGCAGATTGTCCAGACCTGGAGTCAATTGAGGAAGTAATATAGTAATATAGGGTAATTATAAGCCATGCTAAACCAAGCCATGTTAACTGACATTGTGGTAGTCAAAGGAAATTAACAAAACAGAAAATACAGTGCTAATCTGGACTTGCATTCAACTTTAGAGTAATAGTACTATAACTCATGCTATATTAGTGAGGAATACTTATAAAGCCACTGGGTACTATGCACAACAGGATAGAATAAAGAAGAAAACAGGAATCCATGCTCTAATACCTAGATAACAGTGGCATATAGGCATGAACTCAGCCCGGATATATGGAGTCATCCGATGCCACAGGTAGGCCACCAGTTAAAGTTGGTTATTTTTCCAAGAAGCCCTCTCCATCCGACCCCAGCCAGGTGATGTTGCGATATAGCATTCCAGTTGCCCGTGGGTAAGAGAGCAGCGTCCCATGAGTATGAGAGCCCAGCTAGTCGTGGTGGTGCGCTGATGCGATCCCGCTTTGTGCATCGTCGGGTTAGACAGCGCTCAGCTTCAGGGACAGTGAAGTGCTGTGCAGTGCCAGCTTCAGGAGTATGGAACCGTGGTGGTGTACAGTAATTTGAGACTTTCAGATCATGCCGGACATGCTGGGGGTGCAGAAGCTTGGGCCTCCTCTGTCAAGCAATAGCGGGCACTCGAGTGCGGTTGGTGAGGTATTGCCGATCTTAGCCGCGGCTTCTTGGTCTGTCGCTTATGCTGCCCCACTCTGGTGGGTGCGTATGCCGGCATTCAGCAGAACGGTTATGGGGCCCTATATCTTGTTCAGCAGGATTGGAGGTAAGCTGTGCTTATCAGATCCTCGCCCCGAACCTGTCACAGATGCGGTCAAATTTCGCTAGTAGCCGCTCCACAATTAAAGATAGCTGCTGAGAGGCTGTCAAGAGTACAGGTTCTGACAGAGTGACCATTTAAGTTGCTACCCTAACGCCTTGCTTTGCCTGTAAGTTGCTGGAGTTGGCAGGAAAGCTGTGACAAGACACCAGTGGGGACCAGAATAACCCCCACCGGTCCAAAGGGGAGTGGGGAACGTGGCTTGAAGTCGGTAGGCACGGGTCAGGGTCGGGAATCGGCCACCTCCCTGTCCCCAAGATTAGCTACAGGCTGCAGGTAGGTCTGTCACCAGCTCTACCCACCTGTTGCAAGCAGAATTAAGTCAAATAGTTGTCAGAGTGTGCCCCAGGGTATGGTCAAGAGGTGGCCAGAAAAGTGAGGGTTAAAGTCCAATTATAGGCCCAAAATTAAACTTCCCCAGGGGAGCTCCAGCACCATGCGACTGACTCGGTCAGCAGTCAGACCCTGCCCCCCATGATCTGAGTATTGTCTGAGAAAGAAACCGAACCACTGGGTGCTGCGAGTTGAACTGGAATCCTCTTTCCTTCAACCAGATCTTTTCCAATGTTATAAGTGGCTGCTGAAATCCCAGCACCCACCTCTTTACTCCACCTGCCCTTGTATTTTAAATTGCTAGTTGGCAGCATACAGGTTCTAAGTTTGATATTATGAAGCTCGCTATTCTATGCGGTGAAGGTGGCAGACATTTAAATAATTTAGTGGAAATTGAAAACTTCCTGACTAAAGACAAGTTCCATTTGGACTTTGCCCTCCTTCCACAGATCAGACAAGGGGTCAAAACAGTCACTAAATTAAAGATAAAGAGATTGAAAAAAATACCCGGTGTAGAAGAACCTTGCAGAGAGGATTGCAAACTAGCCTCTTACTTTGAGACTATGGACCCCATGTAAGGGAAATTACCACCAGTCCTGAAAGGTTGAACTATCCAGAAGATCCCAATACAAATTCCTAGTCATGTGTATTTACCAGGCTAATCACCAAGGGCTCAGTAAAACTGAATTCTGGGACTTTGAGTGTTAATTTCGAACCTGAAGTGCAACAAAGAGTTAACATTGTGTGGGACTGGTGCAGTTTACAAATGAATACTGTATTTGATGTGGTGGTACTTAACAATTTAAGTGTGCTTCTTTTATGGTTCTATGACTGGATAACCTGTTAATTTGCCGATTAAGGGGGTACCATTTGCGGCAGAGCCTCCTGGCACATAGAGGTAATGTCTTAGAGATTTACTGGAGCTATACAGAGAGCACCGAAGCACTAAACTCAGCAACTAATGTCAGGGGTACCCGCCAACATTCTGGAGCTTATTGCTCTGACCCCTGGTGACTGGGATCCATGTCATTGTTGCTGCAGTATATCTTGGAGGTGTCTGTGGCATTTAGAAGGGACAAACACAGTAGCAGATTAAGGCCTGGATCTAAAGCAAAGGACCAGGCCCCCCGTTCCTGTTATATCCCGGTTGCTCCAAAATTGTAGAAAATGTAAAGTTTTGTTCAGGCTAACAAACCCCACTGATTCCATTTTGTATGGACATGTCTACAGGTGTGTATCGATATTAATTTATAGGTTTCATTGACCAAAAAGTACATTATTATGGTTTGACATTCAAGACCAAATATGTAAAACATATTATTTGAGTTTTACAAAATATCTCTGTATTTCTGAAATTTCTGATTGAAAAGGGGAGAATTAAAAAAAGATTGATCACTAAGTAAAACAGGTGTAGTCCAAACCCTGTGTGTAGAATATTGCATATTCTATGTTTCTATTGATTATTTATGGATGTCTGGATTGACATAAGTAACAGATGGCATCAATTAGTCGCAAGGTTTTCTTTGTCTAAGAAGTCTGCAATGTGGATTGGGGGTCTTGTCCTTATATGGCTTGGGTTATACTCTGATGTCATTATGGTCATATTTATATAGTGACTGAACAAAAGGACACAAGGTCTCTCTCTCTCTCTCTGCTCTTGTACAGCTATGTAACGATGTAACTCTCCCTTCAGGAGTCCAGCAATTACCATTTGCCGTTGAACATCCATGATCATGTAACATGCTTTGTTGTTTTATTATGTATCAGTAACTAGGAATAAACCTGAAGAAACTGTAAATCAGATTGCTTATTAGTACTTTTCATTAATATAGACTTATCTTAATGTAGCGAGCCTTTGACCCAAGACTATATATACAAAAGACGTATATATCAATCAACTGGAAAAAGACACAGAAGAAGAAACGAGAAATTATTACACTGTGAAAGGTCAGCAATTTGGAATGAAAACAAAGTGGGAATCACTGTTTATCCTGCTGTGGTTTAATACCCAGTGCCCACCTGTCACATGTAGCCATTGCTATATGAGGACATAGTTAGCGTGTGTCACTGTTGAGATTCTGTATCAGGTATCATATTTGGCATTTTATTAACACCTCGCATAAAATGCTGCACTGATTTTCATCGTCAATATATTATATTTTATTTTATTAATCTGCTTTAAAAAGGGATATTTCTAAATGTTATTATGACACATTCTAACAGCTGGAATTAGTGAGTTAATATAAACATTTTTTTTAGAAAAATCCTAAGGTGTTGTGAAGGACCTAACACAACTAAAGGGTTATAATTCTGCTATGAATGGGTGAGGGAAGATGGCATACATGAAAGATTGACAAATGTGGGCATACAGTGCTTCTTTCATTGTTTTCAAAGGGAATACCCAGACACTGGGCTGCAAGAGGCACACATTCACAGACATTAATAATGTTTCATTGTTATTATCTGAAAATATAGTATGAGAAATAGGTTTCATGCCGGTGTGTCCTTCTTGTATCAATACGATGTCTTTCCTGCCTTTATTTACAGTGGGAGTGTGGTGCTTAGTCATAGTCTGATAGTGAGCGATACTGTGTAATTGTGAGTCACTAAAACTGAAGTGTATCCATTTCATGAAAACGAATATTGCAGCATTAAATACTGTATTACTCTATAGTATGTTAGCATGGTTTGAAAAGAATGCATTCGTTCATTCGCTGGTCTCTCACGCTAAACATTATTTCCCTGCATGCATTTCACCTCCTCTTTCTGGTTGATTGTTCGTATTGTAGCTTTTAAATTATTGTAAAGAGTTTTCTAAGAGCTGGTATGTGCCCTGAACCTTCATAGTTTGAGTTCACTGTTTTTAGATATTTTTAGGGCTGCAATCTCTAGTTAAAAATACTTGCTTTACCTGCCTTATTTTAGGGTTGGGGAGCAGAGGGTGTCTTAGAATGATTTTGCCTACAGGCACCTGACATGTAAATCCAGTCTTGACTCCCATCTAACTCCCACATGACTTTACAGCAATGACAGATTGGTTAAAATCACTTTTATGATTATCCTTATTAATCTAGATAGGTCTTGAGGCATCATCGGAAAAATTCCATGAATAGAAGCTGGAATCAGTTAACCAGTTTCCAATCTGTATATTCTTAGGATCTCCATAAGCTTTATAGGTAGCCCACATATTGACCACTTGCTCATTGTGTCTATTAGGCATGTCTTCACCTCAGTGACAAAGCCCCAAAAGGCTAAAATAGTTGTTCAAGGTGGTCATATCTCTAGTACACAAAGGAATTGCATTTTTTTTATTTTGTATTATAATTTTTATCCATACATTTCTCCTTTCAGCAAAGTGAAATATTCCCAGACTAATCACATTAAGTGTCATCCTGATTTATTTTTGAATGCGTTGCAGTTTCATACATTTGCTATTTCTGGGTTTTCCTCTGTCTCTAAGATATACCACGTGCTGTTCATGACTAAATATCCTTACTTGACCGTCTGTTTTTTATCCTTCCTCTGTTCTTTGTTCCATCTTGAAATGTAACTATATTACTTGATTGCAAGAAAAATCTCCTTAAAATATATATAGATTTTTAGTGCAGAACTTTTTTGTTTTTTTTTATCTCTTAGGAAACGTTAAAACACAACACGCAGGCAGTTTTATTCTCTGTTGATTAATGGAATGAATGGCAGGTTTACTTTGCCTTCAAGTAACAAATCTGTGAATCAACAGTACGGTGTGAAAGTAAGCAGAAATAATGTATATCTGTGATTTCTCTGTAACAGGATAATAAAATGTGTTCACAAACTATTATTGTGTGTATTATACATTTATTGTACCAGGCCTGCGCAAAAGTAAGGCATCATGGGACTGGCTCAAGTCATAATAGAGCAACTACAACTTGTAATTTATTAATGGCCACTGTAATGAGAAGACAATCCTTCAAACCTGTGTGAGTTAATTTCAGACTCTGATACATCAATGAAGAGAGTGTGTCTTCACAATTCTTGGTCTCAGAGCAATCTTGTGTTTCCAAGTAAAGAATTCCTAGATTATAACCTAGTTGTTGTCATGGTATACAAACAAACGTTCTGCATGCAGGTAAAGTAACTCATGTTCTGGAGTCAAAATATTCCTCTGTGGAATGTTAGTTAAGTAACATTGCATGAATATTGCCCCTGAACACTCTATTATCCCCTTGAGCAGGGCTGTCCAACCTGCGGCCCCCCAGATGTTGCTGAACTACGACTCCCATGATTCCCTGGCTATCTGTTTCATCATGGGAGTTGTAGTTTAGCTACATCTGGGGGGTGGCGGGGTGGGGAGACAGGCCTGCCCTAGAGCTTAGATCCTTCTCTGGAGACACTAAGAGAATTTGAGCCCAATTGAACTTTGAGGTAGATATGCAGTCAGGAGGTTGTCATTAATCCTGTGCATCCTGGAATAACTGCCCCCATTACTGGGCAAGTTATTATAGGTGAGATTGGCACAGTTCCTCTCTTATATTCTTCAAGGTCCATCGTGTCCATGAAGACAAAGGCAGCTGTTGATGAGAACATCAAACTGCAAGGGGACATAAGTCAACCCTTCTTATGTCTGAGAGAATACTTTTAGATCATGATTTCCCTTGCCTGTGCTATACATGGGCACTTTTCATATGTATACAACTATTTTCTTAAGACTGGAGGATGTTTGCAAGTCAGAAGCCGTGCAGGGCAGTTACAATGACAGTGTGCTGATAGACAGTTACGCACGGAAATGTTTGCATTGCTAATGTTTTGTCATACTTGGTGTGTCTAATGCTTTAAGGTTCAAAATATTGGTAAATTAAATTGACTGTATTATACCCCTTTACTCACCTTTTTGCATTTCTTTTTTTCTTCTACCTTAAATCATGATCGATGTGTATTATTGAGAGCAATTTGGGCATGCGGTAGGCATTGTATTATATTGGGGTGTATCACTTTCCTGAATATTTTGCACCCCACTAGTCACATCTAATTTTTTAATTGGCAACAAAGGCCGATTAGCCAGTCACATACAGTGCCAGCTGACTAATTATTATTATTTATAAAGCGCCAATAAATTCTGCAGCACTGATGGTCAGAATGTTGCTTAATATGACTTGAATATTAATATGACATGAATGAGAAAATATAGTCTCCAATTCCTAGTTATTTCTCTCGCCCTCAGAGATGTCGGCTCTAGAACGGCAAAGTGCACATGGATCTTCCTGCCTGACACATACAAGCCAAACCTTTTAAACCAATATATAATGTGGATTATTATCAGCATTTATATAGCACCAATTTATTCCGTAGCACTTTACAATAATATAAAGGGGGAAATGTAACAATGCATGAGACAATTACAAAATGTTACAAGAACAATAGGTTGATGCTACTGCAATCCCCTTCTCAGTGGTCTTACGTGTTCCCAGATTGCACAGCTGCAATCTATAATGAATGCGGCGGCAAGGCTCATTTTCCTGTCCACCCGCACCTCCCACACTTTCTCCCCTCTGTCATTCACTGCATTGGCTTCCAGTTAGATATAGGGCTCAATTTAAGATTGTGGTGCTTGCTTACAAGTCCCTACATAATGCTGCTCCAACCTATCTATCCTCCCTAATACACAAGTATGTCCTGTCGAGGCCCCTGTGCTCTGCCGAAGACCTACATCTATCCTCTGTCTGTACTCCCACATCTGATGCTCGCCTCCAAGACTTCTCCAGGGCTGCACCTTTTCATGACTCCTCTCCTGCAACTGTCAAAAATAACCTACTAAGTTCCCAGTGAATACTTTTCTAGCAACCTATTTCATTACTCATACCCTTTGTGTCACTATACCCCACTCCCTCTAGCATGTAAGCTCATTGAGCAGGACTCTCAACCCCTCGGTTCCTGTGCGTCTACTTGTCTGGTTACAATTACGTGTCTGTCAGTCCACCCATTGTACAGCACTACAAAATTTGCTGGCGCTATATAAATAATAAAATAATAATAATAATGAGAAGCCTGCTCAAATGAGCTTACAGTCTAGAGGAGGTGGGGTATAAAAAACACAATAGGAAAGGCAGACTGGGGGATAGAAACCAAGTAACAAGATGGAAAAGTGGCTAACTGGAAGGTGGCCGTTTAAAAGAGAGCAAGAGACAGGTTTGTCTGGATGGCCATAAGCTTTCCTGAAGAGATGAGTTTTGATGGACTTCTTAAATGATTGAAGATTAGGGGACAGTCTGATGGGGTATGCAGGCTGTTCCAAAGGCAAGGAGCCACCCGTGAGAAGTGCTGCAAGCATGAGTTAGCCAGTATGGATGCGAACAGTTGACCGGGCAGAGACTGATATGGTGCATACCTATGAATTTGTGATAAAATGCAACATGAGCTAGAGTTGTTTACAGCTTTATAGGTAAGGGTTAGTATTTTGAATTGACTCCTATAAGGTACAGGAAGCCAGTGTAAGGAATGACAGAGAGGTGAGGTGTGAGAGGAATGTCAGGAGAGAAAGATCAGCCTGGCAGCATTCATTGCAGATTATAGTGGGGCAGTACGGAGAAGACCAATTAGGAAAAGACACGTAATTGTAACCAAACCAGTTAGGAAAAAATTACATAAATCAATGAGAGAAATTACTAGAAAATGAAAAGGCTCCTCAGCAGCATCTAGCATGAGAAAGGGGTGGACATGGGCAATATTTCTACGGTGGAAGCGGCAGGATTTGAGGCGCAAAGATAAAGCCAGAGTCAAAGATAACACCAAGACAGCGAGCTTGCAAGGACGGGCTGATGCCGGTACCACCAACTTGCAGGGAGAGTGAAAGAGGAGGATCAGTATTATGAAGAGTTAAAATAACAAGCTCAGTTTTAGAGAGATTGATTTTCATAAAGGGGGAAGACATTAAGCAGACATAGAAGAAAGGCAACTGGTTATGCATTCTAGTAAAGAGGGGAGAAATCAGGGGAGGAGAGATATATCTGGGTGACATCAGCATAAAGTGGTAGCGGAATCCAAAGGAATTAACGAGTTTGCCAGTAGAGGCAGTATAAAGAGAAAACAAAAGGGGACCAAGGACAGAGTCTTGGGGGACTCAAACCGATGCAGAACGAGAGGAGGTGTTATCAGAAAAGGAGACACTAAATGAACATTGGGAGAGATAGGAGAACCACAAGAGGACAGTGTCACAGAGGCTGAGGTATTGATGGGTTTGAAAAAGGGGAACATGATCAGCAGTGTCAAAAGCAGCAGAGACGTCAAGAAGAATTAGTATGAATAGTGGCGTTTTAGTTGCAATTAGATTGTTAATTACTTCGATCAGAGCGGTGTGAGTAGAATGGAGGGAGGCGGAGGCCAGATTGAAAGGGATCGAGAAATGAGTTGGCATTGAAAAAGCAAGCCAGACAAGTAATGATAAATCAAGAAAAGACAAACAACAAAAATAGAGCAGTGATATGGGACGGTAGTTAGAAATGGAAAGCAGGTTAAGAGATGGCTTTTTAAAGACAGGTGTAAAAGTAGCATGTTTAAAGGGAGTGGGGGGGGGGAGGGGCCACAAGACAGGGGCAGATAGATCTGATAAGTTGAGATGGGACCAAGCAGATAAGTGGTGGGGTGAGAGGAAAGAAGAAGCGCAGCCACCTCCTGTTCAGTAGCCATGGAGAGTAGGAAAGGCCAAGAACTATTGAGAGGAGCAACGTCAAGGGGGTGGGGGATTCTTTCCGTATATGTCAGCACAGAGAAAGGTTTTTTTAAAAACTAAATAAAAAACAAAACTTAAACAGGGTAAGAAAGTCAAAGATTTCTTGAACCATAACCATTACCATTAAATGTGTACTTTTAAGATCAAATGCATTAAACCACTATGGATATTTTGAAAGATCAACGTTAAAAGACGCACAAGCACCATTACTGCTACAGTTTACCGGTGACAGCCTACACAAATCACTGTCTGTCTTTGCTGAGCCCTGTTTTTTGTCCAACTTTTAAAAAACTGTCACCAGAGGTCAGAGATAAAGCAACAAAAGACTCCTTGCGACTGAAACAACCACAATGAACACAGAGCTTTAGAGCCTCGAGAAAACCTTTAATGTTGATAATTAGATTTTATTATAGTTGGTCTCTAACCAGATCCTCCTGTCAATACAGATACACAGAGATGGAGCTCTCAAACACACAGAGATAACAGAAATACAATTCCCCCCTTTGTATGGCATGCATGTTATCCTGAGAGCATAGCCTGTTTATATATCCTCAAGGACTGTTGTGAGAACGAGCTGCCCATCTTATCTCATGGGAAGAATCCTAATTATCTCACTTAATGTGGAGTGAGCAAACAGAAATGCAACAATTTGTGAATTGCTCAAAGCAAAAACGTGTTTTCCTTATTAAAAATTGTATCCATTTTTCAGACAAAGAAATACAATCTGATACATCCTACAAACCTCATGTCCGGTTAGGAAATCGAAATTCGTAGCCCCTGTCACAGATACTTTCTCTGGTGTCCCAATTATGGGCACATCAGATAAAAACCACTACATGGTGAATTATGAGAACATTGTTAGCCACGCTCACACTGTGCCAGGTCACTTCATATGTTCCTTCTCAACCTTGCTTTTTGGCTGTGACATGTGCCACACATCACCATTTATAAACATTAATTAACTGTCATTTGTTGACCTTAATACTTGGTATTATATCGAACTATATCTGTGCCATTAAGACGTTCATTATATTGTTTCTACAACTATACTGTTAAACTCTAACTAAAATTTAACATTAGTTATTTTCAGTATAATATTTTACTTTTGTATCCATAACATTTCATTTTACAACCCAATAAGCAAAATAATGTAAGAGTTTTTTTTGTCTGTTTTGTTATACTGTTGTGATTAGTATAAATATTATATTTCTTTATATTTTTAAGGCAATGTTCTTTTGAGCAATCCTTCAATAGAGATTATTGCCAGTCGCATGCCTACTGTGCCAATTTACTAAATCAAAATATTGAAGATGCCCTAATGTTGCAATAAGAAAGATAATTGGTTCACATTAACTTTATTGATCTGTAAAATTTACTATAACTTGTGACATTTTATCATATACTCATGCCCAAAAAATGACACATAAGGTTTCTTGCTTTCTCAGTTTATTCAAATACGTCTAAAGAACACTGTGTCATTACAATGTCAATGACCATTAAATTGGGTAATAAATTGGGTATTAGTAACATTCCTAGATGTTGGGCAAAAATAAACATCCCCAAGACATACTTGGAAACCAGAAAATATCTGAATGTACCTTTTCTGGTTAAACATTTTGTTATTATTATTTGAGATCTAATAGCCTTTGGCTACTTTTGTATGATGTTAACAAATCGCTTTTAGATAGTATCCCTGTTATCTCACAAAAATGCACTTGTGATTCTTCTGAATCAGATAAGGGGCCATTTAGTCAAGGGAATCCCAGATCAATGATTGACCAATTGACCTCTAAGTAGTAGATGTGGCTTAAATGATCAGATTGTGCATGTCTGGTCCTTGTAGGACAGTGAAAGGATGTGTAAGGCTAGTTGTAAAAAAATCTATTATTTATTTATTTATAAAATATTTTAACAGGAAGGATACATTGAGATTTCTCTCGTTTTCAAATATGTCCTGAGTCCACAAAACACTACATTGATACAATAAGGTGCAATAAAATACAAAAACAATATTAATACACAATATATAAAAAATTTTGACAATGCTTAAAGGTTAACTACATAGTGGATATATTTTACTATACAATGGTTAGTCAATGCACACGAGAATAACAATAATGTTAAAATCTAGGCACCTCTGAATGCCTCATATTTGCTGCAATAACTGAGGATCTCCAGTGACATCAGGAGACACCAGGCAATGCTTTGATTACTCAGCTGATTCTTTCCACTGAGTGGGAGTGCAGTATGGGATTATATGAATCACTGCTGTGAATCATTAGTTACAGGATACATATTGCAGCAGTGCTTGTTAATGCAGACTATGCAGTATACATTCATTATAGCATGTATTTATTTATTTATTTATTATTAAACATTCACTTTGGGGATTTAAAATTAATTTGCTATTATGCATCACATTATTTGCTTTTTGCGAATGACATTCAACCAACAGGTCATTGTATAAATGAATGGGTCCTGTGCGTTCGTAGACAAATACCTTTCAAGAGAGATTGACTTCCCATATATCCCCTGAGGAAAACAAGCATTCATCTGATGACCACAACTACTTTAGGCTCAAATTCCACAAACCAACTGAAACAAAGCCACTTAATTTCTACACTGCAACTTTAAGATAGGGACTAAAATTTAGAAGATTCTTTTCTGGATTTACTTCACCTTTGTTACTACATTATTCATTTACTAAAAAACTGTTACTATTTTTACCTGTGGTTTACTGCTGTAATGTTTTGTACTTGCTGTTACATGTAATTATTAATATTTTGGCTAATAGAATTTGGTAAATGTATTTCAATTGTATACAACAAATGTCTACTTTGCTCTACCACTCCCCCTGCATGAGCCCATTACAACCAAATATACCCTCACTCCAACTGCCCCTTCTCTTTTAATTATCTTTCGCTCTTTCCTCCCGGCTCCCTAATTCCACATCTCTTGTCACTGTTCTCTCCTTTCTCTTGGAGATGGGGCACTCCCAAGTGGCTGGTGACTGGGTACATTGCACTCCTGAAATGCTATGTCCTTTTGACGATGGCTGTGAATCCTTCTTTCTGCCGTCTCGGTGGAGGTGTGTTTGTCCCTGACTGCTATACTCTTCTACTGTACCTACACACTGCTTTTAAAACTTTTACAAATAGTGATTTCTGGCCCTCCACCCTCCAGGGCCATGTGATCGCGACGGATTTCGCAAATCACATGGCCGCAAAGCAGTATATAAGACTTCCTGCAGGGGGACTGCCTGAGTATTCAGGGAGTACCCCTAGTGCCTGCAATTTAAAAAAAAAGTTAAAATCACACATTAAAATAATATATTATACATGTAATATATATGTATAATATATTATAAGTTAATTTAAGCATCTGATTAGCATATTATACATATAAAATACATATATATATTAATTCTTACTGTATTTTGATATTAATATATATTTATATATATTAATACCAAAATAATTGCTGGATCCAGTTGTGCAGTGGGGACAATCAGGGCATCCATACACAGCAGAGCACTTACTTTTCTTCCTTAAGTCTCACTCAATGTAATTTTCCTTTTCTTTTTTGCATTACACTCCTTGCCCCTTTTCTGCATATTACCCCATCATGCCAAGGTAGGAAATTTGGCCTATCATAGTGCAACTTTGTAGTGTGATTGATGGTTTGGAGATGATCTGCTAACAAATGGAATGGCACTAGGCACACAATTCACAGCACGCTAGGTAGACCAGAATTCACAGTTTTATTTTTTTGTACATATAATCTTCAATTCAATTACTTTGTTAACTATGCGACTTGTGAGTCTCACATTGTTTATTGTGAGATTTAGCAAATTACATCATAATCCAGTTCAGCCCAGGCACAGTCAAGGCACACAATGCAAATGAGGGATAGAAATAGAAACATTGTTTCACTCCTCTGTATGCTGATTGCCAGCAGCAAAGGACAGAGTTTATAACAGTGACTGACAGGGAGCTAAGATGGGCGAGCCCCCTTACAGGATAAAGAGAAGTGGATTTCTACCTTTAATTATTATTTTTTTACCTGACTATAATATATTTGATTAATACCAGGACAAGTAAACAAACAGGGTTATTATCAGAATTAGCAGGAATGCAAAGTGATCGGGAACAGAATTTTAAAATGTATGCCAAAATATTCAAATTAGACAAATCTCCAAGTCAATCCTGCTATTTGGCAATTTTAGACTTAAATTTAAAATTTACTGTGAATTTGCATTGAATTCCCAGCAATTCTCATTTTATAACCCTATGAAAATGGTAATCCTGGAAAGTTACTGTTCCCTTTAATCCACCCATAGATATTGTTACTATCTATATTACTAAAGATTGCTCTGTTTCTTTCAGTGAACTATCAGTCATCCTAAGTCTTACTACACATTTTATTACATCTCTTATCTTCTTTTTTGCTCTCTATTTCACATGAAATCTTTACAATTTTGCTTCTTTTCTGATTTTATCTTAAATAACAGTTAAATAAAGGTTACGTTTTAAGCACTGAAGAATAGGATCGATACACATTTCTTATAAACAATGTGTGAATTTGGGGGTTACCCCCCCACTTCTTGTATAAAGAGTTCTAATTAATTATGTAGACAAAAATTGCCCCAGTCTTCTATTTGGAGAGATGAGATGCTGTTATAAATGAAATAGAAAATAAATTACAGTTTATTGCAGGTCTCGAGCCAAGTCTTAGCATGCTGAGTAAACTTGATATTTTCTCAATAAGCAAAACTAGGAACTAATACTTCTGTCTAATTATCGCAGCTGCATTGATTGGCACTGCCCGCATTTGCACCCATTGCCCAGTAGACTTGTGCATTTGGATTCGGACAGATTGCTTTTCAGATAATAATTGCCTAGTTCAGCTGTTTGATTAACGAAGGACCTAATCACCAGAGCGTCGAATCAAACAAGTCCTAAATCCCATGATGGATGCAATTCTTCCATGCAATTCAGTCATTCATTGATTAGGAAACACCAAAAAAATCAAAATTAATAAAATACTCTTGACTTTTTTAGTAGATAGCTGAGCTCCGTAATTTGTTATCCATATGTTGGATTGCTATATTTAAGGGAGCTATCATCAAAACAGCTAAATATAGCAATTCCATATAAGTAGTGAGTTATTCACTAAAACGCTGAAAGTTTAAAACTAAAGGCATCCAGACCACTTCAAACCCTGCCTTTTTAACCCTGCAATGTTAAACAAATAGATACGGCAATGTTTTCATTGTAGGGTTAAACTTACGTTTTTCCCCTGCGCGAACCAAGTCAGATTCAGTTCTTAATCAAATGCTGCTCCTAGATTGGCACGTTCGTGGCAATTTGCCTCGCATGCTCTCTAGCCTCTGAAAAATGTGAGTTGGCAGAGTAGAGACCGGATTGTTGATGGCTGAAAAGTAAATAATAACTATTTCTATAGTAATCAAAGCACTATTAGTGTTAGGTATATATATTTTTATTCCTAATGACATAAAGCTCCTATTAATAAAGTAATTTTCTTAATTTTGATATTTCAGCTGTTTAGTAGATAGCTCCCTAATTTGGTACCCTTGTGTGAGATTTCTATATTTAAGGTTACTAAACTAGGGAGCTATCTACTAAATATCGGAAAGATCATAATGAAAGAAAACGATCAATAAACAAAGTTCAGTACAGAATTTTCAGACACAAGTCTCTTGTTTAATCAGCTACTTGGGTAGTGATTGACCAAAGAGGCATTTATTTTCCCTCTGGAAACAGTGAATCAAGTTACACTTTTTTATTACCCAGTCTTGCCAAGGATTGCATAAAGCTTCTCGTGGAAATTATTGGTAATATTAAACTCGCTGCTTCCTCTGATTACATCATTGGTAATGAGAATAAACCTTCAGAAAGTCAGCTCATTGAATTGGTTGTAATGTCTGGAGTCCCTTCACTTTTAAACCATTTTCGAACAGTGTAACTGTAAAAAAAGGGTCACCGACTGACCACCCACAACCTAGCCTCTCTTAGAGGTATGTATAAGGCAAACATCACACACTTCCTCCTAGTCATACCAATACATACCACCCTTGGGAGAACTGACACTCTCAGCCAATCACAGCTGCCCATTGCTGCACAGGCCAATGCTTATTCATTAGCCCAAGTGAAAGAGAGGTGATTGGCTACCTGAGACTCTCGTTCAGCGTTAAAATATTCAAAACAGTTAGAAGCTGAATGGAAGGACTGCTCCAGGAGACTCCAGACACTATAACCACTTCAATGAAACGAGGCAGTTACAGTGCCAATAATATCCCTTTAAGGATAGTGTGTATTCCCAGAGGATTCCTTGAGATGGCAGGGTTCAATAAATAATTTAGCCAATAAACTGAATAAGCCATGCTCAAAGATCACATGCTACAGAAAATGATCACAATAAATCCGTGGTGCTCAGTTTTACATACCACAACACCCATAATGCTTTGCCAACCTTAAGAAGTGCAAAGCACCATGAAAGTTGTGAAACTGAAATATCTGGTGTTCTACCTTTTGGCAAGACTGCTCTAAAAATGTATTATATAGTAAATAAGCACAGACGCTTGTGAACTGCCCTGGGTAAGGATACAATAGAAATATTTAACATGCCGTTAAATACCATGTTGTACGGTGATATAACTCCCTATCTAGTCACTTCATTTAGCCTGTTATATTCCCTAATGCTGATTTCTCAATCCTGACTCTTCTTTTGCAAGCCTGATTATTTTATTTTATTTACAAAAAATTGAGCATTTCACTCCTATGGTATGACTATGTTTGAATTCAATTGTGTGCAGATGCTTGTTTGCGCTGTTGTAGCGTTCCAAGCCTGTTCTGTTCATTTACGCATTTTTTTTCTAAATGTAACATATAAATACATTTGAATGGCACAGAATCCTTCTAGACAAACTAGACAACTGCATCATGGGACAAGCCAAGGACCACACTGCATTTCTAACCTTAATAATAGACATGTATCAGCAATGTATTTTGCAACCATTTTATATCTCTAGTTATTTGATGTTCCTCTTCTTAAATCCAAAAACGGTAAAAAAAAATAAAAAATTAAGTAAATAAAAGCTTAAAAATATGTTCAACGGTGGCGGGGCTTGACTGTCATGCTGTGAGGACGCAGCGAGCCTCAGCTCCTGATACATCTTACGATTTTACCTTTATAAAATACATTTCTATGCTAATGTTTGGTATCCAGCTGCTGAGATCGCAGTCGAGCATCATCAGAGTGGCATTAGCGCAAGAACTGAGCACGACCACGGTAGTTGTGTACCTCCAGCGGCCTTCAAGTAACTGAGGCCTGGTGTGTGCTACCAGCAATGGAAGCGGACAATCTCTTGACCGGGACTTCCCAGGCTATTCTATCGACCAAGAAGACCCATACTCCCCTCCCTCTGGGCCGGCGGGGTTTATCCCAGTCCCCACCAAGAAGAGTATACTCACATTCCAGCTGCCCCAGAGTGATTCTAACGTGGACGGCACTGGCGTACATACACACCAGGGGGCCCGGCCGCCCTGCTACCTGGATATATACGCCAGTTTGCCAGCCTCTTCTCATGGGGGGGGTCCAGGAGCTGGCCACCTCAGGGCCCCCCCGAGGCTGGCCGTGGTGTCACTGGGCGGGCGCGCGAGGGAGCATTCTCCCCTGAGCGCTCTCTGCCCAGCTTCCTCGTTCGCACCGCAGTGATACCGTAGCCGGCAAATTACGTCACTCCGGCTCTGGCATCAGTAAGCGGTGCGTGAGGGAGCTGACAGGAGGATCAGTGCTCCCTCGCCGCCTGCAGGACCGGCCGCTCAGCAGCCCCACTGGAATCCCCTCAGCACTCCCAAAGGTAGGGAGGCTTGGGGGTTAAAATTAAAAAACAAATGTGAGTGTGTATGTGTGTTAGTGTTAGTGTGTGTGTGTTAGTTTTTGTGTGTCAGTGTGTGTGTGTGTGTGTTACTGTGTGTGTGTTTGTCTGTTACTGAGTGTTTTACTTTGTGTGTGTCTGTTATTGAGTGTGTGTCTGCTAGTGAGTGTGTTAGTTTTTGTGTGTCAGTGTGTGTGTGTTACTGTGTGTGTGTGTGTGTGTGTGAATCTGTTACCGAGTGTGTTAGTTGTGTGTGTCTGTTTTTGAGTGTGTGTGTGAGTTAGTTTGTGTGTCAGTGAGTGTGTGTGTGTGTGTCAGTGAGTGTGTTACTGTGTGTGTCTGTTACTGAGTGTGTTAGTTTGTGTGTGTCTGTTAGTGAGTCGGTTTGGTGTCTGTTAGTGAGTGTGTGTTTGTAAGTGAGCGTGTATGTTTGTCTGTCTGTCAGTGAGTCCGTATGTTTGTCACTGAGTGTTTGTCTGTCAGTAAATGTGTGTGTCTGTTAGCTAGTGTGCATGTGTCTGTTCGTGAGAGAGTGTGTGTGTGGTTAAAACAACTTCAGCACTTACCTTTCTCCAGCGCCGGGCTCCCTTGGCGCTGGGGATCTCTCTGCCCTGATCACCTTTCAGCTCCGAATGCGCGGAAGCGCCTCTGCTATGTTTTCAGCTGCAGGGTTAAAACTAGAGGGACCTGGCATCCAGACCACTTCATTGAGCTGAAGTGATCTGAGTGCCTATAATGGTCCTTTAAGTGTATGTGTATCTGCCGCCAGGTGCCCCCCGCCATGTGTTGCTGCCTCAGCCCGTGCAGAGTAAGCCTGGGGGGGAGGTGGGGGCCCACGGATCAGTTTTTTTGCACCGGGGCCCCATGGATCGTGTGTATGCCACTGGTGAACGGTTGCCGTGCAGCCTGCATGAAATGGCCAACGTCGGCATTGCCACAAAGTAAGCTACACAGTCAATGGCACGAAGCTGGGAGGAGAGGTTTGATGCCACCTGTAGGAGGTTTTGGTGGAACCTGGAGAGGAGACCATCCATACTGCCTGCTACTGGGGTTGAACCCATTTACACACCTCTAGCAGGGAAGCTGGTTTGCAATACTCCCACTAGGAAGCTGGCTTGCAAAACTACCACTTGGAAGCCCAATCGCAAAACTACCACTCGGAAGCCTGCTTGCGGGACTCCTGCTCTTAAGCCCCCCTCTGGACCTCGTCAGGCCGCATGCAGCCAAAACATACAAAGACTTTGTCTGGAAGTATAGAGAGGGCCTTGCAGCGGACAGAGCTAGATAGCAGAGGCGAGCTGGGGAAGCCCTGGCAGACCCAATAGCCCCACGAACCATCTTGGATCTTGCCTGATTGCCAAGGGCATCAGAGGAGCAGCCCTGGGATCTGCGGTTGCCTGTTACATTAGTGCATTTCCTTTCCTTCTAGGCTCTGTGCCTGTCTCTGACTTCTGCCTTACTGTGATCATACCCTCTGTACCCGTGTACTGTTGCCTATTATAAAGGTAATGACTATCACCTTGGGCCCAGTGAAAAGTATTGGTGGCTCTACCCACATCTACTAAACCTACTTGTGTAGTCAGACCAAACAATCACAGCACAGTTTTCTACTCTTTACTGACTCACATCTGTGCTATATATGTTTTACTTCTATGTGTTACACTATTGTTTAGCAACCAGTACTCTCCATGTCTAGACAGTTAACCCTCTATAAGCTTTATCTCAGTTTATAAAGAATTATAAAAGAAATTAAATATGTTCAATAAGGTAAAACATTTTTAATTGTTGAAATCAACTTTTATGCTTACAGTGTATTTAAATAATAATTAATGAACCAAAAATGTAAAATTTGTTTGTCAATTCTTCACAAATCCCAATTAGTGAACCCCTCTCCCTTCCTTGTCACTCTAATAGTTATTGAACCACAAAACCTTGAATTGTTGAGAACTTACCAAGAAAGTGCAAATTTAAAGGGATACTATAGATACCCAGACCGCTTTAGTTCATTGAAGTGGTCTGGGTGCACTGTCCCTATTGCACTTAGTGCTGCAATGCTAAACATTGCAGTTCCAGAGAAAGTGCAATGTTTACATTGCAGCTGTAGGTTTGCCTCTAGTGGTTGTCTAACAGGCAGCCACTGGAGGCGCTTCCTGCATCGTAAACGGACCCTTGCATGAGGACATCCAGCGTAAGATTTTTCCCCATAGGAATGCATTGATTCAGTGTTTCCTATGGAGAGGTCTATTGCACGTGCGGCACTTACCGCGCATACGCATTATCTCCCACTCATCCTGGGACGTCGGTGGGGGCAGGGCATCAAGATAAGTAAATTAAGGGTTTTTAACCCTTTATTTAACGGGGGGTGCTAGGGAGGAGGGAGGAGGGAGGCAGTGGGGGCAGTAGTGTTAGGAATTCAGCTTTGTATTCCTGGCACTATAGTATCCCTTTAAGCGAAATGTAAGAGCATTTTTGACTATCTTGGACAAAAATGATTAATTTCCTATTTCTTTCACTTCCGCCACTTTCTCTCCCTCTCTTTATCTCCAGTTTCTCGCACTTTCTCCCTCTTTGCACACTGCTTTACTCACTCTAGTGATAAGTAGTTTCTTTCGATACTAAGTGACATCATGATTTTCCCATATCTCCAGGCCTCTGTTTGTTTGTGCTACTATCATGGTTATATTTGATGTGTTTGCCAACACAGTTCTTTCCCCTGTATCAACTTGCTGTATGTTCTGTAATGGATAATGTATAAATGTAAATGGTGCCTTTGTACGATTTGCTGTTTCATGTGCAGGCTATCTACTGACAGACTACAGAGGTGTACTTCACGTTTTGCTCTATTAACAGAACACATCTACGCCTTCCCTAGTAACCTGACGATAAACAGCCGGTTACTGAGTGCAATACATCTGTACCAGGCTCCAGTAAGGAGAGGTTATCCTTTGAAAAACACTTAACAATAAAATTAGTCACACATTCACTAAAGCTGTGCAAATAAGCTTGTGGGACACAATATTATTGCACAGGTCCAGACTCTATCCATTAAGTTCTCAGTTTTTTTTGTTACGGCGCTAGATTGCTACAACTGCAGTCAACCACACCAAATCTGTTGAATAGACTCACAGATGGTTGTGGTTTCCTGAAGAATCGTGTATTATGACATGGCCGTTCATAATCTGTGCAACGAGGTGATTGGAATAATTGTAAATGTACATCATCACTTAGATTCAATTAGTAAAATAGTATAAAGTATGTAACGATAATGGACTCTAAGAAATCTAGTATGTTACAATATAAGAATTTGCATAAAACACGCACATACTTAGAGATTTGAATTAGACTGTATGAAATGTAAAGCTCCAAGCTTGGGACAAGTAGAGGATTTATCAAGGTGAAAACAGGTGCTATCACCACGGAAACCAATAGAATGTTATACCATAGCTAAATCCACAAGAAAATATTTCTGGATATTCAACTCAGCCACTGCAGAAACTTAAAGGGACACTGTAGTCACTATAACCACTTTGTCTCTTTGAATTGGTTATAGTGCCTGGAGTGCCCTGGCATTGTCCCTCCATTCAGTGTTGCACCATGTTTGTGCAGTATGCCACAAAATAAGAGTCCCTGGCCACCCACAGTCTGGCCCCTTCTGTATGTGTAGCTAAGGCAGAGATTACACACTTCCTTGTTGTCATACCCATTCATACCGTCAGTTGGAGCTCTGACAGGTTAAAAGCAGTCAGCTGACACTCTCAGCCAATCACAGCTGCCCATTGCTGCTCAGGGTAATACTTCCTTATTAGCCAAAGCAGCACAGAGGGGATGGACTGCCGGGGTCTCTTGTTAAGCATTAAAACATTACAACATTAAAAACTGTTTAATGCTGAAAGAAATGATGGCACCAGGGGACTCCATACACTATAACCAGTTTAATGAGATGAAGCAGATACAGTGCCTACGGTGTCCCTTTAATTTCTTCCATCCAGATCTCCACAGAACAACCCAAGAGTCTCCCTCAGTCCTATTTTTAACTTACCGCTTCTTGCCCTCTGACGTGTTCAGTTTTATTGTCTCTGTTCTGTACCAGATAGGCCATACGTGTCACATGACTCCAGTGAAAGTCAGTTTAGTCCATTTCTTAGGTTTCTATGCTCGCAAACTCCTTGGCCCATTGTTCACCTAAGTGGGTTTTTTTTTCATGCAGTAAATAAATTAAGGCCATCAGAAAGTGCAGTTTATTGAGATACAGGTACAATGCAGTATATTTGACCCATTCTCTCGTCCCACACACTCTCTGCCACTTTCCTCTGTTGGTCGGTTGCTTTTCTATGTATGTTTTAAGAATTTACATTTAGAATTATTCAAAAAGCTATGACAAAAAAGGTACTAATCTAATTTTTTCAATTTTTTTGGTGTAAGGCATTTTTTTTTATCATGTTAACCTAATAAATAATGCTGTAATTTAAGATATGCCCAAAAAAGCAAAGTGATCAATTAATATTTAATTTAGACGTATTTTTTTTCTTTTATTTATATAAAATGCATATATTGTACTGATAGTAGATTTATAAGTGAAAAAATATATATATAACAAGAAATAAATGTTATATAGCATGCACAAAACATCCATAGTTAGGGGAGTGGTCTGGTCCCCCCACATTTGTGTAGAGTGAAAAATCTGAAGAATCAAAATATTCGTTTTCACACTGAAAACTATGAACCGGGTGAAAATGTGCTCAGTAAAGCTTTGCTGGGTTTTTGATGGGGAAAAAAAGCAAATATTTACAGTTGACACAATGACACAACTTATTTCTGACAAAGGCAGAAAAGCAGGTTCCCACCCATCCCTCTCTCCACGTTAATTGAGGTGCTGTCTACCAGCGCTAGATTGGGTCCTGTGAGAGTTGCTACATAGTATTTGAGAAATTCTTCCTGTGATTTATAAAGCAGAGTTTATTCACTAGCCTGGGAATTGTGGGAAATTGCAGTTTTATGAAAAAAAATCCAAACCAGAAAAATGGAAAAGCTGTGAATGTTTTTTTGTTTGGCTATTTAAACCTAATCCCTCATCTGGTGGATTAAATAATAATAAAAAGAGAATATAATAATTTCAATAACATCTAATTGTTACACCAGGGAATGCTACAGTGCTGTCTCAGTGATGGTGACCCCATTTTTGAGCGATCATTGTGGTGGAGTTATCTTGTGAGTTATGCTCAAGGCACTGGGACAAAAAGGGGACAAAGAAGGCCTTTTAAAAAAATTAATAAATGCAAATTAAGGGGATAGGCACCCAACCACTTCATCTCATTGAAGTGGTCTTGGTGCAGTGATCCGGTCCCCTTAGTCCTGCAAGTAAAAACATTGCAGTTTCAGAGAAACTTGTTCACATTGCAGGGTTAAGACTGCCTCTTTTAGCTGCCTACCAGATAGCCACTAGACGCGCTTCATGCTGTTTCACGGAGTTTGACTCAGTGAAACGACACTGAACGTCCTCATGATTTGCCTGAGGATATTCTGCATCCACAAAATCATGAGGACATCCAGCATTAAACCTAGCATCAGGAAAAATGTACAGACAACTGCTCCCCACCTGACATCCTGCTGTGTCACTCACTTCCTTTAAAGAAACATTTTTGGACTTTGGATTTGAGCGCCGCTAGCAGACAAACCGTTTCTTCTGATAGAATCTGATATTATTATATATATATATATATATATATATATATATATATATAAAAAGCACCATCACATTCCAAGGCGCTGCTCATAGGAACATTAGTACAAGTAAAAAGATACAGTGCAGACAACACAAAATCTGACACACTAATACAGGAGGAGATGATGTCCGTATTCATGTGGGAACTTACAATCTAGAGGGTTTGGGGGGTGAGAAAAAGGAGGTGAGACTGCAAGGTTGAGAATAATGTTAATACAGAGTGAGATGAGGGCATTTATTGGGTATGATTGTACTGCAAGATTAGGCCCAGAGGAGGCGGGCTGAAAGCTAGCCGGATAGGAGGCATGTGTGGGTGTGGTGGGTGTAGGTGTCACAAGTGGGGGTGTCACTTAGGTTAGAGGTGGGGTGGGGTCATATAAAGAGCAGTCATTTTGTCCCCTTACCTCAGCCATCTTAGAAATAACGGCTGGTAACATCTTTCCTGTGCTGCCTGTTGCCACTGCTTGTTCAACGGCCAGGACTATGGCTGAGGCCCTTCAAGATGGTGGCCGGCACCTGCAGTCCCAGTTGGCACGGCTGCAGGGTGTTGCTGTGATGGCTGCTTCCTTTTCCAGCAGCCATGGTGCCCAACGGCGGCGTGTGTGCCCCCCTACCCGCTATAGCCCCTCACGGGAGGGTCGCCGGGCAGGAGCCCGGTTGCCGGGCAGGAGCAGGAGCCCGGTTGCCGGCCCGCGCGCCTTGTCCCCTGCGGCCGCGGCCGACGCTGCTTCCCGCGCTCCTTTCACCCTTTCCCCGTGCAGACTTCGGGGAAGCCGGCAGGTGGCTGCGCGATGGGCTGGTGCTGGCCGCGCTGCTCAAGACCTCCCACCCCCTCCGGTCTCGCGGGCTGTGAGAAGGGCGGCCGCAAGACCACAGGACAGGGGCTCTCCCTCCCCACTCTGTCTCCCCTGGGCCTACACCTACCGCTCCTGCTGATGGTATTACACCTGCAGTTGGTCCCTTAACAGCTGGGACCCATTTTGTTTCCCCTGGGCCTGCCCCTACCCTTTTCACCCCCTCCTCAGCTGGCCCCCTCATGGTTGGGTCCCTTTCTGGACCACCTGGGCCTGCCCCTGCGAATCTATCTGCCCCATCAGCTGGGGCCCTTTCTGGATTCCCGGCCCCCCTTCACACCGGATACTTACCTCTCCAGGCACTCCTGCAGGGGGGTCCCATTCTGCCCCTCCTGGCCCTACCCCTGCTGGTTTCCCATCCACTTCCCCAAGTGCCTTGACGGCTGGGGTGGGCTGGGTTCTTTTTCACCTATGTTATCTTCGCAGATTAACCCTGGTCGTCTCACGGTGCGGTTTCCTGACGCTGTGACTGATGCAGTTTCTCCTGCGGTCGCAGTTCCCGTATGGCCGTTGCAACCTGGTGGCCAGGTTATGGTGCCTCAAGGGCCGTCGCATCCAATCTCTGCCAGTGAGTATTCTGGGTTGCCGGGGTCCGGGTCTGGGGGTATTGGCGCAGTGGGCACACCTGAGTGGGAAACTTTGTTACAAACCATGAGAAATGTTTTGCATTCTCTGGAAAAGGGCCCTCGTCCGGGGGTTCCAAGCCCCTTGGCCCTGGACGATCAACTTCGGTTGGGTTGGGCAGTTAGCGGGAGTCACGTCGTCGCCCTTGGCTGCCCCTAAGGGGCCCAGTGTCCCCCTGGATTCACTTCCACTGGCAGCGGAACTTGAGTCCCCATTGGGGGTCCGTTGGGGAAGCCGCCGCAGTCTCTGGGTCAGGGGTTGCGCCCGCTGCGCATGAGGCAGCCTACATGTGCTGGTCTGGCCCGCTGGGCCTCCATTTGACTCCTGAATTGTGATCCAAGGTAGACAAAGGGGAATTTGTGGAGTTTTTTTGCTCCTCCCTATGGAAGATCTGCCTCGGGTCGATTCGGATGCAAAGGAGTCAGAAAAGGATAAGGAGAAGTTTAGGTATCGGAAGATACCTAAAACTTTTCGAAATTGGATCAGGGCCTTTTCTATCCTGGCTAGTGTAATAGGCGAAAAGACTCCTAACAAATGCTCTTCCCTGTTTTGCTATCAGGATATGATATGGAATGCGTGCCGGATTTATGGCGGGTTAGGCTGGTGGCGTTATGATGAGCAGTTCCGCCAACGCTTGGCAGTTCGCCCTTCCCTGGGTTGGGATCAAATGGATATCGGTTTATGGTTGGCCATCATGACCCGCCCGTCATCGCATCAAGGGCAGTGCGTTCCAGGCTGCCTAGGCCATGTGTGCCGGCGATAGAACTACACTCTGACACAAACGTACTAATATCTCTATAAAGGCAGTGTTTTAAGCTGAAACACTGCACATACAGACTGCTTGCACTATGAACACTGCTCAATACAGAAGTGTTCATGGTGGTTGGAGTAACTCATTAAGATTTAGATAGAGAGGGTTTTATTTTTTTTAATGGTTTGAAAGGTCAACTGTGTCTTGCAGTTAAGGATAATCCTTCAAGTCTCCAGTATTCTTGACGCTTGCCATTATCCGCAAATGCATGAAGATTATTAGGTAAATGGCAGCTTGTGGATTAAGAGAGTAAATGAGGAATAATTGCAGAATTTAAAATGACATTATACTAATTTTTTTTCTTTTCAAAGACTCTCCACCCGTTGTGTTTTCCATACCCACGTATTTATGTGAGTAGAGCAATGCAAATAACCATTGCTACCTTTATTATTGTTGAACAGTGGACTAAAGGTATCACTGTTATATGATCATGGGGTTGATAATAGATCAGTTATTAGTCTGACTGATAGCCTTTAAGTAATTGTAAAAGCTGTCCTTGTAGTTAAAGCATTAGTATTTCAATGGAATAAACATGTGTGCGTTACTCCTGGTTCAGGGAGATCCTTGCTCATTGGTATTTGTTGACCTGATACTAGAATATAATTATTTGTCTTGGTTTCTGCGCACAGTCTCAGGAGCCATAGAACCACTTTGTGCATTGTATAGCTTAGCTGAACTTCAGAAGGAGTAAGTACAGACATGGCTATAAAATATTAAGGAAGTTGTGCCAATCTGCCGATACACTCAACAAAACTGGGTTTCAAGACGGTTTATTGTTTAATTAGAAACTTGGGTCCATGGGCATGCTAGTGAACTTTCTAGATGTGCCCTGGAGGCTCAGGGTTGGGCAACACATTACTTGACCATTTGGACTGTGTTCTGATCTAAACTATCCACGTGCCTTTTAACCTCTTTCCAAAGCTAGTAAGTAAAATCATTTGCATCTGGAGGAAAAATGTCCAGTGCAATGACAGTCTACCTCACCACACGTATGTGCAGAATGCGGTATGTGGGGAAGAGGGAGGGGGGGAAAAAAGGGAGGAGAGTGAAAAAAAAAGGATGCTTTCCAACCAGTTGAGACTTCAGATGTCATTCACCATACATTTTGGGACATATAATCAAGCCATGGCATCCCCATCAGGGAGCACTTCTCTGCTCTCTCGCACTGTAGTAAGCAATTTCATGTCATATATCTTTCCAATCCTATCCCACCACTGCTGGAGGGATGGAAACTCTTGATGCTTCCATAAGATTGGTATCAAGGTGTGACAAAAGCCGCTTTCCACAGACGTTTGTCACGGACTAACGGAGGAGTGTGGAAGCTGGCCTCCTACCCTCCGACTATGGGCCAGGTCAGCGACTGTAAAGACCCATATTTTATTCCTGATTCGCCACTTTCCACTCATGCGCATAGAACCGAACACCGCAGCCGCAAATGCCCTGGAACTATTTTCGTCATGAAGACTTTGCGGTTCCAGGACGGTCCCCAGCGGCACTTAGCCGGGATTCTTTGGAACTATTTTCGGCATGGGACCATGCGTGCGGTCGGTCAAATTATGACTTCCAGGAAATTCCTGAACCGATCTGGGTGATTTTTGGATATGTTGGTTACCCAGATCAGGGCTATCAGGGGATATAACTATTGTGGGGATTTGTGAGTTTAAAGGTATTTTGGGGGTTTTGTAATGTATGTTTTCTGTGCCTGGACATAATTGAGTTTTATACAGTGCTGACTCAATTACCTCACATTGACATATTTTGTATGGGAGTGTCCTGGACCTGAGAGCCAATGTAATCGTGTGTATGTTTTTACTGTAGTCTATGCTCAGGTCCATGGGGGAGTGCCCCATGCATGGAGACCTGCATATAAGGCTAGTTTTACCCTTCATGAAGTCTAGGCTCATGTTTTTGAGATTGGAGAGCTATAATCACTATACTCGGATCACGATTGCTCGTGTAAGAGCAGCCTGCTTTGCTCTCTGGACTAGGAGAGGTCTACCCACTGGAAACTGGATCCTGGTCTTGGGTCCAAGGTGGGTAGAAGACAGCGAGACCCCCAAACAAGCTACATCGTTTTGTGGGGGGTTTACGGTGCTCACAAGTACAAGGAAGCAGCGACTGCTAGAGGTACCCGGTCAGGGTGCCAGGCAGTCCATCGCACAAGGGCTTTGCAGCATTAAGTGTATATTTGTTTTTTGTTTTTTATTTCCCTAGATAGAGGGGAGTTTGGTAGAGTAGCATAAATTCAGGCGTGAAAGTGGGAGCTACGCCCAATATTTTAGCCATTTCCCCTTGCATGAATTTGGAGAAGGGTTCAATCAGTGGACAGTCCACCATATAGGGAGGTGGGTGCCCTCATCACAACAGCATTTCCAGCATGTAGGGGGACCATTGGTGTAAACAGTCCCCCCTACATGCCAGAGAACCACCTGGGTTCTATACCAACGAGTGAGGAGTTTATAGCTAGATTCCAGAAAAGACATGTGCTAACAAACAAACATTCCAATTGTTTTTCCAAAAAGTGCTCCCCTAAGCCCTCCTCCCAGTCTACTACAAACTGCAAGGATGCAGTTTGTACTAAATAACGTAGAAGTCTGTACAGGGTGGATTTACCCCTGTCTAGATGTTCTCCAAGAAGGCATTGTTGTTCAAAACCTGTGAAATCATTTGTGCAAGTTGTATTAATGGTTAAAGTGCAGTTCAAACTGGTAAAGGGCAGTCAGTGCTTTCCCCTGGGTAACGGAAGCACGCAGACTGCTCTTAATAATGATCATGGGGTTGATAATAGCTCTAGCATGTAAGCTCATCGAGCAGGGTCCTCAACCCCCTCTGTTCCTGTACGTCAGTGGTCTGATCTCAATTATGTGTCTGTTAGTCCACCCATTGTACAGCGCTACGGAATTTGTTGGCGCTAAATAATAATCAGTTATTAGTCTGACTGATAGCCTTTAAGTAATTGTAAAAGCTGTCCTTGTAGTTAAAGCATTAGTATTTCAATGGAAATACTGGTAAAGGGCAGTCAGTGCTTTCCCCTGGGTAACGGAAACACGCAGACTGCTCTTAATCCACATCCAGTGGAACCCACCACTTCTTGTCCAAGACCATGCACTTGCACCCTATTTCAAAGAATAAGATCATTATTTAGCCATGGAAGTCGCATGTGGTTTATGCCCATTTTCAGATGTGTCCTAGGGGGCTTTCATTCTATTTATCTAATAGCCACTATTTAATCCTGAAGGTTCAAAAGTTTGTGCAAGAGGAGAGTTCTCGCCAGCTGTACTGAACACAATGATCTCCGTAAGTATGTGACTATCACCACCTTACAAAAGCATCTGAGACTTCCACAGAAATACATGATGTGGCAATGGAGGTTAGTTATACTTGTAACATTCAGAGCAAAACTGCTACATCCTAGTTTCTGCAGTTTGGAACAAGCTAAGAAAGCAGAATGTGGGATACATGTATTAAATAGGAAGAGAGAAAATTAGTAAACGTCTTAAAAAACACAAGAAAGCAGCAAAAAAAATTATATTTTTATAATTTCTCATGACAGAAAACTTCCTTTCTGTATTTTGAATACACTGTTTTTGACTGTTCATTACACATCTGCAGAATTCTGTATGAAGATTGGAAAGAACATCAAACCAGTTCCAACTAACTTAAAGGGTTTGTTTTTTCCCTAGCCAAGGGCTCCCGGCCCCAGGTTAACAAAATGCAAAGGGAACACACCTTAAATCTGTTTCATAGGGAATACGTCCTCAGGGTATCAATGACTAACCTATGGGAGGTAAATCACTGTCAGTCTTCTTACAACTTCCCGCTTTTCATTGGAACATAAGACACAAATATAGTACGCTAAGAAACAAAGAATGTGAGATGGCAGATAAGAACCGTTCAGCCAATCTAGTCTGCCCTAAGCTGTAAAGAAAGGAGAATCTACATGAGTCAGACTTGTGTTGCAATTTCTGTCTTAGCCAAGAATTTTGCATTTTTCTAAATTGAGGGATATTTACTAACGTGTGAATTGTTGGAAAGTCAGCTATTATTTCAGATCAGCTATTTTGGCGTTAAAGTCCAGATTCACCTTTGAGCTGGTTAACTTAACAGATTGTAATGAATTGAAAAATAAGTTTTCAATTTTTTGGCAAAAAACAGCGAATTTGGAAAACTCTCCATTCAGCTTGTCATGTCATCGCTACCATGGAAATAAAACAATTTGATTTTCCACATACAATGTAGTGAATAAACCTTTACCTCCCAACAAATCATATTTTAGTGAATAATAAGGATTGTATGCTAGGTTAAGATTTTAAAAGTTGTGGTAAACGGAGAGCCCATAATGTAAACAGGTACACTTCTGAGATCATAAAACCAGCACTAAAGTCAATATCTAAATTAATTGGAGACTAAAGTACCAGCGTTAAGGGGATTTAATAAAACTGATATAATGGACTGTAAACTTATACAAAGATTATGATAATCACATGGATCCCATCTTATCAGAACAGTAAGACCCAAGCTAGAGTGGAAATTAATTAGGGTAACAAAAGGTCTGTCTAGTATCGATATGGTCAAAGTCTAATTAGATCTAGATAGAAAAGAAAGTGAACAAGCCAATGTTCGTTAACAGAAGAGGTAAAGGGCTAATGAGTCTGGTAATGGTTTATTACATAGAGCAACAATGTTGCATAGTCCATCCTGGGATACAGGCCCCAGACTCCATATCCATGTAGCAGTCTTACCGCAATAGTCTTCACAACACCTTTCAGCTGGGTCCTGCCACCAATACAGAACATTTCTATTGAGTGCCAGTACATACCTTTTATAGCTATGGGCCGTGAGACCTTTCAAAAAGAAAGTTGAACCCCTCCCCCCCCAAATAAACTCAATGTGATTCATCCTACAATTGTGGGAATCTCTATTCTTGGTGGACTCACAAACTTTGTAAACAGTTTAAATGCTACATTTAGTTTAAATGAGGTGTCCGTTTGGGCAATGTACCCTTTCATGGGATTAAAAACACCCCACACACTTTGGTAACCACTTCAGTTTAAAAAAAAAACAAAAAAAAAAAAACCAGCTTCTGTAGATTAAGAATTTAAGCATCACATTGTGCTTTTAAAAGGACTTATATAAATATTCAGAGTTTATTACCATCAGATATACAGGCTTATATCTGCTTTCAAGTGACCAAAGTATTTTCGAGCAACGATAATTCCGAGATAGTAAGATTAAGTGTATTGTTTTATGGATACATACTGGATACCTTGCGATATGAATTTTTCTGAGTCTAAGGGGTGGTGTTTAATTGGATTTTGTGGTTGGTAAAACAGGGATTGTATGTTTTCACTCGTTGGGCTTTGCAATCAGAGTTTTCCTTGGAGAGTGTAAAGTCTAATTTTTTTTTTTGTTTAAAGAATTTATGAGCAAGCAACTGTGCAGCTTTTTTTGAGGCCTTCATTAGAAAGTGCATGGTTCTGCATATTTGACTTTTTTTTTTAGATATATCCACATCCCTGATCAATTCAGTTTAATGAATAGACAACTGCATTGCATCCTTTTAACATGGAATATTGAAGCTCTACTTTATCATCGGTTCTGTTCTAAAAAGTGGTCGAACAATTAATGCGTGCAATCAAGAATTAAACCAGACACTGCATTTTAGAATATAAAACTTTGATAAATCTCTCATTTACCAACAGAACCTAAAAATTTTTTTAAAAAAAGTAATAAAAAAAAAAAAGTTATGCAACCCTCCAACAATAGTTACAGCAAGTGTGCATTTTTTCCTGCCCTGGAAATATGAATAGATCAGTTTCTATTCTCAAACAACCATAGTATACGCTTACAATTATCTTATGATGAAAAGAAGCTTTTTGTATCTTTGACCATAACCAACGCAAGAAGAATTGATAGCCTTGATGCTTGGAATATCCCTTTAAACTGGGACGTATCGTTTTGAGACAACTGCCTCATTTAAAAGCTTTAACTTTGAATGAAATAGTTGTGTCACTCAGCAGGCTGACAAAAAACAGGTAAATCTGATTTTTTTTCCCCCTTCATATTTACCCGCTTCTTGTGCTTTCCACACCCACTCCTTATAGGATATTGATCTAATCAACCAGTGTGCTATCCCTAGGAATTCTGAAAAAAAAATTTAAACTCAGGCATGCCAAATGCACACATGCAGTTATAAGATCTCCTCACCTTGCAAAACTTCCAAACAGGGCAGAGAGTCTGATTAATGTGATTAAGAAGTAAACATTTAATATAGTTCAAGAACAGACTTACAAAGCAACTAGTCGAGATTTGACATTCATTTTATTGCATGTGTAACTTTACAACAAATTACAAAAAGGTCAAAAAGGTCAGTATCTCTGAAGTGTATAATGTATAGGTGGTACAAATTAAATTTTTGTATGAGATGGGAATAAATAAATTAAGGCTAGATTATTCCAGAAATATGAAATAGTTTGAAGAACAAACATGGCAGGAATGTTTTAAAAGGGCTTTACTAAACATGGCAATGAAATTGAATCATAAATGGAGCCCAACAAAAACTAAAAGACACCGAGATACAACATTCTTCAGTATGTTAATTTTGTTTGACGACTTCTATAAATGTGGGGGGGAGAAATCCACAACAGCACAAAAACAAACTACAGTAAAAAAAACAAAAAAAAAAACAAAAAAAAAAAACACGGTGTTAACTTAAAATATATTGTTCCAAAAATTATTTTTCAAACCACACCGTCTAATAGAAAAGGTTTACCAGTTTCCATTTTATGAGATTATTGCATATTTTTTTATTATTATAAGTCCTTCCAATCAAAATAAATTCTGATTGCTATCCATGTTATTGTGATGGTCAAAATCCAAATTAACCTTTACTACCATCCCCCTCCCTCCCATGCACAGTTCTCAGAATGTTTAGTTTACGTACAGGCATAGACACTTACCAAAGTTGAGAAGGGAGGGTAATTTTAACAGAAGGGAACATTGAAGCCCATCAAGTTATATTCTTTATTGCCAATAGATTAGTATTTTGGATTACTGCAGATGAAAAGTTATACATTGAATTTGCACCACCAACTTGTGCAAGTGGAAGGGTTAGAAAAGGTAAAGTACACAGAAAAAGTCATGTAAATTAAAAGGTTCTGAAAAAAAAATTAAATTAAAAATCAGATAATTGCTACACCATATGGTTCCATGCATTGCAGCTCAGTTCTAACGGAGCTACAGTTATGGCACAAGAACATGGAAGGGACCTATAGCATCATTGTGTTACTGAGCCTCTTAATCACAAGAGAAAATAAGGCACTTTTAAATGTTCGCCATTTGGCTGCATGGACAAAGCTAATGTATGAAAGACAACTAGCAGAAGGTTAGGTCAGAGGGCTTAAGGAAGCCATGACAATGAGAATAGTCATAAATTAAGACAGGTTTATGCTCTCCGTAATTTACAAAGTTCAATTTAAGCCAATATTAAATATTGCTAGTTCTGAGCCTAATCACGGCTGTTACAATTGAAATATCACCACTTAATACACTATAGCAATGGTTTAAAGTATATAAAACATATGAGGGGAAGTCCCATCTTGTCTGAAAAGAGAAAGAAAAGAGAAAAATATGGCACTTCAGGTATGTAATTATTTAGGTTCTTTGAAGTGTACGATAGGACATACACAGAAGAAAGCCTCAAAGCCAGTTGTAAAGTCTCCCAATTATAGTTTTGTTTTATTCAACGAATGCACAACAACCTCAACACTTGTGCTTTATGCAGCGTGTAACTGAAACTATAAATTTCTCCTCTATGTAAAATATTAAAAAAAAAAAAAAAAAAAACCTAACTGAAGTAGATAACCTGACAGGTTCACGTTTTTAAAATATGTCTGAGTTGCTCTGTTTTCAGTAGAACAAATTTTACTCTTTGCATACGTCCTGTGCGTTCACCATTGAGTGGCATCTTTTACATTCTAGAATTCTGAGCACTGGGAAAATAATTCCACCCCTCAAACAGGATAACGTGAACAACGTAAATACATTTTTTCTACCAGACCTTCTAAAAGGAATAAACTGTGTCCTATAGCAGGAAAGGCACATACTATTGAAACTTCTGATACATTCATGCTTACTTTCAAGTCACGTTACTAGAGACAATGAACTAAAAAAAAAAAAAAAAATTACTAAAAAACACAAAGAAAACCGTAGGAGTTTCATCGTATACATAGAAGAGATTGAAGAGAAAAAAAAAAAATCTACTAGTATAGTTTCCATGTGATCACTGAATGTGTTACTGAAAATTGAGGGGGTGGAAAGGAGACATTGGAAAAGGCTTTATTCCTATGGTATGCAAAATAAAAATACAAAATACTAGATTAGTTCTTCCTATCTAAATCATGCTGGGTCACTTTGTTTTTTAGAAGGATACAGAAAGGTATGTCAGTGCCCCCTCCTGCCTTTACCAACAGATCAATTCCTTCTGATCTGAATGAATAGTGCAATGGAAAGAAAAAAAAAAAAAAAACCCAGTAAATGTTTGGCAATAAACTGGTAATTACAGATGCACATTCATCCAATGACCTGGATTGTCAACTCTTCATATGTACACACACACTATTAAAAATGGGAGGGAAAAAAAAAAAAAAAAAAAATCTACAAAAGTTAAAGTGAATAAATAATGGTGGCAGTTTAACGTTCAAGTGAAGAAACCAAAACAAAAAACAGAAATTTCCCACATACCGCTTGATCGTAAAATAGAAGCGCATCAGGTGTCACTAAACATCACTGAGTCACAGTCCTCTCATAGCTAGAGGTATGCTTTGTTAAATAGTCCATTTTGTGCACCAGTGATACTTGCTGCTTAAGTGCTATAATTCGGAACGTTGAATAAGCAGGCTATATTTGTACCATCATTTGTCTTTACAAAAAAAAAGAAAAAAAAAGCAACCCCCTCATCCCCCCAAAAACAAACAAAATTTACACAAAAAAATAAAATAAACAACTCTTAACTAGTATATACACATTTATAGTGAAAGGCACTAGAGGAATGATACAGTCTTCAGTAGGATGTAACTGGGCAAACAATTTAAAGCAATATTCTCCTCAACAAGCCGAATACATATCCTCCGTCCATAGTTCAAATCAATCTTTAAACCGCACACAGACAGACAAAGGGATGTGTAGAAAATTTTTCTGACTTTTCGTGGCCGGATCAACAGTCAGAGTAAGATTATGGCTTGTCTCACATTTCGCTAGCTTGCCAACAAAAGCCACAGATTGAGTACTGTGGAAAGAATCGGAAAATAAAAGACGAATAGCCAGCTTTCTAATTGAAGATACATGGCAGCTTATGCATAGAACTCTTTCTGTTCACGTGGCTTCTGATATCCCCCATTTGATTGTTTTGGTTCCTCCAAAGAGTAGCTTCCTTCGTCTTTCTTCTTCATTCTATACAACACAAATCCAACCAAAAACGCAGCGAATATCAAACCAACAGCACCACCTGCAATGATTCCTGCAATAAAAACAAAATAAATCTAGGTTAATCTCCTAATTCAATTACTACATTTATTAGAAAAACACACACGAACATTCATTCAGAGAAAGTTACACTGCTTTGGGACTAGGCATCTAGACTCAGAATTGACTCAATACCAGTCTGTTAAGACGGGTCAGGCCCCTGTATAGGTCACAGGGGCATTCGTAAAGAAAGAATGGTTCCGCATACAGACAAATATAACATTATGGTCTGTTAAATTATTGAAGATTTAACAAGAATCGTAAGTTCCGTATTGTTTCAATTAAAAACCAGGAAGTAAATTGGTAGATACATCGCTCAAAATAAATATATTTAAGGAAGCATGCACTTATGATCAGTTTGAGTTTCCAAAATGCAATAAGTTCAGGGGGCAGCATGAGATTTTAAATCACTATATAGGGAAGGCAGATTAAGAAACATTGAAGGCTTAGATATGTAGAAAAACAAAGAAGGGGCACTGTGCAAGTGTGTTCCTTCTGCCCATAACAGGAAGGCAATTTAAGATCTCTAATCTGAAAATAAGGGCTTTCTTAACCCCTTAAGGACACAACTTCTGGAATAAAAGGGAATCATGACGGAATATTTCCGTCATGTGTCCTTAAGGGGTTAAATACAGAGAGCTTTAAAATTCAATTACGGAATTTCTTACCTGCTAAAAGCTCTTTCCTCTCCATTATCCCATGAGATGCGTCAGGACTGCCTTCACTGTCGACACTTCTATCTTTTGGATCCACAGCATGCACGTTTGGAGCAGAGGCCTCGAAATACAGGTCTACATTCTGAAGAAAAGAAGGCTATTATTTACCTTAATGCACAAAATAGGGAGTTGGTTTAAATGTTTGTGATTTTTCATGTCTTTGGCGAGACTTGTGATGGTATAAATTTACAATATGTATTAAAAAAAAAAAAAAAAAAAAGAAAGTGGTTCTCATTTGGAGTTGTACTTTGCTACTGTGCGTAAACACAACAATCTTCCGCCAACAAGCTAGATTGTCCCATGCACTATACAGCATAAGCCCTAGCCTATGGCTTTCTCAAATTAAAGTGGCACTGTCACTTGACATTTGGCAGAGCTACCGCCGTCAAGAAGTGTCACTCACCCAGTGACTGCTGCATGCAATTGAAGGATCCCACCATCTCCTCCACAGACCTCAATGCTGTACTCTCGCACAGTGGAGCAGAAAAGGACTCTGGAAAAGTATAGTGGAGTCCACAAGGAAGAGATTCAGGCAAGTTAAACTCACTTTTGCCTGCTCACCCCCTCACCACCCCCAGCTGCAATGTCACTACCAGAAGTCACTGCAAATTATGCAGAGACCTCAATACGGTGACAGTTATGCTTTAACATGTGAGGATTCCTGCTTGGAACTCTCTCCCTTACGGTTTGAACATACTCTGCTCACAGAGCCAGCCACTGCATTAAGAGCAGCTTTTTCTGCATAATTATTTTCTTCTATAGATGCACAGTTCACACCACAATATATTGTATCTGACAGGTCTGGTTAGCACATTGACACATTTTAGTCCATTCTTCCTTGAAGAAGAATTATATTGTGATATTAGCAAATTCAAAGTGAAGATACTTTATTGCAGCCAACCACAAAGTACAGTAACAGTTATGGAAAAAAAAAAAAAAAATACACATTTCTTTTTTGGCCAAATGATGCCAGAGGCGTGGAGTGAAGGGTGGAGTTACACCTCGGGCAGCAAATTTAAACTCTGCATGTGCAGCATATCATAGCGATGCACTTCAAATAGAATAATCAAATATAATAATATATACACACCTTCATCCTCACAAAAGGAGTCCTGCGGGGAGAGCCAACATGCCCACCAGAGGAGGGAAGACCTACTCTGAAGAGGTGACAGCACAGGATTGTCAGGAGCAGTATTTAACTGTGCTGTGTCAGCACTCTGATAAGCATTGGACTGGCTAATCACACAGATTGCAGTGAATGCATGATTCGTTCTCTATGAGAAACCTTCGATTGGACAAGACTTCATACTAAGGGGAGGGGTGGGAATTTCTTTTCACACATTACCTCTTTATCATCCCCAGATTCTCCGTCCTCCTTCGTATCAGAAACATCATCATTTTCATCTGGTACTATAGGATGCTGATCATCAGGTGTGTGGGTTGACGTTTCTACCGGGTGATCCTTTGGTGCATAAAAGAATCTGCCTTTGTGACGTGTATCACCAGAGATGTCAAGATCTCCACTGGAAACTGGAGCACCAACCGTTACATTAGAAGTTGTAGTTTGGTGTGTAGTAGTTGTAGAATGATGATGATGGTGATGACCACCATGGTGTTTGTGGTGTTTGTCAGCATCAGCAGGTGTTGAGGCCTCCTCTTTAGATTCCACATAGTGTGTTGGACTTGTAGTCAAGACATCATGTTGAACTACACCCGTTTGGACGTCCACATTTTGAGCAGAGCTTGTAGTTACTGCTATATGGTGATCATCATCCTTATTAACTTCCACATCATGTGCAGGACTTGTCGTTGCTTCACCATGGTGATCTTCAGTGTCTTCTACAAATGGTGAAGCCTTGGTAGTTTGCTCATCTTGATGCACATGAGAATCATCAGTTGTAGGGCTCTTTGTAGTTTGTTTTTTATCCAAATCAACAAAAATAGGATCTTCAACATAAGTCAACTCAGTTTCTGCTTCATTTGCATTTGGAGTGCTAGATGGAGTTTCTTGATGGTGAATGTGATTATGAATGGAATCTTTTGCCTGGCCTGGGCTTGAAGTTGTGAATGTATGATGCACCATGAACTCCCCATCACTAGGTGGGCTTGTATGTGCTTTGGCATGAGAACCATGATGTCTATGGTGGATCTGATCAGGTAAAACAGCTTCTTCAGTAGGATTTAATGTGGTTTTATGGTGGTAGACAACTTCCATTATGCTAGTGGTTACATGTACCGCTGGTGTAGTCACGTGTGTTTTTGCTTCAGAAGTTGGTTCTTCTGCCAGAATCACAGACAAATCAGGTGGATTTATCTTTTCAATAACATCTTCCTGCTGCTTGGTTGTGTCCATGGATTTTGTGGTAGCTTCTACACCAGCTACCGTTGCATTTCTTAGCTCTGGTTCTGTAGGTTCCTGCACATTGATGGGAATTACAGTTGATATGGACCCAGAAAGTTCATTTTCCACTTCTGATGGAAATATAAATGGATCTTAAAAAGAAATAAAAAAAAAAAAAAAAAAAATTGTGTTTAAACAAAAATATATGAAATCAGAGGATGTGATTATAGGTCGCCATAGGGTACCCAACCATGCAAAAGCCATCTTTTCATAACACATTTATTTCCCATATGACAGACACCACATAATCTACATAGAAGATCCCACATAACATCCATTCTTCACACAAGATCCCACACAAAGTGTAGTAAATCAGGTACATTTCCCCTCAAAAGGTTCTCAGTGAGACTAGGAGGGTATGCAGAGCATGAAATAAGGTGCAAGTCTTTGAAGGAATCAATTAAATAACCAGGAATGTTACAGGTTATCAAGTAGTTATGGTAAATCTATTTCTCCTCAACATAACTAGTGGAGTTGCAGCAAGGAACTGAAGAGATCAGGAAGAAGAATACACAGGTTGGGAGAGCGGGATATTGAGAAAAGATAAAGGCACACCGAGAGTAGCCAACGCAAAGACCGAGTTCTTGAAATAGAGAAGATGAAAGAAAATCCCCAAAACCCACTTATGCTGCACTTTCAATAATGCGGATTAAAGAAAAAATAAACCTGTATGATACGAAAACATGCTCTACACATTTTTCACATAGCCATTTTAGATGTGGACCATGGGAAACACTGCAGACCAGACAGTAGTACGATACACAAGAGTGTACACGCAGAGCTACTCGAGTTCTTGATGTGAGGTTTCATGATTCATATTTCCCATATCGATTACCTTCAAATCCTGAGCCAGAGTAGTCTTCATCATCGGCAGATCCATCATCGGCAGATCCATCATCATCATCATCCACTGGAAACCTTAAGTCTTCCTACAGGAGGGAAAATAAAAATAAAGTGAAATTTAATTAAAAACAAGGCTACAAACAACTTTTTGTAACATGTAAATGTTAGATTGTAAGGTTATGTTTGTGCACACTTGAAAAGGAAAGTCGTGCAGCAACAATGACAAACCAAAGCGTCTGCTAGTTGACAGTCAACGATCGTCACCACTAACTGGCTTAAAAACAGACTAGAATAGCCAGCTGTCACATAAGATTACAACTGCAGACAAATATCAGTTTTAAGGAGCATGGGTAGTGGAAAAACTAAGCAAAAAATAAACACAAACGAACATATTACCTTGACATCACATTAAAGGATAGTGTTTTATAATGACCTCCCCCACCCTCCACACACTGAAGTAATGCTATGTTACAAAATAGAGGGGACAACACCCGATTAATTAAACTCAAGCATTATGGCTGCAGGGATGATTTGATTTAAATTCACTCGTCAGCAAGACTATTATAATCTACATCAGGGGTCCTCAAACTCCAGCCCCCCAGATGTTGCTGAACTACAACTCCCATGATTCTCTGGCTACCTATGTAAGTCAAAGAATCATGGGAGTTGTAGTTCAGCAACATCTGGGGGGCCAGAGTTTAAGGACCCCTGATCTACATAAACACCATCTCTTGCCGATTGTTACATTTTTTGTATTTATAGTTAGATGAACATTTCATTCTTAAACCAAAAATCAAAGCGTCAGATGATTTCTCCAATGATTCTAAAAGTATCATTAAAATATCAATTCCTCACTACACTGACTTTTGTCACTATGTAAACCTTGTTGGTTAATTTGAAAAAAGTTCTTAAAGCAGAATTTTTATTTTTTTTATTTTTAAATCAAACCCCCCTGTAAATGTCCAACATGCCCTGTATGTGTGAATTGACAGCTTGCTGACCTTTCACCATGGCTGACCATTCACAGAAATAAAAAAACCACACACTTTGGCAAAACTAGTGAAATCTGTTCTCAAAATATGAGGTTGCAGTCTCCAAGCACCATAACAGTTCACTATAGTTGTTTAACTACTAATACAGGGTTCCAGGGCACTACTGTTGCAAAGAGGTTTCACTTCTTACCTGACAAAAAAAAAGGAAATACATAAAAAAAAAAAAAAAAAATTAAGTTACAAAATTGGAAAGGGAATAGAGGTGTCACAGGGCACGTAGTGGTTATGGTGTTTGGGTGTTCCTTTAAGGCAGACAGATGACCTGGCAGGGCATCTTTATGTCCCCCTGGTCTTCCCAACATATCAACTTTATTACATGTGTTGCAATCGCAAAAAGTATATTAAACACTAATTAAAAATGCGAAGCCTTTTCCTGCAATACATCTTCCATTCACGCCAAAGTTAGCATTATTGTCCTTCACTGCTGCATGTGTGCAGAGGTGGGGTAAGGGGGGGGGGGGAAGCACAGCATCCTGTATTATTCCATTGAAAGCCAGCAAGGACATGTAGGAAGAAATAAATGTAATTTAATAAGCACATTAATCATACTACTGATGACAATAAGCCACTGTTAAGTCAAGGTTAAAAAGACATGTCCTTGACACACACGAGGCTGTAGGTAAGGCTTTCGAAATAGGCTCCAAAACTTTCCATCTTAAATGGAAACTACATCAGCTGAAAAGGGCACTCTAAGCACCCTTAGTTAAGGATACAAGCTCGGCTTCCCCCACCAAGGACGGCTAATAAAAAAAAAAAAACACTATTTGGGGATGAGAAAAAAAAAAAACCCAGCACAGCAACAACCTGCTGTAATAGCAGCTTTCTTTCAGAAATGAAACTTCCTCTTTCATATATTAGTATACTCTGTGAACTCTATGGAAGGAGAGACCTTGTACCCAAACACAAAAGGAAGGTCTGACATGTGATAAATCCAGCATTAAGTGCACGTCACATAATGAGCACAATCTGTTTAAAATAGCAGAAATACTGGAAGCTGCTGGTATTTGTTGGAAAAATTAACACAATGTCATCCTGCAGAAGATATTTAAAGGGACACTATAAGCACCAAAACAACTTTAGTATATTGAAGGAGTTTTGGTGCATAGATCATGCACCTGCAGTCTCACTGCTCAGTTCATCTTTTTTGTTTCGGTTTCTGCATGACGACATCCAGCTCTAGCAAAATCCGTTTACATCAATGCTTTCATATTGGAGCATGCGTTCCCTTCGACGTTAATTGAAGGGAACCCAATGCCACTGGTCATGCAGGCTCCCTTAGTTTGCCAACTGTGAGGAGGTAGAGCCAGCACAAAGAGACATCAGTGCTTTCTTTAAACCTTTTAACTCTAAATGATTTCTTTTTCATGTAAAGAATTGTGGACTTTTAGAGAATTGTGTGATGCATGCATATCCACTACACAAACAAATGTATTTTTGGTACTTAAATTGTTGAAACAAGTTTACCCTCCACCTCTCATTTCAGCATTAAAAGGGTTAAAGATGAGGTGACGCCATCTTCATTACAGCGCCAATCCACCACTTGTGAGGTCATCATTACTGACTGCTAGTGGCCAACCAGATTCTTCCCAGAAGCATTTGGGAAAACATTGAGCACAACAAGCCGCCAGCCATGCCTCACAGAGAAGACCGAAATAAACTGAAACCCTCACAGCTTTTTGCTTGACAGCCAAGAGATGCCACTTAGGGGATTTATAAAAGAGTGAAGATTTCTCTTGAAATAAACAGTTTTCTAAAATATGCCAGCAGGGACAGTTAACTCCTACAGCACTTCAAACTGCTGGGGACCAGAGTGTCCCTTTTCAAATAACTTATTCCAGTTCTTTAATAATTCTAGAACACCCACAACAAATACACATTTCAGAGTCTCTTTTGGGAAAACAAGTTATTTTTGACAATTTTTTCCAAAACAAGAGGATTCAGTTATAAAATGTTTAACCATTTTCACTTCACTGTTCCCACAAGTAAGGAGGAGAAGCAAAAAAAAAAAAAAAAAATTTTAAATTGCAAAGAAAATGTGGATGCATCAAGCTTGTTATAAAGGGTTAGTAAGGGTTAGCGTACTTAAGACTGACTGCAGGGCATGACAACCTAAAATCTGGAGAGCTCTATTAAAGTATCAAGCAACTGGTTGCAGCATTACATCATATTAAAATCCTTTAATAAAAAGCTAAATGTAAGGAGAAGCAGTGTGTGTAGAGAAGGGACGATGCAGGCAGCTGGTACATATCAAGATATTAAAATCTCAGATTTTGTGTTTTTAAACTGCTACTACAATCAGAAAGTAAGCTTTAAGTGCAAAACACAAATAAACACACCCAAAAACAAAACACACACACTTATTCCATTAAGATGCACTGTAGAGAGACATTTATACAGAAATAATTCTACAATACAGATGCAAGTAACAAATTATACAATATTTAAGTAATGTTTAGATGTCCTAAGTAGTAGCCAGATCATGAATTCCCATACAAAAAATCTTGCGACCATAACTTAGTTTTTGAGTCGTAGCGCCCATGTGAATGCAGAACAATTGCATTTGTGCAATGCCAGCGAGTATGTGTGAATGCTGGGTGGTTTTTCCTGAAGTATTACCACGTATGCAAATCCAGCTCCTGCCCCTCTCCATGCCATATTGCACACTCTCTGGAGATGAACAATTCTCCCATGTCACTAGATTTTAGGACTCCTTTCACTCCCCCAAGGGATCCATTTAGTCTAATCAAGTGATGCAGAAAAATATAGTGGTGCGTTATGCCCTGATCAGCATGTATTTCCCAAAACATTCTAAGTTGGACGGCACAGTATATGTGACACTGAAGAGCCAGGTCAGCTTAATTTGATTGGCTCTAAATTGCCAAGTTTTTCACACCAGTCACAAGATCACTGTGTGACCAGAATCACATGTTCCTCTTTAAACCAACTTTCTTGGAAACAAGGAGAATGCGAGTGTACACAGAAATTCTGCTCCAGTTCACCCAAAACACACTCCACTCTTCAAAAGTAAAAACAAATAGAGTGGGAATAACTTACAAGTGTTTTATTGAAGAGTCACTTCAGACGGGAGGACCCACCCTCTCCTTCCCCCCCCCCCCCTTTGGTTAATGCATAAAGCAGCACAACATCCAAGAGAATTACTACAAACAAGGTATATCCAGACTGCCATGACCATAGCTGAGATTTGCCAGACAATCCCTGTACACATGCAGCACTATATGAATAGCTAGATATAATTGGAAGAGAGACGCACAGGTTGGGCCAACATTCCAAGTAGGGTTTGAGGAGTCAATTGTATTTAATATCATTGAAATTGGTTAATGGCTGGAGCTTTGACAGGATACTCAAGATGACAACTTTTAAATGAGCTTCATTTGGGCTCTTTCGATTGCATTGTTCAATACAGTTAATGCCTGAATTTCGGCCCAATAACTTCCTGCGACCTCACTCCTGCACTTTGCATGTAGTAGGGTGCAATTCACACTGATCAATTATCTGTACCCCAGAAACAACAATTTTGCTTACTGACGAAGCCATTTAAATGAAACATTAGCTATGTCAGACATGATGAGCTGATGAATAAACTCATTGTTTGCTCTGGCCAATTCATTGTTCCTTTGTGAAGTTACCCATGATGAATCTCCCAAGACTCCGTTATAATATGTACCTGCAACTACTAACAAATAAGTTACTTACCCGTCAAATCCTACTCTGAATTAAATTTGTTTGTATGACACACACTTTCCCTGTGTTAGCATGTAAGTAAATTAACACTTTGCATGCAAGTTAATTTAACAACACTGAGCTCTATGCTATATGAGATTTGCATATCTGATAACAATCTGCATTGTATTAGTGCAGCAAGTCTGGGAGCATTATATCCAACCACACCCCCTACCAGTTGAAAACAGACCACGCTGCATGCATGTGTGCGTGTTTATATACTGCAAGAGATAAAGAGAAACACAAACCCTCCTCATTAACATTGTCATACAAACATGCGTACAACACCTGAACCTTCAAGCCTGGCAGTTAATCTCAGATAACTGCTGTGGGAAATAAAATGCAGTTACTGTTTGTCTGTGTTTGAGCAATACTGCCATGGTAATGGGTTTGCAAACAAAGCACACGTGACTGGCCATGCAATCCTTGAGAGCGCAGTGATCAATTATAAACGCACAGCAAGACCGTGCGAAAGGGAAGCACAAGGATCAGACTATAAAAAAAGCTGATCTACCCTTACCATAATGCTTAGCCAACCTTAATTCAGCAATATCAAGATACCAAGTTAGCAATCAATGGAGCGATAGGCTACCTTCGGCACTCCAGAAGTTGTGGACTACACCACAACTGGTGCTTTGCCAGTATTCTGGCAAAGATGTTGTGGACTACATTATAGGACATGTAGTCCACAACATCTGGATGTGCCAAAGGCATTATGAAACCGCAGCTTGGAGATTTGTCCATTTTGCAACTTTAATGGATGGCATCTGTTACAGTAGGCCTTGACAAACCCATGTAACCATTGTGCTGAATAAGCAAAGAAAAAAAAAAAAAAAGAAAAGAACAAAACATTTTTTTTTACAGGCACAGCTTTTCCAGAGTGTGCAATTGCATGGACGGCTTCAAACCTTGCTGCAAAAGAAACAGCCAGAGCCGGACATTAATCCTGCTACAGCCTCCACAGCTGTGACAAATGCTATAAACCCTTAAAAAAACCCAAGGAGAACGCTTACACTCTCCAGCAGTTATTATACATACATTGCAGTTTTGCTCTGTTATCAAGCAGAATCTTTAAAATGCCTTCAGGGAGACCTGCCCTTATGGTTTACTTGTGGAATTAATAAAGTTTTAACATTGTTACAGCATTTACACTGCAAACAGGAATTTATATGTAGCACCTCATCACAACAGGATATTTATGGGGGCAGGGTCAGAAAAAGTGTTGGGGAGAAATAAGTAATACGCACACAAAACAAAAAGCAGAGTGCAAGCTTCTGAGAGTATTACAACAATTAGAGTCTGCCACCGATGGAAAGCATTATTAAACTTCTGAACTGATGAAAAGCCGGCTTGCAAAGTGAGCAGCTAACTGCAATTTAGCATAAGGTCTGCTTTGGATCAGATACTAGATCTGAAGGATAAAGGGTCGCCCCAGACTAGAAGCCTGGAGGATAATATGAAATAGCGGTGACCTAGCCCCGAGGGCAGTATTAAACACTCCATGAAATGATGGCAGATAAAACACAAAAAAAGGCAAAAGAAAGGTAGATCCAGGGGCTATGTATAATGCCCCACCTCACATCGCATGCCATTATTCAAACTGCTTACAGAAAAAAAGAAAGTAAGCTGGGTGGGAGACTGATAAAAATCAGATTCCTGAAAACTGTGCTTTGCAACTTTAGAATATATTATTAATTAGGCATCTTTGAAAATGCATTCAGAATTTTTTTTTTTTTTTTTTTTAAACTCCCCTCAGTTCTGAGTTGTAAAGCAAAAAGCTGATGTGCAAATTCACAAAAACAGGGCTAAGGCAATCACCGATTATTCTTAAAGGTGTTGCAGGTAACAAGAAACTAGAAGCAAATCTTAACGCCTATCCACAGGATCCAAGAGAACCGAATCTATAGGAGATATTAAACATTAGTTTTAAAAAATTATTTACCCAAAGCCCCTTTATCCCCTGGTACAAATGCACTCAGGGTCACGGTCACAATGTTAAGGGTTTATTTACCAGACAGTGAATTGTAGTTAATGTAAAACTGGAATGAGAGATTAGGAAATGTACATTTTGCTCAGCTAGACACTCTGGTCATAAGGCTTCCAACACTAAGAAAAAAAGAACAAACTGACTCACATCTAGATTAGAGTCAAGCAGATCAGTGAGTAATTCAATCAAAGGTCACGGAGCTGATAAGAAACAGACATTTAGTAGGAAAGATGAAAGGGAACCCCCTGATTATCTCAGAGGTGTTTACAAACACAGTATCTTGACCAACACATGGGCTGGAAATGTTGCCTGCCCATTCTAGAGATTACTTTAGCCAAATAACCTAAGGCTGACCTGGTCATTTACATCCACTTTAAAAACAAATAGCTTACCCCAAAAGCATAGTAATGCAACCATGGGCTAGCCACTGGCCCACCACAAAAAACAAAAACAAAAACACAAAGACAGTCAATTAAATCCATCATATAGCACAAGATGCTATATACACAATATTATAGGGGTGGTGGGTATAATCTATCGCCCCTACCTATAATCTGAACATTTGTACTGCACTGGCACTATATTAAAATGGTCAGTCTTAGTACCAATATGCAGGTCTAGGCTTACCCAATGAAAAGGAGCAAAACCCTGTGTATGTGATGTCTTAAATCACCTTTTTCTTTTAAATAGAACTTTGCCCATGTTTCAATAAAATAATTAAAAGGAAGAAGTAAAATAAAAGAACTCCACCTCTAGCAATTTGAGGTATTAATGGGTTCTACAAAGACCAATACTAGTAAGAATAAGACACTATGGTCACCATGACGGCTGGGTGCTGTGGTCCTTTCCTTTGAAACACTACAAAATTTAATTATTTTTAGAAAGGGCTTAAATCCACCTCTAGTGGCTGTCCGTATGGCTGAAAACTGTCACCTGAAGCCGATCCAAAAAAATAAAATAAAAAATAAATGCATTGAATACAATACTTGCATATAACTAGTCTTTTACACAAGCGCAGTACTCGCTATGCAAATAAAGTATTTTATTTATGACATGGAGGTGTGGTGGGTGGGCAAGAGACCCACCACAACTAGGAACAGGGTTACTACTGCATTAGGAATACAGGTTTGTAGCTCTATAGTGTCTAGTGTTCCTTTAAGCAATAGTCAGAGTAATTAAACGTGAACCAATATCAGTATCTCTAATACATAGAGCAGGATTATTCCCAGGCATAATCCCCAAGGTTAAAAATCGTATGTGACCTTTACAGGGAGGAATCAAAATAGAATGACAAAAACAATACTGAGTGCCACTTTTAGAAGAAAAAAAAAGAAAGTTACACAAATCAAGTATGATTGAGAAGTTAAGAGATCATTTTGAGGGTTTAGATCTAGAAAACTACGTGGACTTATTGAAGAGGTGTGCAAAATGGAGCAGCAAGCACTCTGCCAAAGGGATTACATAATACGTAGACTGGTACTTCATTTTCAATGTGCAGGAAAAATAGGAGCAGCAGCAGGAGAGAAAACACTGTATGGATCGATTTAACAAACCGATACCATTATAACAGCACACGCCAGAGACTGGACGTTATCCATCAACTTGGAACTAATGATATTGCAACTTCTAGATTTACATAAGTAATGATTGAATCTCATTAAATTAGTATTAATGCCATCACACACTGGTCAACTGGAACAAACCGATAAGCTTTGGTGCAAAGATAATCTGGCTCAAACAGACAGAGTGGGCAGCGCAGAAAGAACCCAAACAGATTCTGAACAAGAAACCGAACAATACACACATTTTAACCTCCATCACCTACTTTAGTCTGCATTTAAACTCTGTACGTTCAGGGCATTTCCCATCAGAAGCTGCTAAATACATTCCTGTTTAAGGGTCATCCCAGGTATGAATGCTCTTAAAACCTGTACCTGTTCTCCTTTGTAACAAAGTCCTATTATAAAATTTGGGCATGTACTCTCTCGTCAAGCAGTTTTAGAATGCAAGGCTATTTGTGACACAGACTCATTGTCACCCCGAGCTTTGGCAAAAACGTCTCCCTTCGAGAGTGTAGGTCTACACAGCATGTAGGTCTACACAGCATAGTGATCCATTAATACAAAGAATACACATCTTCGGTCAAAAACCCATTTGTCACATTAATTCACAGACACCACTGGATTACTATTACTCCTAGTCTAGCAAATATATACCCAATATTTATCCTTCGATTGCAAGCTGGTTGGCTACCAATGTATAAATAAAAGTTTCAATGGCTAGATGTGAGCTGATGAGTAGGCGCTCTACCTTTTATAGAGAAATGAAGGGAGGACATAAAATTGAGTGGGAGTGAGCACTGATCATGCAAATGTGTACGTAGAAATTACATACACATAAGGAAAAGATGAATGTACAGTTGTTACATGTTACCCTCAGATTCTATAGCAAGTGTCAGATTTCATGTTTACACATGAACACTGGATGGATTACTACATTTTCTAAACATTATGTGAACATCATTCCAGTAAAAGAACTAGGAGTCTTGCAAAAACTATGGACTATCTCGTAAGGACAGGTTAAAAATGACACCATATCCATTATTGCAATTTTTATCAGAAACACCACACCCACTAAACAAGCCTTTAGCTTGCCGAACCTGGCCAAGAATAGAAAGTTAGGAACACAGTTTAGCTACACAAACCAACAGTGTACAATACAGGACTGCAATGGAGCCCAGGCAGCCATCCAAACCAGAGAATTCATGAATGAATCAGACCCAAAGGCCTTCTAACGACGGGACAGGGAGTGATGTCAAACCACTAAATACTCAGCAATGTAGAATAGACCATGTTTATTCACTAAACTTCAAAAACATTGAATCAAACTGAAGTCAGAATGGAACGATTTGGGAAACAATAATTGGAAGAGTCCAACTCCACTATGATAGACGCTTGAATACTCAAATTAACGTTTTGTAATTTGGATTTCAATTCCAGACAATTCATTGGCTAAAGAAAGTCAACCAATTCAAATACGGACGGAACGGATAATGAGCAAATACAGAAAGTTTGCAACGGCACCATAGCCACTAGAACTTGCTGCAGTAGTTATGGTGTGTAACTTAATTAGCAGAGTCCACAGTGCGTGTTTTAGGTCTGTAACGCTAGTTTTGAAACAGTTTTTACCAACTAGCAAAACAAAGAAAAAAAAAATAAGAAAAAAGCGCCACACAAACCAACAGCAATCAAGTGCAGACCCTTATCTGAAGTTCCACCGTAAGAAATCGCTTCACTAGACAGAGCTCACAGTTTTCCCTATTCATATTTTTTGTTCCCGACTGATTGAACTTCTGCCCACTACAACCAAAGTATATAATCCTCGCGTTATTAGCCCAAGTAACTTGGTGCAGAATCATGTCACATGTGACAAAGCACAGTGAAACTATTGCACACAGCCTCATAGGACCAACACCTGCAGTGCATCAGCTAGTGCATATGGAGGCGTTAATCATTAATATGGTATGGATTTTACAACTACTTTGCTTCACAGCAAGGACAGCCCTACAAAACAAACACACATATAGTAAGCTCGTTTGAGCAGGGTCCTCTTCAACCTATCGTTCCTGTAAGTTCTCTTATAATTGTCCTATTTATAGTTAAATCCCCCCTCTCATAATATTGTAAAGCGCTACAGAATCTGTTAACGCTATATAAATGGCGATAAAAATAAATAACCCCCAAATCCCTGCACAAAAGGTATAAATATTGCCTGTTTAGCCAATGCAGGTATGATGCAATTGCAATGCTTTTTGTAAGCAAGAGCAGTGACTGCACTATCCGCAGAGCACATTATTGCCAATTTTAATAAAATGGCACAGAGTGATAAATTAAATAAGACCATCTAGAACAGCAAGATACTAGGTTATTTGGTTGGGTTTCCATTTAAGCTCTTTAAAATGCCAACTCTCCTTCCCCTCTTTATGGCAATGGTCGTTTTGATTGTGACAATTGCGGCACTAAAAGGGTCACATTACTCCGTGTGTGCGTGCGCCAGGGTTGGCGACATGCTTTCCCATGAGTTATGTTTAGAACCCAGTGGATGATTGGGGTCTGCAGGAAATAAAGTATTTGATTCAATGTTTTTTTTTTTTAAAACAAACACTATTTACAAAAGTCATTTTAATGTCTAGACCTCACATTAGAGGTCAATTATTCACCTATGGAAGACAGGTATAGGTACCAGGCCATTCAAGAATAAAGTTTAAATGTCAATGGCCTTTAATGTCCTAATCCAGGTTTTCACATTTATTCAGTGTGGGCACCATAACAACTGAAGTTGAAATTAAGTTCTTAAACAGTTTTACCCCAAAGTGTTTTCCAGCTCTGAATTTCCCTGCCTCTGTCCATCACTTTTCTTAAAAAAGATTCAGTTATTTTATGAAATAGTTATAGTGCCAGTAGTGTTCCTTTAAGCCCTGGAGGAGGAAAATTTACTAGAGAAAGTTCATACCTGCATGGTATAGATAGAGAGTGATGGGAACTACCTTATAGATAATGATAGTACATGAAGACTAGAATAAATAAGATAAAAAGGTTTGTGTTTTTTGCAACCCAAGACATTAAAGTCAACTAATGTTTGTAGGATTTAGGAGCCATAAGGACATAACAAGGGATTCTCAAGAGTACAATACATTCCTATTGTTTCCAAAGTAATGAACAGGGATAATACAGGCAGTAAACAAAATAAAGTACAAGGAAATTAAATCCAAATACAGGATAAACAAACAGGGTGGGGTAAAAGATGAGAGTTACGTGTTTCACGTCTAACAGGAGTGACACCCTACTTGCTTTGCATGTATTTGGACTTCATTTTCCTTGCACATTATTTCGTTTACTCCCCAGTGTAATTCCATTATCTTTTTCTAATATAAATAAGCAGCTAAAAGGATTACTTTGGCGGTTCTCAAGAATGCAGTCTAGTTGTCACTTATCTGGATTTTCATTTAAATATGGTTTATTTGCACCAGATCATCCATGTATTGACATCCATTTGTATTTGGAGTACGTTTTTATTATTACTCCCTTTTGTTTCCCTTGCTACATACATTGTAGAAGCATCACTTTAGTAGTCAGACAAGACAGGGTGCCAATGTTGGTCTCCAGGAATGTCCATCTGACATAAACACCTATATTCTAACAAATTAAAAAAGATTTGCCAAAGAGGAATCTGGAGCCAGAAATGAAAGGAATACGCCAAGCACCATAAATCCAGCCCATTTTTCTAGATTTTGCTAGTCTGGCCTAAAACGGGAAATTCACTTTTCAGTGAATATCTTATGCCAGACGCAACTCTGCATATTACCAAGTAT
>OW240913.1:35526570-35634070 GCA_933207985.1 Pelobates cultripes | reverse complement strand
CGGTCAAAAATTTTGCTTCTTATTAACTTGAATATTATGGATAAGGCTTAGTCAATCTTCCCAATATGGAGATTTAAAAACAGGGAAAGTCTTCTAGACGTTAGCAGTGCAACATGCCCATTTAGGAATTCAACATTACTGGAATTAGAAGAGACTATGCTTAATGTGCAGAACTGCACATAATTATTTTTTATATTTTGTTTTGAGAAGCTGGCATAGATACAGTAGTAACACACCAAGGACGACAGTGTGAGGGAGAGATCAAATTTACAGAGACATACATACATACCAAAAAAGTACAGCAAATAACGGACAGACTCAAAATGGTCACATTTAAAGGGACACTATAGGCACCCAGATCACTTGAAGGGACACTATAGTGACTAAAACAACTTTAGCTTTATGAAACCGTTTTAGTGTATAGATCATGCCCCTGCAGCCTCACTGCTCAGTTACCTGCCATTTAGGAGTTGAATAACTTTGTTTATGCACCCTAGTCACACCTCAATGCATGCCTTCCAAAAAAAAAAAAAAATAAATAATAAAAAGAAAATAATAAAAAATATATATATCCTGTATAGTGAGATCTAATGTTTATCCTTCCTTTGTTGCAAGTTCTGTATAAATTTAGATTTTCTTATCCGCTGCTATGTTAATAGCTTGCTAGACCCTGCAAGAGCCTCCTGTATGTGATAGAAGTTCAATTTACAGAGCAGAAGATAAAATCATTTAAGGTAATTTACATCTGATTGAAAGTGAAACCATTTTTTGTTTTGTGGAGGCTCTGTCAATCAGATCCAGGGGAGGTGTGATCAGGGCTGCATAAACAGAAACAAAAGTGATTTAACTCCCAAAGGGCAGTGAAACATGAGATGCATGATCTATACACTAAAACTGCTTCATTAAGCTAAAGTGGTTTAGGTGACTATAGGGTTCCTTTAATATCACTGAATTGGTCTAGTTGCCATGTTTTAATCCTGAAGCCAAAAACCATGACATTTTAAGGGAACCGCAAGGTTAACCTGCCTCGGTCATACCTACAACCACTAGAAATTGTTCTGTGAAAGCGTAAAAACGCCACTGTCAATTAAATGGGCTCAGAGACCATCTGGCTATCACAGAGTTTTTCCGCTCATGTGCAACAGTCCCCCAGTGCTTTTCTATGGGAATTGTTTAATGACCTCAAGCAAAGAGATGGAGCTTCGCCCGGTCACCTAAACAGTGACTAAGGCGATAGAGTGTTCTTTTTAAAGGACCACTATAAGCACCCAGACCACTTCAGCTTAATGAAGGTGTCTGGGTGCCAGGTCCACCTAGGATTAACCCTTTCTGCTGAGAAACTGCTATGTTTACTTTATTGTTAATCCAGCCTCTAGTGGCTGTCTCATTGACAGCCGCTAGAGGCGCTTCCCACTGTGATTTTCACAGTGAGAAGACGCCAGCGTCCATAGGAAAGCATTGAGAATGCTTTCCTATGGACTGGCTGAATGTGCGCGCATCTCTTGCCGCACATGCAGCCAGGGACGTCAGAAGAGGGAGGAGAGTCCCCAGTGCCGAGGGAGCCCAGCGCTGAAAAAAAAATAACCCCTTCCTCTCCCTTCAGCGCCATGGGAGTGGGACCCTGAGGGTGGGAGCACCCTCAGGGCACTATAGTGGTCCTTTAAACATTTTAAAACTAGCTTGGCAAAGAACAAAAAAAAAAACCCACAAATGAATTTCTGGTCTAAACCAAGTTCGAAAATATGACCCAGTGTGATGAGAAAAAAAATTTTTTTTATAAAAGGCTAACGCTTCATGTACTTCTTATGAAATCTTGAAATAAAGGATTTCCCTTTCAAGAACACACACACACACACACAAAAAAAAAATATATATATATTTAAAAAAAGAAAAAAAAGCACGCTTTCACCAGCAACATTTATGGTTGACTTTTCCTTTAAAAGAAATGTGAGCCTGCTATAGAGTAAGGTCAATGCTGAAACACAATGTGTATGTGTAAACTATGACGTGAATTCACCATTTCCCAAAGCTTTATAAAACAAAAATTGTGCATTTGCTTACAAGCTTCACCTGTGTTTTATGAATAGATCCGTTTCCCGTGCTGGAAGCCATTAGAAGCCAAAACTTAACCAGAATTGGTTCTACCCACCCTGCCCCATCGCATGGACTGGATGACCTCCACAAGTCAGGAACCCTGGTTTATGCACAGTTTAAATGCCAATATAAGGCTACACAAAAGTCTGTAGGGACCTGACCCACTATATCATTGTAGTTGGAATCTGTGGATGCTGTCCACACCCCTTGCGTCTCACCATTAGATTAGGAGGCCCTTTCTACTACAATATTTGTAGGTCAGGCCTTCACCCCTGGTCATTCCAACATTACACCACCTAAAATCAATGTCAGGTTTTTTTTTTTAAATCACACAATCTAGAGTGATTTTTCAAATGTGAGGTAAAGGAAGGACGTGTAGACTTTCCCGCAGTAATCTCTTCCTTGCAAGAGAAACCTAAAAGGCTGGTAAGCATAATGTGAGTGGCAGTTCTGTTACAGGTGGGGGAATCTATATTTTGGCCCTCCTGGCTTATTGCTCATTTGCTACCACCATATTTATGGAATATTCCCCCCGATCACCAAATAAAAAAAATCCACACACAGAACTAATGCAGTAAGAGCCCGAGAATGGAAAATAGATTTTCTGAGCTTACAAAGAGCTGGCACTGAGTCTTTCATACAAAACACAAGCCCCTGGCCACCAGCCTGGCTGCTTACTATTCAGGAGGAGTCCCTCACAGAGTCCGCACTTTGACTTAAAATAAACCATTGCTGAGAACCCAAGAGGGGAACGAACACACACATTTCTCAGCCTCGCATTTACAAGTCTGGCAGTGAATTAGTATTAAAGGAATGGGTTTTCCTACAATGTTCCAGCAACCTTTAACCCAGACATGTTCTATATTGCAGATTTATGACACGGATTAAGCAAGCTCCAAAAAGAAATTAAAGGGACACACCAAGCACGATAACCATCACAGCTCATTCTAGCAGGCATAGGGCACCCCGCACTCCAGCACACTTTAAATGGAAATTTAACAGAAACTTGGAGGCACATAAAGCCCATTCTCTCTGCTGCAGCTGGTCTACTGCCAAAATGAACTTGCACATCAGCCATCAAACTTTGGACAGAAATTAGAGCTATGGGACTAGTTTAGGATTCTAATTCCAGTGTGTCTCTTACTACTATTATACACCGATATTTGTGGATACATTCACAGTGAGCATGCGCACAGGATGTCAAACGTTCAATAAAACAAATAATGCCTGTCATATACTCTTCTAAAGAAGTGTTCTTTGACAACTGTAGCACCACAGTATTATCACCATTTATATAGCTCTAACAGATTCTGTAGCGCTTTACAATATTGTAAAGGAGGGGGGGAGGGGGGGAGAGAAAGAGGAGATTTAGCTATAAACAATAGTACAGGAGATGGCAATCAAAAATGGTGGGAGTGAAGCAAAGCTGGAGGAGAGAGTAGAGTGCTGCCCTTTAGGAGAGAGCAAGAGACAGGTATGTGAGATAGAGGTTACTCTGGGAGGCCATAAGCTTTCCTAAAGAGATGGGTTTTAAAGGCACTTCTTAAACGATTGAAGACTAGGGGAGAGTCTGATGGCGGTAGGCAGGCTATTCCGTAGGAAGGGAGCCACCAGCGAGAAGTCTTGCAACCGTGAGTTGGCCGTACGGGTGTGAGCAGCTGATAGGAGAAGGTCACAGGCAGAGCGGAGAGACCGAGAAGGGGCATACCTTTGGATCTGTGAAGAAATATAGGAGGGCCTAGAATTGTTCAGTACTTTATAGGTCTGGGTTAGTACCTTGAATTGACTCCTATAGGATACAGGAAGCCAACGTAAGGACTGAGAGGGGTGAGAGGAAAATCAGTCTGACGGCAGCATTCATTATAGACTGTAGCGGGGCAATATGGTTTTTGATAAGACCAATTAGGAGAGGGTTATAACAAATAATGGAATTACTAGAGCATGGCAATCGTACTTTACAAAGAAAGGCCTTTAAGCATAGATCATTATTTTTTCATTTTGAAAAATTGCTAAATTTAGGCAGCAAAATGTGAAAAAAATAAAATTAAAAAAAAAATTTAAAAAAAAACAAAACACACACACACACACACACACACACACACACACCTCAAACTAAGCTATATTAGGAGGTTTGACATTTCAGCCAGATTTTTGCAGTTCAGGTCAATTTTACGAAAATCCAGAGGTCAGTGGCCGAGCAAATATTTGCACTGCTTTATGCAATAAGTTTGTTTTTTCTGTAACCAACATATTGCAAAAATGTTAGTATTACTGAATGTTTGAGAGAAAAGCCCAGTGACAAGCACTAACACTTGCCGGGATCCTACCTACTGTACACACCTCTTCCCACCCCTGCCTCTGGGCTCACAGGACACTTGCGGCTTTCTCCCAACACCTAGAACAAACAGATTGTGCAGGACATGCTTGTAATCAGAAAGTAAACATCCTGCCTGTGAGTGGGCGAGATAGGCAAGTGCTGACTAAGAGACCTGCAGGAGGGCTTCACATCTGTTATTTATAGAGCGCCAACATATACCATTGCACTGGACTACTACCCATTATTGCAACCACTAACAAGTTGGAAATATAAACCCCGACGGTGTGGAACGTCTGTCTTGCAAACTAAGCAGAAACGTCATTGCTCTTAAAATTAGAAGATTAACCCCTTAAGGACACAACTTCTGGAATAAAAGGGAATCATGATGGAATATTTCCGTCATGTGTCCTTAAGGGGTTAATAATTGTGATACATGTATATAAAAAGACACCAATACGCTAGAGGACTGCACTAGTATCAATGCTGTCGGTTTGAGTTTTAGAGAATTTCTGGGTGATACTCTGCTCACGTAATTAATATATAGGTGTTGCCAGACATGTACATGACAAAGCCACAGTAATAATAATTAAAAGTTTATTTACACGACACTGATTACTGTAATATTAAACAAACCATAACATTGGATTGGAGAAGGTCGTTATAAAAGTCACGTGGGTCTAGTGGAGAACTCCCAAATATCTTCCTAGCTGTGGCAATGCTGTTAAAGGGTTATTCCAAGCACAAGGACTACTGCCAGAGGAGGTGTGACAATGGCTACATAGACAAAAAAGGATCTCGTTCCTAAATAACAGAACTGAGCAGAGTTTGCAGGGCATAATCTATACACCAAAACAGCTTCAACAAACAGTAGTTTTATTGCCTATATTATCCCTTTATATACAGTAGTTGGCAACTTTTTTACTAGCCTGCTAGTACATATCACTAGGCCAATGTTGGTTGCTTTTTTTTTTTTCCCGTCCCATTGTGGAATCTTACAAAAGCAGTTGTAACTACTAACAGCCCCTCCCGCCCCCAAAAAAAAAAACCCACACAACACACTACAGCCAGTGTTTTGTTGCAGTAGTTCAGCTAAAACCAGATTTACAAAAATAAAATTGCTTTTATAAATAAAAAAATAAAAAATAAAAAAGTGTATCAAAATCCAAGCCATACAGTAACAGTAGGTGATGGATCAGAAGTTAAAATCATTGAGTTGAACACAGACCAGAATTCCAGCCAATAAAACAGGCTATAAAAATATTAAATAAGACCACCTTTGTTAACCAAAATCCCTCAAACCTGGTTCACTAATACACTCTGAACGATAAAGAGGACGAAAATCTTTAAAAGATATTGTTCAAGGAAACATGGTCATAATTTAAATAAATCATTAAGACAGAAAAAGGACAGTGTGGTTCATTTAAATCAGGGGTGGGGGACATTCGGCCCTCCAGATGTTTTGGACAACATCTCCCTTGTAGCTTTGCCAGCATTATGTGAGTTGTAGTCCAAATAATCTGGAGAGCCAAAGGTTCCCCACCCCTGATTTAAAGGAACACCAATAGCACTATAACCACTACAGCGCACCATGGTGGTTATGGTGCCAGAAGTGTCCGCTGGGTTACCTCCTCTCTGTTATTAAGACTCAGAAGCTCATGCAAATGCTAAACCCCTTAGCAAAGCTGTGATCCTACAAAATGACTCCAAGAGGCAATAAAAACCTAAACAAAAACACAGAATCCCAGGCTGGCCTTCAGACATGTCACAGCTAACTGAACACAGCAGACTGTCAGAGGACAAGGTAATGTGTCACAGTCATGTGCCTGGAAGAAAGGCCTGTAATGCTGAAATAATGAAGGGTTCTTGCTGCTAGGGTCAGGAACAAGACAAATAGTTGTACAGGGACCAACAAATGGAGGCAGGCAGTTATGGTTTAAAATCATGGTTTTCTTTTTATGTCCATATGTCTCAAGATCCACTACTACTTTACTTCAATCAGCCTCTTTTAAGGGACACTATAGTCACCAGGACAACTACATCTTATTGTATTTGTTCTGGTGAGTATAATTATTCCCTGCAGGTTTTTTTGCAGTAAACAATGTTTTCAGAGAAAAGGCAGTGTTTACATTGCCCCCTAGGGACACCTACACTGGCCACTCCTCAGATGGCCACAGGTGCTTCCTGGGACAGTGCTGCACAATGTGATTGATATTCAGCGTCACCATGCTCTGCATGGATACACTGAACTACCCCTAGAGAGAAATTTAAACACTGCATTTTCTCTGAAACAGCAGTGTTTACAGCAAACAAGCCTGCAGGGACAGGTTTTAGACAACATAATTACATTAAGCTGTTGTTGTTTTGAAGACTATAGTGTTCCTTTAAGCCGGAGCTTCAACCCGCGTTCCTCTCCATCTGCATAGTATTTCAGCATTGCCCCTGTGGTAAAGATGGTAGATCTAGCCTGTGCCAGGAAATGCACTACTTGGTGATTCTTTGGTAAACTAATCAATGAAAATGAGCACAGAAAAAAAATAAAAAAAAATTCACATTTAAAGACAAATAAAGATAAGAAGTCACTGGGTTCCAAGAAGACACATTATTGTGGGAACACCATAATACCCAGTAGTATTTAATTAATTGTGATATGTTCAATGTTAAAGAGAAACTCCAGGCACCCAGACCACTTCTGCCCATTGGAGTGGTCTGGGTGCCAACTCCCACTACTCTTAACCCTGCAAGTGTAATTATTGCAGTTTTTTTTTTTTTTTATATAAACAATAATTACCTTGCAGGGTTAACTCCACCTCTTAGTGGCTGTCTACTACACAGCCACTAGAAGGCACTTCCTGTTTTCTAGCACTGGAAACCTGTGCTAGAGCGTCGCTGGATGTCGTCACGCTGTGTGAGGACCTCCAGCGTCGCTCATTTCCCCATAGGAAAGCATTCTCAATGCTTTCCTATGGGAGCACTAATGGGCATGCATGGCATTGCCGCGCATGCGCATTAGGTCTCCCCGGCCGTGATCAGTCTTGCCCACCAGCCCACGCAATGCAGAAGAGGAGCGGCGGCGGAAGCAGCGACGTGGGACATAGTCGCTGCCTTTGGTAAGTTACTGAATGGGGTTTTCACCCCTTCAGCAACCGGGGATCGGGTGGTGGGAGGGAGAGGGGACCTGCAGTGCCAGGAAAACTGATTGTTTTGCTGGCAATGGAGTTTCCCTTTAAGAACTCCCAACATTTCTAAGTGATCACAGGGTTTTTTTTAAAAAATGTATGAAAGGGGAACGACTAGTAATCAGCACATGACATTAATCAGTTATTCCTTTAGGATTCCAGTTCGTTATTAATTCATTTCACATGGGATACATGGGAATTGCATTCATTGCCAGAAAGAAACAAACAAACATTCTGTACAGACTCTGGCAAATGAAACGAACAAGACAGTAAGAAAACTTTTCTACTTGTACAATAAATGTCTTGTAATCTTCCCCAGAAAACACTCCACCCAATCAAAGACACTTTGTAAGCAAGATAACCCACTTCTCATTGATGAGATAGTCTGATCGCCATTGTAATAAAAACGTCAGAGGCGTTATCAAGTTAAAAGAAAACTACACTATCAAATAAATATCACCCCAATGAAAATACGCATGCATTTAATTTTTGCATTGGGGTAACAAAAAAAAACAAAAAAAAACAAACAAAAAAAAAAAAAAACACACCCCTTGCATAGGCTGCAGTGTTTTGTTTTTTCCTGTAGCCTTTGCAAGCCCTCCTTTTCTAACCGCACCTAGACATTCTGTGGCTGTCCAATCACAGACTTCCCAATGCAGGCGCTCTGGACAATTGCTGCCTCTTGAGATTAGTTCCATTAAACTAACCAAACCAGGAAGTTAACAGGACCAGTTGTCTAATTGAAAGCTTTGGGAGTGCTAAAGGTTAAATTTATAAAGATGCCAGTTTCTGTTGAAATCTGCGCTTTGTAAAAATCTGGGTATAATAAGTAAATAAAATTAAAGAGAGACACTTCACACAAAAATAAGCAAGCTGAAATGCTTTATGGGTCTAGATCATCCCTTTACAAAGACAACCTGCAAATATTAGCATGTTAACCCCTTAAGGACACATGACATGTGTGACGTCATGATTCCCTTTTATTCCAGAAGTTTGGTCCTTAAGGGGTTAAACTAAGCAAACCAAGATAACAGGACCTATTCGTTCACTGACAGTGTCTAATATTCACGCCAATAAGCAATAAAGGTATATTGAGCATAGGGAGTTACATATTTACATGACAAGGTGTTTTCATCTAAAACTACCAATTACCTCTGTGTTATACAAGCAGGTTTGGAAAAATAAAATAAAAAAATATCGCAGACACCCTTGGGGGGGGAGGCTCTAGCACTATATTAGATGCTTAGTGATATCAAAATAATGTGATGGTATAATAGGCAGCACACATTTTACTATTGGGATAGGAATGACTGGCAGTAAGTGTTGCACTATTGGAATACACAGGGAAGGTAAAAGTACAAACATAATGCAGCATTACACACTTCGTATCTTAAATTAAACAAAAATCACAGTAAAGAGAGCAGATGTAGAAAGAGTGTCACTTAAAAGTGCAGCGTACATGAATTAGGGTTACACGCACTGTATACATATACCATATAACACTCACTGAACAGAGTATATACACGCAGACTTTAAACTACAAAACAAACTAAAGTACAACTTAGGATATGGTGTGCCACTCCATGGAAAATAAAAACCTCACAGATTTCATAAACTTAGCTTTGGAAATATCAAACCATATAAAACTAAATACAAACAACACACATGATATGCAGTTAAGTCACCTCTGGAAATTATATAAAATACACAGTTACTATATTCATCAGCTTTTGTGAAATAGTCATTGCATACTGAGAATATATACATGGAATACAAAGAGTGTCTTGCATCACCCACATGGGGAAAAAAAAAACATTAATCGCAAAGTAAATGATTTGGAAAACAATTCTAGCAATACCTGGAGTGCAGAAAGACTATTAGACCAAGGTTATGGCTAAGATAGGGCAGGAGTAATATAAACCTCTACAGTAGTTACAAGCTCCCCTGATAAGTAGGCAATGGGTAAGAACCCCATGTCTATTGTTCTTTATAAAAAAATAAAAATAAAAAAACCACCACACCCCACTATGAATTTGGGGGACAGGAACAGTGGAAGGACTGCTGGTGGTCCCATAAAATTATAAATATTAACATCCCAGAAGGTCATGTTACATTCTACTCCTACATTAAGATTAAGGAAGCGATACACGTGGAGCTCATACTGACATACCCCCCTCTCCTTTGGGAAATGAATGAAGGCCACCTGAGCGGATGGAACGTTGGCACAGATTGGAATCCCAAGGTTAACTTGGACTGTCATTAAACACACCAATGACAAGGGGTCCCACCTGGCACCCAAGGCGTTAAACAGATCTGAAGAGGTTAATACATGGAGAGGGGCACATGTGTCCCCCACAGACAGATTCCAGGGTGTTGGTCAAAGTTAATCCATAAAGTGCAATAGTCGAGGCCCCCATCTGGTTACAGGGATGCTAGTCAGAAAGCAGGTCCCAGTCACCCCTCCAGGAGCCCGGAGAGGATTACTTACCCCCAGTGCCAGGAAGCAGCAGAGCCCAAGCAGGCAAATTAAAGGGGCTGTAGGACCACCACTATGTCAGACAGCAAGTCCCAATTCCCCAGGAGCACAGGGCAGGCAACATCTACCAACACACAGGGTGGGTTACTTACTCCCAGTTAATTAAAGGGGGGGGCAGAAAGCAGGTATAAATACACATGGTTTGTTACCTACCCCCCAGTAGATTCATTAAATGGGGCAGAAAGCAGGTTCCAGGACCCCAGGGTAGGTATTACCTATACTCACACAGGGTGGGTTACTTACCCCCAGTTAATTAAAGGGGGGCAAAAAGCAGGTTCCAGGACCCCAGGGCAGGTATTACCTGTACTCACACAGGGTGGGTTACTTAACCCCAGTTAATTAAAGGGGGGCAGAAAGCAGGTTTCAGGACCCCAGGGCAGGTATTACCTATAATCACACATGGTGGGTTACTTACCCCCAGTTAATTAAAGGGGGGCAGAAAGCAGGTTTCAGGACCCCAGGGCAGGTATTACCTATAATCACACAGGGTGGGTTACTTACCCCCAGTGCCAGGGAGCTGCACAGCGCCAGCAGGGAGAGCACAGCGAACACCTTGACCATCCTGAGCCCTGAGAGTGCTCCGTGTGAATGAGAGTGAGTAGTGGAGTGTCCCGAGCCTGGGATATGAGTGAGTGTGTGTCTGGGAGGAGAGCAGCCATCCCTTATCCAGGGCAGGCGCCTCCCCCATTACTGCCTGCTCATCAGCAACCGCAGGGCGCCACCTGCAGGACACCTGCAACAGTGCAGCACCTCTAATACACCTCCACTGAACACTGAGCTGCCTCTCCCACAGTCTGCTGGCCCTCTCATACCATGACATCTGCTCTGTGCAACAATACACAGAATATTACTATCTGACACATTTTATAATCAGATACCAGGGACCAGAAAACGGGGTGTGACAAATATATCATGCAAAGCAATGGTGGCAAGGGGGGGTACAATAAAATACAAAAACAATATTAATACACAATATATTATTATTATTATTACCCTCCCTTCCCTTACTTGTGTGTCCCTATATTATTCCCAATTGTGACCCTCTCCTTTACTCCCCTAACATGTTTTTCTCCATCTGGCTTAGCTTAAAGGGACACTATAGGCACCCACACCATTTTGGCTCATTGAAGTGTCTCCATTCCCCCTTTAACCACTTAAGGACACGTGACATGTCATGATTCCCTTTTATTCCAGAGGTTTGGTCCTTAAGGGGTTAAACCATTGCAGTTTTTGAGAAACTAAACATTGCAGTACTATGACAGCCTCTAGTGGCAGACTAAAACACAGCTAGAGTCGCTTCCGGGAGTTTACCGGACTCTGGGTCGCCTAAATGATGCTGGATGTGCTCACACTCTGCATGAGAACATCCAGCGTCAGTAAAATCCCCACAGGAAAGGGAGTCCCTAAAGCGCTGGCTCCGCATGCACATTAGGTCCCGCCTACCCCAGATGACGTTGAGTGAGGAGGAGCGAGTTACTAAAAGGCTTTTTAACCCTTTAGGTGCTGAAGGAGGGGGGAAGGGGTGGCATGAGGGGGGACAAAAGGGCACTATAGTACAAGTACAATTTTGTATTCCTAAAACTATAGATTCCCCTTAATTGGGAAATGTCTTTCACAAATAATTGAGGAAATGTATCACTCAAAATGTGATAAAAATTCTAGTGGTGTTAATTTTTTATTTTTATTTTAAAACAATCTCTCTCTCCCCACCCATATATCATTTTATCACATGAGAGGAGGCTTCATATTTGCATAACTCTCTTTACTGAAAATCTCCAGCAGCACAGAAACAAAAACAACCAATCAGAAAAAAGTTACTTGATACACAAAAGACCTTGATAGCCCCACCTCCTCCTCTTTCTTTGCTGCTCCAGCCTGGCACAGGTCAGAGTATTATGTTTCTCCCTGATGATTTATTATTAATGGATGTTTTTCTACTTGTTTTATGTTTTATACTATTCTTATTTATGTTCCCTTTTTTCCCCATTCCTATCCCTACTGTTATTATATATATATGACTATCTGTTTGACTGGCCTCAGCCCTCTGTCATGTGGCTGTCCCTTTTGTGTAAGTGTTTCTACCTCGGACCGCGGGAATCAGACAACCTGGATTTTAGGTGACCTGTTCGACTTGGATTTATACACATTCAACTTATAGATCTGCTAAAGGTACCTCATTAATGCTGGATTGTTACTTTACTTGCAGGCTCACAATTGATGCAGGATTCCTAACAGTACTAAGGAAATGGGTGGCCTGTGGCTTCTTCTGGAAACTGAATATTTTTTACTGCCTGAGTTTATTCACTATCACCCTTAACAGGGATATATATATATATATATATATATATACACTTTACCAAACGTACAAATATTAATGTGGATGTCCTCTGGGTTATCATGGCACACCACCTGGGGTGACCCCCCAGCTATCCATCTCATTCCAATATTGCGCCATATACTAACGTGGGTGTCCTCTGGTTATCACGGCACACCACCTGGGGTGAGCCCCCAGCTAATTACATGCGGGTCCTGCTGCACTGGCCTTTACTGGGCCAAGTTCCCATATGGTACTGGTATACCTCTGCTTATTACGTGCACTGCACATTGATCATCACTAAGCGAGGTACAGCTCCGTGTAGAACTGGTGTGAACCCCGTGTAAAAGGGAGTTGTTGGATCACCTACTACTACGAGACATTCACGTCTTAACTACCTTTCAAGGGTTTCCCCCCTGGATGTCAGGAGAGAGAGCTCTCCTGCATTGGCACACAATATGTATACACTCACAGGTGCTTTGGGGCCACTGTACCCTGGGTGAGCCCCAGTTGTACCAGGAGATTGGCACCACTATGTGATTGCCTTATCACCATTGCCCCCTTTGGCTGTCAATGTCTCACACACAGGACAGAACCAGATCATGGAACACACACCGCAACCGACCCAAGACTTCCAAGCTATGATTAATGCTGCGCTGGCGACCTCGGTGGAGAAGGTTCTGCTGCGAGCTCTACCCCAGATTACCGGCTAGTGATCAACTTACGGCACCTCAACTATTACATAGTGTACAGACATTTCAAGATGGAAGGGATACATCTTCTGCAAGACCTCCTCATCGCGAACGACTGGTTCACTCGTCTGGACCTCAAATACGCGTACCTGTCCATCCCCGTCGCCCTAGAATGTCAACGCTTTCTTCGCTTCAGGTAGAGAGGACAAGCATGCCAGTTCACGCGTCTGCCCTTCGGCCTCAGCTCGGCTCTGTGGTGCTTCACAAAGCTGCTGAAGCCAGTAATGGCACACATTCGAACCAAGGGCGTACGATGTCTTGTTTACTTGGACGATTTGCTGATCTTCTGCGAATCTGCCTTCAGGCTACGATTGCACGAAATGTGTCGTTCACTTTCTGGAATCTTTGGGTTTCGTGGTAAACGGTTAGAAGTCGTCTCTCTCTCCTTCCCAGCTGGTCCAGTTCCTTGGCTTCGAGATCCACTCGAGGAACTGCATATTACGAAGATGGCATCCATAAGGAAAGAAATCAGACGAGTCCTACGGATGGATGGATACTATGCCCCTCAGGATGCTCTAAAATAAGTTCTACCTCTTCCAAACTGAAAATATCCGCCACCGCCATACTCCTTATTTTTTTAATCTCATACCATACCAACCAACAATCTCCATAGCTTCTCCACGTTTCCCTTTAGCGTCACCCTAAACAAATATATTCCCTCTACAACTCTTTTTTCCTGACATTATTCATGGCAGCATTTACTCATGGGTTAGCTCCTCCCCTTACAGCAGAAAGGACAGGAAATGGAACTCTGAAACTGGTATAAATAGATCCTCCCCTTCCCATCAGGCAGTCTTTTTTCCTGTCCTTCACAGCAGTTTGGAAGGAGTTCTGCTTATGCAGGCCTAGATTTTCTTTTATGCTCACCAGGCAATATTTTTGTAGCCATGCCGGGGTTCAGCCTCTAAGCCCTGAAGACCCAGCAACGCACTATTGTTAATACTGCAAACCTGGGTACCCCCTTTAGTGACCGGGGGTCCGACCCAACCTCTCCCTTAAGGGATGAAAATGGTCCACTGCATGCCAGGGTTCAGCCTCTTATCCCTGAAGACCCAGCAACAGGCCAGCTTGGGTACCCCCTCAGGGGATGAATGTGATATGCTGCCTACAGGAAGCCAGGCCTGGGTTCAGACTCTTATCCCTGAAGACCCAGCAACAGCCCAGCTTGGGTACCCACTCAGGGGATGAATGTGATATATTGCCTACATAATACCAGGCCAGGGTTCAGCCTCTTATCCCTGAAGACCCAGCAAACAGCACATCTGTAACAGTTGCCAGCCTGGGTACCTCCTTCAGCAATCAGGAGTCTGACCTATCTCTCTCCCTGAGGGGATGACAGCGGTCCACTGCATACATGAGGCCCAGCCGAGTCTAAGCCTTTATTCTTGAAGACCCAGTAAACAGCACTTCCATAAGGTGACTACCTGGGTATACCTATTCTTGGTGTTCCACCTTGTATGGGGTTGGTTAAACCTCCTCCCACTGGTGATGATGGACTGCATATGGGGTACAGATGGAAGCCTATAGTTTAAACAGTTTAGGCTGTCAGTTGTTCAAATCCCCATTTTGCTGTTGAAACACAGGCCTGCAGCTGTTCAGGTAAGTGCATTAGTAATTAGATTAAAACTAGTATAGGCACCTGGGTCTCTGTTCTTTCAGTCCCTCCCAGCTGCTTACATTAGGCTTCCTTCTAACAAATAGGTCACATTTAGGAGGTTTGTGTGGTGAGCATTTAGGTAAGTTATACATGAAAGGATGCTTGGTACAAAAGAGTGCTGATAATGCAAGGAGGCATTGTGCAAAAGAGTGCTTATGATGCAATAAGGCATTGTGAAAAAGAGTGCTAATAATGGATATCCTGGCTGTATAAAGTCTGCTGGAATTTCACAGTCCTGAAGAAATATCCAAGGTAAGAGAACTTCCCTGGGTGACTGAAGTACTCACATGGATATGATTTTAAAGTCCACACACACACTTGTTCCTATCAAGATATGTGGCATTGATTGCTGTTATCTGTGCATTATCACAAATAAGCAGGCTTTTCCAGAGAGTGGAGGAATATACTGCATATGAGACCACGGGGCCTCAGTATCCATACATGATCTGGTGGTGGTACAGCATCGGTGTGTTTTTCACTTTATGCTCTAACATATGAACAGAGTGTGTCCAGTAAATGCTCTAGGTATGAGTTACTATAAGGACACGGCCTCAGTATATGTATCCACTATATGCTCTATGTAGGAGTTACTAGGAGGATACGGCCTTGGTATATGTATCCGCTATGTGGTCTGTATAAGAGTTACTGTGAGTACACCACCTCAGTAAAAGTATCCTATATATGAGATATATATATATATATGAGTTTCTATTGAGACACAGCCTCAGTATATGTGTCCACTATATGCTCTATGTGTGAGTTTCTATGGAGAAAGCCTCAGTATATGTATCCATTATAGGCTCTATGTATGAGTTACAATGAGGACGCTGCCTCAGTTTATGTATGCACTATATGCTCTATATGTGAGTTACTGTGAGGACACAGCCTCAGTATAGGTATCCACTATATGATAAATGTATGAGTTGCTATGGAGACACAGCCTCCGTTTATGTATGCACTATATGCTCTGTGTATGAATTACTATGAGGTCATGGCCTCAGTATATGTGTCCATTATAGGCCATATGTATGAGTTACTATGGAGACACAGCTTCAGTTTATGTATGCGCTTTATGCTCTGTGTATGAGTTACTATGAGGACACAACCTCAGTATATGTACACACTATAGGCTCTGTGTATGAGTTACTATGAGGACACAGCCTCAGTATATGTACACACTATAGGCTCTGTGTATGAGTTACTATGGGGACACAGCCTCAGTATATGTATCCACTATATTGGCTACGTATGAGATGATCGGAAGTCTCGGCTCAGTTTGTGTTCTTTATTTGCTCTAAAAACATAACCTCAGTATATCTCTCAACATGCTCTATATGTAAGTTGGTGTGGACATTGCTTCAGTGGATCTGTTCACTATATGCTTGATGTATTAGTGGAAACACAATATATGTGAATGATATAAGACACATCCTCTATGAGTCCAATCTAATGCAGGTTTTTTTTTGTGTGGGTTATTAGTCACAACCTCAGTATATATGAGTGGTGTAATATGTGCATGAAGTTCTGTTGAAAACAGCCTCAATTTATCTCACTCATATAATCTTAATATGTGTGCAGGCATAGTGTCACTGTATATATAGCAGAGGTAGGCTATTACTATTTGATCAGACTCAGTATATGTAACTGATATCTGTGTATAAGGTGCTGTTAGAAACATCCACAATGTATGTGATTCACATAATCTGTATGCAGGTCGGTAGTATTAGATAACCCTAATTTATACACTGCATTGATAGATTTAATATATACAAATGATCTAAGGTCTGGGTTTTGCGCTGAAATGTAGCACTGCCTAATTTTAGCAAATACAAATGCACTGTTATACTGGGTAAGTAATTATTGCCTCCTGTGGATTTTCTATTTCAGTTTTTTTAAATGAAGTAGATAAGGAAACATACTGCTTTTGGCTTTGTATTAGATTCCTTCTCCCACAGGTGTTTCAGGATAAGCAATTAACACATTTTACCACTTCAGATAGATTGCAGGTGTTACTGAACCTGCCTGAGTGCCTCTCCCAGGAGACAAGGAGACCTGAATTTCCAAAATGGAGCATGGTACTGTTTAACAAAATTAAGGCCTTTTTTGTGTGCACTCCTATGTATTTATACATGAGACCATTTCTGAGAAGTTTTTCTATTGCCAAGTATCCTCTCCTCTCTTATCAAGATAGGGAATGTTTTGGTGGCAGTGTTTTTGTCTTCAGATATATGCTGTTACTGATGCACAGCTTAGATCATGCTGATTGCAGGAGCATAAATTGGCCTATTAATTGTTCTCATAAATAGGTAACTCTGAAGCTATTACCTGATTTTAAAAAGCTGTTCATATTGGCTTGTTTCTCTCCTGGTCTTAACTTTAGTATCATTTTATTTTTCCACAAACTTCTACTCTGAAGAATTCACTACTACTGGTCTGGTTTGTGCTTTTTATTAAGTTTTTAACTCGGTTCTCTGGAATTGGTTTAACATTCTTTAGAACTGACTACCTTTCCTTAAAGCATAATATTTATAATTTGGAGAATGTACAAATTTTTTATTTGCAGTATTCTCTTTTATCCCTTGGGGACCTGAGAGTTTGGCAATCCCTTTAGGATATGTCAGGGGTAGCATGCTTTTTGTTCTTAAGGAATTAATGTTCAGAAATTTCTGACAAGATTCCCTTGTGGTGAAAGGGTATATTATAATTTCCTTGCTGCAATTAAATGTATTCTTTTATGCTCATATGATCCAGGTAAGTTTTTGATACTTAGTATTGCAAGTATTTTAATTGACACTGGAAGGTCTTTCTAGTCCCCAGGCCATTCTACCAGGTTTACTATTTCAAGTAAAATTCACCTGCTATCAGAACAAGAGAGGAAATCCCTTAACAGGTAACTCCATTACGGTCCTCTCTTCTGATATTCATGGGGATTCTTCTAGTGGTCCTTATATCTGGAATTTGCAACCGAGGTGTGGCTTTAAGTGGTTGATTCATCCTACATAATATAATGTAATGCAGCTTGTTGATGACAAACAGTTGACTGATATGTTTTTCATGGTCTCTGTACCTAGATCGGTATAAGTTATGGTCACTCCTAACATTGCATTGATTTAATACTTATGGATTATATACTTGTATTGGTGTTGATATCTTGCAGATAATACAAACTGCTTATTATTGCCATAAGCTCTGCCATAGTACTTCTTCGCTATCTGAAGATAAGGTAAGAATAATACAAACTGCTTATTATCGCCATAAGCTCTGCCATAGTACTTCTTCGCTATCTGAAGATAAGGTAAGAGTAAGTATGCGGTTGTTTGTTCTCATAAGGATAACTGAATATCTTCTACTATCCTGATTATGTGTCGGTTGCCACAATGGATCATGTGCCTCTGGTTACCACCTTCTCATCAGTATCCTGCCGATTACATATCTCCTACTTATGTTACACAACGGTCTCTAATAAATTTAATTATACTGTTTGGCATAATCTGTACTATTTACAATGTTTCTTTGAATGTAGGTACTGACGTGATTGTCCTACTTATAATTTAGGAGTTTCCACAAATTCCACGGTTCATACCGATGTCTCTTTTCTTTCTTTAACTAATCTGTATATGACTCTTAATGCCCTTGCCTAGTAATGTCATTGGTTTATACCTCTCCTGTGCCTGATCATTATTGTATCAATTCATCCACGGTGTGAGGTATTGTTGTGAGTCTGATTTTTGCAATATATATGTGTATATATATTCATTATTGCAGTGTTTTAATAACACTTATTTCTCTACTAGGCTCTGCCTCTTTCTGACAGGCAGGTATTGATTTATTTCCTGTATCCACAGGTAAGTAATTCACAAGGCAAGAGGAAGCAGTGTGAATCGTCATTAATAATTACATCCAGAGAGTTGTAGGATTCTCAGTGTAATTCTCGCCATGTTTAATAGCATGGTGTGTCTGTTCTCATCCAACCTTCTGTTATGCCTTTTTGTCAAGGTTCTGATCTGATAAGGTCATCAATTTGGTTTTAAATGTTATATCAAAATGGCATTATCCTTCTCTGACTTATGCTATCATGGCCTTAATTCCTATCTGACTATATTTAGGATATTTCAGATATTGAATGCCAGGAGGTTGCTGACCTTGCAGCCTCTAGGTTAATTAACTTGTCTGGGCAGAATGTATGACAACATCCTATTGATGTCTTGTTTGGCTTTTTTTGAGTCTTCTAAGGTTTATGCAGCTCAATAATGGTTTTATAGCTATTGGCTGTTTTTGAACTCTGTCCCTCCCTCGATATATACTGCTTGGGTATTCCCCATGAGTAAATGCTGCCATGAATAATGTCAGGAAAAAAGGAAAATTTGCTTCATACTTACCGTAATTTTCTTTTTCTGATCATTATTCATGGCAGCGTTACGTTCCCACCCATATACTATAGGAGTTGTGAAGCTAGTTACAAAGACTGCCTGATGGGAAGGGGGGGGATCTATTTATACCAGTTTCAGAGTTCCATTTCCTGTCCTTTCTGCTGTGAGGGGAGGAGCTAACCCATGAGTAAATGCTGCCATGAATAATGATCAGAAAAAGAAAATTAGGGTAAGTATGAAGCAAATTTTCCTTTATCTCTTCCCTGACTCTAAGTAAGAGCTTCAGAAATCCACCCAACCCATAACTGCACCCTATCCCCACCCCAAATTCATCACACTTTACAGCTTCGTATCTACCCCCCAAACCCGCTGCTCTCTTCACTCTCTCCCACAAATCCCTAGTTTTAATTTAAATATTACCTATATTCAACTGTTTTGTTGTATTTTTTTTTATTGTTTCCTCTACTTATTATTTCACATGAATATTAAAGGATCACTATAGTGTCAGGAAAACAAAGTCGTTTTCCTGACACTATAGTGCCCTGAGAGTGCCCCCACCCTCAGGGTCCCCCTCCCGTGGCGCTGAAAACCCCTTCAGCAGCTTACCTTAATCCAGTGCCTGGCTCCCTTGGAGATATGCCTCCAACGTCGCAGATGCGCCTCTAGTGGCTGTCCGGAAGACAGCCACTAGAGGCTGGATTAACCCCAAATGTAAACATAGCAGTTTCTCTGAAACTGCTATGTTTGCATCTGAAGGGTTAAAACCTGAGGGACCTGGCACCCAGACCACTTCATTGAGCTAATTTACTTTATTATCTCATTTTTTTCTCAGTACTTCTATAATGTTTGCCTTTTGTTTTTGATTTACATATTACTCATATTTAACTGTTTTGTTCTGGTTATTTAATAGTTTACTTTTTTTATTATTCCAGTTATCATTTCTACTATTTTCCTTTAGTTTACTTAGATAGCGGCAACCATTTTGGATACTAAAAATCTGTCTGTCTGTCTATCTTCTGTCTGTCTATCTACCTCTCTGTCTGTCTATACAATTTAAAGGGACAGCTGGTTTATGTAGCCCACATAGACCTTTTAGGGCAATACTAAACAAGAGAGATTAAAGATGCAATGTCTGTCTAATTGGAACACTATTAAAAATTGCATATTCAGGGCTGTAATCAGTATAGTGTTATATAGACTGGACTCACTGTTTTAAAGGGACAGTATAAGTAACTTTACAACTACAGCTTGTCAGGAATCTCCCTTTAATTGCATACAGTGCAGCCCTGAAGTACCCGGGATTTGTTTTTTAAGTGCCTAATTAAACAGTATGTGGTTACCCACGCATAAACACATATGTGTGAGGTCTATATACATGTTATTATACACCCGCAAACTGTTATACAGTATTACACACTTAGCCCTACGTTGTAATTGTGACATGTAATGTAAAGTGTAAATACAGACAGGTGGACGTCTGGATAGATGACGCTATTTGTAACCACAACAGTGAATGAAGGAGTAAATGTCTCCGTGCACAAAATATTATTCTTGGGAATCTGGATTTGCAAAATACCTGCACATAATTCATTCAACGTGAACTAAAAATCATTTTTTTTTCTATTAACTAAATGGAATTCTGTTGAATGCTGAAAATAAATGAAAATCGGCTTTTTCTACCACATATCTTTTTTTTGTGGCAGGCTAATAGAGTTGTGACCATATAGTATTTTTGATGTGTTTGTTTTTTTTTTTCTAGATAGGCTAATTCATAAATGTGCTAATTTCTATTCTTTGTAAAATGGGAAGAAAAAAAAGAGGACACACTCTTGACACATTAAGTCTATAAATAAGCTAAAGTGATTTAGGTGTGGAGTGTGCCTTTAATGGTCAATTCTATAAAGTGCCCCACTATTTCTCTACCTTTGCAGCATGCTGCCTGCTGTTAAGCCATTAGCCAGCAAGGTTCCAATTTTCATTTAAGAGCTCCATTTTGAATACATGTCAGTAAACTGATTTAACCCCTTAAGGACACATGACATGTGTGACATGTCATGATTCCCTTTTATTCCAGAAGTTTGGTCCTTAAGGGGTTAAAAACGATATCAGCTGAGGAATCTCCCAGTGATGCTGGAAAACCAGACATGTTGGCAACACAATTGGTTAGTCGGAAAGAGACACAATGAGAAAAGAGCCGTTTATTAGAAATTCTCTATTTTACTTCATGTTCCCAAACACAACTTAAAATATGTACAATAAAGTAATGTTGTTTTGAGAAGTTAATTACCTCTGGAAATTTCAAGGGTCCTTGGAACGTGTACGAGTTTTATCATTCGAATACTGTTTTGGCACAAGTTGTCCTCATCAGATATTTTTCACAGACAATGGAGGGAAAGTCATAACTGTAAAAAGTACTTTGTAGATGCAAAAAATATTCTGTAAAAGACTGCAACAAATTGTTTCAAAAATTAGCGTTCGTGTTTTTCACCATATTGTCATTTTTTTGCATAATTTGTTTATTATAATTTTTTTATGCTGCTGTTACTTAAAGTTAAATTATTTTTGTCAGTGTGATTTCTTTATCAATGTATATTCATATTGTAGCGGAGCTGCAATGCTGATATCGAATATGTTTACTGAAATCCTCTGGAGCTGGAAAGAAGCGCTGTTTAGTGATTATAGCTCAATCCCCCAGTAACTGGACGACACACTGTTCTGGGAGTCAACTGGGATTTATAGAAATATAGAAACATAGAATGTGACGGCAGATAAGAACCATTCGGCCCATCTAGTCTGCCCAATTTTCTAAATACTTTCATTAGTCCCTAGTCTTATCTTATAGTTAGGATAGCCTTATGTCTATCCCACGCATGCTTAAACTCCTTTACTGTGTTAATCTCTACCACTTCAGCTGGAAGGCTATTCCATGCATCCACTACCCTCTCAGTAAAGTAATACTTCCTGATATTATTTTTAAACCTTTTGTCCCTCTAATTTAAGACTGTCCTCTTGTTGTGGTAGTTTTTCTTCTTTTAAATATAGTCTCCTCCTTTACTGTGTTGATTCCCTTTTATATATTTAAATGTTTCTATCATATCCCCCCTGTCTCGTCTTTCCTCCAAGCTATACATGTTAAGATCCTTTAACCTTTCCTGGTAAGTTTTATCCCGCAATCCATGAACCAGTTTAGTAGCCCTTCTCTGAACCCTCTCTAAGGTATCAATATCCTTCTGAAGATACGGTCTCCAGTACTGCGTACAATTCTCCAAGTGAGGTCTCACCAGTGTTCTGTACAATGGCATTAGCACTTCCCTCTTTCTACTGCTAATACCTCTCCCTATACAACCAAGCATTCTGCTAGCATTTCCTGCTGCTCTATTACATTGTTTGCCTACCTTTAAGTCATCAGAAATAATCACCCCTAAATCCCTTTCCTCATATGTTGAGGTTAGGACTCTATCAAATATTCTGTGCTCTGCGCTTGGGTTTTTACGTCCAAGATGCATTATCTTGCACTTATCCACATTAAATGTCAGTTGCCACAATTCTGACCATTTTTCTAGTTTACCTAAATCATTTGTCATTTGGCTTATCCCTCCTGGAACATCAACCCTGTTACAAGAGAAGAAAGGAAAACGGAAGCATAGGGAAGCACTCAAATACGTGGGGGTAACCCACAATAAACTACCAGAGTAGTAACAAAAAAGGGGAGGACAGGCTGAGTGCCCCGGATACATATAAAAATTAACTTTTAATAATGCAAAGATAAAAAGAGAGTAAATGTAATCGAAAAAGAAAGTAGAAAGGAGTGCTCTGTGACCCGGTGGTGGGTAGTACTAAATATGTGTTACTGCCAGATGGTCCAGAGATTCAGTTGGCTGAACGTGTAATGTATCTCCAAATCTACACAGAAACACATAGCGAAAAATATATACAACCAAATTCATAAGAAGATAGTATACAGAGGGCCTGTTCTGAAGTTTTCAGGCTGCCTCTGTGATGTCTATTGCAACAAAACACAGTTGCAATTGTAGACACAGTATAAATGGCTGTTGATGTGTACTCCTTGAGGCACAATGTGACCAGCTATTGGGTAATTAACTAGTTGACAAAACGGTGATACAGATATCGCTAGTGCCCCACATAAACGTGAAAATCTGTTCCTAGAACCCTCAGATAGCCCAGGGTAGGTATGGCTGCTAGTATCCGATCATAGGTATCTGATACCATAAACAGTGAAAGCCATATTTCGTTAGATAAACCCCTTGGGAAGGAGAGGAAAAAAGATAACTACTGAGGTAGAAACAGAAAAAACGCTCGGGATTCATGTGGAAAGTGCGGTGCAAATGATCACAATACCGCACTCTGTGCTATAGCAGTGAATCCTCCGAGTCCCCTGACGCGCGCGTTTCGCCACACCTCATCAGAGGGGAGCCGATGTGTGGTGAGTGTCAGCTTATTTACAGGTGAAGAATAGAGCTGATTGGAGGGTTCAAAAAAGACCGCTGGTTTCGATGAGCCTATCATGTTCATTCGAAGGTGAGTATGGCCAATAGAGAAACAGCCATAGTTAACCCTTTAGGGTGAAGATACTCACATTAGACATGTAGGTCGGCATAGACCATAGCCGATCAGCATGTACAGAGTATTATAATGTTAATGAATGTGGAGTAAAAGTTCACTCGTGAGTGATCCTAAGGAAGAAGTAGATGGAGCTGATGCTGTCAAAACTGCGTTCTGCACGGGGGAAGAAGTTAGTTTCCAGAGAGGGGCCGGGAGATAGATTAATTCGTACTGGCATTGGTAAAGATTTGCACCCAGTTGGGATTAAAAAGTTGCTTCAGTGGTGATATATATGCCATATATAATCATTGTCATTATCCCCACTGTCCTTAGTGGACAGTATAGTATTGCAAGGGGGGGGGGGGAGAGAAGCATAATGCAACCTCCGTTATGTTTCAAAATTGCTAAAATAAAAATGAGGTGAAAATGAGCGTCGGCATATTAAAAAGCCGAAAACGTACGTTCAAATTGTAATGGTATAGCAGAGGAAAGAATCACTTGAATCACTCGACATGAAGGAGAGAAATATATAAATATATCCCGAGCGTTTTTTCTGTTTCTACCTCAGTAGTTATCTTTTTTCCTCTCCTTCCCAAGGGGTTTATCTAACGAAATATGGCTTTCACTGTTTATGGTATCAGATACCTATGATCGGATACTAGCAGCCATACCTACCCTGGGCTATCTGAGGGTTCTAGGAACAGATTTTCACGTTTATGTGGGGCACTAGCGATATCTGTATCACCGTTTTGTCAACTAGTTAATTACCCAATAGCTGGTCACATTGTGCATCAAGGAGTACACATCAACAGCCATTTATACTGTGTCTACAATTGCAACTGTGTTTTGTTGCAATAGACATCACAGAGGCAGCCTGAAAACTTCAGAACAGGCCCTCTGTATACTATCTTCTTATGAATTTGGTTGTATATATTTTTCGCTATGTGTTTCTGTGTAGATTTGGAGATACATTACACGTTCAGCCAACTGAATCTCTGGACCATCTGGCAGTAACACATATTTAGTACTACCCACCACCGGGTCACAGAGCACTCCTTTCTACTTTCTTTTTCGATTACATTTACTCTCTTTTTATCTTTGCATTATTAAAAGTTAATTTTTATATGTATCCGGGGCACTCAGCCTGTCCTCCCCTTTTTTGTTATCAACCCTGTTACATATCTTAGTATCATCAGCAAAAAGACATACCTTACCATCAAGACCTTCTGCAATATCACTAATAAAAATATTAAAGAGAATGGGTCCAAGTACAGATCCCTGAGGTGCCCCACTGGTGACAAGTCCAAGCTTCGAATATATTCCATTAACTACAACCCTCTGTTGCCTGTCACTCAGCTACTGCCTTACCCATTCAACAATATTGGAATCCAAACTTAAAGATTGCAGTTTATTGATAAGCCTTCTATGTGCAACAGTGTCAAAAGCCTTACTGAAATCTAGGTAAGCAATGTCTACTGCACCACCCTGATCTATAATTTTAGTTACCCAATCAAAAAAATCAATAAGATTAGTTTGGCATGATCTCCCTGAAGTAAACCCATGTTGTCTCTGATCTTGAAATCCATGTGTTTTTAGATGTTCATCAATCCTATCCTTTAACATGGTTTCCATCACTTTCCCCACTACTGAAGTAAGGCTTACTGGCCTATAGTTGCCCGACTCCTCCCTATTACCTTTCTTGTAAATGGGCACAACATTCGCTAACTTCCAATCTTCTGGGACTACTCCTGTTAACAATGATTGGTTAAATAAATCTGTTAATGGTTTTGCTAGTACACCACTAAGCTCTTTTAATAGCTTTGGGTGTATTCCATCAGGTCCCATTGACTTATTTGTCTTTACTTTTGACAGTTGAAATAGAACCTCTTCCTCTGTAAACTCACGTGTAATAAATGACTCATTTATCCTTTTTCTCAACTGAGGTCCCTTTCCTTCATTTTCTTCTGTAAATACAGAACAAAAATATTCATTGAGGCAGTTAGCCTGACCTTTATCCTCTTCTACATACCTTCCTTCTTTTGTTTTTAATCTAACTAATCCTTGTTTTACTTTTCTTTTCTCATTTATGTATCTAAAAAATGTTTTATCCCCCTTTTTTACTGACTGTGCTATTTTCTCTTCTGTGTGTGATTTGGAAGTTCTTATAACTTGCTTAGCCTCTTTCTGCCTAATCTTATAGATCATTTTGTCTTCCTCACGCTGTTTTTTTTTATAATTCCTAAATGCTAACTTTTTGTTTTTAACTATTTTGGCCACATCTGCGGAGTACCACAGTGGTTTCTTGAATTTTTGCTTTTACTGACAAGCCTAATGCAATTTTCTGTTGCCTTCAATAGTGCAACTTTTAAATAATCCCATTTCTCTTGGACTCCATTTAAATTGCTCCAGTCTGATAATGACTCCTCTACCCATATTCTAATTTTAGAAAAGTCTGTTTTTCTAAAGTCTAAAACTTTTGTTTTTGTGTGGTGTGACTCAGTCACTGTTCTTATATTAAACCACACTGACTGATGATCACTGGATCCTAAACTTTCATCTATAGTAATATCTGATACCAAATCTCCATTTGTTGGCGAATTGTGCCACACTCGGCTTTTAATGCACAGACCCCCAGCATGGGGTCTCCAAAGAGAAATGCACAAGTTCCTCTCAGGCATCTCTGGGTCTGGGAGATAACTGAGTCCCTGGAAGGCTAACTCAATTATCTTTCAGTTACAGGAAGTAACACAAAATATCACAAAACACTCAAAAAACATATGAAGATTATACAGGAACACCACAAGTCTTTTATCCCTGAATAACCCGTGTCTGAGCGCCCCAAACATATCCAAATAGCGCTCAGATCCATTCAGTAAAACGGTATAGCCATTCGGGTAAAGTTTTGGTTCCCGTTCGAACACCGACAAACGCTCCCCCTGGCTTTTAGGGAGTGAATGCTCCCACCAGTCGGTAGTTCCTATCTCCCGAACGTCGTTCGTGTAGCTGGTCGGGCAGTAGTACAATCTTTGCCGGGGTTCACAAGCTCGTGTATCCGAAATGAATTCCAAGCACTTAATGACCAAGTACCCCTGCCTGTGTTTGAGAGACAAAATGGCTGTGCATATGAATGGCGGCCACCCAGGGAAAGCACTAGAGTTAATCCTTTAATTGCTGTTAACAGCCAGGGGTGGTTGGTGTTCTGAACTAATAAAAAAAGGGGGGGACCATGTTCTGTTCAGTCCATATTTCAATTTTTATAACCATTTAAAAATATTTTTTTTTCTTTTACATTCATTAAGCCTCACCATTCTATATTTCAGAATATTTCATGAACAAAATGGCCAACCATTCGGGGGCATTAATTACATTAATGCAATCACATTAATATACTATACATTCCTAATTTCTCATTCTTTTTGTGAATGTATGACTAGAATTATGGGTTTTGGGTGTTCTGCATTTGTTTGCATTGGGTCTTTATGAATAGACTGTATCTGTGTGTTTTATATTTTCAAACAGTTTCCACGTGTTTGTGTATGTGTCTTGCATTCCCAACTTGTTTGGCCAATGTAAGTATTTTCTATATGTAAAAAAATATTAATCAGTTATTATTATTATTATTACTGGTATTTATATAGCTCGAGCATATTCCGTAGCGCTTCACAACATTATCAAAGGGGAAGATTTAACAATAAATTAGTCAATTACAAAAATTTACAGGAACAATAGGTTGAAGAGGGCCCTGCTCAAATGAGCTTACAGTCTACAGGAGGTGGGGTGTAAAACACAACAGGACAGGAGGTAGCAATCAAACAAAGAGTGTGGCGTGAAGTTAAGCTGGAGGAGAGAGTAGAGTGCTGCCCTTTAGGAGAGAGCAAGAGATAGGTATGCGAGGTATAGGTTACTCTGGAAGGCCATAAGCTTTCTTAAAGAGATGGGTCAACTTTCTTAACTTGACTGCATATTTTATTTTATATATAATACAGAAAATTTAAGGGATCCTCCTGATGTACCTAAAAACAAAGATATAACATCGAGCGAGAGTGCCTGGTCTGTGACCCGGAAATGAAGTAAACTGGGAGTGCCAGGTCTGTGACCCGGAAATGAGTATCGTTTGGTGAGCCGAAACATCACAAAAGCCCCATCCGGTGACAAGTCCATAAGGCGCCTTTATCATCTCTAACTTGTGAGTGCAATTGTAAATTTGTGTTTTTTTTCTAAATTCAGCCATTATTGCACTATGTTATATTTGTTTTAAGGTACATCAGCAGGATCCCTAAAATGTTCTGTATTATACATGTCTGCTGTGGTTGGTTACCACCTTAGAGGTAACCCTGGGAGGCTTAAGTGAAGTTTAGATTTTTTATATTGTCACATTCCATTGGTGTCAGGTCACATCTGTATTTTATTTCATGTCTATTCCACGATCAGCATAAAAGGCATAGGTTTGATAGTATACACTTACCCAAGTTGTATGATGGTCCCTTGACTCCCATCTACTGAACAACTTGGTCTTAAACACTACACAACATTGTGAGGCATGGAACATCTCCCGCACTTGATAAATTCTGATATTATTCCTTGTTTACTATGATTAATCACTATATTTTGAGCCATCTTTACTGTATTGGACAAAAGGCAGCTGCGTAGGGATTCATAAGTTACAGTGACTACGAGCAGCTGTTCCATTGATTTCACAAGCATTGGTAATAAAAATTCACCCATTGGTACTTGCAATGCTGTTGTGAGTGGCCCCCAATCACCCTTAAACATTATGTTTTCTGGTAGAGAATATCTTTCATACTGTGATATATATTATATTTTTGGGGGCTTTTTTTTTTTCTTGCTGTCTTTTGGCAGTGATATGGCCCAGCGGAGTTTGTATTTTTGTTTTAACAAACGTTTTCAGTAAAAGCTAATTGTTATTTTTACAGTGCTTGAGTGCCTGCACTTATAATTACACTTAGCCAAACTGCGCACAATCTAACATGGCCAACAAAACACAAATAATCACAGTCAGCCAAAACCAAACACACAATTATACAAAGCAAAAATATATATATTTAAAAAAAAAAAAAATTAAACCATATAATTATACTCAACCAACTCTCACACAAACACAGTCAGCCACCACCATATGTATTATTATACCAGCATTCACACAGTAACACTCAGCCAGCCAAACACACATATAATCATATTTAACAAACCACCACACAATCACATTCAGCCATACCCACGCTTTATTACACTTAACCACAATCATACATTCTGCACCTGACAGTAGCTTCCGTGAAGCACAAAAACAGAGAAACAGTGAATACAGAGATATGTGAAAGTGGTGAATGTACAAAACCTGATTTAGGGAAGCATAGAGCACTATTATGGGCAAAAACAGAGATACAGAGACACACCCAAATCAAATTTCGAACTAACAAAATGTCTGCACAGACAGCAAGGAGCTGTCCACAAGATTGCACAAGTGTAAAACGATCAGAGTAACTGGTTTACTCCTTATCATATACACTCAGATTAAAAAAATATATAGTAGACACGAGAGAATATGGTGCCTGGAGTGTCTTGCTGAAATGTCCCATCACTTCTATACGAATGAACAACTTAGCTAGGTCCCACCATGCTAAGACACAGGCACATTCTCTACATCCAGTCTTCACCTGCCGGAAAATTTAGATTGCACCATACGGCAAACATGGGCCATGCAGGTCGATATTCATTGGTTGAATGCAACAGGTGTACTTCACTCAGCATTGAAAACTAACTTATTGTTCTGAAGAAAAGCATAAGCAGGAGGTGTGGCTGTGGATTCCTGCTGGTGCCCAGGTAGAATGTCAGACTGTACTAAAAATTATTTGACATTATGCAGTTGGATAAAACAAGGGCACAGCAGTCACCATAACCACATCAGTAAGCTAAGTAAGTAGTTACAGCGCTTCAAGTGTCCTTATAAATCTTACAAAGGAACAGTCGGCCCTCAAAACAACATCAAAAAGTAATTTTTCAATGCTAACAACACGGAAAGCATTGACATACTACAACTACTAAAAGGTTAAAACTGCAACAGACAGACTAAAAGGCTGCATTCTCTTGAATGTCAACAACATATTTGATGACAGGAAGAATGAAAATTAGTTACCGGCCTCAGAATAATCCTGCACAATGATAATGTTTTAATATTTTGATGGAATAAATAGGCTCACTCGCACAACGTGCTTGTACAAAGTCAAAGTTATTGTCAAAAAAACAAAAGGTCACAGAAAGGAAAATGACAGACAAGGTGCGAAAAGTAAAATTCTGGCCCATGAAACAAAAATAAAATGGCCTGGGGTCGGAGCCTAGTTTCCAGGCTGAATGGACGTGCAGAGAATCAACTCTCGACACAAACCACACAATTACAGGGAAAAATCCCGAAATCTTGGCACGCACACCATCTGGGACAACCCGGTGACTCGACAGATACCAAGCTTGACAAAACAAATAACCGGAGACCCGTTCACAGAGCATGAGGCCTACAAATCATGGGGCTGAGGAGAGTCGGCCGCTCTCCTCGCCGATAGCCAAGCATCAGAAACCCTATGCTTACTCACCTCCTACCCCCCCACCCCCCCTCCATGGACTGGTGGGGGAAATCCCGGTCCTCACTGGGCGTCCGGAGCGGTCGGCGAGAACCTCTCTACAATCCATAAACAGGATGTGTTTACGCCCGGCGACACTAACATGACGGCTGACAAAATGGCGATCGAACAGAGTCTGACCCCACAACAAAGGCTGCATCACAACACCATGCAGCGACTAGATGCAATCTTTAGCAACTTTTGGAACTGGCTATAGGCGCGACAACAAGAAGCCCAGATCATGCAGTACAATTGGCAGCTCGAGGGGGAGCGGAGCCGCGAACACCGGGAGATGAGGGGTAAGCCCTTGGGAGCAGCGACAGAACACCCACCTACTCCCTTTCTACAGGGCCCACCCGGGCTGAAGGCCAAACGGGCGCAAGCCCAAAAGCATCATCCACACCAACGGAGGCTCAAACACCGCAAGACGAAGCATGCCACCAGACCCACCGGTACTCCAAAACGTGGAAACTTGGTCATTATTAAGCGCCGAGTTTGTGGTCAACGGATGCAGGCCTACCCACCAGCCTGGGGCAAAAAGGACACCTTCACAAACACCTGTGCTTCAGCGGCTCCCGCGGACCACTGGCGGGCACCGAAAGTCTCCCAGCGGAAGGCATCGTTTAGAAGAGACACTGCCACAGGCTCACAGAGCTCTCATCGCTCCATTAGAGAGCAGGCATTGCAGCTAAGTGTCTAAAAAGATCAAGGGCAGATTACTCCAATTTACTTAATAACTGTTACAGCAAGTTGTATAGCACAATGTTTTATTCATTTTGGTTTGCCACCGCCTTATCATATTGTTTTCTGCACTGTTTATTACTGTAACTTAACGTTGCTGTTGAGCCGGAGTTCCGGACCGCAGTGATTTACAAGCCTAGGAGCAGCCAACTTAGACCCAGGATGCGAGGTGACACGGCGTAGGGCATAGAAGGGCCTTAGACCAAATATGCTTGCGTGATACACTCCTGTACATAATAGGGCACGCTTAACAAGTCACGAGACCTCCTTCACTTCAGCGACTTCTCTAGCTTAATGAGGTTCGGCACGCCAGCATAAGACGCTTAACCTCACCAGCAATGAGTACCCAGTGGCACTCACCCGCTAAAAGCACCAAGGCATCCCACAACCCAAGCGTGCTAAAAAAGTGTAGCATATGTCACACTGTGTAATGCTCATGCTGCTCTGAATGACCAAGCAGCGTAAATTGCTAGCACATAGATACCTACAACTTTACCCAGCCATGTTATAAGCCTGTTTTAAAGATATAAAAAAAAATGTGCATCTGTTCACCTGTTAACCCCAAATGTACAAACAATGTTTATGAACCTGAGGATTGCCGTTGGGGAACCTCAGGCCTACTGTAAAGCTCTCATGCACTACAAAAATACAAAATAAAAAAAATAAAAAAATAAAATGGCCTAAACAGGAATACACTAAAATGGAATGGAAGTCACAAGAAGTCATTTTATCTTCCCATAATCCTCACAAAACTGAAACCTGACATTTGGTAGTTAATACTTGCCACTCCTAATCTGCACCCAGCAAAGTGGGTGGGGAATTATAACAGGCAGCTTTCGCTTCTCAAGGGCAGTAAGACCTGTCTCAGCTATAGCCCCGGGGCAGATTGCTTCACATGTTTTATAAAATGAGAAGTGCAGATTCATAGGTAGCTTGTCATAGGCAAACAGTTTGCCAGTTGCCAAAGAACTTTGCTAATTATTCTGATACATTCAGCATAATATGAGGAGAAACAAAAGAGTTTTATGAGCTTTTTCTTCCTTTTCTGCGAGAGCTGAGGAAGGCTACGTGAGCTGACACATAGAAAGTCAGACATTAAGACTCGGTGAAGATTTTTGTGAGAAGTACTCTGCAGGGGTTACTGACTACAAGCTCAGGCAAGTTAAGGACATAAATCACACCAAATATCGGCTACCTTTAAAACTGGGTCATCTCCGGCATGGCATATAAATGATGAACAATCACCCCTGGCTCATAATGACTCAAGAGAACATGTACTGATACATTAGACACATATCTCCCCGGTAACAGAGGAACAATCCATATCAGATTGTATTAACCCGACATATCTCTGCCTGATGATATAGATTAGATTTCTGTAGCAGGAATAAAAGTTATTGCGCTTTATTTCTTTTCCTACCCACTACATACACTGATTAGCCACCACATTAAAACCACCTGCCTAATATTGTGTGTAGGTCCCCTTTTTGCTGCCAAAACTCATACGTTGAGGCATGGACTCCACAAGACCTCTGAATGTGTCCTGTGATATCTGGCATCAAGACATTGGCGTCATATCCTTTAAGTTTTGCAAGTTGCGAGGTGGGGCCTCCATGAATCAGATTTGTAAGTCAAGAAAATCCCACAGATGCTCGATCAGATTAAGATCAGGAGAATTTGGAGGCCAAGGTAAAGCATTATCCTGTTGAAAGAGACCATTGTCATCAGGGATGTACATGGTCTGCAACAATCTCAAGGTAGGTGGTACATGTCAAAGGAACATCCACATGCCAGGACCCCAGGTTTTCCAACAGAACATTACTATAGCATAACACTGCCTCCACCAGCCTGCCTTCTTCCCATAGTGCACACTGCTGCTATCTCTTCATCTCTTCCACGCACCTGGCCATCCACTCCATCTAAAAGAAAACATGATTCATCAGACCAGTCATCCTTCTTCCATTGCTCCATGGTTCTGACACGCACGTTCCCATAGAAGGCACTTTAGGCAGTGAACAGGGGTCATCAAGGGCACCAGGGGCGTACCTAGAGCATTTGGCACCCGGGGCGGATCCTTTGCTTGACACCCCAAAAATGTTAAAGGTTTTCTTTCTTTTTTTTTACAATTTGTAAACTTTGCAAAACCACTGTCAGCCCCTCCTACAAAACCCTTGTCCTGCCCCGCCCCTCCTACAAAACCTCTGTCCTGCCCCTTCTACAAATCCTGTACTGCCCCGTCTACAAAACCCCCGCAACCCCCTTCCACAAATCCCCTGCTTATCCCCCCTTATAAAGACTCCTGTCCCAATACAAAACCCCCGCCCCCTTCTACAAAATCCCTGCAGCCCCACACACACATTTACAGGCAGACAGTCACACACTCAGTTACAGGCAGACAGTCACACATACACATTTCCTCCGTGCGGCCAGTTTATCAGCTGTTTGCTTGTGTGAGCTGTACTGGCCGCACGGCACCCTAACTACCATGGGACACTGTGCGGCCACAGCTCACACAGCCCCCTCCAGCCAGGGCCGGTGCAAGGATTTTTGCCGCCCTAGGCAAAAGTAAAGTTTGCCGCCTCCCCATGTGACATCACAATGCCCCACCCATATGATTTGCCATGTTAACTAACGCCAGTGCTGCAGTGCCGCCGTGTTTACATTAAAAGGCCTGCAGGGACAGGCTATAGACACCATTAAGCTGAAGTGGTTCTGGGGACTATAGTGTTTCTTTAATGTGAGGTAAATTATAGATTAGTGCCACGAATAATATACTAGATTGCCTACTTACAACCAGATGAGGATGATGATGGACTCTAGCTGCAGTCTGGCTCCACTGGTCTGGTGCAGAACAGGCTCTCTGGAGGCGGTTTGTAACTGTGGTCACAAAAATCAATGTTCTGGGAGAACGGGAAGCAGCTCCATTTTTTGGGGGTCCTTTACACAGCTCAAGGTCTGGGTCCCAGGGTCAACCTTCATGTTCCACCAATGAGTTTGTTCACAGGGGGTGGAGTGTGTAGGGGATGATCTGTTTCCTGTACCCGGCCGGACTAACAGGAAGTGCACACTTTGTGTGCACTTCCTGTTAGTCCGGCCGGGTACAGGAGACACCTGCTCCCTGTACCCGCCGACTATACAGGGCTTGGCCACGCTACTACAGAGGGAGTGACAGGAGGGAGAGTGCTGAGCGCTTCCCTCCTGTCAGCCCCCTTTCTCAGGTTGCGCCCGGGCGGTGCGGTCCGCCCTCATGGACGCACCGCCCGGGCAAAGCTGCAGCCGCCTGAGGCTCACTACAGAGCGCTCGGGCGGCTGCAGCATGGGGGGGCTGGCGGGGCTGGTCATGGCACCCCCCCACCCTGGTGGCACCCGGGGCGGACCGCCCTCCCCCTCCTGCCCCCCCCTTAATACGCCACTGAAGGGCACTCTTATCAGTTTTTGTCTACGCAGACCTATACACAGCAAACTGTGATGCACTGTGTGTTCTGACACCATTCTATCATGGCCAGCATTAAAAAGACACTATAGTCACCAGAACCACTACAGCTTAATGTAGTGGTTCTAATGTCTATAGCATGCCCCTGCAGCCTAAGCATTGTAAACACTTCCTTTTCAGAGAAAAGGCAGTGTTTATATTGCTCAATAGTTACAACTCTAGTGGCAGTCACTCAGACAGCAACTAGAGGTGTTCGGTGTCTCCATGCTCTGCTAAAGTTGTTTTGGTGCCTGTAGTGTCCCTTTAACTTACTTTAGAATTTTTTCCTAAATTAAACAGACTGTGCAATAAAGGACATTTAAATATTAGATCTCTCTTTACAGGAAGTGTTTAAGTCACATACAGGGAGGTGTGACTAAGGCTGCATAAGCTAATCAGTCTCACCGCGAAATTCTCTGCCATTTAGGAGTCTAATCACAGTTATCTAATGTTTACACTTCCTCTATTGCAAATCCTGTTTAATTTATAATGTGCTATCTCCTGTTGTGTTAACAGACATCTAGACCATGCAGGAGCCTCCTGTATGTAATTAAAATTAAATTTACATTGCAGGAGAAAAAAACTTTTAAAGTACGTTAACATCTGAATGAAAATAAAACCATTTTGTTTTCATACAAGCTGTGCCAGTCACAGCTAGGTGGGGTGCCTAATAAGTATTATAGTTGCATTTTCAATTGAATTTGGGGAAACCAGATGAATCATTCGTTGTGTTGAGCTATGTCAATACTTTTGCTTTTGTATGGTTGGTCCGTTGCAAACAGCTAAACGTCTGTACATTTTGACAAAAAAACTCATTTTCAATGGGGGGTTGAATAATTTTGATTACAACTGTATTTCACAGTACTTTACAATATTATAAAGGGGGAAATTTAACAATAAATGAGATGATTACAAAATGTTTCTGGAACAATAGAATGACGCGGACCCTGTTCGAATGAGTTTGCAATCATGTTTTATGTATATGTATTGCAGCACACTGATTAGACAGTTTTCACATCTTTTTGGTTTGTTTCCCGAATTCAAATTAAGCCTCAGCCAAACCAGCATCTGGCCGAATTTTGTGTGTCCCTCGCTAATTTTCTATCTTCAGAAAAAGTTATCCTGCAGAACCAACATATTTCGCCTAATCTCATTACCTGGTGCTTGCCAATTTATCTAACCGCATGGTCATGAAGAAGGTTGGAGCAGGCCTATACAGATGGTCTTTCCGCAGATTTTATTGGAACATTTTTATTTGTTTATTTTTGTCACAACTACTGTTTGTGACATAACAGTGTTTCTATTCAGACAGGGACACCCCTGTAATTTGCTAAAAATTTTGATGCGCTAGATTTTCATTTTTATTGTACGTATTGGCTCCCAGCAGCACCCCAGGACCGCCATCAGGGGGTGACAACCATGACGGTTGTCACGGGCCCGGGGCCCTGGGGGGCCCGGACTGCTCTGGCAGTCCTGGGCCCCACTTTCCCTCTCTGCACACAAAGATAGCGAATATCGCTATCTATGTGGGCAGGCGCGGGCTCCCGGCTCCCTGTTACCGCAGAGGGGGCCCAGGCAGCACACAGCTTCTCCTCTCTTCTCTCTTCTAATAACTCTCGCGAGACCCGCAGAGCGTTGCCATGGTAACTGGGTCTCGCGAGAGTTATTAGAAGAGAGAAGAGAGGAGAAGCTGTGTGCTGCCTGGGCCCCCTCTGTGGTAACAGGGAGCCGGGCCCCCCCCCCCCACCGGTCCGGACCACCAGGAATGGAATCTCCCCCCTCCCTGGACACAGGTAAGCAGGGAGGGGGGAGAAACATTTACATTTCATTTACACATTGCACATTTACACGCACACACACTGCATACACTAACACAACACACACACACTGCATACACTAACACAACACACTAACAACACACACACTGCATACACTAAAACAACACACACACTGCATACACTAACACAACACACACACACACTGCATACACTAACACAACACACACTGCATACACTAACACAACACACACACTGCATACACTAACACAACACACACTCTGCATACACTATTACAACACACACTGCATACACTAACACACACACTGCATACACTAATACACTAATACAACACACACTCTGCATACATTACACACTAACACACTCACTGCATCCACTATACTGACACACACTCTGCAGTCGCTACACTAACACACACTCTGCCTCCGCTACACACTAACACACACACACTACATTCATTACACTGACACACTCTGCATTCACTACACACTAACACACACTCTGCATTCATTACACACTAACACACACACTCTGCATTCATTACACAATAACACACACACTCTGCATTAACTGTACACACAGCATCCACTACACAAACATCCTGTATTAACAGTACACACACTACATCCACCACAAATTGAAACACTCTGCATTCACTATACACAGACACTGCATCTAATACACACACTACATCCACTACAGACACTGCATCCACTAAACACATTTCATCTAGTACATACAAACACTACATCCACTACACAAACACACACTACATCACTGTACACACACTACATCCACTACTCAAATACACAAGTTGCGGTTTAGTAGATAAGGGAGTGCACTGGATTTTCATTTTTATCAAACATTTTGGAATAAATAAAATTAAAATTAATAGAAAATAATATTGTGCTATTTTTCTATTGGCTCTATTTTTTATTTTTTTTACATGAAAATAATTCACTGGTAAATAAGTTAATGCAAGTCATAGACAATTGGAACGTGTGACAAATCGCCTCTGTAACCTTAGCACTCTGCATTATTCATTACATCATTATTCTCCAGTGTAACTTTATTACTGATACTTGTGATACGACACGTGTCATAAAAGAAAAAAACAAAACACTTTTGAATTCAGGTACAGCTTACATTCATTCTTGACCAGTTCATTAGCATCTCAAAATACCTAAATTATCTGAGTAGCCTGCTTATCTATAACTGCAATTTGCCTCCATATTGCGAAACGTTGATTGCGCAAATGTCTGTAGAATGACCTTCTAGAAATTATTATACATGCTGCCAGTCTAAAGTGTCTGAATTCACCAGCCTTACTGTACCTTCAATTAAACTGCAGGTGCAACTACTGTTAATGTTTAATAAAAAATTATATCAAAGTACATTGCCAAAAGGCCATGTTTAGATATCTAGTTTCCAAGATGTGTTGTATGTGTCCATACTTATTGTGTAAGAATGGACCTGATGATGTCACTAACAATGTCACCTAAATATTACCAGGGAAGATAGCAGTGCGTTGCGCCACTCTCTACCAAGGTTAAAATATTTACAGTTAGTGTTGGCGTTCATGCTCAATGAGACTACAAGATTGGCAATGCGGAGTATTGTGAAATTATATGTATTGCCCAGGAAAGTGTTTTTTTTTACCAGCAAAGCATAGATTTACATTTATTGTAAGAATGCGTAGCTATACCAGCTTGTAAACAACATTAGAGCACACCATGGAAAGCACAACTCCCTGGGAAGGTTGTGAGATGAAAACAGGCCCATAGAAAATATGTGACAGCGAGGGGGTTAATGAAAAATGAAAAACAGATTAAGGAGCTGTGAATACTGATATCAAGGTCAGAGAGATCTTGATGAGTCTCGTGGTCCAGTTCCATCCATTGGTCATCGCAGCTGATGTGGAATTGCATCTGAGAAGAGCAAGAGTCAGAGATCCAGAAGACATACACAGCAGAATGTAGGGTGGGATATTTGTATTAGATTAGGTAAAGGAACCAAGGAAGGTGGGGATGGGTATTTGAACAGAGGACCCAGGGGATGCATGAACAGCCAATAGAGTTAAAAAAAAAAAAAAAGTGTGTAAAATACAGGAGGGGTGAGTGCACAACCATTAATTTGTAGCTAATAGTAAGGTCAGTGTCACCTTCCCAACCATGGAGAAGAAAAAAACAAACAAAAAACCCAACAATCTTACTTTGCTGGTTTGTTGTTTTTTTTAAGCATTGTTGAGTTAAATAACATGAGTGATCCACCTGTAGACTTCAGTGTGTTATGACAACCATCAATTCCAGCCTGACCCTCACAACGGAAACCCACAGTATAAGATACACAACCTGTCTACTATCACCACCCACTTCTAGGAGTTAAACATAGATGTCACATATTTATGATTAGCACCATGATTACAATCATGACTTATTTCCAAAACCCAACTGATAATTTGTTTCCTAGTTTTCGCCTCTGCTTTATTGTATGACTTTCTATCTACGCATGTAGGGGAATACTGTATGTTTACTTAAATTCTTATATTGTTCTGACTTCTAATAGAAGTCTGCCATGCTATAACTGATAATACTGCTGGTATTCTAAAATATCAAAAATGTCCTACCATCACAGCAACCCCGTGCATGGCAACATTGAGTTCCATCACTTGCCTTTTCTGTGCCAAAACACCATGACATACTGTAAATATAAAATAAAGTATAAATACTGTGCTTTTTTTTTTTTTTTTTTAAACACTAGATGTTTGTTACTTACCTACTGGTGTTTAAAAATAAAAAAAAAAAAGAAAAGAAAAAGTTAAAGTGACACTTTCTTGTTACTGATTTTCGAGATCGATACACTTTGTGGAGCTTTATACCATTGCAATACAGACAGAACAAGCGTATAGAAATACTATAGATAATAATATCCCATTTTATAAATAAGAATGCTTTCTAGAGAAATAAAGCAAAAAATGAAAGTTATTGCCTGTAAATATATACAAGTTAAATCCTCCTAAATTAATCCCGCACTAGAACTCTGTTGTCTGATTATTTATTGGAACCTTTAAGGAAACGTTCAATGAATATGTGTCTCCTTCCTGTATCAAAAGACTATAAGGAAATCCTTTAGTAGCATCAATTATCCCAGTGAATGTTAGTGCAAACTACAAACAATGTGAACAGTGGATTATAAATCCCACAACCTGGGTGTAACCCCTCAAATAATTCCCTAAAATCTCCGTGTACAAGTTTTCATTGTGATGTCCATTGTGAAGAGCTACAGGGAAAAGAGACGTAGAATTAATTGGCAGGTGAGATCCTATTGGTCTACGTACTTTGTATGATTCCATATGTAAAGAGCTCAGACGTTTCTGTTTATAGATTACGATATTTAATAAAATCATAGTCTAAAGCCTGTTTCATTCATCCATGAATTCCAAATTCTTAAAAAAAAAACAAATCCCACTAACACGCCTTTCAAATAACCTTCGGTCGTTTGCTAAGAAGTAATATTTCCTGCTTCAGGCTATTTTCTTTTCAGAAAAAGTTTTAATACAAATAATATGACCGCATGATGTCAGCAGACATTCTCAACACATTGAGAAAATATTACTCCGGAAATCTACGGAATTTTAAAATAAATTAGCTAACACTGACTTTATCTCTGGGTTCACAAATCTGAGCCAGATTGTAATATACATTTTTGGAATTTGTGTACTGCTGGCCGTCTGTAGCAAAGTTTGATACTTCAGTCTAATGCACAAATAAAGGGAAACCACTCTAGCCTAATGCACAATTAAAGGAAAACCCACACATTTAATTAACACATTATAGATAAAATAAATATTTTTTTACAAATTAAAAATACAGTATACCCCACTAAAACGGGAAAAGCTGAGAGGCTACTACCCACCAGGAACCTCTTATTCTGATCTGAGATGTTCTCATATACCATAATGGCACTATGAAACGAATGTTTGAGTTCACAAACCCTTATTGAGGAGGTCAAGTGGGAATGAGAACACCCAAAATGTGGAAATGTCTGACCCAGGCTGGAATTGTTGTGAAATATGCAAAATGTTCTAATATAGGTAGACAAACTATGCCTCTGCGAAGGCATTAACGTGATTGTTTCTTAAACCTGCTCCATGTCCGCTAAAGTTTTGCATACGAAATAAAAACCTATTTAACACAAAATGTGGAAATGCCTAAAAAGGTATTTTTTTTTTTTCTTTACACACCTCTGCTGCACTATTTAACCCAATAAATGTTTCCGTAACATTTACTGGAAGGAGGGAACAAAGGATAGTCCCTTCCAATGAAGTGGCAGTTCCCCTGTAAATCTTAAAAGGCTTCCTGAACATTACAGCAGTTGAAACCAAAGTGGTTATGGTGAGCAGAGTGTCTTTACCCAGCCTGTTCCAAAAGAAACCTCCGCGGTTTATGGCGGTATATGAATTTCTAGTCAGCTGCCACATGGTCAAGTTTGGCAACCAGATCCAATGACAATAATCCAGGAAATAAGACATTATTATTTTCTTCACATTCCATGAAAACCAAGAAAACTGGGTTCTGTACGTTGTATTTTTTAATACAAAGTGAGGAATAGTATTGATGTTACGGCACCAACTATAGAACCTATTTAGACCTCTAGACTATTCCTGGCATTGTCATGTCAATCTATACCCTTCCGAGGTCTATACAATGAACACCACTGAGCTGGATGATAACGACACAAAATAGAAAGCACAAGGAATTTATTGTTAACCATTTTGCTTATGAGATGTACCTCTAGAAGGCACTGTTGTTCTCTGCGATGTATTGCAATACATTTTAGGCAATTTCACACACTGGCAAGGTTTGACACAGATTATTATAAGATCACTAAAAATATAATACAGAAAAAACAACAACCATATACTCTTTAATAGTTTAGATGTAATGTACATGTATATCATTATTTTTTTTTTAATGTAACTACTTCATATTACTGTAGTAGTATTTAAAAGAGACACTCTAGTAATCAGGACAACTACAGCTTATTGTATTTGCTCTTGTGTGTATAACCAGTCCCTTCAGACTTTTTGCAGTAAATGCTGTTTTTTTCGAGAGAAAAGGCAGTGTTTTACATTATAGCCAGTAACGTACACACAATTCATGGGACCCCGGTGCGAAACTGATCAATGGCCCCCTCCCCCCCTCTCCCTTCGACAGACACACACACATACACACAGACACATGCAGACAGACATACACACTTACAGACATACACATACACAAGACATACATACATACATACATACAAAAAGACAGGCACACAGACAGACACACATACATACATACATACATACAAACAAACACACACATATACAAAATATTTTAGTCACCCTCCTGTTTCCTGCCTTTTAGGTGCAGGAGAGTGACATTCCCTGGGGTCCAGAGGTGGCTCAGGCTTGTGGGAGTCAGAGTTCCCACTCTGACTCCCTGTCCTTCTTCCTGTGCGGGCTCTGTGTATGCTGGGAGGAATGACGTGCAGTCACTTCCTCCCAGCAGTGATGTCATCACAGGGGGCACGGTTGCGCTGTTAAAGCACCCAGCGCTGACTGGGCCCCCTGAAAATCCATCTCCATCGGGTGGCCCTAACAGCATGGGCTACCCAATGGACCCCGTGAACGGCGACCAGGACGGGGCCGCAAAACATGGCGGCTGGTACCCGGTCGCAGGGGTTTGCAGGGCAGCCAGGGCCCCTGGAGTGACAGCCCCAGTTGCAGCTGCAACCCCTATATGTACGCCAGTAATAACAGCCTAAAATTAGGATATCTCCACTCCTCAGATGGCTGCTAGAGGTGCTTTCTGGGGCAGTGCTGCACTGTGTGACTAACATTCAGTGTCTCCACCCTCTGCATAGAGATGCAGATTGGCCAGGGCTGTGTTTGAATCATGCTGGCTCTGCCCCTGATCTGCCTCCTTGACAGTCTCAGCCAATCCTATGGGGAAGCATTGTGATTGGATCAGAACACCACTTCTGAAGTTGTCAGCCAGGAGCAGATTGGAATAAAGGTAAGATTTTACTATATTTAAGGGGGACAAGGTAGGGGGGCTAGATTGTGTTTTTAAACGGTTGTGTTCCTGATCCTACAGGACTTTGAAGGTGGTTCTGCTCATGAACAAAAACAGCTGCAAAAAAAAAAAAGCTGCTAATTTTTAAGTGTTGGTTAAAGGAACAAAATAGCGTTAGGAATACAAATGTGTTCAAGCATACTGGCTCCATGAATGATTACTGTGCCTACAGACAATGGCAAAACAATAACATATCAAACCCAGGAAACATTTGGAAAATCACAAGTAAACTCAGCCAATCCACTTCCAACCCTCTACTGTCAAAGTGGACAACCAAACCCTACAAACCCAAGATGTGGCAAATGCCTTTAATAATTATTTTGTTGGATGTGCCACCACCCTGATTGCTAATGGCACAAGTTCTGCAATTACGAATGCAGTTCAGGCCCTACTAAATTTGCCCCCTTGTACATAAATTCAAATCAGACCTTTACCCGTTTGTTTCATTAATTAAACACCTTAATAATCTAGAAATGAAAAACCAGTGTGACCCTTATAAAAGCACAGCAATGTTGCTGAAGCTCAGTGTGTTAGCAATTGGTAAAACTGTTGTAATCCTAATCAATGAATCCTTGGTACCTGGATACATACCCAAACTTTGGAAGACTGCTAGAGTAATACCTATCCATAAAAGTGGTGACAATAATGTGGTATCTATCATTCAATATCATTGCTCCCCGTATTGTGAAAAATCTTGGGAACATGCATTCACACGCAACTTTGTGAGTATTATTATTTTATTATTTATATAGTGCCACAAAGGGTGGACTAACGGACATTTAATTGTAACCAGACAACTCGACGTGCAGGAACAGAGGGGTTGAGGGCCCTGCTCAATGATCTTACATGCTAGAGGGAATGGGGTATAGTGACACAAAGGGTAATAGAAGGGGTATGAAGTAAGTTGTTAGAAAAATATAAGCGGAGGGCTTAGTGGGTATTTTTTGACAGTTGCAGGAGAGGAGTCATGGAGGGTGGAGGATAAAAACCTGCTAACAGTTTAATTGATATGCTTTCTTGAAGAAGTGAGTTTTCAATGATTTTTTGAATGAGTGGAGACTGGGTGAAATTCTTATGGCGGAGGGAAGGGAGTTCCACAGAAGAGGTGCAGCCCTGGAAAAGTCTTGGAGGCGAGCGTTAGAGGTGGGAGTATGGACAGAGGATATACGTAGGTCTTTGGCAGGGGCCTCAACGGGACATACTTGTGTGTTAGGGAGGATTGGTAGGTTGGAGCAGCATTATGTAGGGACTTGTAAGCAAGCACCAGAATTTTAAATTGAGCCCTATATGTAACCGGGAGCCAATGCAACCGACAGAGCGGAGAGGTGTGGGAGGTGCGAGCGGAAAGGAAAATGAGCCTTGCCGCTGCATTCATTATAGATTGCAACGGTGCAATCTGGGAACACGTAAGACCACTGAGAAGAGTATTGCAGTAGTCCAGGCGAGAACAAGAGCATGGACCAGCACCTTAGCCGCATCCGGGGTTAGATAGGGGCGGATGCGCACTATGTTTTTCAGATGGAAGCGACAGGATTTGGCGATTGATTGGATGTGAGGGGTGAAGGAGAGGTTGGAGTCAAAAAGAACACCCAGGCAGCGGGCCTGAGAGGTAGAGGTGATGGTAGCACCGTTGACTTGGAGGGAGACAGACACGGGAGTAGTAACACTTCAGGGAGGAAAGACCAGAAGTTCTGTTTTGGACAGGTTGAGTTTAAGGAAGTGAGCAGCCATCTATTTGGAAATTGAAGAGAGGCAGTCAGAGACACGAGTCAAGATGGGAGGAGAGAGATCAGGAGAGGACAGGTAAATTTGCATGTCATCAACATAGAAATGATAATGGAAGCCAAACGAGCTGATGAGTTTACCATGGGAGGCAGTGTAGATGGAGAACAGTAGGGGACCAAGGACAGAACCTTGGGGGAAGCCGACAGAGAGTGGTTGGGGGGAGAAGCCAGAGTCAGAGAAAGAAACACTGAAAGAGCGCTGGGAGAGGTAGGAGGAGCACCAGGAGAGAGCAGTATCCCGTAGACTAAAATTACGGAGAATGTGAATAAGCTGTTGATAATCAACAGTATAAATGGCAGCAGAGAGATCAAGGAAAATTAGGATAGAGTAATGGCCGCGAGATTTAGCAGCAATTAAATCGTTGGATACTTTGGTCACAGCTGTTTCGACAGAATGACCAGTGCGGAATCCAGATTGAAGGGGGTCAAACAGAGAGTTGGTTTCGAGAAAGTCAGTCAGTCTGGTGTACACAACTCTCTCGAGGATCTTGGAGGCAAATCAACATTCAAACTATCTAACCCCATATCAATGATACTTTCGTCCAAATCACTCAACTGCCCTCTTAAAATATTGCAATGACATCCAAACCGGCATGGAACAAGGAGACCTAACTGGAGCTATTTTCACTGATGGCCTTTGACACAGTAGAACATTACATTCTATTGCAAAAACTTAAAAACCTACGTTAGCAAATCAAATCTACTGCAGCTTGAGGTTGTGCTCCAAGATCTGTTCACAGATGTAGAGAAACAAATTGCATATAAGAAACTTTTCCTAAACACTGACAAGATGTCACAATGATCTTTGGAACAGTTCCTAAATGATAGAAATTACTAAATTCCCATATACGCATCAGAACAAAATCAAATGGCACCCTGACTGCAGTCCGTTCTTTCAAATATCTAGGCATATTGCTAGACGCCAATCTTTCTTATGGGCATTTTAAAAAGCCCCAGCGGCCGCTGTCTACTCACCTCTGCCACGATCCGCTTCTGTCAGGCAGTTCCCCCTTGGAAATTTAGGCCCCCAGGGACCATGTGATCGTTCACATGGAAGGCAATAGCAAAAAAAACAAACTCCGGCCTTCCAGATGTTGCTGAACTACAACTCCCATGATTCTATGAATGAAAGAGGCTGAAAATCATGGGAGTTGTAGTTCAGCAACATTTGGAGGGCCAGAGTTTGGGGAAGCCTGGTCTAAACTGACAGGCAGTCCCCCTGCTGGTCAGAAAAGATTAAAAAAAGTTAAAGCAATCAGGGTAAAAAGAATATATATATATATATATAACCAAAAAGGTTATGGTGGGGAAAAATTGTGATTGAAAACCCCTTCCACCTGAAGTCTGTGGATAGTTAATACAATGCTAAACAAAAATCTGCACACCAGCCAAGCCATAAGACTTGATTTTCCACAGAAATCACAAATTATATATATAACTCATAATAACTAAAGTATTTTTATTTTGATAGCTATATATTTATCAATATTAAAATACAGTTATTATGGAGTTACATATATTATATACATACAATAGTTGTATATATTATATATACATATATAGTTATCAAAATACACTTAGTATGAATTTATATATATATATATATATATATATATATATAAAAAATAAATAAAATATACATATAAATAGATACAGGGAGTGCAGAATTATTAGGCAAGTTGTATTTTTGAGGATTAATTTTATTATTGAAAAACAACCATGTTCTCAATGAACCCAAAAAACTCATTAATATCAAAGCTGAATATTTTTGAAAGTAGTTTTTAGTTTGTTTTTAGTTTTAGCTATGTTAGGGGGATATCTGTGTGTGCAGGTGACTATTACTGTGCATAATTATTAGGCAACTTAACAAAAAACAAATATATACCCATTTCAATTATTTATTATTACCAGTGAAACCAATATAACATCTCAACATTCACAAATATACATTTCTGACATTCAAAAACAAAACAAAAACAAATCAGTGACCAATATAGCCACCTTTCTTTGCAAGGACACTCAAAAGCCTGCCATCCATGGATTCTCTCAGTGTTTTGATCTGTTCACCATCAACATTGCGTGCAGCAGCAACCACAGCCTCCCAGACACTGTTCAGAGAGGTGTACTGTTTTCCCTCCTTGTAAATCTCACATTTGATGATGGACCACAGGTTCTCAATGGGGTTCAGATCAGGTGAACAAGGAGGCCATGTCATTAGATTTTCTTCTTTTATACCCTTTCTTGCCAGCCACGCTGTGGAGTACTTGGACGCGTGTGATGGAGCATTGTCCTGCATGAAAATCATGTTTTCTTGAAGGATGCAGACTTCTTCCTGTACCACTGCTTGAAGAAGGTGTCTTCCAGGAACTGGCAGTAGGACTGGGAGTTGAGCTTGACTCCATCCTCAACCCGAAAAGGCCCCACAAGCTCATCTTTGATGATACCAGCCCAAACCAGTACTCCACCTCCACCTTGCTGGCGTCTGAGTGGGACTGGAGCTCTCTGCCCTTTACCAATCCAGCCACGGGCCCATCCATCTGGCCCATCAAGACTCACTCTCATTTCATCAGTCCATAAAACCTTAGAAAAATCAGTCTTGAGATATTTCTTGGCCCAGTCTTGACGTTTCAGCTTGTGTGTCTTGTTCAGTGGTGGTCGTCTTTCAGCCTTTCTTACCTTGGCCATGTCTCTGAGTATTGCACACCTTGTGCTTTTAGGCACTCCAGTGATGTTGCAGCTCTGAAATATGGCCAAACTGGTGGCAAGTGGCATCGTGGCATCGTGGCAGCTGCACGCTTGACTTTTCTCAGTTCATGGGCAGTTATTTTGCGCCTTGGTTTTTCCACACGCTTCTTGCGACCCTGTTGACTATTTTGAATGAAACGCTTGATTGTTCGATGATCACGCTTCAGAAGCTTTGCAATTTTGAGAGTGCTGCATCCCTCTGCAAGATATCTCACTATTTTTGACTTTTCTGAGCCTGTCAGGTCCTTCTTTTGACCCATTTTGCCAAAGGAAAGGAAGTTGCCTAATAATTATGCACACCTGATATAGGGTGTTGATGTCATTAGACCACACCCCTTCTCATTACAGAGATGCACATCACCTAATATGCTTAATTGGTAGTAGGCTTTCGAGCCTATACAGCTTGGAGTAAGACAACATGCATAAAGAGTGATGTGCATGTGGTCAGAATACTCATTTGCCTAATAATTCTGCACTCCCTGTATAATTACATAAACATACACGTAGGATTGTATATATATTTAAATTCTACGTGTATATTTATGTAATCTTTTAACTTAATTAAGCCATTTTATTAAAGGGACTCTCCAGTGCCAGGAAAACAATCCATTTCCTGGCACTGCAGGTCCCCTCTCCCTCCCACCACCCATCCCCGGTTGCTGAAGAGGTGAAAACACCTTCATTGACTTACCTAAGACCCCCGCCGATGTCCCTCGGCGGTGGTTTCGGGTCGCCGCCGCTCCTCCCCTTCATCACGTCAGCCGGCAGGGGAAACTGATCCCGCCCGCCGGCTGAGGAGACCTAATACGCATGCGCGACAATGCCGCACATGCGCATTACAGCTCTCCATAGGAAAGCATTTTAAATGCTTTTCAATGCTTTCCTATGGGGAATTGAGCGACGCTGGAGGTCCTCACACAGCTTGAGGACATCCAGCGACGCTCTAGCACAGAAAACCTGTGCTATGAAGCGCCCTCTAGTGGCTGTCTAGTAGACAGCCACTAGAGGAGGAGTTAACCCTGCAAGGTAATTATTGCAGTTTATGAAAACTGCAGTAATTACAGTTGCAGGGTTAAGGGTAGTGGGAGTTGGCACCCACACCACTCCAATGGGCAGATGTGGTCTGGGTGCCTGGAGTGTCCCTTTAATTATAATTTGAGAGACCAGCATGACAACCCAGGCAGCAAGTCCAGAGAATTTAGTTTGCAAGTCCTAACTTTCCAAAACACCATAAAACCTGGACACAGGGGGTTCTATTGTACTTTGGAGACTTCTCTGAACACAAATATGTGTTATAAAACAGTAAAACTTATCACGACGATGATATCACCATTAAGTGTAAAAATGCAAAAAACAAATATGAATGCTATTAAAAACCACTTGACATACCCCATTTTGAATACCCTGGTTTGTCTACTTTTTTAAAATGGTATACCATGGTGGGGTTAATTTTCATTTTTGGGCTACCATACGGTCTCAAAGGCAACATCAAAGGCCCAGCAAACCAAACTGGCAAATTTTAATGGATAATTGGAAAGCCCTATATTTGGCCTCTAAGTTTCTAAAAACTCATAAAACCTGTACATGGGGGTTACTGTGGTGCTCGTGAGACATTACTGAATACAAATAGAGAAAATTTATGACAAACTTACCATAATTTTATTTTCCTGGCTATTTCTCATGGCAGCATCACTTATGGGTAGCTCCTCCCTTAGCAGTCACAGAGCAGGAATTAATAAGACTGATAGGTATAAAGAGTCCTCCCCTTACAACACAGTCCAATTATAAAGATGAAAAAATAAAAGAATGGCAATCCCTGATGCTGCCATGGGAAATAGCAGGGAAAAGAAAATTATGGTAAGTTTGTCATAAATTTTCTCTATTCCTGGCTAATCGTGGCAGCATCACTTATGGGGAATACCCAAGCTCACAGAAATATAGGGTGGGAATAAAGAAACCGAGAAAAAAACACTATACAGACACCCATGCCGCAAAGTGGGATAAAGAAACCATAGACAGAACACTCTTTCCAAAGGAGGTGGAAGGAGAGGCCACGTCCAGTTTGTAACTTTTTATGAATGTCATTGGGGAGGCTGCTCTGCAAAGATCATATGGAACCTCTGCCCAATTAGCCCATGAAGTCGACAATGCTCTGGTAGAATGTGTTCTTATCTTTATTGGAGGAGACTGACCTTTAGAGACAGATGCTATCCTGATTATTTTAGCAAAATCCAACATTTCAACGTAGATAAAAGATGCTGCCTCACCTCTCCTAGCTCCTGAAGGTAGAACGAAGAGTTGGTCAGTCTTTCTGTATGACTTAGAATGAAAAAGGTATTGAGACAGATAGTTCTTAACATCCAAACTTTGCCACCTAACGTCTTCACTAGAAGTTGGATTGGGATAGAATGATGGAAGGACCACTTCTTGAGAGGGTTGAAACTGAGAGATCACCTTAGGAAGAAACTCAGGTTTTGGTCTCAGACACACCCTATCCTGATAGATCTGTTGGCAGGAAGACATGGTAGAAAAGGCTTTAATCTCTGAAATTTTTCTTGCGGAAGTAATAGCCACCAAAAACAAAGTCTTGTAAGTCAGAAGGGTAGCATGCAAATTTTCAAGGGGAATGAACAGATCATCAGTTAGATAGCTGAGAACAAGAGGAAGGTCCCAAGGAAGGGTACCGGATCTGGAAGGAGGTGTCAACCTGAAAGCTGCCTTGAAGTATCTTGAGATCAAAGGATCCGAAGCCCATAAGATATTGCATAATGCTGAAAGAGCCGAGGACTCAACTCTAAGAGTGCTGAGGCTAAGGCCTTTGTCTAGACCTCCTTGGAGGAAATCCAGGATCTCAGTATTGCGAGGTTGCAAGAAGTCAATGTTCTTGGCCGATGCCCATTCTCTGAATATATCCCAGATTCTATGGTAGCATGAGGAAGTAGAACCCTTCCTAGACTACAAAAGGGTATTGGCCACTTCTTCCGAAAGGCCTAATTGTTGAAGTCTTCCCTTTTCAAAACCCACACCCCCAACTTGAGGTGTTTTGGATGAAGATGGGAGATTGAGTCAGCAGTCGGCCCTGAGTCAGCAGATCCTTCATTATCGGAAGAAGCAAAGGCCGTTCCTGACTCCTCATGGTTAAGATAGGAAACAATGGCCTTCGAGTCCAGATTGGGATTATGGCAATTACTTTTTTGCCTTCCGTCCAAACTTTCCACAGGCATCTGGGAATCATGGGTAGGGGAAGGAACGCATACTCTAGATCGAACGACCAAGAAAGGGATTGTTTGGACGGAGAGAGTAGAAATTCTCTACCTGACAATTCTGGTAAGTCGCCATCAAGTTGATCTGGGGTATGCCCCACTGATGGGCAATCCATGAAAAGACTGCTGGGTGAAGCCTCCATTCTCCTGGAAGAATAATCTAATTTCTGCTGAGGAAGTCTGCAGTAACACTCTCTGAACCTGGAAGATAGATTGCCTTCAGACCTTGGAGACTGTTCATGGCCACTTTAATCAAGGGAGCTAGTTCCTTCAAGAGCAATCTGCTTCTTGTGCCTCCTTGGTTGTTCACATAGCAGGCAACCACTCGGTTGTCTGTTTTGATCAGGACCCAAGATTTTTCAGTCATCAGAAGGAATTCCAAGATGGCTCTGGAAATGGCCCTTAGCTCCCTTAAATTTGAGTGTAGACGACTCTCTTCTCGGGTCCACTTTCCTTGTTTCCATGTGGAATTAAAGTGGGCACCCCATCCAAAAGAACTTGCATCTGTTGGAATAACGTTCAAAGGTGGTTCCTCTAACTGGAAGCCTTTCGCCAAATTCTTCTTGCTCCTCCACCAATTCAACCCTTTTCTTACCGGCAGGGGCAGAATTATCCTTTGCTCCCAATCTGTTTCTACTCTGTCGAATTGAAGAAGGAAGCAATTCTGAATAGGACGAAACTTCCATTGGGCCCATTTTACCAGCCCAACTGTTGATATCAAAGAACCTTTGAGACTCACGATTTCTCTCGCAGAGGCTGTTTTGACATATATTGTAGTTTTACGATTTTATCTTGGATTTTTAGGGCCCTATCTGGAGAGAGGAACACGTGCTGAGATCGTGTCTATCACTTCTCCAAGGAATATTATTTTTTTGAGAAGGATTTAGGGAGCTCTTCTCTCCGTTCATAAGCCAACCATGATTTTGAAGAATGTTCATTGTCACTAGAGTATGATGAGCCACTATCCTTTGGGATGGACCTATGATGAGGATATCGTCCAAGTAATGGAAGATTTCGATACCTCATACTCTTATGAAGGCTATTAAAAGTGACAAGAACTTTTGAGAACGTTCTTGGTGCCAAGCTGAGGCCAAACGGGAGGCCCCAGAATTGAAAGTGTCTACCTAGAGCCCAGAATCTGAGAAATTTTTACATGATCGCAGTTCATAGGGATTTGGTAGTAGGCGTCCCTCAAGTCTATAGAAGTCATCCAGTCCCCTCTTTTGATGCTTTTCAAGATGGTCTGTACGGATTCCATTTTGAACGTTCTCACATCGAGCATGGAGCTCACTCCTTTTAAGTTCAGGATTACTAAGCAAGGTTTAAACAAGAGTTAACTTACTTTCCTCCCATGCCATGTAGCTTTCTCCTCTGCTGGTCACACCTACTTCATGGAGATCATCAATTGTGATGGTCTTGGCCAACCCAATGCTTTTCCATAGAAAAGAATTGAGAAGCTAAGGCGCATGTGCAGCAAAATGTTTTTTTTCTATTTTTCCTTATGTATAACCTGAAGCTCCATTGCCTTTGTCAACTATGCCTGTACTCAACTTTTTTCAACCTCACTTTACTGTCACGGTGTTGACTCTCACGCAACACAAGTCCAGTGGGGGCCTTGGCCGTGCATGTCATTTGATGCTTCTCGGACCACTCGTTTGCAGTGATATTGTTGCAGCTTATAAATTCATGCAGGAAAGATCTGATCATACCAAGAGTTGTTTCTGATTATTTACTTCATACATTAACTGCTGGTTTGTGTATTTTTTACTTTGAATAGTTTAACAGTTTCAAACCTGTCTCTGAAGTCATGCAATCTCCCTTGTTCCTTTAATCCCAGCCAATCAGGAGCATATCGTTCATGGAGTGTGAACTGGGGATGTTTTTTTGTTGTTGTTGTGATTATCTGTTTATTTCAACAAGAGAACCTACTGTCATTTTAAATTCTCTCTTTTTTTGGGGGTCGAATACAACATATAACAGAGTAGTACAAGACACGCAGTTCTGTATCAGATAAATGTGAAACTGTGGAACTCGCAGGTTCCGTGAACATCTAAGCAGCATGTGAGACGCGCAGGTTTAAATTTTTATGGAGTTAGTTACAAGCATGTTATTTACGTCACAGGGAAATATTGCAATTACTGTATGACATCAGAAGTACAGCGTTTCATTAACCATGCTTATGCTAGGTTGTTGCCCTGGTGATCAGTTGTACGATTGTCCGTCTGGTGTCAGCTTGTGTCTTTCTCTGTGTGAGGGAGGGACACTGACTTAGTCACCCGTGGCAGCTACAAAGAAGCACGGCCTTAAAAGGGTCTCCCCTGCACGTAGGTCCAAGGGGGTGACGAGTATTTAAACAACAGGAAAAAGGGAGGGTAAGTAAGGAAAAGAAAAAAAAGGGTGCGAGCAGGGGGTGGGGTGTTTGAGGGTGCTTAGTATTTTCAGATATGAAAAGGGGGCTGCATCATAGCATTGTGTCTCAGGGTCTCCCGTCTCTCACCTCTCTATATCCCCCTCCCATTACTTCCGTGAGTTCTTCGTGAGTTTTGCTGTTCAGTCTATCGCATCTCTCTTTCACTACAGGTGGCGTCATAAGTGTTTTATTGCAATAGCGTCTTGAATTCAGCAGAGTCTGTTGACAGAAGCCACTGAGTCCATATCAGGTAAGTTTGGGACCTCTCACTGCTACGGAATATCAGGTCTTCCATGGAGTGAAGTTCTTCCATTTGTTGGAACCAAAGTTCCATCAGTGGAGCTCTCTCTTCCTTCCAAAACAAGGGCACCAGACCCTTGGTAAAATTCAGAAGAACTGGGCTTGTTTAACCCAACACTGCAAAGCTTTACAGTGTAAATCTTGAGATGTAATCTTAATTTAGCAACTGTGTGGTTTTAAGTAGATTATTTTACAATATTGGAAGTTGTATTATTATTATTAACGTAAATAAAAATTTCAGCGCTGAGTAGATAATCCCCTTAGAAATAAAAAAGGTGCATACATATGCAAAAAAAGAAAAAATCAGGCAGAGAAAAGTGTCCAAAATATATAGTTCTGTAACAAAGTCCTATAGTGAGAAAGTCCAGATAACGTTGTGATATGTAGAAACTCAAAAGCATGTAGGAATACCTTGGGAAAAAAGAAACAAAAAAAGATACATAGCGTGATACTGTATCAAAATTTATTGCCCAGAATACAAATGGAAAAAATCCCCCCCAACTTCAAAACTCTTACATTAGATAAAATTTAGTACTCATCATAGTAGAAGTAGCTGGTAAAGTTCTTTCAGAGCCGCTCGTGTTTTTCCCCCGGGGCAGCTCCTCTCCGGTGCACTCAGGAGGGCTGCTTGTGATGTCTTCTATGGAGGAACGCTAACTGAAAGTCCGGCTTCTGTAGATAACTAAAAGTGTCTACCGCAGATAAATCTTGCAGATAGACAGTAGTGGCACCCTATCAACGCGTTTCGCCCTGCTAACGAGGGCTTTTTCAAGATAGGTGCTCGGAGCATTATTCGGCAGTTTTATACTTGCCGGGTAAAACAAATTCAAATCTCTTAAGGGTATATACCCCTCTTAAAACACATGTAAAAAGAAAAACATATAAAAAAAGCTGCAATTTGTATAAACAAGAACAGAATACTTCCCAACAATAGATATAAAATACTGCACATAAAACACAATTATAAACTACTAAAAAAATAATAATAAATTTATACACAGATCCAAAACATAAAACAGTCACTATAACAGTGATTGCTATATACATGTTTATACATCTCACTCCTGAATATCAATTTCCTAACTCTTATAATATCATGGGTATTACTTGATCATGATGTGTAAATAATAATAATTACATTCTTCACAGTTGACCACAGAATATATAAATTTATCAGTAATTTTCATCTAGTTAGAAACCTAATAGCAGATAGTATCTCTAGAACTGTAAAGAGAAGAATGTGCTAACTGATATAGACTTATGGCATAATAAGCTATGTCTAATACAGTAAAAACAAGATAAGGCATCTCATAATAGTATATGTTTCTATATTATAGGAACTCCTAACATATCAATCAAAAATTATATAATTCTCTATAAAATATATATATATAGAATTCTTAATAATATCAGTACTTATAGCAATAGAACAATATAGGTCTAGGATTCCCAACCATTTGGGCATATAAATTACTACCTTACTCTGGACACTAAAAAATAGGGCAATTAACTAAATATTGTATATATGATTTACAGCATGGGCCGATATTAATGCTGATCCCATGCTATAATATATTAGCTAGTTCCAGCTCTGCATTAAGACCCGAGGGGATCAGGGTCTTAAGTGTATAGATCCAAAACATCTCCCGGTATGTTAAGGATTTGCTCAACTCACCTCCTCTCCATGGTACTTCTACCCTTTCTATACCACAATATGAGAGAAGTGTAGGATCTCCATTATGGTGTGTTCTGAAGTGATTGGAGAGGGAATGTTTCTCAAAGCCCCTTTTAATGTTGTAAACGTGCTCTCTAAGTCTAATCTTAAGTGTTCTTTTAGTTTGACCCACGTATTGGAGGCCACAAGGGCACTCCAACTTGTAGATAACTTGTTTGGTATTACATGTGATACAACTCTTAATGTTAAACATTTCTTTTGTAATCGAGGACTGAAAGGTGGAATAATTTTTCCCTCTAGAGCTTAACTTGCATATATTGCAATTTCCACATTTATAGAATCCTTTTTGGCCAGTCAAAAAATGGTTGGGTCCTATAGGCTTATTATAACTATGTACCAGCCTGTCTTGCAGAGTGGGAGCCCCCCTAAAAATTACCGTTGGTTGTATAGGTAAAAGTGTAGCTAAAGCCGGATCCTGCCGAAGCAAATGCCAATGTTTTTGTATGCTTGTTTTTATGCAATTTGCTTGTGTGCTATAGTTGAACACCAGAGGACACAAATTTTCTATGTCTTTATCTGTTTTAACTTTCTCTTGTTTGGTTTGTAACAGGGTTGCTCGTTCTATATTTTTCACTTTCTGGAGAGCTATCTCCAGTGTTTTCTCATTGTAATCCTTTTCCATAAATTGTTGTTTGACCTTTTGTGATTGTAGTTCATACACCTCTGGATCTGTGCAATTTTTTTTAACCCTTAAAAATTGACCAAATGGGATACTCGATAGCCACGATGGATAATGGCAACTCGAGGTCCAAATGTAACTATTAACGTCTACACTTTTGAAAAAAGTCTTAGACTTCAAGGTACAATATGGATCAATATAAAGAACCAAATCTAAGAAATCTATCTCCGTGGAACTGTACTTGTATGTAAATGATAGATTATATGTATTGGTATTAATGTATGCTAAAAATTCAATGAGATCTGCCTCTTTCCCCTTCCACACAAAAAAGCAGTCATCGATGTACCGTCTATAGAAGACCAGGTTCGCTCCCCACTGGTGTCCCTGCCAAACAAACTGATTTTCCCAGTGAGCCATAAAAATATTGGCGTAACTGGGAGCGAACCTGGTCCCCATAGCGGTACCGTTGGTTTGAAGATATATCTCGCTGCCATACCAAAAAAAATTGTTGTTGAGTATAAGTAATACCCATGATATTATAAGAGTTAGGAAATTGATATTCAGGAGTGAGATGTATAAACATGTATATAGCAATCACTGTTATAGTGACTGTTTTATGTTTTGGATCTGTGTATAAATTTATTATTATTTTTTTAGTAGTTTATAATTGTGTTTTATGTGCAGTATTTTATATCTATTGTTGGGAAGTATTCTGTTCTTGTTTATACAAATTGCAGCTTTTTTTATATGTTTTTCTTTTTACATGTGTTTTAAGAGGGGTATATACCCTTAAGAGATTTGAATTTGTTTTACCCGGCAAGTATAAAACTGCCGAATAATGCTCCGAGCACCTATCTTGAAAAAGCCCTCGTTAGCAGGGCGAAACGCGTTGATAGGGTGCCACTACTGTCTATCTGCAAGATTTATCTGCGGTAGACACTTTTAGTTATCTACAGAAGCCGGACTTTCAGTTAGCGTTCCTCCATAGAAGACATCACAAGCAGCCCTCCTGAGTGCACCGGAGAGGAGCTGCCCCGGGGGAAAAACACGAGCGGCTCTGAAAGAACTTTACCAGCTACTTCTACTATGATGAGTACTAAATTTTATCTAATGTAAGAGTTTTGAAGTTGGGGGGGATTTTTTCCATTTGTATTCTGGGCAATAAATTTTGATACAGTATCACGCTATGTATCTTTTTTTGTTTCTTTTTTCCCAAGGTATTCCTACATGCTTTTGAGTTTCTACATATCACAACGTTATCTGGACTTTCTCACTATAGGACTTTGTTACAGAACTATATATTTTGGACACTTTTCTCTGCCTGATTTTTTCTTTTTTTGCATATGTATGCACCTTTTTTATTTCTAAGGGGATTATCTACTCAGCGCTGAAATTTTTATTTACATTTGTTTCTTGGAATTGGGAATATTCTTTTTGTTTTAGCAGCTATTACTGTTTGAGTACATTGGGTACTATTTTTTATAGTTTTATTTTAAATATATATAGATTATTACATAGGTTTTCTACTTTGTAATACATGCGCTCTCTTTTTAATTTTTTATTTTTTATTATTATTAACGTTTTATAGTTTGACAGAATAGGTTTTTATTGGACGCCAAAAGAAAGGATATTTAGAATACATTTCAGATCAGAAAAAAGAAAAAGAGGAGAGAAAAAGAAATAAAATAACACGCATTTATAGATCAGTCTAAGGCTGGCATAGTTAGTCACCCTATGGCACTTGAGCCAAACTGTTTCATCTACTATGTTTTGTAAGAAAATACATAATTCGCCATAAAAAGATTTCCTTCATACAAGGAAGCATTTAATCCTGGACAATTCATGTCACATTTTTGAGGACCAAAAATGATTAGAACAGAAAAAATAAAATAAAATATATATATATATATATACACACACACATATATAAAAAAATATATGCACCAAAGAAAATTTCTACAAGTGAAAGTGATTAAAAAGTATTTTAATTATACACATGGTCACAATTTTGCCTTTAAAAAGATTGGGAAATGTACATAAGGCCGCTTGTAAACTTACATCGTCATTAGGCTATTGTTACAATGTCTTATGTTCACCAAAACTGACAGTATCATACATATTTTCTTTTGTATTTGAGTAGGCTATTTAAAAAAAAAAAAAAAAAAGAAACATATACACATACATATACATACATATATTATAGCCTTCTCAAATCAGATTTTTATTTTACTATGCAAAATGTACGGTGTTGATCATTACTATTAACAATTTAGACAGCTGTGGTATAAACATTAACTAATAATTTCCAGCAGTAGGTAAATACAAAGCTAGTATATATAGATTTATTTTCAAGCTGTATAAAGACTGGGTTTTAAAAAGAGAGAGAAAAAAAAAAGTTCTTGATTCAGAGAGGAATTTACATTATACAACACTATTTGCCAAGGCAATTGAGAGACCTTAATGTACACTAAAATGCAAATTGTGTGCACCCACCCCCCCGTAAGAAGAGGTAAAAGAAATTACATTTACAGCGTAAAGGTTTACAAATGTACATCTGTACAACCAAAAAAAGCAGAGCGTTCACTACAAAATGAGCAAGGCTTGTAATAAACATCAAAACTGTAAACGTACAACTATTTATTAGTTACACTTATACAACAAAAAGGATATATTTATATAAAGAAATAGGGGGGGAAAGGAAAATTAATATAAATCCTATTTGTATATTTTTCTTTTTTTTATCATGCGTAAATGGCAAGCTACCAATTGTCTCTTTGCCTCTAAACTACTTCTTACTGGCTAATTATAAGACCGCAAAAGAATCGCTATGTTGCTACTGAAAAAGTCACACCATTGTATAAGAAAGAAAAAAAAATACTTATGTGCAGTACTGAAATAAAAGCTGTGGGAAATAACCCCTTAAATCCCAGAGAATAGAGCACACAAACATTGCAATGCATACAATGCTCTTCTGGGAATTCTAAAGTCTCCAGTGTAAAGTCTGCTAAGTAAATGCTGCAGCGATTTGCAAAATGTGATGGCATCTGGAAACACGGGCTTATGGCTGCATTGTTTTATATCATTTTCTCATTCTAACAACCTGAGGTGGCGATGAAATAGCTGACAGAGTAATCAGAACTAAATTTTTAAATAAACAAGCCATTAAACAATGAGAGATGGTCAATACGAGCCATCTCACTCTTAAACAAGTGCAGAAAGAAGGTACGCTGAATTGATCCACGCTTGCACTATTTTTTAATTAAACTACTTTGCTTCAAAACCAGATGACAGCAAGTCAACTGCCTTTTCTTTTAAGGGGGAAAACAAAATACATTCAACCTTTTCTTGTTTTGTTTTACAAATATCTCTTTAGTTATTAATTGACTCAAATTCCAAAAAATATTCTAGAATAGCGATGGCAAGTCATAAACCTGCAGATCAAACATGGTTCTGTCTTATTACGACAAATTCCTGCAGTGCTAAGGAAATTCCATCTCTGCCCTAGGCTGAGCACAAGTGACCAATCTGCATATAAATAGATGTGGTGCTCAGGAACCTCTAGTTTAAATATTTGGCTTCAATTTCAACAGAAAAGCAGAAAACATCGTCCGCAAAGATTAAAAGATTAAGAAAAAAGTAAAAAGCTTCAAGGCAGGGTTGGGGGGAAAAAACAACTATATACAATTCAGTAATCCTCCCATGCCATACTTGTGAAAGACCAACCCAAACATCTAACTGGCATATTAAAATACTGAACTTTCCCTTTAAAAACTACCACTTTTTACAGAAATTTTACAAGGTATAAATTTACAAAATATGTGACAGCTTGATACAATTACATCATTTACAGGCTCTCATTTTATGCTAACTAGACTGATGGGTTGGTCTTCCACCAGAGCCGGAGAAATGGAATTGGTAACAAGGCCAAAAAGCCCAGAAGAATATTTCAAAGTGGGTCTGCAATAAATAAAAGGGATTTCATGTGTAGTTGATTAAATAACAAAACTGAATGGACATCTCTGTCTCCTGGTACATGTTTGGAGATATTCGAGGTGTGCGCTTCTTTTCCCTAGATCATTCCATTCGATGATCCCACCATAGGTCCAATGTCAGCACTCTTGATGTAGTATTTCTCCAGCTTGGCTAAAATGTGTTTCCCATACGTGTATTTACGTAAAGTTGTGATATGTGGTCGGATCTAGAGAAGTAAGCAAGTAAAAGCGTATCAGAATTCAATAACGAAGTAACTGTTTTTTCCTGTGACTTAACAGAATTGATTCTATTGTTCTAATTTGCCAGTTTTGTAACTCCAATAAGGTAAACAAAGGCTATTTGACTTTTAAAGGGACAATCCAAGACTGAGTTGGCTTATTTTTTAACGTTTTAACGTTTCATGCCATGCATGAAAATATATGCAAAAACAAATTAAAATGGGGGGACATCACATTTTATTTGCTGCAAATTTAATTATGGAGCATCTTCTACAGTAAGTCTTTACTAAACCAAGAAGTGACTTGGCCAATCATAATGCTTACTTAACTTTCTATAAGTAATGCTTTAAGCCCTCAATAAGGGTTTCTGGGAGTTAACTTGTCAGCTTTCTACTGTACACTGCTAACTTAAATACAATTCCAAGAAACCTCATTTGTGACAAGTGCAGCAGCATTTTCAGAGCAAAATAGAAAAACACTGCATGCTGGGATGGAAGGGTAAAAAAAAAAGCAAAACTATTCATGTTTAGAAGACAATTCAATCAGAATGTTAAGAAAGGTATGATAAAAATAAAAACAAAGACAGTGGGAGAGATTGCAATAGAACTACATGTTCAGAATGAGTTTTTTAGTTCTAATCCACGTGTGAAAATAATGTGTGCAGTGATTGCTATATCACCTTATGCATGATGATTTTCCGTTGGGCTGGCTCAGCCATATCGATCATCTTCTGCACTACATAATTGGCATACTGGTCTTTCATCATGGTGTATAAGGCACTGTGAGGACCGTCATTCTGGCAGCAGACCTCATCTATTAACAGTGCTCTCTCAGCCCGGGAAGAGTGAGTGACACATTTCTCTACTACATTGCTGCAGACATATGTAAAGAAGGGTTACAAATTGAAATTTGTCTAAACCATTCAAAAATACATTAAATAAAACAAATAAAAGAGGAAGGGAAGAGACCATCTTTCACTAATACTACATGTAAATAATATATTTAAAGAACTTTTGCTTCACATTTTATCATCTTTTCTGGCATATCTTATAATAACAAAAATTTAAAAAAAAGCCCACACCGGGCTGAAAGATGAAATTACAAAGTTTACAAACCCTGCCGGTAAGTAATATGCTGATAATTGCAGACTGTAGATTGCCAGGATGCAGAACACTGAAATGAAACATTTCATTCCTACATACAATACAAAAAATACAGTTTTCTACTCTTAACCAGTATAGTTAAAGTTTAAAATATTATCCCTGATTATTATACTCAGCCCATATAAAAAGACAGAGAAAAGTGTAATGTCACTTCAAGAATGAAAGAAAGAATAACAAACCTTGCAAATTTGTGCTGACTTAAAGCCAGGACCTTCCCTCTTATCTCAGACACTATTTTGCTCTTGTCTTCAGAGCGGCCATGTTCCAACACATGCTGTATAACATAATTCCCATACTGATCCTGGACAGGAAAATATATATTTATTAAACACTGAGACAACAAAAGATTTGCAAAATGGGGGGAAAGTAACCGATTCGGAGACGAATAATGCAAGAGTTAAGATTAAGCTAACGGTTTAAGCTCTGTAACCATGTTGAGCTGTAATGGTTATGGTCCTCACGCACAGACCCACAGTTAAGAGTCAAACTGTTTTTGAACAGTTTGACACTTACCTGGGTCTTGTGACTGGCCATGATCCAGACCCCTTCTGAGATATAGCTCTGGTGGAAGTTCCATTCCACTTTAGATAGATCAATTTCTTCTGTATTTTGACAGCGGGTATTAATAGCACTAACGCAGAAGTAGAAATCAAGCTTTAGTGATATCGGAACTGTGAGAGCCCAGGGGACTCCTTGTATCATAACCACTGCCCCCCCCATGCTGAAGTGGTTATAGTTACATAGCTGAAAAGAGACATGTTTATCAAGTTCAGCCTCTCTCACATTTGGTAGGTGCCAGATATCGTCTGAGTGTATTGCACAGTAAGCTGTCAATATATGATTGGTTGTCATTTACCTGGCTCTGTGTAAGTAATTTAGTGACATTTACCACTTACCTGTCAGTCTAAACAGATATGTGCAGAGGTGGAAGTTTATACTTATTAGCTGGATACATTTTGTCCAACTTTTAAAAGAATTCACCGGCAGAGCATGTCATATGACTAGAAAGAATATGATTTCCCAACAGAGCCAGGTAAGAGCCAAAGTGCTCGTTTGACACCCTGTGCAAACTGCAATAACACGGGGGGGAATTCTGGCACCCATCATAACCGCACTGAAATGGTTCTAATGCCAAAATAGTTCCACATAATATCTCAAAACCTTGACTCTACATATGGTGTCTATTCAAGTAATAAGTGACTTATTAAGATGGAAATATTTTTATTGTTATTTTCAGCTCACTACAACTAGCTAGTAACTAAACATCTAAGCTTTACTGACAACAGCAGATTGTATCTGTACCTGCACTAACTGTTCTGTAGTTTGATGTAATTCCTCCAGAATGGACATGGTCTGCTCCGACGTGCAATGTTCAAGAATACGCTGGATTACTCGGCAGCCGTATGGATGAGTGGAAAGTACATAAACCTTGAGGGGAACAATTATATTTATTCGTTACTCAAATGGTTTGGCTGAGTTGTCAATACAAGAAATTATTTTTTCCACAATCTACAGCTTGGCGTATCACTGTACATCATCTAGCAACACTATATTCCAAAACTAACCCCCTGAATCTTCCAATTTCTGTATTCAGCCTTGTCAGGAATTATCCCACACTTACAAGTAACGAACTTAAAATTATTTAACAAGGAGTTTTATATTTAGCTTTCGTTAGATTTCAGCTACAGAGTATTGTGGTACCGTGTACAATATACTAAAGGGCAAAGAACACTCACAGTATGTGTACCCATTGTATGGAAGTTTTTACCTATTCAGATCTGCATAATCATGATTATTCTATAAAACCAAACAGAAACAATGGCTTTAACAGCAGATTGACATACCTGTCCTTTGAATGCATCGATGATGAACTGAAGTGACTGTGGCTGAACACATTCAATGCACTTCTGCACAACGTGATTACCATTCTGATCCTTTACACATTTCAGTACATGACCATCCAGCTCCTTCACCATTTCACTCTGTGCAAACCAAAAACGAGGAAGAGATTAATCCCGGGTCCAATTTTATGACATACTGACATGTGTATAAGTCTAGATCTATCACAACATATGAGTAGCTACAATAAAATGTTGTATTAAAACTGTTTGACAAATGATATATTACAGAGAAAGCAATTACTGGGAGTCTGTGCACAATATACGTATAAAATTACACTTAGATAAAAGTGGAACAGGCTAATGGCAAAGTTAGAGAGGAACAAGCTAATGGCTAAACACAGATCAATTAGCAGAAATATTCTGAGTCTGAGATTATTGCTCCAAAGGTAGCACTTTACCCCAAATAGCTCAATTATCACCTTCATAAATACAGTCAACAAGTAATTACAGTCCAATTCAATTAATGTTTTAATACTTTGATTTGTTCAAGAGGATTTTATTTTGACATCTGAGTCAAATCTTTATCTCAAACTCACAAGAATTACTACATTTGCTCATGAGATTATTTTACCCTCTAATAATTTTGAGGAGGCCTTTCATTAAAGCTTTGCACCCCTTACAAAATGTCCTGCGTCACGGTCTCCCGTATCAGACATCAATGTAAATGTCTACATTAAGAAAATGTAAGTGTTTCTACTTGCCTGCTGGTCCGGGGATATAGATTCAAGGGCCTTCTGAATGACACGACATCCGTACATCTGCAGAGCCAGAGGAAGCACATGGCCACGTATGCGTGTTGCCAAAGCCAGTTTCTGGTCCATGCTGCCGAACTGAACGACAAATAGTGTTAAATGTAACACAATGCTACTACCAGCAAAAAAAACAGAATATATTAAATTTAAGAAAACCTACAGTGATTTGGCGTCCTTGGTGGTGTCTGCAATATCAGGGACTATGTAGTAGGAATTATGACCTTCCCTGCTTCCTATCAGCAAGCTGAGAGAGAGCAAGGAAGAGAGCCATATCACCAGGGGAACAGATATACCGTTTCTCCACCAGAACAAGGAAAATGAACCCCCAAACTGGAGAAATTGCATTTATATGATCATTATTATTGTGGCAGTGAAAGCAGTAAAATAATAGCATGGAATAAACTTTATTGTGAGATATTTTTAGATATTTTCTCACACTCATGCAACCTGAAGAAACAAAAAGAAAAGAAACGTACTTCAAAAAACTTCTGTATCACGTAATTTCCAAAAACATCGGTCATCAATTGATAGGCTGCCTGCAGAATTTCACTAAACACAACCTGACGCTCTGATGGAGTAGCGCGTTCTAGCTTCTGCTGGATAAACCTGGAAAGATCATAAACATTAATAAAGGCAATAATTCCAATTAGAATTGCTTAGGGAAGAGAAGAATTTTACAAAGTTAACAATCACATTAAAAATGAAATGGAACAAATTGGATTGTCAGAGGAGTGAAGAGATTCTTTTGGATTCTTGTTGGGTACTAGCCAGAGATCTCTGAAAGATGCATGATCTTTAACCTAATTAGATTTTATATGGGAACTTTTTTACATCAGTTCCCTTCTCAAACAACTACTGTTGACCACAATGAAAGTAACTTTAACAAAACCAAAACAAAGATATGTTTTCTTGTGATATGCGTTTTCTACTAAAGTGAATGGTCCTGCACGCATTCGAAAAATAAGGATAAGAAGAATAATCCAATTGGCTGGCCAAGTGTTGTCTTATCTTTTATCAATACAATATTACTCAATACGATCACCCTGCATTATGTAATCTCACCTAGATCCATGTTGGTCTTGGGAAAACTCCACTATGTGTCCTATCAGATCCCTGAGCTGCAGGTTTGGAAAACGATTGTTCCTGAAGTCCTCCAGCAGCCTACTCCGGCCCGAGGGCATGATGTCAGAGCGGTTGTAGCGCAGACGAGAGGGAGGGAAAAGCTGGCTGTTGGAACTGAAAAAGCTGGAATTGCTGGCTGCAGTGCGGTACTTTGCCTCTGCTCCTGGAGCTGCAGAGATGTAGCGTCCACTACCATTTGTGAGACCTCCTGTAGCAAGCACAACCCAGTCAATGTCTACATTCCATTCAATTGACACCGCTTAATAAAAACTATTTGAAGAAAATATTAAAGAGGTAGTCCAGATTGATTATTTGTTAATTATATAGACCATACAGCTCAAAAACATACCCACCTTTGCATTTCTTGCCCATATCCAGGCTTTGCATATCTACAGTAAGCTCAGCCCACACCAGAAATTAGGTAAGCCTTTTCAAGATGCATTATTATTTTCATTGAGCTCATACTGTAACCTACTGCCCATCAATTGTTCATGGGATCAGATGGGCAGTTCAACAGTTGGTAGCAATTAGTTTCATCAAGCAAAACCAATGGAACGGCTGTCTATGCTGATAGCAGGTGCACTGTTGGCTCCTTTCAGATTGCAGACAGCTGTACTAAATTATCTAAAAGCATCTACCCGCTATGATCAAGCATGAGTGTAGCCACTATTTAGGTTCCTTTGCAGCTTGTATAGCCTGATTGGGGAGGTGGGAATTGTTCACATCAGGGCTTGACAAATTTGCTTAGAATCTAGGAGCCAGCAAATAAAGTTAGAAACTAGGCTTTTCAATGAAAAATGCAATTCTTAAAGGGACACTATAGTCACCAGAATCAGCACAGCTTACTGTATAGTATACAGCTTAATGTAGTTGTTCTTGTGTCTATAACCTGTCCCTGCACATTTTTCAATGTAAACCCTGTCTTTTTAGAGAAAAGGCAGTATTTACATTGTTGCTTAGTAACATTTATAGTGACAGTCACTCAGACGGCCTCTAGAGTGCATCCTGGGTCAGTGCTGTACAGTGCGCAGCACCTACGTTTAACGTCTCCATGCGCTGCGTGGAGGCGCTGAATGCTCCCCATAGTAATGCATTGATTCAATTTATCTCTATGAGGAGATGCTGATTGGCACAGCATGGCGTTTTGCCACACATGCTCAATCTTCCAGGAGCCTCCCGCCCTCTCCATCGGTTGGCTGGCTGCGACCGCCCGCACTCAGCAGGCCGACAGAACGCATGCTTCTGCTCTTTATGAGCCGTCCGCCTGCACTCATAAGCAGCCGACCACCTCGGGGGCTAAATGAGCCAGCAAATCCCAGGCGCCAGGGCAAAAATCCTAGTAACCATTGCGACTTGGTGCCTGGGATTTGACGAGCCCTAGTTCACACAGTGTACAAGCAACAGAAGAAGATTAAGTATTCTTTTCATTCTGTGATATGTGTCACCAAAAGGACAGGTGTATATCTGCAGGGATGTTTGCAAATAGATGTTGCTTTAACAAATTTCATTTGAGAAGAAAAGGAGAGCAGACATCTCTGCATTATCAAGCTTTGCGGTGAGCATAGCTTGTTATAAGGCTTTGAGTGTCCTTTAAGTTTCCATTATAAGAGTGCCAACATCTACTAAAAAAGGTTTGGTCACGGTTTAAAATAAATAGCGATTGGTCACGATTTAATAAAATTCCAAACAATGAGGCTGTAGGGAAGAAGGGCAGAATGTGTGCATGTTGCAGGGAATGACAAACTAAATGATAAACAGTTTACCACTACAGGCAGAAATACCATGTATGGATTCAACAGCTAGTTTGTATATCTTCCATTTCATCCTTTAAAGGCAGACTGAGTAATCATATCATCACGTTGATATTTAAATACATAAAACAACCAAGTAATAATACAAATTGCTGATTGCATCTTTTTCAAATCCTGGCCTTTGGAAGTATTGAGTGCACAGTGACTTTTTTTTTTAAATTCGTTATGTGGTCACTGACAGGTGTTGCATTAATACAGTAACACTTCGGTAGTGGGCTTTCGCAGAAGCCTGATGTTCAAGCGCATGTTTGTTGTCAGTCAGTGTTTTTGGCTAGCAGTGTGTCCAACTTATTGGCCTTTTCGTAAAATAGGCGCCTAGACCAGAGCATGGAGCGTGCCACGTCTGCTATGGACAGCTCTCTAATGGAGTGTATTAGTGCTTGGAGTTCGTTGAACTTATGTGTGGTGTGGCTGTGTTTGTGTTGTTGTGCTGTTTTCCACAGTGTGGTTTGAAGCTCCAAGAGGTGCTTCGTTTTATTTTTGTGGGTGACTGCCTAAATGAAATGGCCCCTCAGTACTGATTTGTGAGCTGCCCAGACGGTCTTTGGGGTTATATCCCCAACGTCAGAATCTGTAATTGTCGCCCGAGTTGTGAGGAGTATATCCTCGTCATTGAGTAGGTTCGTATTGAGCTTCCAAGTCCAGTCGGAGTGATAGTGCAGTTTCTCCAGTGTGACCGCGACATCAGCGTGGTCAGACCATGTAATGCTATTGATCTCTGAGTGGATGAGTATAGCCATGCCTGCGCCATTAAGGAGAATATTATCGATTCTGGAGTATGTGTTGTGTGGTGCAGAGTAGTACGAGTAGTCCGCCGTGTGTTGGAGTCTCCATGCGTCGAGCAATCCTGTGTGTTGGAGGAATGCATGCATTAGTTTGTCTTGTCCCCCCTGCCCTGTGAGCGTTGTGTCCCTGGTTTAGAGCTTCTATCTTGTGTCGGGCAGGGAACAGCTTTAAAATCCCCCCCTACTACTAGTATGCCTCCTTGGAGGGTGGATAGTAGGGTTTCCATGTAGTCCCAGAAATTGTGATCTGGGTCGTTGGGGGCATAAATGTTAACTAGGTGTAGTTTTTGCTCACTTGTGCTGTTAATTAGAACTTCCTTCCCTAACTCCTAAAAGCTTCTGCAGACGATGATCTGCTCTTTTTTGCTAGTATGAACTTCATATTTAGTGCTGCACATTCTCCAATCAAATGCCGGTCAAAGAAATGCAGAAAGGATGAACTAAGCATGCGCAGTAGACCAATTCACTGCTTCTCATGTAGATGCCTGGATCATTAGCAGGAATTTGACAGGGCTGCATGTGCTCAAGTGCACACACCCATCACTGCTTGTGCAATCCTGGCAAAGCATCTGCAAGTCCTAAAGACAACATTCAGCATTGGAACATTGCGAACTGACGGTGCAAGATATGCGTCATACTGCCTATAGATTTCAAAGTAATGCATGGTGTTTGAGAGAGAAGCCAACAAAAGACAGAGTTTGCATCTTTTGAAGATTCAACAAGGTTCCTGAACGGGTTTATTTATACACCCAACCTTTATTGATTGCTCAAAATGTAAAAGAATTCTGTAGTATGGAGATTTTCCAGAGACCTGGCTTATTCGGTGAACTGGTGATAGGGGAAGTAGCAAGGTAAGTTAACATTCTGTCATGGTGTTGTGGAAGGCAGGATTGCCATTAGAATTCTTGTACAAAATCATAGTCTATGGGTCCCATGAAGAGCTCACAAAAACACTCATGGACATGCATTCCAAGACAAACAGAAATACACAGTCTGACACATACAAGCATGCACACTTATAGACACAAAAAAGATGATATACACTACCAAACACACACAGGTAGAATTAAATGTATTGTTCACACCTCTCAAACATATTTGTAAAGCATAGGAGATAAGTTAATATTATATTAAAAAAAATCTGTATGCTGGACAGGTGTCCCTAACCTTGCTCTAAACCCCAATTCAAAAATTGTTACAAACACTGACTTCCATGGGCTATCTACATAGGAGACTAAGTACCATAAAACCAGCAACAATGAAGTATTATTTATTCACCTGGTTCCCTCCCATACCACCGAAACATGGCTTTCTAAAGCCTTCTGACTCTGCCACACCACCTCCATTAGGAAAGGCAGCACATTTTACCCCTTCTACCAAAGAGCAACACATTACTAATATTTGAGGCAGATGGAGCACCCAGTACGTAGGATGATGCACAGTGAACAAGCTCTTGGGCCTAAAATCAGAAACCATACACAATCTCCAAAAGCAAGCTGTAATGGGATCTTTGGACTCAACTAAACTCTGGAATGCAGACACCATCAGAATTAAGTATCTCTTAGTGTTTGTATTCCCGACACTATAGGTTTAAAAACACTGTTTCGGTATCCGGCCCCTCTTGCTCCCGATAAAAAGGTGTTAAACTCACCTTATTTCCAGGGCCAAGCGTGTCTGCCCCACCTCCTTCTCCACAGGAAAGCATTGTAAAGCTATTGTGCATGCAATGCAAAATGTTGCGTCAATCAGCATTTCCTCATATAGATGTACTGAATCAATGCATCTCTATAAGGAACGCTCAGTGGCTGCCACTAGAGGTGTACCTGGGCAACAATGTAAACATTGCCTTTTCTTCCCCCCCCCCCCCCTTTTTTTTTTACACTCTACATACATAACATGACAAGTTGTTTTGTAATATAGGATTGTACAACAGCCCAATGAATATGTGCTGAGAAGAAAAAACTTTAAACGACTAAGTGGCTTTATTGGAAAGGCTGTGGACTGTGAGGTTTAAAGGGAAACTCCAGTGCCAGGAAAACAATCCGTTTTCCTGGCACTGCAGGTCCCCTCTCCCTCCCACCCCCCAATCCCCGGTTGCTGAAGGGGTGAAAACCCCTTCAGTCACTTACCAGAGGCAGTGACGATGTCCCACGTCGCTGCTTCTTCCTCCGCGCCGCTCCTCCCTCTGATTGCGTCGACCGGTGGGCGAGACTGATCCCGCCCACCGGCCCGGGGAGACCTAATGCGCATGCGCGTTAGCGCTCCTCATAGGAAAGCACTGAAAATGCATTTCAATGCTTTCCTATGGGGATATGAGCGACGCTGGAGGTCCTCACACAGTGTGAGGACGTCCAGCGACGCTCTAGCACAGGATTCCTGTTCTAGAAACCAGGAAGTGCCCTCTAGTGGCTGTGTAGTAGATAGCCACTAGAGGTGGAGTTAACCCTGCAAGGTAATTATTGCAGTTCATTAAAAAACTGCAATAATTACACTTGCAGGGTTAAGAGTAGTGGGAGTTGGCACCCAGACCACTCCAATGGGCAGAAGTGGTCTGGGTGCCTGGAGTGTCCCTTTAAGTTGAATTGTATTTACATCCATAAACTTATGGATAGAGGAATACTATTGACAATTGACTCCTGGGCTGTATTGTTGCGGTGGAAGGACTGTCTGCTTCACTAGAAAAGGTGGCTGGGGACCGCAGTACATGTATCTAATGATACACAAAGCTAATGGCTGTCAGGATGTAGCATGACTCATATCCAAGCAGCCCGTACTCTGTGCGTTGAGGAATGAAAAGTCAAGGGGACAATCTGCAAACCGGCTGCTGGTAATGTAAAATGGTATGGAGATGTATAGTGTGTGGGTCAGTTGTAGCTTGTGTATAAAGGGGTCAGTGTGTGTGTTAGTTTGTCTATGTGTCCGTAAGGAGTCTGTGTATGGATCACAGAGTGTGTTTGTGGGTCAGTGTATGGGCCAGTGATCGTGTCAAACAAATTGTATATGCAAGTTAGCGAGGACATGGTTTGATTAAACAAATTGAACAATTTACACTTTAATTTATATGTAAACATTATAAATAAATAAAAATTCTTATCAATGCATAAAACACTAGACTAAAAAAATAAATTCTTAATCACATTACTTTAAAAATACAGCAAACACACTCCACACACCGTACATACAGCAAGTGCACAGCACATACACATTACATACAGGCAGTGCACCACACACACGTCATATACAGCCAACACATACACACCCACAACCACACATTACATGCAGCCAGCACACATACTAAGACAAAGGGAGAGACTACACTTTTTTGCAAAATAAATGGAAAGTTTTTGCCAAATAAATCCAAAAGTCAAAATTGAAGCAAAAATACCCATGCTCTAACTATAGCAAAGTTAAAAAATATTTCCAGACCAGCTATTTTTGCCTTTATTATTTCATTCAGATTTAATTTGTGAAAATTAGTGAATGTCCACAGCTTTAGGCAAGGGCCCCCACAATCTTTGATATTATTTTGTGTCAGGACAAGTAAACTGGGTTACCACTTCTGTCCCTTGTACAAGACCATTTGAACAAAAATCCACAACCCGACTGTGCGTAAACAATTAGAAGAAATACATGTAAACGGCAGAGGAGCAGTTTATCATGTTGTAGACACACAGCCAAAACCAAAGGATGTCAACAGCAACTGTGCATATACAGTATGCAAACGTATGGACCAAATTACAAAAAAATACTAGAAACTATTGGACAGATCACAAATATTCCCTATGATTTAGTTGCAGAGTTCTGTAACAAAGTATTATTGTCAAATGAGATGATCTTGTACCAGAGTTATAGAAAAGGTTTCGGTGGATATTTTCACAGGGCACCAACTAATCCTTGGTGAAGGAAGTGGTTTGGCTTGGGTGTCTTGGAATACCACTGGGACTGGTTTACTTTTAATTAAGTGTTCTTGCATAGCAAGACCACTTAATGTTATCTCACATATATATTATTCTTATTATAGCCAAATTTACCACCCTAACCCCTCCCACAGTTTTTACACTACATAGACAGTAATAAACCGAAACGTGCAGATTGTTTCCGATTGGATTGCTATTACTTTGTGGAACGTTTCGCCAAATGGTTCACGGAATATCGTCGTTTTTGTGGCAAAATTGGTCCCATAGGAATGAATGGCAAAATGTTCAAAACTAGAGTGGGAGCTGGCAAAAGCTGACAAATCAGGACATGATTTCTAAACTGCCACCACTCCCTCATTTTAAAGCCCACCTACACAAATCTTATATCAAAACGTTCAGCTATCCCTGCTGTCACTAAACACAGCTAAGCCATAGTCCTGATAGTTTTCACAATGTGACCATTTGTTTGCAACTCACGCCGTCCATTGACATTCATTGAAACTCCACTCTAGCCACCTAAAATTTGAAGGGCAATTTCTAAACTGCGACTATGCCTTCATTTTTAATATTTCAGAGACATACTATGCAAAATGTATGTCTGGGTCTTGTGATTCTCACAATATAAAGCTCTTTGCTGTAGGATGGCAACCGCCAAAATACTCTGACCTGTGCCAGGCTGGAGCAGCAAGTGATGTCATAGACAGGGCCTTTTGTACACCTGCTAATGTTTTTATAAATGTATGTTTTAATATAACTGTGAAGCACTTTGGGCAACAACGTTGCAATTAAATGTACTATATAAATAAATAATAACAGTTACTCCGCCCACTCCAGTTGTAGACTACTGGTGGAGGCAAGAACACTTCACACAATTTCCCCAGAAATTGTAGCTTTTCTAGTTATGTATTAATTAGAGTGAAGAGACAGCTTACCCACTCAGATCCAGCCAAATGCTTTAAAACGACCTAGGAAAACCACGCGAAGGAAACTAAAAGTTTGCAGGGTCAATTATTCTTATTGAGCGGAACATATTCCTAGCTGCAATTTCTATTATATAATATTTAGCATAGGAAACTGTACATTTAGCTTTAACTACTTTCCAAGCATGTTTTAGGGCTCAGTATTTACTCATTACCCAAATTAATTGTATTCATTTACTTGACAACATAAGGAAGAAAAGGCAGAGGGAAACTTGCTGAGAAACAAACCTAAAAACGTAAACCTACAGCTTCAATTATTATACTCAACTTAATATAACTGAAAAGGCTGTAACAGAAGGACATTAAAGTGAGTAAGTAGCTCTTAATACAATGCACAGATATAGACAAAGACACTCCTTCCACCACTGAAAGGGGACAGCGGTCACTAAAACACCATGTTTATAAAAAAAAAAAATATATATATATATTTTATAAAAACCAAAAACATTTCCATTCTCATGTTAACCCCCGACACCTGTAAATTAGAATATGTGCACAAACATGGACAATTCCACAAAGGAAAACAAACATCTATAACAAATGCAAAATGGTAAACCAACAAATAAAATAAAATCACAGCCACAATCACAAAAACACACACACGAAACACACAAATAAAAAGTTTGCTTTACCTAAATGCAAACTGGATGAAGATCCATGTGATGAAAGGGATGGCGGTGGCGTTAGTGAATGTCCTGGCGTTTGGCTTGGTAGAGGCATGCCTATTGGACTCGGAGAGGAGGAAAATCCCAGGCTATTGTAAAATGGCTGCCCTATGGATGCTAGGCTGCCGCTAGACCTTTTGTACAAGTCAAAGCTAGCAGACAGGGAATCTCTCCTTGAGCCACTACTACCTGCGGAATTGCCAACTGAAGAAATAAAATAAAACAAACAAAATCATAATTAAAAACACACAGTGTTAAATGAAGAAACACTCCAAAACTACGCAGACATCAACATAAAATTAAAGTATGATAACAGCAACTGCCCCTTGGGGAAAAAATGTAATTAACTTTTTTCCTTTAAGTTGCAAATTTTGTTCATACAAGTTTCCATAAGGAAAACCCCAGAAATTAATAAATTCTATATATTTATTAATCAAATTTACAAATTCTGAATTTAAATTAAAAATAAATAAATCTAACATTAATAGGTGTTAGGTGCAGTATTAGTGCACCCTAACCAATACAGCCCATTGTAGTGGTTATGGTGCCAGGATTGCCTTGGCTTCCTGCCATGGCTGTTGCACTCAGTCAATGGATTGTCTTAAACAAGGGTAGCCTTAACACCAATGAAATACTGAATGCCTGCATAAGTTATTTGAAAAGAGGATGCCAAACAGGTAGTGCCTGGGTGACACAGGTAAGTATCAAACCATACTGAAATGGTAAGACTACTTACTGTGAGAGGAAGTCAGGGAACTAATGACACTGGGTTTTAGGAGACTGGTGTTCAGACTACCCCTTTCCTTCATCCATGTGTATCAAAATAAGTTTTTAAGGACTTAGTTTTACTTGATTAGGCAATTTTACTTTGTGAAGATAGACTTTTCTTTTAAAGGAAAGAGGCACAAATGAAATTCAGTGGTTTACATAAAGTGAAATAAACATTGCATGTGCATTCTTTGAACACAAATTTATGTTTTAAGTAATATTTCTAATGTGATACCTGCGTATTAAAACACACACACAGAGAGAATAATTTTAGGGCTTGCTTGTATTACCTACTATAAGAAATTCCATATTTAAGAGAAATAATCAGGTTCACAGATATAGAAGAAAAGCAAAACAAACACATTGGACATCAAAGCTGTATTTCAGAACCTTTTTGTGTGTTCTGTGCCAAACCAAAAAAACAGAAAAAAACTAAATTAAATCATGAAGAGAGCAAAATGTTGGCAGAGACAAACGACTAAATGGGAGTTGTAAGCCATGTAGACTCAATCTGAGCCAACCGCTACAGATCAGGATTTAGCATCAAGTCATTAGGGAGATAACATCCATTTAGAGCCATTAATATTAAGATCAGTAATTAGGAACAGAGATTGGCACCACAGGGTATGTATATTTATCTTAGCACTCATTAGGATAAGCTGGAATGAAAAGTTATGTTCAAATATAACTTTCTGAAATGAAAGAAGCATTAAAGGGACACTACAGTCACCCAGACTACTTCAGCTCAATGAAGTGGTCTGGGTGCCAGGTCCCTTAGGTTTTAACCATTCAGATGAAAACATTTGGGGTTAAGCCAGCCTCCAATGGCTTTCTTCCGGACAGCCACCAGAGGCGCATCTGCGATGCTGAAGGCATATTATGCCTCCATCATGCAGAGCGTCCATAGGAAAGCATTGAGAAATGCTTTCCTATGGACACTTTGAATGCACGCGCGGCACTTGCCGCGCAATCGGCTCCGCTGACGTCGGCGGGGGAGGAGAGGTCACCAGTGCCGAGGGAGCCAGCCGATGGAAAAAGGTAAGCTGCTGAAGGCATTTTAACCCCTTCAGCGCCACGGGACGGGGACCCTGAGGGTGGGGGCTATAGTGATCCTTTAAACTATTTGTAGTTGTCGATAAAGATAGCAACAACTATGGCAACATTTACACTGGCCCTGCAACACCAAAAATACCTATATTTTAAACTTGGCAAAATAGCAACTTGTTTAGAATACTATTTTAGGGAATATTCAGTTTAATGTACAGAAAAAGTTGCAAGTGCGAGTTTCAATTCAAACCTACTTACATAACCAAACATGCCTCTGCAACAAAATAAACAGCACTAGCTAAATGAAAATACTACAGTAGAAAAAATGTATGTAAAATAGGAGAGATTGAACTAATGTCAGTGGATGGATATGACAATCTAGCAAGCCTACACAATTAGCTAGAATAGTCTCCACTAGTGATGTTCCGAACGGTTCGCCACGGACTCATCATTGAGTAAACTTTGACCCTGTACCTCACAGTCAGCAGACCCTCCCTCCCACACCCTCCCACCTCCTGGACAGCTCACTAAGAATGCAGCTTCACAATGAATGTAAAATGGATGCTGTCCAGGAGGTGGGAGGGAGGGTCTGCTGCTGATTGGCTGGAATGTGTCTGCTGACTGTGAGGTACAGGGTCAAAGTTTACTCAATGATGAGTCCGTGGCGAACTGTTCGGCGAACCGTTCGGGACATCACTAGTCTCCACCCATCTACATCTAACCTATGGCACAAGCTTATAAATATGTTCATGCAGCTAGAACCATAGATTAGACGTGTGAAGATAAACAAAACAAGCCGTGCCTGTTTGAGTCTAACATACCAAGGCATATGCCTGGCACAGAATTTCATCACAAGGTAATGGGAGGAAAAATACTCCCCCCAACAACAACTACATATTCTTTAAAACGTCTAACTGTCAAGTAACATATGGGTTTTCTTTCGCCTTGGTTAAAATAAAACATTACAAGGGCATGGCTAAAGAAAAATATATCTAAAAAAAATATATAGACTGGTTCACAAGACTACTGTCAAACAAATACAACCACTGATTATTTACATCAGGTCATTCAATGTTATACTTTGGTATAAATAAATCTCTATGTCAAATATTAACAACAAAGAAAAACAAAGAAACTGAAATTAAAGGACCACTATAGTCACCCAGACCACTTCAGCTCAATGAAGTGGTCTGGGTGGCAGGTCCCCCAGGTTTTAACCCTTCAGATGTAAACATAGTAGTTTTAGAGAACGAGCTATGTTTACATAGCAGGGTTAATCTCTGCGACGCTGAATGTGAAAATTGCATTCAGCATGCAGAATGTCCATAGGAAAGCATTGAGAAATGCTTTTCTATGGCGCGCTTGCCGCGCATGCACATTCCACTCCACTCGGGAGCTGACGTCGGAGGGGGAGGAGAGGTCACCAGCGCCGAGGAAGCCAGGTGCTGGATTAAAGTAAGTAGCTGAAGGGGTTTTAACCCCTTCAACCTGGTGGGAGGGGGGCCCTAAGGGCTATATAGGGTCAGGAAAACGAGTTTGTTTTCCTGACACTATAGTGATCCTTCAAATTAAGCAGAAAAGAACAGTATGTCTAACTGTTGCATGCAAAGGTAGTTATCTAATAAAATAATGGCCGATCTGGCAGACGTCTAAACTGATTATTGCCCCCAAAAAGCTAATGAAAAGTTGGGCCATCTCTGTTGCCATGAGAAGCAGAAGCCAAAAATTATTCTATCGCAATATATGTGTGTTAAAGTGAACCTCTTAAAGGAACACTCATGTTAGTATTCCTGACCCCCCTAGTGTTAAAAATGCTATTTAGGTACCGGCCCCTCCTTACCCCACTTAAAACAGATGTTAACACAAAAAAAAAAAAAAAATTGCCGCCCCAGATCCGCCTCCTTGGCTGAGATCATCAGAATTGATGATCTCAGCAAATCAAATGCTTTGCCGAAGGAAAGTATAGGGAGGGTAATACGCACGCACGGCAAAACGCAGAGTTGGCCAATCAGCATCACTTCATAGAGATGGATTGACTTCCTCCGTTGCTGCATGGCCTGGTGGATGTTACTCTTCTTCTAACACCTACATCCTGGCTGTCCTCCGCTCCTCTTCTTTGATTTGCCCTGCTTGAAACGCATCCCCAAGCAGGGCAAACCTCCTCATCGTTGCCACCCTGTGAACAGAGGGATGTCATGCCACTCCATTCCTATACTTCTAGCACTGGCTAAGGAGTTTCCATGGCAACCACAGAGCATGTGCTGTGGTTGCTAAATGAGGAGAGCAGAGGGACCTTCTGTGGGAGGTCTTTTCTGTTCTCCCTTGGCACACAGAGGCATTTATTAACAGGTGAGAGAAAAAACTATTTTTAAAACTGCAAGCATAATGTATAGATAATATCTTATGCTCAATCTAATGTGCTTAAGTTGTTTGAGGCTTGACAAGTGCCCTTTAAATAAATAAATGCCATTCGAGGAAAGAAGAGAAACCTCTAATAGGCTATTTCCCAATGAAGAGACTGTTATTCTCATTCAGTGAAAAACAGCAACTTTTGCAAGCTCTTATGATATGCCCCAATAGACATGCATGAAAAATGCATGCATATGTAGACATTTGGGGTATCTACTACATAGTGAAATGTACTTGTTTAAAGTGCCCCTTTAAGCACCATAGTCAATATAGAGCTCTGCAGTGGTTATGTTGCCAGGGGACCCTGTAAGGAAAACAGGTAAGTGCCTAACCATTCAAAAATAGCCAACAGAGGGACAGCACTAAGGGGATTCCTTGCACCATATTTGCTATGGTACTTAAACTTATTTGCAAATAAAATGGCTACCTCAAAAACCAGACGCTGGAAGTAGCATGAGAAAGCACATAATCACGTAAGAAGTAAATAGTCAGTTTAATATGCGGTTTAAAATTTAGTCAGATGATAGGGGGGAAAGCTGCCTTGTCAATATCAAACAGAACTCGCCAATGGCAAACCAAAGGGGACTGAGAGGATACATACTACTTTGAGGACAAATGTGCTCAGAAAGAAAAAGGAATGAAAGAAGAGGGAATAAGTATGGGTTTTTGCAGGAAATCACACTCTTTGGAAATGAAACGGTAAGTTCTTAACTCCAATTTAGATTTGTCTAGTTCAGCTTACTGGTTTGGTAGTATACCTGATGAATTAAATCCCCCAAAAGCAGATCCAATGGCTGCACCCAAGGAGTTGTTGCTGCCAAATCCATGAGACCCATTTCCAGGCTGCCCCTGCCCATGCGAGAACAGGGAGCTGCTCTGACTGTTGTTAGTCAGGGCATTGTTCCCATAGAAAGAGTTGGAGTGGAGATTGGCATTCTGCTGCTGCTGCTGTTGCTGTTGCTGCTGCTGCTGGCTCATAGGTCGGAAGATATTGTTTGTGGCTCCTGTAAGGCTGTTAGCACCAGAAGCCGATGCTGCAGCAGCTGTAAAACAAAAGGTATTGAGCCACAATGTCACAGAGTGAATACAAAAAAACTTTTCAATGGAAAAAGACAAGAAAACGTATACACAAGACTTATTGCCAATTACACCAAACCTGCTGGAATTTTTGTGAACATATGTCCAGGTTTGTAAGTTAGATCTAAGGTAATGCGCAGTGTACTTTATGTTTGAGGAAAAGCAAGAAGTAGATGATATTAACAGTCTCCTTTTTTTTCTTCCAACATTCATTTTAAAATGAGACCAAAGTAACTTAATAATTTTATTATGTAAAGAACAGGACAATTTTGTTTACAAAAGCATTTTAACTGTATTAGTTTATCTGTCTTTTGTGGTTAGAACACATTATCTGACGTGCTGCAAATAAATATGTTTAGAACTGATACAGAACACAGTTAAAGGAACAGCACAAAGTTAAAGGGCGGCTATGCTGTTAGGTCCTCCCACCTTCGATCCCTATTGGTGGGGAGCTTCAGATTACACCCCATTGGATACATGTTTGGGCACTAGATCTTTTAAAAGGAATGTGGAGTCAGACACTTTTTGTCTGCTCATGCCCTTGAGAAAGGCGTTTTCCTCGCCGAAACGCGCGTCGGACTTCAATATACACCTTTTGATTTTCAGCTATTTTTGGTGCGTGCTGCGCTTTATTAGGGGATTCTTTTGCCGACTGAATCCTTTATTTATTTTACAGCTTCATGCACCTTTATACTCTCTATAGCAATAGTTTTTCTTCTATTTCCTACTTTCATTTCATAATTTTTCCTCTCACTGTCCTTTCGATTTACCCATCTTCCAAAGCCCTGGTTTAGTATATTTATGAGATTTTGTTATCTCAGTATTCCGATTGGAATTAGAGGGACTAGTATGTATTTTTTCTAGAGAGATTTTTTTGTCACCCAATTAGATATTAGACACTCCATTCTATTTTATATTTGGGGATGCTGGAATATAGCTGATTCTACTCTGTGATTGCTATTCATAGGGATATTCTTATATATCTCTTTTGTTTAGACCTAGCATTACTTTTTACTTTGCAACTTTCTCTCAATAGAATATACTTTGTCACATTTTTGGACAGTATATTGTTACTATGTTGCACTGTGTATGATTAGTTCTAATCTATCCACACTAATTGGTGTCTAGCAATCCAGCACTGTGTATACAGTGTTTTTATTAGGTTTTTATTAGTTTTTAGATATTTTTCTATTCTAATAAAAGTTTATTATAATTTTTTGTGTGCTATATACTTTATTACAGCATTATATCTGTACTGCTCTAACTAAGGGATATTGGTTTTGATGGAATTAGCTTCCCCTGCCTCTGGAGGAGCTTTTTTCCTCATTTTCTGTAGGTGATTTTAAGCAAAGTTATATAATTGTGTGTGCGCTGTTCCTTTAACTGTATTTTGTAAATGTTTTGGTCTTTATGGCAGCACCACTGCTTGGAAATTGATGTTCTGGATGTGCCCCCAATTCCCATTTTTTCTGTGCAGAAAAACGTGTATAAGGTATAAGACGGATTAGCCAACATATATTAAAACTGCAAAAAAAAAAAAAAATCTAAAATAAGTTTAATGTCCTACTATACAAAATTTGTGGATTTTGACTATATTCAATATGGTTTATTGCACTATATTCAAGCTACTGGGTGACTACCGATCTACAAAGCTCACTATTTTAAGACATGTCTAATATAATAGAACGGTTCTATATGCACTATTATGGAGCAATTTAACCCTGCCTGCATTCTGTGCTGTGAATGATGACTTTTTTTTTTTTTATTTATAAAAGAGAAAGATTATTGGGCTTGACTGTATTTTATATTGCCCAGGATTTGACATGACTATTTCCCTTTTCCAGCAGAGTAGAATTACAAAGAGCACGTGGTGATATACAGAATATAATTATTACAGGAAACACATTATTCTCTTCAGAAACAAACCTGCTTGTGCTGCTGCAGGACTGATGAGAACGGGTGCAGATGCCACTAATCGCACTTGGGCGGCAAGTCCAGCTCTTGCTCCAGGACCCATCACCAATGCACCAGTCTGATCGTAGTAGGCCGTGGGTGTGAGTACTTGATAGCCTAGGCAATTATAACAGCAGTATTCAACACACATCAAAGAAAACACAGACGTGTCCATTGGACAAACACATGTCTTGACTGAATTGAAACTCAGACAGACACACTTTGGTTCTGATACAGATCTTTAAAAGTTATAATAAACATACTTTCCTTCTGCTACAGTAAAATATTTACTTTAAGAACTATAAACATTTCAGCTTGTTTCGTCAAAGTTTCTCATTTAAAAAAAAACAAACAAAAAAAAAAAACCTTGTTCAAGGGTAGAGAATGTAAAAGTGAACCAATCCTAACAAGAATAAGTAGGATTATAACCAGTGACCAGTATGTAACTATATAGTTTGTCAATTGTTTCATCGATGGTCATTTCTGATTTTTGACTACATTATTTATAATGAGAGATTAGAAGAATTACTTTTCTATATCCGGGAACAGATAAAAGCCAACCAATCTTTGTAGCACAATCCACCTACCTGACATGTTGGTAGTGGCAAGGCCTTGTCCGAAAGCCATAGCAGAGTTTGCAGCTGCAGCAAGGGACTCTGCCTGCTGTCCTTGTTGGCCCTGATTTGGTGTGAGCGGGCGCTGATTAGCGGCAGCACGCATAACCTGTGGATAGAACATTGCTGAATAGATTGCTGTGCTTTGCAGTCTGCCACCATAACCTTCAGTCTGAAATGAAACAAACCACCAACATAAACAGAAATTCTAAACAACTTTTATAGCATTTCCAGTTTGTGCCATCTTCCTTTCCAGGATGAGAATCCCAAGCAGCAGCTCTTACGAAATGGAAAGCTGAAAAAAACCTCTACAATTCTGTTACTGCTAATAAAAATAAAAATAACTAACGCACTTTGTAAAACATTCCCATTGTCTCTTTGTTATTGAACTCAGTGTATTTATATTACAAGTTCCACGATAGAACTTGATAAGATAATATAGAGGGCATTTATGGCACCTAAACTTTTTAGTTTCTTGTGGAGCTGGAAAACTTGCAGCTGGAATGGAAGTGTTTGTTACCCTCTGCAAGCGTCAGACTGGCAGGCCCCATTATGGGTAATGGCCAAACGTACAGGAGAAGAGGATTTACGGTTATTGCAAACCTATCATCTTGAATACCTGCTGCTGTCCCTGTGTAGCCTGTGATGCTGCTTGCTGGTTATTTCCATTTGTGGCTGACGCAGCAACTGCTGCTGCTTGCTGCTGAAATAAACCTGCTGGATACACTCCCCAAGGAACGCCATAATATTGTGGAGGAACGACTGTTGGACCTAAAAAAACAAAAAAATAATTAAGGAAAATATAGCCAAACTAAAATCTATATACCGTATATACTCGAGCATAAGTCGAGTTTTTCGGCACATTTTTTGTGCTGAAAACCCCCCCACTCGACTTATACTCGAGTCAGTGTCTGTATTATGGCAACTTACATTGCCATAATACAGACCAGGACCGCCGGGCTCATTACGGCGGTCCTGTTGGGAACTGGCAGCGAGCTGTTACCTACCTTTACAGCAGCTCCAGTCAGCTCCCTTCTCCTCTGCTCCGTTCAGCTCCGCGTGGCACGCATACCCACAAGACTTACAGTGGAGCTGACCGGAATGCAGGAGAAGGGAGCTGACAGGAGCTGCAGGAAAGGTAAGTTACAGCTCGCTGCCAGCCCCCCTCCTGCACAGTACACACCACTGGACCACCAGGGAATACTATAACCCCCCTCCCTGGCCAGTTAACAAGCATGGAGGGGGGACAAAAAATATACATAATATTAAAAATATTTTAAACAAAAATGTAATATTAAAATAATAAAAAAATTTTTTATTTTTTTTTAAATGTCCACTCCCCCACCAAGGTTACATACTCTGCATTACATACACACACTGCATTATATATACACACACACACACACACACACTGCATTCATACACACACACATACACTCTGCATTATATACACACACATACACTGCATTCATTATATACACACACTGTAAATAAATATTCAATTAAAATAATTATTTGGGGATCTAATTTTATTTAGAAATTTACCAGTAGCTGCTGCATTTCCCACCCTAGTCTTATACTCGAGTCAATAAGTTTTCCCAGTTTTTTGGGGTAAAATTAGGGGTCTCGACTTATATTCGAGTATATACGGTAAATGGATTGTCTACACTCTGTTTAATATAAAGAAGGGATTGTCTGTATCATTCTTTGAGCAATACAGTCATTTCTGGTAAGCTTTGTGAGATTTATTCAGCATGGTATTAAAGGGACACTATAGTCACCAAAACAGCTACAGCTACAGCATTTATTTTGGTGAGTAGAATTATTCCCTTTAGGCTTTTTGCAGAAAACACTTTTTTTTTTCTCGCAGAGAAAATGCAGTGTTTACATTACAGCCCAGTGATAACTCCACTGGGCACTCATTATATGGCTACTAGAAGTGCTTCCTGGGGCAGTGCTGCATAGTGAGCAGCACGGACATTCAGTGTCTCCACCCTCTGCATGCAGACATTGAACTTTCCTCATAGAGATGCACTGATTCAATTAAATTTCTATGAGGAGATGCTGATTGGCCATGGCGGTATTTGACTTGTGCTGGCTCTGCTTCTGATATGCCTCCTTTACAGTCTCAGCCAATCCAATGGGAAAGCATTGTGATTGGCTCACATAATCCCTTTTGATGATGTCAGCCAAGAAAACAGAACAGGGGCAGAGGCAGCAGCTGCAGACTTGAATACGAGTAAAATACAAGTAAGATTTTACTATATTTAGGGAGACAAGAGATGCCAGGGGGGCTCGATGGTGGTTTTGACATGTTTGTGTTCCTAACCTTATAGTGTTCCTTTAACTAAACTACTTGTACTAGGTATATTGAAACACAAAAGAATTAAAGTTATGTCTATACTTTAAAGAGTATAAAAAGTAATCTCTAAATAATCCGTATGTAAACAGACTAGGAATTGTGGAGTTTGTGGAGGAAGTCTTCTAATCTATATACGTCACATACATTATGCCATCACAGTGTTTAGCGAATAGATATTGTGTGGTTGACAGATTCCCTTTAGAACGCAGATGGAATTTTTCAGTATACCACAAACCTGCTAATGTTGCTGCAGCAGCCAGACCTGCGGCTGTATAAGGATCAGTTCCCGGATGAGCGGTGCTGATGATGTAAGGATTTGGCATAAAGGCAGCTGGAGCAAGGCCTGCTGAAAACATACCTGCTGTAAAGAAAATAAACCATTTCAAATATTTAGCTTGCTACCACTCTTATGTGCAGGCTAATGTAGGTGTTGCTTTTATCACTCTAGTTTTGGATTAAGCATTTTTAATCCTGACTCTTCAAACCCATGCCAAACTGTCAGACATACCAACACCTGGCATCTAAAAAATATATATTCAAATCAACAACAAAACAGAATTCTGATGGTCACATTTCACAGAGTAAAAATCCATTTCACTGATGTTACAAGAAAAGCTAAATTAAAAAAAACAAAAAATCTAACAACAACAAAAGGACAATGGCTGCCTCATTAACAGATGGTAGATTTAGCGTGATCCTAGAAAAATATTTGACCCAGGAGGCACTCTGACCTCAAATAATTAAACCATTCTTGAATGGTTTAACCCCAAAATTGTCTCCAGCACCAATCTCCACTCCACCTCTGGTGTGGTTATTGCAAAAAATTAATTTTCAGATTCATGAAGTTTAGAGTGTTGCCGGGTAGGGAGGCTGCTGTTTGGCTAAGAGTGTTTTTTTGGCTAAGAACCTTTTGCAAGCCAGTTTAGAGCATGTGGTTTTGTGGTTAAACAGTTTGAGAACTGTTTAACCCTCATGATGTAAGAGTGCCTCCAGAGGCCTCCTGGCACCATAACAATTTAGATGAAGTTGTTTTGGTGCCAGGAGTGTCCCTTTAAGCAGTATTTAAAATATAATTATAACATTTATATAACATGTTGGATTTGCCTACACAATCCATTATTACAATGAAATAATGTTTTAAAGGGCAACCTTATGGTGTTATAAATCTAAGGGCACCATCAAACTATAAAATCAAATGGTTTGTAGCAGTGTTCTACCTGGCATTCAAAACCCACCCCTCTTCAGACGCACTCATAACACGGAAACTACACTTTTACATAGTCAAGTGCAAATCCATCCTATCTGCACAGCAGATTTGCTCCAAAATTGAACTTTTCAATTTCATACACCGTTATTTTTAAGGATCCCATAAAAAGGAAATTTAAGTGTTTTACCAATAACAGGGTATTTGCTAAATTCTTACCAAGATGAGACTGCTGCGCCGCTGCGAGTGCATATTGTTGCTGCTGTTGCTGCTGCTGGGCTGCTGTTAGCTGCTGTACAGTTAGAGCATTGGGCCTCTGCTGGAACATCTGTAGAACATCAGAAATAAAGTTACTCAACATTAACCGAATAAAAATAACTCTTCACTATACAAGCTGAAATCAATCATTAACAATGGAATTTACTGGGGAAAAACATCAGGTACAACAGATTTCAGCCTTAACGGGACATTCCAGGAACTAATGCAACTTTAATGCATTTGATAGGTTTTGGCTTCATTAATATGTTGTATTTTTTTGCATCCTCAAGTCTTTATAGTTTTTGCATAAAAAAAAATAAAATGTTTTGTAGAATGCTGCACCATAAGCCCACCTCCCCAAACACAGTCCCTCACTACCAGAATGCAATCACGAAATCTATCAAACCACAATGCGTTAAAAATGCTGACCAATCTGTCACATATTATATCCAGAGCAGCTGATCGGTTTCATCAGTGAGTAAATCAAGGTTTGTTTACTAGTCAGCCAGAAGAGGAACCTTGCTCACATGGATGTTCCCAATGTGCTTCTATTTACTGTAGTGTGAAAATTACCCTGCCGCTTTAGGAGACAGATTAGACTTCTGGAAAAGACCGGACTGAAGAGAATTAGTTACCGATATGTGGTCCGTATAAAATGCAAAAAGCAAAAAAAATAAAATAACCTTTTTAGAGCTAGAATACTAAAAGGGAGCGGTCACTTATTTTTTGTCAGATTTTTAATATCCCTGTCAATTGTTGTGCTTTGCACCTGGCAGACAGCACAGGGAAAGCACAAACAGAAGAATCTTCTTCGTCAGCAAAGTTGGTTCTGGCTTTGCCTTGACTGAACTAGATTATGATGTCATTTGCCAAGTCTTCAATACAAATGTATAAAAAAAATTGTTTTTAAAAAGGCAAATAGTGACAGGTAAGGCGATTTCTTTATATCACTATGATTAATTCACAATAAAACAATCCACTTTTGAAAGCAAAAACAGTACCTGCTGCTGAGTATTGTAGTCAAACAGTCCAACGCCACCTCCTGTTGAATCCATTTGAAGCTGATTGCCCGGATAATCAAACTGCAATGAATCAAGGCCCACATGTTCAATGCCATCTATATTTTGGCTTTCAGGACTGGCAAATTCATCTGTCAGTGGCTTGTTGCTCATAGGGTTTTGAAGTTGTCCTAGGCCATCGACAACAGAATTTGGGCCAATTCTCTCAGTGATCTCTGTGGGAGAAGCTTGACGGCTTCCAGGAGTGCGACTTTGCACATAGAAGAAAAAAAAACAAAACAAAAAAAAAACCAAGTACATGTCAAACAAGAGCTAAGCACAATTTATAGACATACAACGTACAAAAAAATTACGTTTGGATCAAGTATTTTGCAAACTCTATGGCCTATTAAGAAAAAAGTGTTTAAAATTCAAGCAATTATGTCCTTGAATACAAAAACACATTAACAAATCCAGACCCTCCCCCACCCCCAAAAAACTAAAACACAATAAACAAAGATGGTCTATCACCCAGTGCCCAGTCCGAAGCTTCTACATTGAGCCTGAAGACTGAGGGGGAAAGGGGGTTGAATTTTACCCCCTTAAAGGTTAGACAACGCCCAAGACTTCCAGGTACCATAACAACTTCATTGAACAAATAGAAGAAGGAAAAAAAATTTGGACTACAGGCTAATGAAAGGAAGATAAAGTTAAATAAAAGATAAAGATCAATGTATCTAGAAAAGATGATCAGGTTAATTTATAATTTTTTTAACAGAAGTTACAGTTACATGATGTAGAATAAGTAGGCGTGACAGAGCTCTAAGGGCAACCTGTAATTTGCATTGGGACAACACTGCATTAGAACGCTGTAGAAAACCTTACTTGGTTAGTATGCCTCTAAAGGCAGATAATTGGTCATTGTATTTGCAAAGACTAAAACCAATGGGAATTGTAAAAGGGCAAGGGGGGAACTTCCTCAGAGATTCTTGTTGGAGGTGAAAGTGTGGACACAGGATGAATTTTACATTAACAGATATGTTTTTATTTAATTCAAAATGCACTCACTTGAAATCTTTGCAGTCAGTATCAATCCCATTGGGCAGGACTCTGCCATTTAACTTCGAGACATCATCACCATCTGCAGATATAAGATCCCGTTTGTTTTCCTCCTCGAAGGGAGAAGCTTTTCCTTTTTGCTCTCCTTTTTCTGGTCCCTCAATATCATCTCTAGCACCCTAAAGATACCAATTAAAAAATGGATGTATAAACATATGTTTTTGGTGTTCTGTTGGTTAAATAAAAATGTTTTCACATTCCAGTGCTCTCGGACTATCACTGCTGTCAAGATTTGACAAAATTGTACTTGGTAACGTGGAAGGGGTGGACTACAGGTGCCTGAGACAAAGCGGTTTAACAAACCAATAGGATATGGTTTCTATTAACTTATGACACTGGGGATGTGGATTTCCTATAGCTCAACCCACGGGACATACAGGGAGTGCAGAATTATTAGGCAAGTTGTATTTTTGAGGATTAATTTTATTATTGAACAACAACCATGTTCTCAATGAACCCAAAAAACTCATTAATATCAAAGCTGAATATTTTTGGAAGTAGTTTTTAGTTTTGTTTTAGTTATAGCTATGTTAGGGGGATATCTGTGTGTGCAGGTGACTATTACTGTGCATAATTATTAGGCAACTTAACAAAAAACAAATATATACCCATTTCAATTATTTATTATTACCAGTGAAACCAATATAACATCTCAACATTCACAAATATACATTTCTGACATTCAAAAACAAAACAAAAACAAATCAGTGACCAATATAGCCACCTTTCTTTGCAAGGACACTCAAAAGCCTGCCATCCATGGATTCTGTCAGTGTTTTGATCTGTTCACCATCAACATTGCGTGCAGCAGCAACCACAGCCTCCCAGACACTGTTCAGAGAGGTGTACTGTTTTCCCTCCTTGTAAATCTCACATTTGATGATGGACCACAGGTTCTCAATGGGGTTCAGATCAGGTGAACAAGGAGGCCATGTCATTAGATTTTCTTCTTTTATACCCTTTCTTGCCAGCCACGCTGTGGAGTACTTGGACGCGTGTGATGGAGCATTGTCCTGCATGAAAATCATGTTTTCTTGAAGGATGCAGACTTCTTCCTGTACCACTGCTTGAAGAAGGTGTCTTCCAGGAACTGGCAGTAGGACTGGGAGTTGAGCTTGACTCCATCCTCAACCCGAAAAGGCCCCACAAGCTCATCTTTGATGATACCAGCCCAAACCAGTACTCCACCTCCACCTTGCTGGCGTCTGAGTCGGACTGGAGCTCTCTGCCCTTTACCAATCCAGCCACGGGCCCATCCATCTGGCCCATCAAGACTCACTCTCATTTCATCAGTCCATAAAACCTTAGAAAAATCAGTCTTGAGATATTTCTTGGCCCAGTCTTGACGTTTCAGCTTGTGTGTCTTGTTCAGTGGTGGTCGTCTTTCAGCCTTTCTTACCTTGGCCATGTCTCTGAGTATTGCACACCTTGTGCTTTTGGGCACTCCAGTGATGTTGCAGCTCTGAAATATGGCCAAACTGGTGGCAAGTGGCATCGTGGCAGCTGCACGCTTGACTTTTCTCAGTTCATGGGCAGTTATTTTGCGCCTTGGTTTTTCCACACGCTTCTTGCGACCCTGTTGACTATTTTGAATGAAACGCTTGATTGTTCGATGATCACGCTTCAGAAGCTTTGCAATTTTAAGAGTGCTGCATCCCTCTGCAAGATATCTCACTATTTTTGACTTTTCTGAGCCTGTCAAGTCCTTCTTTTGACCCATTTTGCCAAAGGAAAGGAAGTTGCCTAATAATTATGCACACCTGATATAGGGTGTTGATGTCATTAGACCACACCCCTTCTCATTACAGAGATGCACATCACCTAATATGCTTAATTGGTAGTAGGCTTTCGAGCCTATACAGCTTGGAGTAAGACAACATGCATAAAGAGGATGATGTGGTCAAAATACTCATTTGCCTAATAATTCTGCACTCCCTGTATAGTTCCAGGCAGGCAGTTTTAATCTGCCTTTAACCTTCCATGGGCAAGCAGCAGGGCTGCTACGGGGAGCATGTGCCCTCACGTTCCAAAGGGCTGGCAGAGTGCCTGAAATTCTCGGAGGCCCGCCATACTTTGTAAGCTGCTGTTGTTCCCTTTGTCCAGCCTAGGGCTCCACTTCATGCCAGAGGCTTTGAGCAGGGTGCGGCATATATGGCATGTCTGCTCCCTCACTGGCTGGAGGAGACTGGGAGGAGCAATATGGAGAAGAAATACTAATTGGAGAATTAAGGCTGAGACACTAATGAGAGTGAGTAGGAGCAGAGACACTAGTGGAAAGGATATGGCAGATACAGTATTGGGGTTTGCAGGGAGAAACAAACTGGGGCTTATTACACACTATGCACAGCAGGTGTACACCAAATACCCAACACACACTGAACATATTGCACGCAGCCAACACACGCATTACCCTCAGCCTGCACTTACACTCATTATGGGTTATTGGAGGGGGGGGAAGAGAGTGAAACACGCAGGTTTATTCACTAAACTTTCTGATAGTGTCCACTTTCATAATCTGTTCTTTTCTTCATTTCTAAACTAATTCTCTTTAAAGCATAAGACAAAGTACACACTGCTTTGTCCTATGTATTTTTCCTACGTTTGTCAATCTTAGCATTGGGTGGAGAAAAGATGGAGTTTAAGGCAAGCTTCACCCTTTGTTAGCTTGACAAAGGAAGGGGGCGCTTGCATTAAGCTCCATCGTTTTATCACAACTGTCAGGAGTAGGAAAAATACAGAAGACAAAGTAGTCCTTAATCTGTCTTATGTTTTAAAGAGAAATAGATCAAAAAGGAAGAAAAGATTATAAAAGAGGAAGAGAAGAGGAAACATTAGGAGAAAGGTAATTTTGAGGCGAAAAAGCCATTTTAAATCTGAATGGAAAAACTGAGGCAAAAAGTTGGAATATTTTTTCGTCTCCGTTTTTTCAATTGGATTTAATTTGCAAAAATGTAGAGTTTAGTGAATTGTCTATGTCTTCTTAAAGCAAATAATGTAAATAATAGCAAACAAATGTAATATTAAAACAAGAGCAAAAAAATAATAATAAAACAACTCAAAACATTGTTATTTAGGTGGCATTAAGATAATGAGGTCTGTTCTATTTCACATATTATATAGATCTCCACGACAACTACAACAGGACCACCATTTAGGATTCCGATTGTTAAGGTCACTTACATAAGCTCCTTTTCTGAATCGTGGGTCAAGTTTGTCAGCTGGTGAGGAACTCAAAACATATTCTACCATGCTCACTCCAAGGCCTCCACTTTCTGAGCGAGGGGACAGGACAGAGTTTACATCGTGGTTTCCATGAAAGCTTTGCCCAGGTCTTCTCTGTACCATAATAGGCTGGGACATGGAATGGTCTGCAAGACAAATCACATACTCAGTGGATCTGACAGGACAGTCATCCTGTAAGTGTCACAGTCACCTCACCAGTAAGAGTACTTGAGCAAGACACCTACCTCAAATTCTCATAGATATTAATTGCATTTGAGCACGTACTAAGTGCACTATATTAACCACTTTCTATAATTGTAAACCACTGCAGAATATGCGCTATAGAAAATTTAAATGCAAAACAAAATTGTCTGAGGTGTCGGGCTCAAACCATTTTAATTGTGAAGTTGAGGCTAAAGCTTGAGAAAGATGGTCTGAAATTATTTACCACAAGAAAAATATTGGATCCAGTCTTCACTTGGGCATTAAGTATTGCCTAGTACCAATAAATCAACTGAACCGTAACAATATGACATGGTACACTCAAAACATCAACCATGGAACACCCATTGCTCGCCACCTACCAAACATTCTACATTCAACAAAATCAACACACAGAACAAGCTCTGTCAAACAATTTACACAATTCACAAGCAACTCATATGGCAGGATTTAAAATGTCAAACTTGTCACTAGCAATTGGCCAGTGAAAATTTAGCCCTGGTGAGTAGAAATTCACCCCCTAGTGACTGTATTTCGGACACTTCAGGCTTGTCGTGGCAAGATAAAAGTTTCAGCTAGTACAGTAAAATTTTGAGGATGGAGGACACTCCTATTTTTTTGAAAACACTGTTTAGTAGACATACCACAAATGAAAACTTGCATGCATTTAATTATGCATTTTTTTATTTGAGTTATATCTAAAAACGGCTTTCAAAAACTGCAGATCTCTTGTCGGCTGCCTTTGCAAGCCCTCCCCCTATTAACCCCGCCCAGACTTTCTGTGGCTGTCCAATCAAAGACTTCCCAATGCAGTTCAATGAGAAGTCTTTTTTTTTTTGCAATTGCTGCCTCTTGTGTTCAGTGCAACAAAGCTAACGAAAGCAGGAAGTAACAGAACATGTTGTCTGCTGGAGAAGCCAGAGGGGTGTAACCAGTATAATTTATAAAAGTGTTAATTTCTATTAAAATCCGTACTTTTCCCAAAATGAAGAAAATAGGACTCACTCTTCACCCATAAATCTTTTCAGCAAGCTAAAGTGCTTTAGAGGTCTGGAGTTTGCTTTAATTCTTCAATAGCAAAATGCATTAAGGCACCCAGAGATATTTTCTAACAAAATGATAACAAGGTTGTGGTATAGGTGAAAAATAACATCACATTTACGATTCAACCAAGAACAGTACAAGGAAATTAAATTTTCCTGTGATCAAATTTGAGGCTGTATTTTTTTTTTTTTTTTTATTCTTTATTTTTCTTCTGACAGGTAATATACAATATATTAACATTGCGTTGGTTGGCTTTGTCAGAAGCCTAGTGTGCTAGCTTAAAGATTCTTTGTCTGTCAGTTTTTTTAATTTTGTTGTTATAACATAACATATATAAATAAGTTAACAATAACAAATATTGTAACAAGATGTGTACAGTATTGGGTACAAGTAAGGTGTGATTCTTCTGGCTATGTTTTACGTTTGGTGATCGCGTTCGGCATTAACTTTATTGATTTGGCTTCGTGGGAGAGTGGTCAGCCAGCTGTCCTAGGGGTGTAGTTGCTTATTGGTTGTTTGGTGTTAGAGGTGGACGTTTACTCCCCGTTACCCTTCTCCAAGATGGGTTTAGTCATCATATTTTGAGGCTGTATTTTTAAATGCTTGTAAAGGCAGACTGGCTCAAGACACAGACTTACTTTTAAGCCTGCATGAATCGTAAAAGACCTGTGACAATTGTGCTAGTCTGGGGGTGCTATTGAAAAAGTTAGTATAACTTCAAAGGGACTCCAATGTCTAAAAACAAGATAGTGTTGGCGTTAATCTAGACTTGTAATCTGTACATTGTGCTAGTTAAATACAAAGCAAGCATATAGATTATACTTAAATGTGACTTTTGTTTGTCTGTGGGTATTTCCTGTATGAGGGCACAGACCATGTTCGGGATAGAATGAAAGATATTATCTTAGTTACCAAGTGTATTACATACATTAGATTTCATTCTTGTAGGTCTTTTCTGTGAGCTATTCTTCGGGTTTTAACCTGCTCTTCTAGTTCTAATCTATTGTATATTCTACTTCTAATCTATGAACTACTCTAGTACTACTTTACTATTTATCTAGCTTATCTTGTTTATTAGAGCAGCTTTGTCACTTTAAAAAAATAAATTAAAAAATATATATTGGTATGCCCCATATTCCCCCACCAGGTTGCGCTGTTTTTTTTTAAATGACCTTATTTGCAAAGTTATACATAAATAGATATTAATTTAATTATGTACAACCTGGAGGAGAGCAAAGTTAGAGCTTTACTTAAGCTCCACATTCTTTGTCATTATTTGTTCAATATTTACCTCCGTCAAGCACCACAAGTCTTCCCGGGAGTAGAGCATCATGGATCCTCTGTGTTGACTCTCACAAGTTCATAAGAGTCAACACAGATTCATTGGAAGCCTGCACATGTACACAATCGGACACGTACACCCAGGAAGCGCAGAACATAGGATTTCCTGATTCCATAGAAACTTTAATTATTCAGTAGATCCAATTGTATAAGTACTGGATCTACTTACATAACATAAATGTAATATAATACATATATCGTTACGTTACTTACGTGATGCTCCCCATGTGTTTTCTCTCCATTCGTCAGCAAGGAACATCCCTTTCTGTCCATCTTTTGCAGAATCGTCTGGTTCCCAAAATTTTTTGGCTGGTAAAAGCTGTTTGAGAAGAACAACAAAGCAATTTTACTTACACAGAAGAGACATAAAATATGGGCTAAATATTGTCTTAAAAAGCCTAATTTAAGAAAACTATCAAATATAGAAACAAAACTGGAAAAGGAGGGCAAGATATTCTACGTAAAGTTCACTTTGCTACACTTATTTTACAATAGGTGGTTTCACAAGTAGAACCGTAAAAAGAAAAATCAAACAAAAAAGTGGTTGGAGGTTTAAAAAAAAAAAAAAAAAAAAAAGTGTCCAGAGTGCATCCATCCACAGTTCTATGGTAAAATGTCCCTGCTCATGTCAAGCGTTCTGGTAATAGCTGGGTACATGGAACATGGCTGGGCACAGTCAAGTCAACCATTTCTAGTACTTTAACTCAGGGTTGTTCAATGTTCCCTCTTGGGTGATTTCAGATCCTTTGTTAATTTCATGTAAAGCCTTCACGAAGTCCATGTGTGAGAAACGCTCTAACCGCCAACCATGGAAGGGATAAATAAGCTCCCTGTGCAGCTCAGACCACTGGCAAAGCCATGTTTTTCCATATAATGTCAGTAAATGGGGTTGAATTAAGCGACCAGAGAGTTTGAGTTTGTTAGTTTCAGACTCTTATTAATGTAAGTCGATCAGAATTGTCAAAAAAAAATATTATATATATATATATATATATATATATATATACACATATATTAGTAAATGCACTGTATACACATACACACACACACATATATATATATTAGTAAATGCACTGTTTAACACACATCTGCACACCGATCAAGCCATAAGACTTGCTTTTCCCACACAAATCTCTACTTAGCAGTGATGTTACACTACTGCAGGGGATTCTGGGTGGGCATATGAAAATTAGTTCACTAGACAACAACGTAGTCATCCAACATATATGAAACTGTAGCAGCACAAAGGGGAGGCAACCAGCCAATTTTTAAAGGACCGCTATAGGCACCCAGACCACTTCAGCTTAATGAAGTGGTCTGGGTGCCAGGTCCATCTAGGATTAACCCTTTCTGTTGTAAACATAGCAGTTTCAGAGAAACTGCTGTGTTTACATATGGGTTAATCCAGCCTCTAGTGGCTGTCTCATTCACAGCCGCTAGAGGCGCTTCCGCGCATCTCACTGTGATTTTCACAGAGAGAAGACGCCAGAGTCCATAGGAAAGCAGTGAGAATGCTTTCCTATGAGACTGGCTGAATGCGCGCGTGGCTCTTGCCGCGCATGCACATTCAGCCGATGACGGGGAAAGGAGGAGGAGAGTCCCCAGCGCCGAGGGAGTCCGGCGCTTGAAAAAAGGTAAGGGACTAACCCCTTCCTCACCCTAGAGCCGGCGGGTGAGGGGAACCCAAGGACCCTATAGAGCCAGGAAAACGAGTATGTTTTCCTGGCACCTTAGTGGTCCTTTAAGGAGTTGATTTGTTTACACTATAATGGGTTGGTCTGCTATCACTCTGGTAAGGTACCAGTCCGTAAACTCAAAGGTAGATCTGATTTTGGACTAGATAGATCTAGCTAAAGAGTCAACGTAAGGTTTTTTTTTCTCTCCAAGTAATCAAGTAAAAAAAAGTAATAAAATATTTGAAAGGTATGTTTGCACGGATAGCATCCTAGCAATAAAACTGTTTAATAAGTTATGTTTGTTATGGTGTTTGTAGTATACCGTTTCAGGGATCCAATGACCCCCTCCCTCCATGGAAATTAACCCCATCGCTAATATACTCTATTAATCTACCTGCCATGTTTGGGGCAATCCTGGATGTGATCCAATTCTTGGTTCATTCCAATAATTCAAAGAACACTAATTATGTTCGTATCATCTACTGAATATATTCTAAACATGTACTTTTAAGTGTTAATAACAAAAATAAATAAATAAAACAAATGGAGTTCAGAGCCTTGCTGAAAACCCTAAACTCAAACCTATGACAGTGGTAACAAACAATATTTAACACGTATAAGCTGCCAAGATCTTAAAAGTAGAAAGTGTGAGCAAAACATGTCATTGTGCAGTAGTTTACATAGAACAGGGAACCGAATACTGGCCACAAAATTAAAACAAACAAAACAACTAAAAACTATAGAAAGAATCTGTTAAACTAATGATCGCTTTTGACAGTGGTGAATAAAACTTGTCTGTGACCTTTTCAATTGATAAAAAACAAAAGCTTTTCTACTGTGATATTCTGACCAATGTCTACAGCAAACAGCGGAAACACAAAATATACAAAGTTCTTTTGAGTATGCCTTGAGCTAACAATATGAATAGACGTGTAAGATTAGCCCCAAAACAAAAAAGTATCTTGATGGAGTTGAGATTGAATCAAGAGCAGTAAATGACTGACCTCCCCCATTCCACGATGTTCTAATGCGAGTGCCTGGAAATCATTATTCATCTCATCTGCGGGCCTCACCTGGAATTAAGAAAAAAATCAAGAGATTAGGTTTTAGAAACTTCATTTTTCTACTCAAGGAGGGGAAAAAAGCTCTCGCCCATCCTTAAAAAACCCAGTCAAACCCTAAACAATTGTGTACCTCAATAACTTTCACATAAACCTTTTTTTCCATTACATCTTATTTTATGTCATATTTATAATGGCATATAGTGCACTAGTCACTAGGAACTCGCAGCCCCCAACGCATTATTTTTATTGAAAAACCTGTAAAATATTGACTTTGCACAGAATTAACATTAGGCTGTTCTGGGTTGCCTTAGTCATGTGTGCCAGAATTCAACTAGACCATGGCACAAACGTGCAGACGCTCTGTACAGGCAGCGTTCAAGCAGAAATGGTGATGGAGGTTTGAGCAACCCTTTAAATATCACCTGGAATGAATGAAAATTAATTTGCAAACAAACTCATCTATGCAACTGGACCAAAAAACAACAACAAACAACTGACCCAGATAAACAGATGCATAGTTTCATGTTTGTATTATACATAATTAAAATTTCATATTTGTTTCTTTCGTGATATGTTGAATAATTGGCCAACTGCCCAATATCCAGGGATCCTACCTCTCTGCAATCACTGTCCTAGCTAAACACATGAGATTTCATGTATTATTTTAGTAAAATCCTGAAAGAGTAGAGATACTAAAACACGTGGCAATGGGAACAAATCAATTGTGTTTACTAGCAAACACAATGGACCTGTGCTGCCTTAGACAGAACATGGCTTCAAACTGCTGTTGATGAAAGTTAAAGGACCACTATAGTGCCAGGAAAACATACTCGTTTTCCTGGCACTATAGTGCCCCGAGGGTGCCCCCACCCTCAGGGTCCCACTCCCGCCGGGCTCGATGGCGAGGAAAGGGTTAAATCCTACCTTTTTTTCCAGTGCCGGGCAGGGAGCTCTCCTCCTCTTCGGCTGAATACGCATACACGGCAGGAGCTGCGCGCGCATTCAGCCTGTCTCATAGGAAAGCATTCATAATGCTTGCCTATGGACGCTTGCGTCTTCTCACTGTGATTTTCAAGGGTGAGAAGCATGCAAACGCCTCTAGCGGCTGTCAATGAGACTATGTTTATAAAAAAAAAAAAAAGTGTTGATCCTAGAGGGACCTGGCACCCAGATCACTTCATTAAGCTGAAGTGGTCTGGGTGCCTAGAGTGGTCCTCTAAATGGACTCTTTAGGCACCCACACCGCTTCACTGAGATGAAGTGATCTGAGTTCCATTCCCCTGTCTTTTTAACCCCTTCAGGACAGAGTCAATAGTATACGTTCTGATCAAAACAAAACGTAAACAAAAACTGGAATTTGCACTATATGTCTGTTCAACCATAGTTCACCTCTTTCATATTAAGTGCGGCCACACTTATTATATATCATTTTATTCAGAAGAAACAGGCCTTTAACTTCTCATGAACTATTCATATATGAAACATAACTATTATGAATAAATTTTTAAAAAAATGAGAAATTAAGATTAAAAAAAAAATAAAATAAAAAATAAAATTGTAGTTCTGCCTGACATTTTAGCTGTAAATGTCATGATACGGTTTGCTTTTACTGCAATAAAATGCACATATTTGTATTGAGCAAAGTCTCACGAGTAAAACAGTACCTCCATTAACAGATTTTACAGTGTTTTGGAAAGTCACAGGGTCAAATATAGCACATTCCATTTTTAATTTTCTTCCACATTAAAATTTGCCATATTAGTAATGTTACCTTTGAGACCATGTGGTAGCCCAGGAATGAGAATTACCCCCATGATGGCATACCATTTGCAAAAATACACATCACAAGGTATTGCAAGTGGGGTATATGTCCAGTCTTTTTTCAGTAGCCACAGTCACAAACACTGGCCAAAGTTAGCATTCATATTTCTTTTTGTGTGAAAAAGGCAAAAAACTAATATAAAACTAATATTTGGCCACTGTTTGTGATTAAGTTGCTACTAAAAATGACTGGACATACTTCATTTGAAATACCTTGGGTTGTCTACTTTTGCAAATGGTATGCAATCATGGGGGTAATTCTCATTCCTGGGCTACCATACAGTCTCAAAAGCAACATCAAACTGGCCAATTTCAATGTGAAAAAAATGAAATGCAAGACATATATTTGACTCTCTAACTTTCCAAAACACCATAAAACCTGTACATAGGGGGTACTGGTATACTTGGGAGACTTCACTGAACACAAACATAAGTGTTTCAAAACACTAAAACATATTACAACAATAATATCGTCAGTAAAAGTGATGTTCGTGTATGAAAAATGCAAAAAACTTCACTTTTACTGAAAATATCATCGTTGTAATACAATTTATCATTTTGAAACACTAATATTTGTGTTCAGTGAAGTCTCCCGAGTAAAACTGTACCCCCTGTGTACAGGTTTTATGGTGTCTTGGAAAGTTACAGGGTTAAATATAGTGCTTGCGAATTAAATTAAATTCTCTGCACTTTCTGCCTGGGTTGTCAGGCATGTCAATCTAATTTTAATTAATAAAATCACATAATTGCACTAAAAGATTATCTACATATACACGTAGAATATATATACATATATATGTATTTAGATTCTACGTGTATAATTATGTAATCATTTATATATATTTATCTATATAAATATATTTGCGGTTATTTGTATTTTATATATAGACAGATATGTATTTTGTTAATATATATATTAACAAAATACATGAAATTACATATGGAACGTCAGTCTAAGTGTATTTTAATACTAATATGTGCTTATATTAACATTAAAATACATATGACGTTACATATATATATATATATATATATATATACACACACACACACACACACACACACACACATTTTATTTTAACATGTTTAATTAATATATTTTTTTACACTTTCCACCAGCAGGGGGACTGTGACAGCTCAAACAGTCCCCCTGCAGGCAGATCCACAGCCAGCTATAGGGGCCATGTGATCGCTCTTTGATACCGGGAAATTTCCTGGTGGGCTGTCGGCACCTGGCGCCAGGCAGACACCTGGGTCTGCTGGCGGCCTCTGGCTGGGGGAGGTCTGCTGGCGGCCGCTAGGGGAGCTGTCTCGGTCTCTGCTCCCCAGCGCGCAGCTTAATGAGACTGGGGCTGGAATATGACATCATATTTCGGCCCCGGTCTCATTAAGCTGTGCGCGACGGAGGGGGAGCAGAGACAGAGACAGCTCCCCCAGCGGCCGCTAGCAGACCTCCGCCAGCAGACCTCCCCCAGCGCCACTAGCCCACCCAGCCGGTCACCCACAGGTAATATGTGTAATTCTGTCAGTGTGTGTCTGTGTCATGGTGTATGTGTGTGTCTGTGTGTATTTAAAAAGTGTTTTTACTCACCTTTTTTATTTCTCCCCACGCCGTGCTTGTCTCCCCTCGACTGGCCCTGCCTCTTTGGGTGAGATCATCAAGCTTGATGATCTGAGCCAATCCAATGCTCTGCCATAGGATTGGCTGCAAAGGCCCTGAATGTAGGTGCTGCACACTGTGCAATCGCACTGTGCAGCACTGACACAAGAAGCACCTCTAGTGACTGTCACTAGAGGTGTCACTAGGAAGCAATGTAAACACTGCATGTGAGTATGCTTAATGTATAATTAAACATTTTACTCTGAAAGGACCAATATTATATATTAGAAAAAGCAATAAGTATATATATATATCACTCAACCATCTGGGGTGGCAAGACATTGCCTTACATATTACATATGGCAATATATGGTGCAATGACTTATGGGGCTGACATAGATTTATTTTCCAGGGCTGCTTTGTATCCCCAGTCCGGCCCTGCTTCTGCCCCAATAACTGAGTTAAACTCGACTATTCAATCAGATGGTCTGCAGGCATGAGCACTTGCCTTCCAATGTTTCCCCACTGGTGGAGGTGGAGCGGCATTGTGATAACCACACGCCTTGCAAACCCTCACAAAGAGGGTAGATTAAAACGATTGAATTATCAATACTTGTTTGTGTTCTTAACGCTATAGTATTCCTAAACCAAGCATGTCAAACTCACGGCCCACAAGGACCATCTTTGCGGCCTGGCGAGCCGCGAGTACATGCCTAATGTTCCAAGCAGAGTCATTCCTAATAGTCATTAGAGTAATTCCTAATAGTGCAGAGAATAGTGCTTACCCCACATTGCAGGTGCCTACTCTGCTAACTAACACTTACCCGGCTGGGGAGGAAGGGACGGTGGAAGTCTGTCTGTGAGTGTGTCTGTCTATCAGTGAGTATGTGTGTGTGTCTGTCTGTGTGTCTGTATGTATGTATGTATGTATGTGTATGTGTGTGTCTGTCTGTCTGTGAGTGTGTATGTGTATGTCAGCAAGTATGTGGGTGTCTGTCAGTGAGTATGTGTGTGTGTGTGTGTCTGTCAGTGAGTATGTGTGTGTCAGTGTGTCTGTATGTGTGTTTCTGTCTGTCAGTGAATATGTCTGTGTCAGCGGGAGGATCAGATTTGGCACAGGGTGGTAGAGGGGGTGCTGGGGGTTATTTTATACTGTACTTTTTAAAATAACCCTACGTTTCTATGAAAATGTAAGGTATTTTTTTTTTATGCGGCCTGTGCCAGACTTCGAGTTTGACATGCTTGCTTTAAACACATTTTTTAGGTCATTGGACATCTGACCATTCCTATTAAAAAAATAACAAAATCTACATGTAAATTATGTGGTTGTAGGTTTGTTTGTATGTTTTAACACATTATCTATAATTAAATAAAACTTTCATCTTTCGCATGATTCACATGCTGTACCATTTCTTTAGCTGTTGTAAATCAACATATTTTTACATTTCCTGTTACTCTTCAAATGACTGCATCCTGTTTTATGCTTTATATACTACACACAGTTTAGCCACTTTAAGATTTGAGAAAGTTCCACTTAAGTCTGAAACTTGAGCGTGTTAGGACAGTTTAGTTAGATCACTTTTTTTTGTTATTAACGGTACCAAAACCTACCGCATATACTCATGTATAAGTCGAGAAATTTTAGTCATAAACTTCGTTTTAAAACGCAGAGTTGACATAGCCACGGGTCACTGATAGTTTCGATAGAATTTCGACTCCTGAACACCGTTCTCCTAGCTGTTCGGGAAGTCGAACGGGCAGTGGTACAAGTTTCAGCGGGGTTTGCGGGCTTGCGAATCCAACTCAGAGATCCATACTGTCGACAACCATGTACCGCTGTCTGCGTTCGGGAGACAAGATTGTTTGAACACATGCGTTCGTATATACGAATGATGGCCACCCAGGAAATGTTTGTTTGTGGTTAACAGCCAGGGGTGGTCAGTGATAACGAGGCGTTAACAAGGAGGACCACACAGAGTCTGTTTGGAAGGAGAACAACTCCATTCAAATGCAGTACGGTAACCGAACAGAAGGGGAACAATTCCATTTGAATGCAGTACCTTTGACTTATCCACGAGTCGTAGCATATTTCACAATTGTTGGTCAAAAAACTGCACTCTACTTATAGACTAGTATATATGGTAAAAGCAAATTTAAAATCTTGCTCACTTCTACATAGTTGCATGTAGAACATTTATTCTTATAATTTCCAAATCTACTTTTACAAAATTGGGATGAAACCAGAAAAATCTTAAAAAAAAAAAAAAGAGGTCATTCCTAATAGTGCAGAGAACCAATGTCAAACAATATTGCAGCCTACATGTGAAGACATGTACTTAATGATTGATTAGCACTACCGACGATTGTTTTTCTCACACAAAAGTCTTCAGTAATTAAACATAAAAGTCAAAAGGCACAATCAATGTGGAGCATCATCTTTTTATTTTGGTGCTAGTTACAGCTTGCAGAGAGCACGCAGGTCTATGAACGGCGTGTCGACACGTAATGCACAGCTGCTTCCCATTTTTAATTTTATTCTTGACGTGGGCTAGTGTTATCAGAAAGCAAAGATTATTGCTTCCTCATAAAGGGATCAAACTACTTGCTGCTTATAGATTGTACAAGTAAAACAAAGGGAATTGCTGGACCGGTAAAAACTGTTAACAAAACACATTAACCATGTCTGTCAAGAACACACACAAATGGACCATGTAGGAATTCTGTCTTTTTTTGTTTAGGAGGGCAGACACAGAAAATTCTCAGTCTCTTCTAAGAAAGATAGGTGTGGCAGAGCTTAGGATCCCTCTTTGTTCTCTTACAGCAGTAAGGCCCCCTTAAAGAGGAACTGTTACTTCTCTGGAAATTACACAAATGAATAAAAACATTGAAGCCACCTTTAGGTGCTAAAAGAGGCTAGATATAAAGATAAAAATGTAACTTACGAATACCTGTAGTGCTTCTTACCAGAATGATTCTAGATTTTGAATACGAATAACTTTCTGCCAAATTAAATATAGCAAATGTAATATCTAGTTATCCTGAATGTACCCCACGGAAAGTACTTTCACATTCTAAAAAGTAACAAATAAACCCTATCCCAAAGGGAAACTCCAAGTAACTGATAAGTAATGTTTAAAGGGACATTCCAATCACCATAATAAACAAAGCTCAACTCCACCTCAAAGTGTGCCTTAGAATGAAAAAAATAAAATAAAAAAAAATAAAAAATTATTTTGCTGTTTCTTAGGCCTTCAAAATTACTCGTCAATGCAAGCCATAACATGGCTCGCCAGAGCTACATTTTCATTTGGCTCGTGAAAAATTTAAGCCCGGATCATATATGCATTACCTTTGGCACCCAGGAAAGTTGTACAACAGATTGACGAAATACAGTGGGACAGTGCCACGGCACTTCTAGCACCATAACCACTGCAGCGGAGGAGGGGTTATATTGTTTTGCATGCTCCATTAACAAGACTCAAAAAAAGTTTATCTATTGATATTTTTTTATAACAGTGATGACTATAACTGTGGAAAAAAGTGCCCACTCATTTTCATGGGAACTTCTCCTCCAGCTCTGTTTATGGGAAATGAGGAGAAAGTCAAAATGTCAATTCTTTCATAACTCAGTGCTGTATATGCACATCAGTCTAGAAACAAACTGTTTAGTAGATATGTGCACTTGTTCAGGGGAAGATTTATCAGAATCAGCATTTCAGTTGCAATGGTAAACAAACACTTTTCACAATTCTAAATCCAGTTTTTACAGCTAACCCGCCTATAGATGTGAGTAAAAGGAACGGAGAGAGAACATCCAGGGATGAGATGATGATTTTTTTTGGGCCAGTGTCCCATTTTTTATTTAACTGCAATCTAACATTCACACATCATATACACACATAAAACTTTCAGCTTGGAGAGTTCCTTTAACAGCAGTCCTTGTGATAACAGAGCAGCAGTGCAAACAAGGGAGGGAACATGAAGCATCACGAAACAACATGTGTACAACAGCGATGATAAGCAGTCTGCTTTATGCCAAGTCAAAGGGCATTACATAACCTGAAATCCAGTATACCAGAAAGATTAACGGCAGCTAAGATATTAAAGAATGAATAGTACTTTATGTCATTTTTCTCAAAGTAAAAAAAAAAATTGTGATGGCTGTAAATTTCTAATTTATACATGTTACAGTAAGAAAGATAGGCGAGTGGAGGAAGCACATTACATTGTTCGTTAATTTAGATTTTCTTATTTGATTTCAGTAATTAGAATTGCCAAACACAAAATCAATACATTATATAAGGGGGGAAATTTGACAAAGCTTCACCTCTATTATATTTTGATTGACTCCATTTCCACACTGTTAACCTTAAAGAAATAGAAGTAGTTTTGGTGTATAGATCATGCCAGTGCAGTCTCACTGCTCAATTCTCTGCCATTTAGGAGTAAAAGGGTCACTTCAGACCCCTAAACAACTTTAGCTTGTTGAAAAGCTTTGAGTGTGAATAGTTTGTCCTCTTTTTTTCATTTTGCAATAAGTTCAGATTTCAATAGGAATTTACACTTTTATAAATTAATCTGGTTACACCCCCTTGGCTTTCAAGCAGACACCAGGTAATGTTACTTCCTGGTTTTGTTAGCTCAATGCAGCTGACCTCAAGAGAGAGCAATTGCTCAGAGCACCTGACTTACAAAGACTTCTTAAGAGAACTGCAGGTTTAGCAAGCTTATTTTAGATATAACTCCAATGAAAAACGCATTATTAAATGCATGCAGGTTTACATTGAGGGTATATGTACTAAATGGTGATTTTTATTTATTTTGTTTTTGGGCAGTGGAATGTCCTGTTAAATCATGTTTGTTTCTGTTTACGCTGTCCTAACCAAACCTTCAAAATGGTTTCATGTTCAATCAGATGTTAACTTGCTTTTGAAGTTTTTATCTCCTGTTCTGAAAATTGAAATTTAATCACACACAGGAGACTCCTGCAGGCTATTAAAAGGAGAGGAGATAAATTCTAAATTAAACATATTGTACAATAAAGGTACCTAGAAAGTCTAGGTTCCATTTCAGGAAGTGTTTAGGAAGGCTGTGCAAGTCACATGCATGGAGGTGTGACTAGGGCTGACTAGGGCTGTATTACCAAAGTAATTTAATTACTAAATGACAAATAATAGTGCAGCGAGACTGCAGGGACATGACCTATACACCAAAACTGCTTCATAAAGCTAAAGTTGTTTTGATGCCTATAGTAACCCTTAAACTGCTGATATTTAACCAGTGTACTATCTTTATAGTGATGCATGGACAGGCTCACCAGTAGAGGTGGAAGAGACTAAAAGAAAAGACAATTTTACAAGCAGGAGGCGAAGAAAAAAAAACCAATGCAAATGCACACTAAATTAAACAATTAGGTTTACCAACTGTCAAAATCCATGATTCCTTTTTTTTTTTTGTCTAATGTAGGGGTTCCCAAAAGATAGTACACTAGCTTTGAAAAACGTAAATTCCTATGATGCTTTGCCAACATAAAGGCAGGGGAAAAGGTTACTTGTTCCCCTCTCTGTAATAATGAATGGAAAATATGCTGTGGGGCAAAACAAAGACACTCTAGAGGAACATGAAGACAATGCAGTGTCTGGGTACATAGCTCATAAGAACTGAGATAAAAGAAAATACAAAACAATAGATTTGCCATGTCCAAAAGAAACAACGAAATTACAAAAAGAACTTCAAACCATAGAGAGCTACATACCGCTGCATCTATGCTATCTCCTGTAGGCCAGCGGTGTTTATTGGAGTAGCCATTCAGCTGTTCACCCGCTTGTCTTTGGAAGAAATATCCCACTGTGGCATCATCCTGAGAGCGGCCACTCAGGGGCATCTGGGCACTGGAAGCACCGGGGGGCATGGCATGTAGATTATGTGGCCCTGATGCTGCTCCACCAAGTGGGGCAATCCCTACTCCAACCCCAAGGGATTCCTGCCCACCGCTTGCATGCATCATTCCTCTGGGCTCCTGCCAGGGCACTTCATTCATGCCTACGACACATGGAACGTTCATTCCACATTAGGCACCTACAAAATAAACAGATACCATGTAAATAAAAATAAAACCTACATATAGGGAGGTGCACAACTATGCTAATAATGCAAACTTGAAAAATATGTGGTTTTTTTACATTATTACTATTGTACAAAACAAATACAATATTATAAAAATATCATCAAAGTATTTAGCTAGGAAAGGAATACTTAGCTTTCTGCTAGTTTCAAACATACCCTCATCCAAAATAAATGCATTCCTGTTTTCAGAAGTAAGATTACCAGATAAAAACATCACTGTTAAAGTGTTTTAGCAGCATTAGTGTGGTAGAGGAATGCTCTCAAACAATCTGATAAATAGAAATCTACAGTCTGTCCACTGCTGGGAGAAATCGCAATTATTGTGACATTGTAAACTAAACAGTATTGTGTCTGTGAGACTACTCTGTGAAAATTAAAGATAATAAAATTTTTGTCATAGGAACACTCCAACACAAGAACCACCACAGAGCGCTGTAGTGGTTGTGGAGACAGGAGTGCCCTGGCCCATTTTAAGTAGTAAAAACATTTTAGAATTGACTTTTTACCGGAGGTCCAGTGGACAATGTTCACTACTTTCACAACACCTGGAAGCTTCTGCTTAGGAGCTGGTGAACATAGTGGGAAAATGAGATGTTTTTATACCAAATTAGGTATAACATCGAATGCCTCTGATATAGATAATCAGCGATTATGTATATTTGACCCCCTCCTTCTCCCCCAAAATGGAGTAAAAAGGCTTTTAAACATTTTTATCCTTCATCTTGCTACGCCTCTATGGCTGAGATAATCAATCTTGATGACGTCAGCCATTCTAATGCTTTCCCATAGGAAAGCATTGGGAGGCTATTGCGCATGCGCAGAAAATGCCATTCAGCATCTCCTAATAGGGATGCACTGAATCTGAGTGACTGCCACAAGAGACAATATTTGGTAGCAATGTAAACACCGTCTTTCCCATGAAAAGGCAGCATTTTCATTGCTGAGCCTGCACGGACACGCTATATACACACACATTATGTTGTAGTGGTCATGGTGACGATAGTGTCCCTTTATTGAAGCAGTTTGGGTGTATCGATCATGCCACTTTAGTCTCACTGATTAATTATCTGCCATTTAGGAGTTAATTCACTTTTGTTTCTGTTTATGCAGCCCTAGCCACACCTCCCCTGGCTGTGACTCACACAGTCTGCATGAAAAGAAATGGTTTCATTTTCATTCAAAAAGTAACTTGTTATTTTTCTTTCCTGCTCTGTAAATTGAATTTTAATCACACTCAGGAGGCTCTGGAAGGCTATTACCAGAGCAGGAGGTAAGAAATTCTTGATTGACCAGACTGCGCAATAAAGAATATCTAGGTTCCTTTTCAAAAAGTGTGTAGGAAAACTGTGCAAGTTACATGCAGGAAGGTGGGACTAATCCTGCATAAACAAAGTGTTATAACAACTAAATGGCAGAGAATTGAGCAGTGAGACTGCAGGGGCATAATCTATAAACCAAAACTTCCTTAAAGGACCACTATAGTGCCAGGAAAACATACTCTTTTTCCTGGCACTATAGTGCCCCCACCCTCAGGGACCACTCCCGCCGGGCTGGATAGAGAGTAAGGGGTGCTGGACCTGGCACCAAGACCACTTCATTTAGCTGAAGTGGTCTGGGTGCCTATATTGGTCCTTTAAGCTAAAGTCGTTTTGATGCCTATAGTGTCCATTAACTCAGATAAATATATGAAATGCATGTGTTTTTAATTTGGGATTGGGGTATATCTACTAAATGGTTTATTTTTCCTATAAAGTGTTTGTATGTTGAAACATTATTACATGGTCTTTTATTAACCCAGAAATGGTGTTAAATTTGTCATTTTAATATTATGTTTACTCCTACCTATATTCGACAAGCATGTATTTGTGAAGTGGGAAAAATACAACCAAAAGGGACACTGTAGGAACCCAGACCACTTCATCTCATTCAAGTGGTCTGGGTGCAGTGTCCCTGTCCCTTTAACACTGCAATGGTAATTATTAGTTTCTGATAAACTGCTAAATTTCTTGGCAGGGTCAAGACAGCCACTAGAGGCACTTCCTGCTGGTTAGGCGACTTTTGGTTGCCTGACGCTGGACATCCTCAAACTTTGCATGAGGACATCCAACGGCGCTAAAATCTCCCTAGGGAATCATTGCAGCAATGCTTTCCAATGGAGAGGGTCTAATGCAGCAAGGGTTTAGTAACCCTTACAGTGCAGGGGGTGCGAGGGAGCTATAGTTAGGAATACAGCTTGGTATTTCTAGCACTGTAGTATCCCTTTAAATGTAAGTGTTAACACATTTTTACCCTGTACCTGGGTTCCTCCATCTTAGTTCCCAGTCAGTCTGGCAGACGGCATAAAGAAAACACTCAGAAGAGAAGTGAAACAAGGTTTTTCATTGTCTCTCTTCATTTGCAATGTTTGCCTTAATTCTGCCTTGTCTAAACTGGATGATGCCATTAGCTATATCTTAAACTATTTATATATAAGAAAACTGAAATCATTAATATAAATAACTGTTAATTCTTTTTTTAAGATGCATGCACATCGATGCAAATTGGGTTATTAGTTGCTTGGATATAGAGGCCTTTTTTTCCATTAAACTAAATGTATGTATGTCTCCTTATTTGCAATACTGACTGTGCTGTTTGACTGGAGTCCTCCACCATACTGTTAAACTTCATGATCTGTGAGAAAACAGACTTACGGTAGGTTGTTGAAGCGAATTGACATTTCGACCGTTTAGCAATGGTTTACCCCTTTACCAGGGTCTCTGCCAGGTTCCAAAGTTACCTGGTGATACTGTGAAGCGATTCTCACCTCTATAGAGCTGCAGAAGTCCGAAGACGCAGCCATTGCCATTCATTGGCTGAGAGTGTCAGCTGAC
>OW240913.1:35488681-35521983 GCA_933207985.1 Pelobates cultripes | reverse complement strand
AGACAAAGTAGTCCTTAATCTGTCTTATGTTTTAAAGAGAAATAGATCAAAAAGGAAGAAAAGATTATAAAAGAGGAAGAGAAGAGGAAACATTAGGAGAAAGGTAATTTTGAGGCGAAAAAGCCATTTTAAATCTGAATGGAAAAACTGAGGCAAAAAGTTGGAATATTTTTTCGTCTCCGTTTTTTCAATTGGATTTAATTTGCAAAAATGTAGAGTTTAGTGAATTGTCTATGTCTTCTTAAAGCAAATAATGTAAATAATAGCAAACAAATTTAATAATAAAAGAAGAGCAATAAATAAATAATAAAACAACTCAAAACACTGTTATTTAGGTGGCATTAAGATAATGAGGTCTGTTCTATTTCACATATTATATAGATCTCCACGACAACTACAACAGGACCACCATTTAGGATTCCGATTGTTTAAGTCACTTACATAAGCTCCTTTTCTGAATCGTGGGTCAAGTTTGTCAGCTGGTGAGGAACTCAAAACATATTCTACCATGCTCACTCCAAGGCCTCCACTTTCTGAGCGAGGGGACAGGACAGAGTTTACATCGTGGTTTCCATGAAAGCTTTGCCCAGGTCTTCTCTGTACCATAATAGGCTGGGACATGGAATGGTCTGCAAGACAAATCACATACTCAGTGGATCTGACAGGACAGTCATCCTGTAAGTGTCACAGTCACCTCACCAGTAAGAGTACTTGAGCAAGACACCTACCTCAAATTCTCATAGATATTAATTGCATTTGAGCACGTACTAAGTGCACTATATTAACCACTTTCTATAATTGTAAACCACTGCAGAATATGCGCTATAGAAAATTTAAATGCAAAACAAAATTGTCTGAGGTGTCGGGCTCAAACCATTTTAATTGTGAAGTTGAGGCTAAAGCTTGAGAAAGATGGTCTGAAATTATTTACCACAAGAAAAATATTGGATCCAGTCTTCACTTGGGCATTAAGTATTGCCTAGTACCAATAAATCAACTGAACCGTAACAATATGACATGGTACACTCAAAACATCAACCATGGAACACCCATTGCTCGCCACCTACCAAACATTCTACATTCAACAAAATCAACACACAGAACAAGCTCTGTCAAACAATTTACACAATTCACAAGCAACTCATATGGCAGGATTTAAAATGTCAAACTTGTCACTAGCAATTGGCCAGTGAAAATTTAGCCCTGGTGAGTAGAAATTCACCCCCTAGTGACTGTATTTCGGACACTTCAGGCTTGTCGTGGCAAGATAAAAGTTTCAACTAGTACAGTAAAATTTTGAGGATGGAGGACACTCCTATTTTTTTTGAAAACACTGTTTAGTAGACATACCACAAATGAAAACTTGCATGCATTTAATTATGCATTTTTTTATTTGAGTTATATCTAAAAACGGCTTTCAAAAACTGCAGATCTCTTGTCGGCTGCCTTTGCAAGCCCTCCCCCTACTAACCCCGCCCAGACTTTCTGTGGCTGTCCAATCAAAGACTTCCCAATGCAGTTCAAAGAGAAGTCTTTTTTTTTTGCAATTGCTGTCTCTTGTGTTCAGTGCAACAAAGCTAACGAAAGCAGGAAGTAACAGAACATGTTGTCTGCTGGAGAAGCCAGAGGGGTGTAACCAGTATAATTTATAAAAGTGTTAATTTCTATTAAAAATAGGACTCACTCTTCACCGATAAATCTTTTCAGCAAGCTAAATTGCTTTAGAGGTCTGGAGTTTGCTTTAATTCTTCAATAGCAAAATGCATTAAGGCACCCAGAGATATTTTCTAACAAAATGATAACAAGGTTGTGGTATAGGTGAAAAATAATATCACATTTACGATTCAACCAAGAACAGTACAAGGAAATTAAGTTTTCCTGTGATCATATTTGAGGCTGTATTTTTTTTTTTAATTGTTTATTTTTCTTCTGACAGGTAATATACAATATATTAACATTGCGTTGGTTGGCTTTTGCAGAAGCCTAGTGTGCTAGCTTAAAGATTCTTCAGCTTTTTAAATTTTGTTGTTATAACATAACATATATAAGTAAGTTGACAATAACAAATACTGTTAACAAGATGTGTACAGTATTGGGTACAAGTAAGGTGTTTTACAAGGTGTGATTCTTCTGGCTATGTTTTACGTTTGGTGATCGCGTTCGGCATTAACTTTATTGATTTGGCTTCGTGGGAGAGTGGTCAGCCAGCTGTCCTAGGGGTGTAGTTGCTTATTGGTTGTTTGGTGTTAGAGGTGGACGTTTACTCCCCGTTACCCTTCTCCAAGATGGGTTTAGTCATCATATTTTGAGGCTGTATTTTTAAATGCTTGTAAAGGCAGACTGGCTCAAGACACATACTTACTTTTAAAGGACAACTCTAGGCACCCAGACTACTTCAGCTTAATGAAGTGGTCTGGGTGCCAGGTCCTTCTAGGGTTAACCCATTTTTTTTTTATAAACATAGCAGTTTCAGAGAAACTGCTATGTTTATGAATGGGTTAAGCCTTCCTAATCCTCTAGTGGCTGTCTCATTGACAGCCACTAGAGGCGCTTGCTGCTTCTCACTGTGATTTTCACAGTGAGAGCACGCTAGTGCCCGAGGTGCATTGTAAATGCTTTATGAGTATGAATGCGCTACAAGAAGCCTTTCCGGGCCAAGTAAGCATTCAAGCGGGCGGGGCGAACGGAGGAGAATCGGAGGAGGAGAGCTCCCCGCCCAGCGCTGGAAAAAGGTAAGTTTTAACCCCTTTCCCCCTTCCAGAGCCGGGCGGGAAGGGGACCCTGAGGGTGGGGGCACCCTCAGGGCACTATAGTGCCAGGAAAACGAGTATGTTTTACCGGCACTATAGTGGTCCTTTAAGCCTGCATGAATCGTAAAAGACCTGTGACAATTGTGCTAGTCTGGGGGTGCTATTGAAAAAGTTAGTATAACTTCAAAGGGACTCCAACGTCTAAAAACAAGATAGTGTTGGCGTTAATCTAGACTTGTAATCTGTACATTGTGCTAGTTAAATACAAAGCAAGCATATAGATTATACTTAAATGTGACTTTCGTTTGTCTGTGTGTATTTCCTGTATGAGGGCACAGACCATGTTCGGGATAGAATGAAAGATATTATCTTAGTTACCAAGTGTATTACATACATTAGATTTCATTCTTGTAGGTCTTTTCTGTGAGCTATTCTTCGGGTTTTAACCTGCTCTTCTAGTTCTAATCTATTGTATATTCTACTTCTAATCTATGAAGTACTCTAGTACTACTTTACTATTTATCTAGCTTATCTTGTTTATTAGAGCAGCTTTGTCACTTTAAAAAAATAAATTAAAAAATATATATTGGTATGCCCCATATTCCCCCACCAGGTTGCGCTGTTTTTTTTAAATGACCTTATTTGCAAAGTTATACATAAATAGATATTAATTTAATTATGTACAACCTGGAGGAGAGCAAAGTTAGAGCTTTACTTAAGCTCCACATTCTTTGTCATTAGATATCTTGTTCAATATTTACCTCCGTCAAGCACCACAAGTCTTCCCGGGAGTAGAGCATCATGGATCCTCTGTGTTGACTCTCACAAGTTCATAAGAGTCAACACAGATTCATTGGAAGCCTGCACATGTACACAATCGGACACGTACACCCAGGAAGCGCAGAACATAGGATTTCCTGATTCCATAGAAACTTTAATTATTCAGTAGATCCAATTGTATAAGTACTGGATCTACTTACATAACATAAATGTAATATAATACATATATCGTTACGTTACTTACGTGATGCTCCCCATGTGTTTTCTCTCCATTCGTCAGCAAGGAACATCCCTTTCTGTCCATCTTTTGCAGAATCGTCTGGTTCCCAAAATTTTTTGGCTGGTAAAAGCTGTTTGAGAAGAACAACAAAGCAATTTTACTTACACAGAAGAGACATAAAATATGGGCTAAATATTGTCTTAAAAAGCCTAATTTAAGAAAACTATCAAATATAGAAACAAAACTGGAAAAGGAGGGCAAGATATTCTACGTAAAGTTCACTTTGCTACACTTATTTTACAATAGGTGGTTTCACAAGTAGAACCGTAAAAAGAAAAATCAAACAAAAAAGTGGTTGGAGGTTAAAAAAAAAAAAAAAAAAAAGTGTCCAGAGTGCATCCATCCACAGTTCTATGGTAAAATGTCCCTGCTCATGTCAAGCGTTCTGGTAATAGCTGGGTACATGGAACATGGCTGGGCACAGTCAAGTCAACCATTTCTAGTACTTTAACTCAGGGTTGTTCAATGTTCCCTCTTGGGTGATTTCAGATCCTTTGTTAATTTCATGTAAAGCCTTCACGAAGTCCATGTGTAAGAAACGCTCTAACCGCCAACCATGGAAGGGATAAATAAGCTCCCTGTGCAGCTCAGACCACTGGCAAAGCCATGTTTTTCCATATAATGTCAGTAAATGGGGTTGAATTAAGCGACCAGAGAGTTTGAGTTTGTTAGTTTCAGACTCTTATTAATGTAAGTCGATCAGAATTGTCAAAAAAAATATATATTATATATTATATATATATTATATATTAATATATATATATATATATATATATATATATATACACACACATATATTAGTAAATGCACTGTATACACATACACACACACATATATATATATTAGTAAATGCACTGTTTAACACACATCTGCACACCGATCAAGCCATAAGACTTGCTTTTCCCACACAAATCTCTGCTTAGCAGTGATGTTACACTACTGCAGGGGATTCTGGGTGGGCATATGAAAATTAGTTCACGAGACGACAACGTAGTCATCCAACATATATGAAACTGTAGCAGCACAAAGGGGAGGCAACCAGCCAATTTTTAAAGGACCGCTATAGGCACCCAGACCACTTCAGCTTAATGAAGTGGTCTGGGTGCCAGGTCCATCTAGGATTAACCCTTTCTGTTGTAAACATAGCAGTTTCAGAGAAACTGCTGTGTTTACATATGGGTTAATCCAGCCTCTAGTGGCTGTCTCATTCACAGCCGCTAGAGGCGCTTCCGCGCATCTCACTGTGATTTTCACAGAGAGAAGACGCCAGAGTCCATAGGAAAGCAGTGAGAATGCTTTCCTATGAGACTGGCTGAATGCGCGCGTGGCTCTTGCCGCGCATGCACATTCAGCCGATGACGGGGAAAGGAGGAGGAGAGTCCCCAGCGCCGAGGGAGTCCGGCGCTTGAAAAAAGGTAAGGGACTAACCCCTTCCTCACCCTAGAGCCGGCGGGTGAGGGGAACCCAAGGACCCTACAGAGCCAGGAAAACGAGTATGTTTTCCTGGCACCTTAGTGGTCCTTTAAGGAGTTGATTTGTTTACACTATAATGGGTTGGTCTGCTATCACTCTGGTAAGGTACCAGTCCGTAAACTCAAAGGTAGATCTGATTTTGGACTAGATAGATCAAGCTAAAGAGTCAACGTAAGGTTTTTTTTTCTCTCCAAGTAATCAAGTAAAAAAAAAGTAATAAAATATTTGAAAGGTATGTTTGCACGGATAGCATCCTAGCAATAAAACTGTTTAATAAGTTATGTTTGTTATGGTGTTTGTAGTATACCATTTCAGGGATCCAATGACCCCTCCCTCCATGGAAATTAACCCCATCGCTAATATACTCTATTAATCTACCTGCCATGTTTGGGGCAATCCTGGATGTGATCCAATTCTTGGTTCATTCCAATAATTCAAAGAACACTAATTATGTTCGTATCATCTACTGAATATATTCTAAACATGTACTTTTAAGTTTTAATAACAAAAATAAATAAATAAAACAAATGGAGTTCAGAGCCTTGCTGAAAACCCTAAACTCAAACCTATGACAGTGGTAACAAACAATATTTAACACGTATAAGCTGCCAAGATCTTAAAAGTAGAAAGTGTGAGCAAAACATGTCATTGTGCAGTAGTTTACATAGAACAGGGAACCGAATACTGGCCACAAAATTAAAACAAACAAAACAACTAAAAACTAGGGTTCGACCGATTATCGGTTTTACCGATATAATCGGCCGATATTCGGTATTCTCGGCAATATCGGTATCGGCCAATTCAGATACCGATATTGCCGATAATACCTCCTAGGACCGCCGGGCTCATTACAAACCCGGCGGTCCTGGGGGGGCGGAGAGCAAGCGCTTACTCACCTCCCAGCAGCTCCTCCAGCTCCCCAGTGCAACTCTCGCGATACCCGCGGCCTTCCGAGCGTTGCCATGGATCACCATGGCAACGCTCCGCGCGACACGCTGGCCGCGAGAGTTGCATTGGGGAGCTGGAGGAGCTGCTGGGAGGTGAGTAAGCGCTTGCTCTCCGCCCCCCCAGCTCAGCCAATACCACCAGGGACGGTCATATCCCCCCTCCCTGGCCAGGTAACAAGCAGGGAGGGGGGACAACAAAAATAAATAAGAATTATACATTTTTATTTTTTTTTAAATAATTTAATAAAAAATGCCCCCTCACACACTGCATTATATACACATACACTACACAAACACAGTGTGTATATAATGCAGTGTGTGTTTGTATAGTGTGTGTGTTTGTATACAATGTACACAAATACACTGCATTATATACACACACTATACAAACACACTGTGTATATAATGCAGTGTTTGTGTAGTGTGTTTATATAGTGCAGTGTGTGTTTGTATAGTGTGTGTATATAATTCAGTGTGTATATAATGCAGTGTGTGTGTTTGTATAGTGTGTGTGTATAATGCAGTGTGTGTGTATAATGCAGTGTGTGTTTGTATAGTGTGTGTGTATAATGCAGTGTGTGTTTGTGTAGTGTGTTTATATAATGCAGTGTGTGTTTGTATAGTGTGTGTGTATATAATTCAGTGTGTTTGTATAGTGTGTGTGTGTATATAATGCAGTGTGTGTATAATGCAGTCTGTGTTTGTGTAGTGTGTGTATATAATGCAGTGTGTGTTTGTATAGTGTGTATATAATTCAGTGTGTTTGTATAGTGTGTGTGTATATAATGCAGTGTGTGTGTTTGTATAGTGTGTGTGTATAATGCAGTGTGTGTTTGTGTAGTGTGTTTATATAATGCAGTGTGTGTTTGTATAGTGTGTGTATATAATTCAGTGTGTTTGTATAGTGTGTGTGTATATAATGCAGAGTGTGTGTTTGTATAGTGTGTGTGTATAATGCAGTGTGTGTTTGTGTAGTGTGTTTATATAATGCAGTGTGTGTTTGTGTAGTGTGTGTATATAATTCAGTGTGTGTGTATCTAATGCAGTGTGTGTGTTTTTATAGTGTGTGTATAATGCAGTGTGTGTTTGTGTAGTGTGTTTATATAATGCAGTGTGTGTTTGTGTAGTGTGTTTATATAATGCAGTGTGTGTTTGTGTAGTGTGTTTGTGCAGTGTGTGTTTGTGTAGTGTGTATATAATGCAGTGTGTGTGTTTGTGTAGTGTTTATATAATGCAGTGTTTGTGTAGTGTGTTTATATAATGCACACTACACAAACACACTGCATTATATACACACACTCTGCATTATATAAACACACTACATTCACTATACACACACTACACAAATACACACACATTCTGCATTCATTATATACACACACACTTTGCATTTAGTATATACAGCATTCACTTTACGCACACTACCCACACACTACACAAACACTCTGCTTTCATTATATACACACACTACACTAATACACACTGCATCCACTACACACACTAGACAAATACACACTGCATCCACTACACAAACACACATTGCATCCTCCACACACACTACACACTGCATCCACAACACACACACTACACAAACACACACTGCATCCACTACACACACACTACACAAACACACACAGCTCCCCTGTCACACTGCATCCACTGCACGTTGCATGTATATTTTGTGCATTTACCTTTAGAAATAGTTTTTATTTTCCAAAATGGTAAATGTACAGAATATCGGCAAATTATATCGGCTATCGGCCTGAAAGTTCACAGAATATCGGTATCGGTATCGGCTCTAAAAAATCAATATCGGTCGATCCCTACTAAAAACTATAGAAAGAATCTGTTAAACTAATGATCGCTTTTGACAGTGGTGAATAAAACTTGTCTGTGACCTTTTCAATTGATAAAAAACAAAAGCTTTTCTACTGTGATATTCTGACCAATGTCTACAGCAAACAGCGGAAACACAAAATATACAAAGTTCTTTTGAGTATGCCTTGAGCTAACAATATGAATAGACGTGTAAGATTAGCCCCAAAACAAAAAAGTATCTTGATGGAGTTGAGATTGAATCAAGAGCAGTAAATGACTGACCTCCCCCATTCCACGATGTTCTAATGCGAGTGCCTGGAAATCATTATTCATCTCATCTGCGGGCCTCACCTGGAATTAAGAAAAAAATCAAGAGATTAGGTTTTAGAAACTTCATTTTTCTACTCAAGGAGGGGAAAAAAAGCTCTCGCCCATCCTTAAAAAACCCAGTCAAACCCTAAACAATTGTGTACCTCAATAACTTTCACATAAACCTTTTTTTCCATTACATCTTATTTTATGTCATATTTATAATGGCATATAGTGCACTAGTCACTAGGAACTCGCAGCCCCCAACGCATTATTTTTATTGAAAAACCTGTAAAATATTGACTTTGCACAGAATTAACATTAGGCTGTTCTGGGTTGCCTTAGTCATGTGTGCCAGAATTCAACTAGACCATGGCACAAACGTGCAGACGCTCTGTACAGGCAGCGTTCAAGCAGAAATGGTGATGGAGGTTTGAGCAACCCTTTAAATATCACCTGGAATGAATGAAAATTAATTTGCAAACAAACTCATCTATGCAACTGGACCAAAAAACAACAACAAACAACTGACCCAGATAAACAGATGCATAGTTTCATGTTTGTATTATACATAATTAAAATTTCATATTTGTTTCTTTCGTGATATGTTGAATAATTGGCCAACTGCCCAATATCCAGGGATCCTACCTCTCTGCAATCACTGTCCTAGCTAAACACATGAGATTTCATGTATTATTTTTGTAAAATCCTGAAAGAGTAGAGATACTAAAACACGTGGGAATGGGAACAAATCAATTGTGTTTACTAGCAAACACAATGGACCTGTGCTGCCTTAGACAGAACATGGCTTCAAACTGCTGTTGATGAAAGTTAAAGGACCACTATAGTGCCAGGAAAACATACTCGTTTTCCTGGCACTATAGTGCCCCGAGGGTGCCCCCACCCTCAGGGTCCCACTCCCGCCGGGCTCGATGGCGAGGAAAGGGTTAAATCCTACCTTTTTTTCCAGTGCCGGGCGGGGAGCTCTCCTCCTCTTCGGCTGAATGCGCATACACGGCAGGAGCTGCGCGCGCATTCAGCCTGTCTCATAGGAAAGCATTCATAATGCTTGCCTATGGACGCTTGCGTCTTCTCACTGTGATTTTCAAGGGTGAGAAGCATGCAAACGCCTCTAGCGGCTGTCAATGAGACTATGTTTATAAAAAAAAAAAAAAAGTGTTGATCCTAGAGGGACCTGGCACCCAGATCACTTCATTAAGCTGAAGTGGTCTGGGTGCCTAGAGTGGTCCTCTAAATGGACTCTTTAGGCACCCACACCGCTTCACTGAGATGAAGTGATCTGAGTTCCATTCCCCTGTCTTTTTAACCCCTTCAGAACAGAGTCAATAGTATACGTTCTGATCAAAACAAAACGTAAACAAAAACTGGAATTTGCACTATATGTCTGTTCAACCATAATTCACCTCTTTCATATTAAGTGCGGCCACACTTATTATATATCATTTTATTCAGAAGAAACAGGCCTTTAACTTCTCATGAACTATTCATATATGAAACATAACTATTATGAATAAATTTTAAAAAAATGAGAAATTAAGATTAAAAAAAATAAAAAAAAATAAAATAAAATTGTAGTTCTGCCTGACATTTTAGCTGTAAATGTCATGATACGGTTTGCTTTTACTGCAATAAAATGCACATATTTGTATTGAGCAAAGTCTCACGAGTAAAACAGTACCCCCATTAACAGATTTTACAGTGTTTTGGAAAGTCACAGGGTCAAATATAGCACAATCCATTTTTAATTTTCTTCCACATTAAAATTTGCCATATTAGTAATGTTACCTTTGAGACCATGTGGTAGCCCAGGAATGAGAATTACCCCCATGATGGCATACCATTTGCAAAAATACACATCACAAGGTATTGCAAGTGGGGTATATGTCCAGTCTTTTTTCAGTAGCCACAGTCACAAACACTGGCCAAAGTAAGCATTCATATTTCTTTTTGTGTGAAAAAAGCAAAAAACTAATATAAAACTAATATTTGGCCACTGTTTGTGATTAAGTTGCTATTAAAAATGACTGGACATACTTCATTTGAAATACCTTGGGTTGTCTACTTTTGCAAATGGTATGCAATCATGGGGGTAATTCTCATTCCTGGGCTACCATACAGTTTCAAAAGCAACATCAAACTGGCCAATTTCAATGTGAAAAAAATGAAATGCAAGACATATATTTGACTCTCTAACTTTCCAAAACACCATAAAACCTGTACATAGGGGGTACTGGTATACTTGGGAGACTTCACTGAACACAAACATAAGTGTTTCAAAACACTAAAACATATTACAACAATAATATCGTCAGTAAAAGTGATGTTCGTGTATGAAAAATGCAAAAAACTTCACTTTTACTGAAAATATCATCGTTGTAATACAATTTATCATTTTGAAACACTAATATTTGTGTTCAGTGAAGTCTCCCGAGTAAAACTGTACCCCCTGTGTACAGGTTTTATGGTGTCTTGGAAAGTTACAGGGTTAAATATAGTGCTTGCGAATTAAATTAAATTCTCTGCACTTTCTGCCTGGGTTGTCAGGCATGTCAATCTAATTTTAATTAATAAAATCACATAATTGCACTAAAAGATTATCTACATATACACGTAGAATATATATACATATATATGTATTTAGATTCTACGTGTATAATTATGTAATCATTTATATATATTTATCTATATAAATATATTTGCGGTTATTTGTATTTTATATATAGACAGATATGTATTTTGTTAATATATAGATTAACAAAATACATGAAATTACATATGGACCGTCAGTCTAAGTGTATTTTAATACTAATATGTGCTTATATTAACATTAAAATACATATGACGTTACACACATATATATATATATATATATATATACACACATACACACACACACACACACACACACACACACACACACACACACACACATACATTTTATTTTAACATGTTTAATTAATATTTTTTTTTACACTTTCCACCAGCAGGGGGACTGTGACAGCTCAAACAGTCCCCCTGCAGGCAGATCCACAGCCAGCTATAGGGGCCATGTGATCGCTCTTTGATACCGGGAAATTTCCTGGTGGGCTGTCGGCACCTGGCGCCAGGCAGACACCTGGGTCTGCTGGCGGCCGCTGGCTGGGGGAGGTCTGCTGGCGGCCGCTAGGGGAGCTGTCTCGGTCTCTGCTCCCCAGCGCGCAGCTTAATGAGACTGGGGCTGGAATATGACATCATATTTCGGCCCCGGTCTCATTAAGCTGTGCGCGAGGGAGGGGGAGCAGAGACAGAGACAGCTCCCCCAGCGGCCGCTAGCAGACCTCCGCCAGCAGACCTCCCCCAGCGGCCACTAGCCCACACAGCCGGTCACCCACAGGTAATATGTGTAATTCTGTCAGTGTGTGTCTGTGTCATGGTGTATGTGTGTGTCTGTGTGTATTTAAAAAGTGTTTTTACTCACCTTTTTTATTTCTCCCCACGCCGTGCTTGTCTCCCCTCGACTGGCCCTGCCTCTTTGGGTGAGATCATCAAGCTTGATGATCTGAGCCAATCCAATGCTCTGCCATAGGATTGGCTGCAAAGGCCCTGAATGTAGGTGCTGCACACTGTGCAATCGCACTGTGCAGCACTGACACAAGAAGCACCTCTAGTGACTGTCACTAGAGGTGTCACTAGGAAGCAATGTAAACACTGCATGTGAGTATGCTTAATGTATAATTAAACATTTTACTCTGAAAGGACCAATATTATATATTAGAAAAAGCAATAAGTATATATATATATCACTCAACCATCTGGGGTGGCAAGACATTGCCTTACATATTACATATGGCAATATATGGTGCAATGACTTATGGGGCTGACATAGATTTATTTTCCAGGGCTGCTTTGTATCCCCAGTCCGGCCCTGCTTCTGCCCCAATAACTGAGTTAAACTCGACTATTCAATCAGATGGTCTGCAGGCATGAGCACTTGCCTTCCAATGTTTCCCCACTGGTGGAGGTGGAGCGGCATTGTGATAACCACACGCCTTGCAAACCCTCACAAAGAGGGTAGATTAAAACGATTGAATTATCAATACTTGTTTGTGTTCTTAACGCTATAGTATTCCTAAACCAAGCATGTCAAACTCACGGCCCACAAGGACCATCTTTGCGGCCTGGCGAGCCGCGAGTACATGCCTAATGTTCCAAGCAGAGTCATTCCTAATAGTCATTAGAGTAATTCCTAATAGTGCAGAGAATAGTGCTTACCCCACATTGCAGGTGCCTACTCTGCTAACTAACACTTACCCGGCTGGGGAGGAAGGGACGGTGGAAGTCTGTCTGTGAGTGTGTCTGTCTATCAGTGAGTATGTGTGTGTGTCTGTCTGTGTGTCTGTATGTATGTATGTATGTATGTGTATGTGTGTGTCTGTCTGTCTGTGAGTGTGTATGTGTATGTCAGCAAGTATGTGGGTGTCTGTCAGTGAGTATGTGTGTGTGTGTGTGTCTGTCAGTGAGTATGTGTGTGTCAGTGTGTCTGTATGTGTGTTTCTGTCTGTCAGTGAATATGTCTGTGTCAGCGGGAGGATCAGATTTGGCACAGGGTGGTAGAGGGGGTGCTGGGGGTTATTTTATACTGTACTTTTTAAAATAACCCTACGTTTCTATGAAAATGTAAGGTATTTTTTTTTTATGCGGCCTGTGCCAGACTTCGAGTTTGACATGCTTGCTTTAAACACATTTTTTAGGTCATTGGACATCTGACCATTCCTATTAAAAAAATAACAAAATCTACATGTAAATTATGTGGTTGTAGGTTTGTTTGTATGTTTTAACACATTATCTATAATTAAATAAAACTTTCATCTTTCGCATGATTCACATGCTGTACCATTTCTTTAGCTGTTGTAAATCAACATATTTTTACATTTCCTGTTACTCTTCAAATGACTGCATCCTGTTTTATGCTTTATATACTACACACAGTTTAGCCACTTTAAGATTTGAGAAAGTTCCACTTAAGTCTGAAACTTGAGCGTGTTAGGACAGTTTAGTTAGATCACTTTTTTTTGTTATTAACGGTACCAAAACCTACCGCATATACTCATGTATAAGTCGAGAAATTTTAGTCATAAACTTCGTTTTAAAACGCAGAGTTGACATAGCCACGGGTCACTGATAGTTTCGATAGAATTTCGACTCCTGAACACCGTTCTCCTAGCTGTTCGGGAAGTCGAACGGGCAGTGGTACAAGTTTCAGCGGGGTTTGCGGGCTTGCGAATCCAACTCAGAGATCCATACTGTCGACAACCATGTACCGCTGTCTGCGTTCGGGAGACAAGATTGTTTGAACACATGCGTTCGTATATACGAATGATGGCCACCCAGGAAATGTTTGTTTGTGGTTAACAGCCAGGGGTGGTCAGTGATAACGAGGCGTTAACAAGGAGGACCACACAGAGTCTGTTTGGAAGGAGAACAACTCCATTCAAATGCAGTACGGTAACCGAACAGAAGGGGAACAATTCCATTTGAATGCAGTACCTTTGACTTATCCACGAGTCGTAGCATATTTCACAATTGTTGGTCAAAAAACTGCACTCTACTTATAGACTAGTATATATGGTAAAAGCAAATTTAAAATCTTGCTCACTTCTACATAGTTGCATGTAGAACATTTATTCTTATAATTTCCAAATCTACTTTTACAAAATTGGGATGAAACCAGAAAAATCTTAAAAAAAAAAAAAAGAGGTCATTCCTAATAGTGCAGAGAACCAATGTCAAACAATATTGCAGCCTACATGTGAAGACATGTACTTAATGATTGATTAGCACTACCGACGATTGTTTTTCTCACACAAAAGTCTTCAGTAATTAAACATAAAAGTCAAAAGGCACAATCAATGTGGAGCATCATCTTTTTATTTTGGTGCTAGTTACAGCTTGCACAGAGCACGCAGGTCTATGAACGGCGTGTCGACACGTAATGCACAGCTGCTTCCCATTTTTAATTTTATTCTTGACGTGGGCTAGTGTTATCAGAAAGCAAAGATTATTGCTTCCTCATAAAGGGATCAAACTACTTGCTGCTTATAGATTGTACAAGTAAAACAAAGGGAATTGCTGGACCGGTAAAAACTGTTAACAAAACACATTAACCACGTCTGTCAAGAACACACACAAATGGACCATGTAGGAATTCTGTCTTTTTTTGTTTAGGAGGGCAGACACAGAAAATTCTCAGTCTCTTCTAAGAAAGATAGGTGTGGCAGAGCTTAGGATCCCTCTTTGTTCTCTTACAGCAGTAAGGCCCCTTAAAGAGGAACTGTTACTTCTCTGGAAATTACACAAATGAATAAAAACATTGAAGCCACCTTTAGGTGCTAAAAGAGGCTAGATATAAAGATAAAAATGTAACTCACAAATACCTGTAGTGCTTCTTACCAGAATGATTCTAGATTTTGAATACCTATAACTTTCTGCCAAATTCTTCTATGATTTGTCATTCATAAATATAGCAAATGTAATATCTAGTTATCCTGAATGTACCCCATGGAAAGTACTTTCACATTCTAAAAAGTAACAAATAAACCCTATCCCAAAGGGAAACTCCAAGTAACTGATAAATAATGTTTAAAGGGACATTCCAATCACCATAATAAACAAAGTTCAACTCCACCTCAAAGTGTGCCTTAGAAGAAGAAAAAAAAAAAAAAAAAAGTTATTTTGCTGTTTCTTAGGCCTTCAAAATTACTCGTCAATGCAAGCCATAACATGGCTCGCCAGAGCTACATTTTCATTTGGCTCGTGAAAAATTTAAGCCCGGATCATATATGCATTACCTTTGGCACCCAGGAAAGTTGTACAACAGATTGACGAAATACAGTGGGACAGTGCCACGGCACTTCTAGCACCATAACCACTGCAGCGGAGGAGGGGTTATATTGTTTTGCATGCTCCATTAACAAGACTCAAAAAAAGTTTATCTATTGATATTTTTTTATAACAGTGATGACTATAACTGTGGAAAAAAGTGCCCACTCATTTTCATGGGAACTTCTCCTCCAGCTCTGTTTATGGGAAATGAGGAGAAAGTCAAAATGTCAATTCTTTCATAACTCAGTGCTGTATATGCACATCAGTCTAGAAACAAACTGTTTAGTAGATATGTGCACTTGTTCAGGGGAAGATTTATCAGAATCAGCATTTCAGTTGCAATGGTAAACAAACACTTTTCACAATTCTAAATCCAGTTTTTACAGCTAACCCGCCTATAGATGTGAGTAAAAGGAACGGAGAGAGAACATCCAGGGATGAGATGATGATTTTTTTTGGGCCAGTGTCCCATTTTTTATTTAACTGCAATCTAACATTCACACATCATATACACACATAAAACTTTCAGCTTGGAGAGTTCCTTTAACAGCAGTCCTTGTGATAACAGAGCAGCAGTGCAAACAAGGGAGGGAACATGAAGCATCACGAAACAACATGTGTACAACAGCGATGATAAGCAGTCTGCTTTATGCCAAGTCAAAGGGCATTACATAACCTGAAATCCAGTATACCAGAAAGATTAACGGCAGCTAAGATATTAAAGAATGAATAGTACTTTATGTCATTTTTCTCAAAGTAAAAAAAAAAATTGTGATGGCTGTAAATTTCTAATTTATACATGTTACAGTAAGAAAGATAGGCGAGTGGAGGAAGCACATTACATTGTTCGTTAATTTAGATTTTCTTATTTGATTTCAGTAATTAGAATTGCCAAACACAAAATCAATACATTATATAAGGGGGGAAATTTGACAAAGCTTCACCTCTATTATATTTTGATTGACTCCATTTCCACACTGTTAACCTTAAAGAAATAGAAGTAGTTTTGGTGTATAGATCATGCCAGTGCAGTCTCACTGCTCAATTCTCTGCCATTTAGGAGTAAAAGGGTCACTTCAGACCCCTAAACAACTTTAGCTTGTTGAAAAGCTTTGAGTGTGAATAGTTTGTCCTCTTTTTTTCATTTTGCAATAAGTTCAGATTTCAATAGGAATTTACACTTTTATAAATTAATCTGGTTACACCCCCTTGGCTTTCAAGCAGACACCAGGTAATGTTACTTCCTGGTTTTGTTAGCTCAATGCAGCTGACCTCAAGAGAGAGCAATTGCTCAGAGCACCTGACTTACAAAGACTTCTTAAGAGAACTGCAGGTTTAGCAAGCTTATTTTAGATATAACTCCAATGAAAAACGCATTATTAAATGCATGCAGGTTTACATTGAGGGTATATGTACTAAATGGTGATTTTTATTTATTTTGTTTTTGGGCAGTGGAATGTCCTGTTAAATCATGTTTGTTTCTGTTTACGCTGTCCTAACCAAACCTTCAAAATGGTTTCATGTTCAATCAGATGTTAACTTGCTTTTGAAGTTTTTATCTCCTGTTCTGAAAATTGAAATTTAATCACACACAGGAGACTCCTGCAGGCTATTAAAAGGAGAGGAGATAAATTCTAAATTAAACATATTGTACAATAAAGGTACCTAGAAAGTCTAGGTTCCATTTCAGGAAGTGTTTAGGAAGGCTGTGCAAGTCACATGCATGGAGGTGTGACTAGGGCTGACTAGGGCTGTATTACCAAAGTAATTTAATTACTAAATGACAAATAATAGTGCAGCGAGACTGCAGGGACATGACCTATACACCAAAACTGCTTCATAAAGCTAAAGTTGTTTTGATGCCTATAGTAACCCTTAAACTGCTGATATTTAACCAGTGTACTATCTTTATAGTGATGCATGGACAGGCTCACCAGTAGAGGTGGAAGAGACTAAAAGAAAAGACAATTTTACAAGCAGGAGGCGAAGAAAAAAAAACCAATGCAAATGCACACTAAATTAAACAATTAGGTTTACCAACTGTCAAAATCCATGATTCCTTTTTTTTTTTTGTCTAATGTAGGGGTTCCCAAAAGATAGTACACTAGCTTTGAAAAACGTAAATTCCTATGATGCTTTGCCAACATAAAGGCAGGGGAAAAGGTTACTTGTTCCCCTCTCTGTAATAATGAATGGAAAATATGCTGTGGGGCAAAACAAAGACACTCTAGAGGAACATGAAGACAATGCAGTGTCTGGGTACATAGCTCATAAGAACTGAGATAAAAGAAAATACAAAACAATAGATTTGCCATGTCCAAAAGAAACAACGAAATTACAAAAAGAACTTCAAACCATAGAGAGCTACATACCGCTGCATCTATGCTATCTCCTGTAGGCCAGCGGTGTTTATTGGAGTAGCCATTCAGCTGTTCACCCGCTTGTCTTTGGAAGAAATATCCCACTGTGGCATCATCCTGAGAGCGGCCACTCAGAGGCATCTGGGCACTGGAAGCACCGGGGGGCATGGCATGTAGATTATGTGGCCCTGATGCTGCTCCACCAAGTGGGGCAATCCCTACTCCAACCCCAAGGGATTCCTGCCCACCGCTTGCATGCATCATTCCTCTGGGCTCCTGCCAGGGCACTTCATTCATGCCTACGACACATGGAACGTTCATTCCACATTAGGCACCTACAAAAAAAACAGATACCATGTAAATAAAAATAAAACCTACATATAGGGAGGTGCACAACTATACTAATAATGCAAACTTGAAAAAGATGTGTTTTTTTTACATTATTACTATTATACAAAACAAATATAATATTATAAAAATATCATCAAAGTATTTAGCTAGGAAAGGAATACTTAGCTTTCTGCTAGTTTCAAACATACCCTCATCCAAAATAAATGCACTCCTGTTTTCAGAAGTAAGATTACCAGATAAAAACATCACTGTTAAAGTGTTTTAGCTGCATTAGTGTGGTAGAGGAATACTCTCAAACAATCTGATAAATCGAAATCTACAGCCTGTCCACTGCTGGGAGAAATTGCAATTATTGTGACATTGTAAACTAAACAGTATTGTGTCTGTGAGACTACTCTGTGAAAATTAAAGATAATTAAATTTTTGTCATAGGAACACTCCAACACAAGAACCACCACAGAGCGCTGTAGTGGTTGTGGAGACAGGAGTGCCCTGGCCCATTTTAAGTAGTAAAAACATTTTAGAATTGTTTGACTTTTTACCGGAGGTCCAGTGGATAATGTTCACTACTTTCACAACAGCTAACACCTGGAAGCTTCTGCTTAGGAGCTGGTGAACATAGTGGGAAAATGAGATGTTTTTATACCAAATTAGGTATAACATCGAATGCCTCTGATATAGATAATCAGCGATTATGTATGTTTGACCCCCTCCTTCTCCCCCAAAATGGAGTAAAAAGGCTTTTAAACATTTTTATCCTTCATCTTGCTACGCCTCTATGGCTGAGATAATCAATCTTGATGACGTCAGCCAATCTAATGTTTTCCCATAGGAAAGCATTGGGAGGCTATTGCGCATGCGCAGAAAACGCCATTCAGCATCTCCTAATAGGGATGCACTGAATCTGAGTGACTGCCACAAGAGACAATATTTGGTAGCAATGTAAACACTGTCTTTCCCATGAAAAGGCAGCATTTTCATTGATGAGCCTGCACGGACACGCTATATACACACACATTATGTTGTAGTGGTCATGGTGACGATAGTGTCCCTTTATTGAAGCAGTTTGGGTGTATCGATCATGCCACTTTAGTCTCACTGATTAATTATCTGCCATTTAGGAGTTAATTCACTTTTGTTTCTGTTTATGCAGCCCTAGCCACACCTCCCCTGGCTGTGACTCACACAGTCTGCATGAAAAGAAATGGTTTCATTTTCATTCAAAAAGTAACTTGTTATTTTTCTCTCCTGCTCTGTAAATTGAACTTTAATCACACTCAGGAGGCTCTAGAAGGCTATTACCAGAGCAGGAGGTAAGAAATTCTTGATTGACCAGACTGCGCAATAAAGAATATCTAGGTTCTTTTTCAAAAAGTGTGTAGGAAAACTGTGCAAGTTACATGCAGGAAGGTGGGACTAATCCTGCATAAACAAAGTGTTAGAACAACTAAATGGCAGAGAATTGAGCAGTGAGACTGCAGGGGCATAATCTATAAACCAAAACTTCCTTAAAGGACCACTATAGTGCCAGGAAAACATACTCGTTTTCCTGGCACTATAGTGCCCCCACCCTCAGGGACCCCCTCCTGGATTGAGAGGAAGGGGTTAAACTTACCTCTTTCTCCAGCGCCGGGTGAGGAGCTCTCCTCCTCCTCTTCGGCTGAATGCGCATGCACGGCAGGAGCTGCGCGCGCATTCAGCCAGTTCATAGGAAAGCATTCTCAATGCTTTCCTAGGGACGCTGGCGTCTTCTCACTGTGATTTTCACAGTGAGAAGTGCGGAAGCCCTCTAGCGGCTGCCAATGAGACAGCCACTAGAGGCTGGATTAACCCTATTATAAACATAGCAGTTTCTCTGAAACTGCTATGTTTTAAAAAAAAAAAAAAAGGGGTTAACCCTAGCTGGACCTGGCACCCAGACCACTTCATTAAGCTGAAGTAGTCTGGGTGCCTATATTGGTCCTTTAAGCTAAAGTCGTTTTGATGCCTATAGTGTCCATTAACTCAGATAATTGACATCTCTCTGTAGGCTGTAGTGGAAAAGGAGGGCTAAGCCTGGCGGACCTCAGATAAGTCTAACACGGTTGAACTACTTACATAGTGGAGGGGGTACACTCCTGGCACTATAACAACTACAATGCTTTAAAGTTTCATTTTGGAGAATCCAGTTAGTTGAAAATGAGTCTAATACAACTATATTCACTTCATGGTGACATATACACTGAAAAATCTCTCAATGCTGCATTGAACAAGAAAAAAGAAATTCTAAATTAAACAGGCTGTGCAATAAATACAATTTAAACATTAGATGTCTCTTTACAGGACAGTAGGGAGAGTATGTAGGTCACATGCAGGGAGGTAACATGACTAGGGGTACAGAAAGTGACTTAACTCTTAATTGGCAGAGAATCGAGCAGTTAAAATGCAGGGGCATGATCTATAAACCAAAACCACTGTACTAACCTTTTTTTTTTTATTATTATTATTATATTTTAAGTAACTTTCTCTCTCATTCCCCCTCTAAATATATGAAATGCATGTGTTTTTAATTTGGGATTGGGGTATAAATGGTTTATTTTTCCTATAAAATGTTTGTATGTTGAAACATTACATGGTCTTTTATTAACCCGGAAATTGTGTTAAATTTGTCATTTTAATATTATGTTTACTCCTACCTATATTGGACAAGCATGTAAATGTGAAGTGGGAAAAATACAACCAAAAGGGACACTGTAGGAACCCAGACCACTTCATCTCATTCAAGTGGTCTGGGTGCAGTGTCCCTGTCCCTTTAACACTGCAATGGTAATTATTACAGTTTCTGATAAACTGCAAAATTTCTTGGCAGGGTCAAGACAGCCACTAGAGGCACTTCCTGCTGGTTAGGCGACTTTTGGTTGCCTGACGCTGGACATCCTCAAACTTTGTATGAGGACATCCAACGGCGCTAAAATCTCCCTAGGGAATCATTGCAGCAATGCTTTCCTATGGAGAGGGTCTAATGCAGCAAGGGAGATCTGCGCTAGAATCAGGTAAGCGCAGCAAGGGTTTAGTAACCCTTACAGTGCAGGGGGTGCGAGGGAGCTATAGTTAGGAATACAGCTTGGTATTTCTAGTACTGTAGTATCCCTTTAAATGTAAGTGTTAACACATTTTTACCCTGTACCTGGGTTCCTCCATCTTAGTTCCCAGTCAGTCTGGCAGTCGGCATAAAGAAAACACTCAGAAGAGAAGTGAAATAAGGTTTTTAATTGTCTCTCTTCATTTGCAATGTTTGCCTTAATTCTGCCTTGTCTAAACTGGATTATGATGTCATTAGCTATATCTTAAGAAACTATTTATATATAAGAAAACTGAAATCATTAATATAAATAACTTAATTCTTTTTTTAAGATGCATGCACATTGATGCAAATTGGGTTATTAGTTGCTTGAATATAGAGGCCTTTTTTTCCATTAAACTAAATGTATGTATGTCTCCTTATTTGCAATACTGACTGTGCTGTTTGACTGGAGTCCTCCACCATACTGTTATACTTCGTAATCAGTGAGAAAACAGACTTAGGTTGTTGAAGCTAATTGACATTTCGACCTTTTAGCAATGGTTTACCCCCTTTACCAGGGTCTCTGCCAGGTTCCAAAGTTACCTGGTGATACTGTGAAGCGATTCTAGCTTCTATAGAGCTGCAGAAGTCTGAAGACGCAGCCATTGTCATTCATTGGCTGAAAGTTGCTCAGAATTGACATTAGCCAGCGTGAAACTATTTTGAGATGGCTGATGACACTGTAATGTGGAGTGGTTAAACTGGAAGCAGAGGGGTTAAACACCATATAACATACAGACTCATGGTCATGTTGCTTGGAGTAACTCTTTCAAAATACAAATCTTTTGCCAAACTCTGCACCGTAAACCTGCCACGTTGTCAAGCCTTAATCATCTATAGGATTTCTCCCTTTCCGTGTACATGCGCTGCTGAGTCACTAACAACACGCAGCAGTGGGCTGAATTCAATGAGCTCATTCAGAAAGCAGTGACCATACAGGTGGAAAGAATACAAAGAATGTCTATCATTGTCTTTCTACCTGCACACATTATTTATAATATTGGGAGTGATGGCCTGGCTGCCCTGAAAGGGGTTAGGACCCACCCACGAAGACAGCTTCTCTAAGAAGGCCCACACATGGCTACCTATGTGCACAGTGCTTATGAAGATCTTTGACCTTGGCTCAATGTCCTGAGGTTACTCTGCACAGTGCCACCACATCTAATGATAAATTACACTGTATGAACAAGTACAAAAAAAAAAGTGAGACTCCTTAGGTACGGACAGGCTACGATTTCACTTTGCTTCAAGATGGAGAGGAAGTGTCATGGAAATATTGCCCTGTATGGCTTTTGAAAATAATCACCAACGAAAAGTCATCTGACTAAATAATCTGAAGGCTTCCACATATGTATGGACTTCCTGAAAATCTAATACAATGTTAGCTAGAGTTTATATATATATATATATACACACACACATACACAAACATTATACACAACACTGAATCATGTATTATGGAAAAAATGCAAACACAGCTTTTATTTTACATATGTATGCATTTTTTGTGCACGGGTAGCTAATTATAGTCTGAGAACATCATCTTAAAACCAGGAAGCCTTGAACTAAAACTAAAATTTGAGGGCAGTGCCAACGGGTGACAAATTGAAGACTTTGTGGTCAAACCGTTTAGTAACTGTTTACCCTTAAGATAACCTGGCACCATGGGATGCCTTGTCACCATAACAACTTCATTCCTAGAAAGGTGTTATGGTGGCCTGAAGTGTCCCTTTAAGAAATATGAAAGAAACTACTAAAGTTCCCGAGACCAACAATTACTCAGAGAAAGCCTCCTCCGACCAATCTCAGTCCCTGAAATGATTTGCAGTTGTATTCAACGCGTCATTCTTAAGGCATAGAAACGGGCCTCTAAATGAATCATTCTGGTGGAACATAACCAAAGGTCTTAACCCTCTCCTATTCATAGTCACTCTACTTATCACAGACTGTTAGATAGTGGTTCCTGGCAGGAAACATGTACATATGTGCACATTGCAATCAGCATCTACTGAACATTAGTGTAGTACTAAGGAATATTACTAAACTTTTTTTAAATTTTCCGTTGCTGTCTCTTTCTGATGAGGAAACTGTGGGAAACTACTGCTGATGCACATGAGCTGTGACTTCTGGTGTCACATTATCTGTAATATCTGCCACATACAAACACATAACTATTGCTGTGCCTGTGTTCTCCTCGCTCTTTTCACCTCTATCAGTGAAACCCCCCCTAAATCTGGATTTACATATCAATACAAAAACAAACCCAGTCAAGTTTAGCAACCACTAGCTTGACTGGCTTAAAGTGTGCCTCCCAGGAGTATTCAAAGTAATGCTTTAATTACAGGTTCGCTTCGGTGATTTCAGCAAACTGCATTGATGGCTTAACCGAGTTCCTAGTTTTGGCAACAAACTTCCATGAAAATGCTGTTTTGAGTCCCCCACCTCCTCCCTGATCAGGAACTTATCCGTTTCTCTCCAGGTGAGAAGAAGAATTCTAAGCACATAGAAAAGGCTTCTCTGCTCTGTCCCTCTCTGACTTAGTACTATGCAGATTAGACAGGGGATTTAATGTCTGAGCACTTGGTTACTTGCATAGAGCCTTGTAATAAAAATAAATGTATACCAGTCACCAGAAGTGTATTTATTTTCCCAGAAAGATAGTATAAAGTAAGAGAGTGTTCAAAATACAGACATTCCAAATGTTTTAGAACTACATTTTCCATGATGCATTTCCGTTCTCAAGACAGCAAAGCATGATGGGAGTTGTAGTTCTAGAAAATCTGGGTACCTTTTGGGAACCCCATAGTATTATGGCTTTACTGAACCAGGAGGAAAACCAAACGTAAAGCTTAAACATTTTATTAACTGTATCAAATTTCATCTCTTTGGATATTTATCAGCACCTTTGTTTAAAGGGAGCAATCGGTTCTGCTGTTTCCCTTCACCTGAGAAAACGCTACTTAAAGGGACACTCCAGGCACCCAGACAACTTCTTGCAATACTGACTGTGCTGTTTGACTGGAGTCCTCCACCATACTGTTATACTTCGTAATCAGTGAGAAAACAGACTTAGGTTGTTGAAGCTAATTGACATTTCGACCTTTTAGCAATGGTTTACCCCCTTTACCAGGGTCTCTGCCAGGTTCCAAAGTTACCTGGTGATACTGTGAAGCGATTCTCACCTCTATAGAGCTGCAGAAGTCCGAAGACGCAGCCATTGCCATTCATTGGCTGAGAGTGTCAGCTGACCGCTCTCAGCCACAGAATGACATTCTGTGCAATGAAAGTTACTCAGAATTGACATTAGCCAGCGTGAAACTATTTTGAAATGGCTGATGACACTCTAATGTGGAGTGGTTAAACACCATATAACATACAGACTCATGGTCATGTTGCTTGGAGTAACTTTCAAAATACAAATCTTTTGCCAAACTCTGCACCGTAACCTGCCACTTTGTCAAGCCTTAATCATCTATAGGATTTCTCCCTTTCCGTGTACATGCGCTGCTGAGTCACTAACAACACGCAGCAGTGGGCTGAATTCAATGAGCTCATTCAGAAAGCAGTGACCATACAGGTGGAAAGAATACAAAGAATGTCTATCATTGTCTTTCTACCTGCACACATTATTTATAATATTGGGAGTGATGGCCTGGCTGCCCTGAAAGGGGTTAGGATATATATTGGCCCATTGGAGTGGTCTGAGTGCCAACTCCCACTACCCTTAACCCTGCAACTGTAATTATTGCAGTTTTCCTAAACTGCAATAATTACCTTGCAGGGTTAAGTCCTTCCCTAGTGGCTGTCTACTAGACAGTAAGCTGTAGTTGTTCTGGTTCATAGCACAGGTTTTCTGTGCTAGAGTGTCGCTGGACGTCCTTGCGCTGTGTGAGGACCTCCAGCATCGCTCAATTCCCCATAGGAAAGCACTGAAAAGCATTTTCAATGCTTTCCTCTAGAGAGCTCTAATGCGCATGATCAGTCTCCCCCACCGGCTGACGTAATGCAGGCGAGGAGCGGCGCGACCCGAAACCACCGCCGAGGGACATCGGTGGAGTTCTCAGGTTAATTCAATGAAAGGGTTTTCACCCCTTCAGCAACCGGGGATGGGTGGTGGGAGTGAGAGGGGACCTGCAGTGCCAGGAAAACGGATTGCTGTCTGATCACTGGACAGGAAGATGTTTGCCACAGGCCAGCAGCAAGGTTGTCTTGAGAAAATTAGTGCTGGGCAGGGAGGAAAGCCAGACTGCCTCAACCAGAATCACCATACCGGGACCAACTACAGTTTACTGGTGGCTCACATGGAGGTGTGAGGATCGGCAGCAACCAACTGCTCCTCACAATGCTCAGAACCCATGACCACCAGGATTCGGTGTGATCTCATGTCCCGGTGGCCAACATACTGTTACTGGACAGAGACAGCATGGGGCAGGCTGCACATCCACTGAACATTAGGGCTGGTAATCTGTGCAGTGTGTGTGTGTGTCAGAGAATGTGTAGTTTGTGTGTGTGTCAGAAAGTGAGTGAATGTGTGTATGAGTTAGTGTGTCGTCAGTGGCAATGTGTTTATGTATGAGTCAGTGAGTGTGTGCTGGGGGATGTGTATTTCAATATATCACAACCATACAGCCAGCACACACACCACACTTTCACTAAGCACAGTCAGTACTCACCCAGACCACATTGCTCACCGATGACACACAGCGAGCACACACACTATCAGAAAGGGGAAGACTATGGGGGCGTAGAGTGTGAGACACTCCGGATAATTCACAAGGTTCCAAAATAAATTCAAATGGAAAACCCGAGGCAAAAATGTATGTGTTATAACAGAATTAGTGAAACTTGGACAAGTAGATTTAATAATAAAAAAAAGTCCACACTCTCAAAGAAGACATTTTATGCGGAGGGGAAGCATTGCTAAGGGAAAGGTATTATACTGCAGAAAGCTCCACATGTATTAATTTTTAGCAAAACTATTGATAATTGAATGTGGGAAAAAACAATTAAATTAACTTAAAGGACCACTATAGGCACCCAGACCACTTCAGCTTAATGAAGTGGTCTGGGTGCCAGGTCCCTCTAGTTTTAACCCTGCAGTTGTAAACATAGCAGTTCCAGAGAAACTGCTATGTTTACAATAGGGTTAATCCAGCCTCTAGTGACTGTCTCACTGACAGCCGCTAGAGGCACTTCTCACTGTGATTTTCACAGTGAGAAGATGCTCCATTGAGAAATGCTTTCCTATGGACTGATTGAAAGCACGCGGCATTCGGCGCATGACGTCAGAAGAGGGAGGAAAGTCCCCAGCGCAGAGGGAGCCTGGAGCTGGAGAAAGGTAAGAATTTAACCCCTTCCTCCTGCGGAAGTGGGACCCATTAACACTATAGTGCCAGGAAAACAAGTTTGTTTTCCTGGCACTATAGTGGTCCTTTAAAGGGATTAAAAATCCACCTAGACCACTTCATCCTGGCAGTTTGGGTGCACTGGCCCTGTCATTTTAACTTATTTTTAAATACACCTCTAGCAACTGTCTCAGTAAAACACAAGGTAGCTCATAGGAAAGCATTGAATATAATGCTCACTGCGCATGTGCATCAGGTACCATATACTCCTCAATCGGAACACTGCAGGAGGAGGCGATGCCTCCTCAATGATGTTGTGGGAGTAGGAGAGGGGTGCAGAGCAGAAAAAGATGGGGGGTAAGATAAAACCCATTTTTTTCTTAAAGCGACACTACAGTCACCAGAACAATTACAGCTTTTTGTATTTGTTCTGGTGAGGAGAATCATTCCCTTCAGGCTAGCCATACATAGTTGTATTCCTTTCAGCTGTGTTGGTGCCATCTACCTAAATGCCCATCAAGGCTGAACATCTTTTTCTTTTTTAGTTTGAGAATTTATTAGACTTTCATGTGCAAACAAATGGCTATGCCATGCCGGTCTTTCAAAAAAACAATAAACTAATACAAAATAGCGGTTACTATGATTTTTTTCGTCAGATGAATTTAAAATAAACAAAACTCTAGAAAATTAAACATTTCCCATAACTAGTAAAAGACACTCAAAGCACCATAATCACTCAAGTTCACTGTAGAAATAACAGTGCTAGGTGGCTATAAGTATAATCATTTGGCTACAACAGATGCCACCCCCTCCCCCAACATGCAAAGTCAGAACTAGCAAATTTTACATCCTCATTACGTAACCTCGTTTGAGCAAGGCCCTCAACACCCTCTGTTCATGTGTGTCCTGTGTGATTAGTTGACTGGCTACCCTCCGATCACATGGGAAAGGTATTTTTACTCACCTTTTTCCCCCAAGCTGTGCAGTTCTCACCATGGCTGGCTAGAACTCCAAGGACGAAATCATTAATCCTAATGATCTCAACCAATGGGAAAGCATTGGGAGGCTATTGCACATGCGCTACAAAACTCAGTGCTGCACCAAACCCTATAGGAAAGCATTGGATTGGCTAAAACTCTGCCATTTTGATGATGTCACAAAGGGGGTGGGGCCAGCGATGGCATACTTGCGCAGCACTGTAAATAACGTGAGTTTTATTAACTTTTATGGAGGCTGAGGAAGGGAGGGGGGCAAGACACCTAAATGGTGGGTTAAACACTATAGGTCAGGAATACACGTTTGTGTCCCTGACCCTATAGTGTTCCTTTAAATAAAGTGAATGAAAAAAAAGAAAAGTTACAAATGGCATTCACTCATGGCTGTGAAATGGTCCAGCAGTAAAAGGGACACAGCTTAATGTAGTGATCTTGGTGACTAGATGCTGCCAGAGAAATGACAAAGATTGCATTTGTCAGTCACCGTGGTTCTAGTGGCTGTCTGACACTTCATCATGAAGACTTTAAATGATCTAAAAGTCTGATGTTGCCAAACACTTTGAATGTTTCTCTTAGAGCACTGGATAGGCGGAGCAAGGTGACTGCTGCTCAAGCCCAGTAGGGTCCAAATGCTTCTTTATAAGAACTTGGGATTCATTTGTAATCATCTGACAGCAGGAGGAGCAGCTGCAGTACCTAGACTGGGAAAGCACTGGGTAAAAGATGTGTTTACCAGCATTTTTTTTCATTCACGTTGAGGCCCAACAATTAAAAAAAAATGAAAGAAAACCAGAGGAAAACAGTGTTCCTTTAAAGAAATACTCCAGGCATCACAATCACTACAATGCGAGTAGGACTTTACATTCGTAAGGCATGCAGTGCAAGCAGATTAGCTTTAAAGCATCACCTGATCACTCTCAGCCAATGAGCTAAGCACTGCACTGCTGTGCTTAGCTCAGAGAGGGTAACTTTAATGTGCACTCTAAACACCCCAATCACAAAAGCTAGCTGTAATGGCTATGGTACTTGAAACCATGCTCTGGTTTTCTGGCATTTTTAACATGTCCTAAACACTCTCTGCCTATCACTGCTATCCAGATTGGACCGAAATGCACTTAATAATGTGCAAGTAGCTGAAGAGAGCAATGGTTATGGGTGCTGGGGAAAGCCCCCCAGTTTGTGTAAAAGAGTTACTACAAAAAAAAATATAAAGCCCTTACAATAGTGCACATACCGGTCCAGGTAAATTTTACATTAGCCTTGACTAAATGGGAAGACATACGCACACATTATTATATAAGACTATTGCAAATCATTCCCATTCAAACATTTATTTTTGTTATTTTATACACATTACATAAACACAGTAAATACTCGTTTAATTGCCTGTTGCAAAGTAACTGTTGATCAGTTTAATAATGATGGCATAAATAAAGATAGTTTATCCGTCTAACCTCTTGCTAAATAGACAGAATTGTTTTCATATGAATAGGAGCAGATGATCCAAAATAATCAATTAAGCTAGCCTTTGGAACTCCAGCTGTCGTGGACTACAATTAATACTATAGTCTGGCGGTAGAGTGCCTATGATAGTATCTATAGACTGAATACTAATAAGACGGTGTTCACGTAGCCATTAATGCCAAAAACACAGCCAAAGAAAAAAACAAGAGAGAAATTCAACTGACCTGCCCTTCAGAGATCCAAAACAATATCCAAACACAAAGCTCAGACCTAAATCACACAAATAAAAAAAAGTAAAGGAGACTCCTAAAGCCAGGGTACATGCTGTCCCTATACCTAAAACACACTCCCTTCCTCTACTCATACATAAATACAGGCTCATGTGTATACAGTCATTTCAAACACACAGAGTACATGATACTCCATGCCCACATTATAATACAACAATAAAGAGTCCCATCTTCCATTGTAACACATTGGGGAATACACATGTAATACTTATCCTTGAACTATAAATACACAGACACCTCCCTTTACCCAAATGTACACAAGGCCATTCTGCACTGTGTGATTTAAATATCTTAATACTTTCTGTGCCAGATGGGTTCGCACACGACACCCAAAGGGATTATATGCTTTCAGTTACCTTTAAAAAGAGACTGTCGCCTACTGGGGTATTTACAGGACAGAGAATAGCTGTTCTTCAACTAACCCCTGTTAAACACCCAGTAGGTACACACCGTATATTTACACTTCAAAACAGTACAAGCTGACCCTACACGTTTCCTTTGTCGCAACTGTTATATACATGGCATGAGAGATAAGCAGTACTGTACATATAAAAGTATGCAGGCTAGTCCTGGTCCCCCCTTCTTAAATAGCCAATGAGAGACGCCACACACTATACCCAGAGTTCTGGACATTGGCTATCCAAATACACTCAATGTTATAAACGTGAAAAAAGTAAAGAATGGTGCTGTTCCACAACCTCTGCATATATAGGGATTTGCAATTTAAAAAGGGAGGTGTGGCTAGTGCAGTATGGACAAAAACAAGTAATTTCACTCCAAAATGGCAGAGAAGTAAGCAGTGAGACTGCATGAGCATGATCTATACACCCAAACTGCTTCATTAAAGTGTCTGTCACCTCAAACTTATCTTTCTTCTATTATTTTCTCTTTCAGAATCTGTTCTTCATTTCTGATTTAGTTCTCTTTGAAAACATTTGATATTAACACTATGGGACAGGGAATGGGGGGGGGGTGTAGAACACTATGGGACAGGGAATGGGGGATGTGAAACACTATGGGACAGGAATGGGGGTGAAGAACACTATGGGTCAGGGAATGGGGGTGAGAAGAACACTATGGGTCAGGGAATGGGTGAAGGGGAAATGGGGGTGTAGAACACTATGGGACAGGGAATGGGGGTGTAGAACACTATGGGACAGGGAATGGGGGGTGAAGAACACTATGGGACAGGGAATGGGGGTGAGAACACTATGGGACAGGAAACACTATGGGACAGGGAATGGGGGTGGGAAGATGGGACAGAATAGAACACTATGGGACAGGGAATGGGGGTGTAGAACACTATGGGACAGGGAATGGGGGGTGAAGAACACTATGGGACAGGGAATAGGGGGTGAAGAACACTATGGGACAGGGAATTAGGGGGCAAAGAACACTTAACAAAAAAAAATAAAAAAAATAAAATACGGTAAATGTACAGAATATCGGTAAACTATCAGCCTGAAAGTTCACAGATTATCGGCTCTAAAAAATCAATATTGGTCAAACCCTACAGAAGAGAGAATTTTGTATTCTGTCTTTATATATATTTATTTTTTCCCCCCCACAAATAAATTGTCATAAACCATGAGCCCGCCCCTCACAATGTGCGCACCACCCACAGCCTCTAATAATGCCGGGAGCTATATTTCCCAAGCGGAAAAATGCCGCGAATCACGTGACCACTTCCAGCGTAAAAACTACAGCCCCCATAATGCCCCTTCTATTCCCTGCCGCAAGCAACATCGCTCGCTTTTTCTACATACACACTGTCACCTATGATCACACAAGTCACGTGACTCGCTTATCTAAAACCTCACCGCGAAAAATGCTGCTTGCCAATGCCTACAGAACTACATTTCCCAGCATGCTATGCACATCTGTATATCGCGCAAGTCACATGACTCGCTTATTTAACACATTCCAAAGCTCCTACACCTTGTTTTTAAGTGTTTTTAGCTACAACAGACCCAGTATAGTGTCATTTACAATATAAACCTTTTTATTTTCATTTATACAATGTGATTTATGACTCTTTTCCTATTGGCTACTGACAAGTTACTTTTTTGGCGCCAGTTTTTAATTATGTACCTATATTTACTACTAGTCAGGTTGTTAATCTTATCCCATTTGAAAAAGCCCCAGTGGCTTATTATTTGTGTATTTTATCTAATTAAAAGGTTTTTGGTTACTATTTTGTGCCAACTATCTTTTTATACATATTCTTTGCTTTTTACCAATTCTATCGTGTGTTTACAAGTTTATCCGAGGTGGGGATCATACCACCAACGCTTTTATCATATACTTGTAAATACACTTTCACTTTTACGTAAATTTTATACCCTGTATTCACTGAGAGCACTATCAGTTGTTTTTATATATCCATTTCCTGAGAGCTGGACATCATTCCCTCCAGAAGACAATCACAATATATACTGTAAGCGGGGATCATACCGCTGTACGCCTGTCAAACCCAAGCTGGCTATAGCTCTTTTAAATGTGAGTTGAATATATATATCTTTTTCCTCACACATATTGATCCATACATTCTATACAATTGGTCTTCTTCATTTTGTGTCTTCCATAGTACGGGAACAATCGGACTACTATAAACAGTGAAGACACCCCATCACCAAAAGCATCTTAAAAGACATTTATCGCCATAGTGCAACTCTGAACCGTTTGGACTATTTATATGTAATAGCAACATTTCAATTACAAACTACTTGATTGCACTTTATATATATGTTTTATCTATATGCTTTTTAAAATCTCTAGTCCACACTAATACTATCTTAATATACTTTGGCGCAGCCTTGCACTACTGTTTTTTGTATTTTGTCTTATGTTTTAAGGAGATAAATAAATTCCCCAGGCACTCAAAGTGTTAAAGCCACAGGTGGTTTTAATGAAACAAAAAAGAACAGCAACGTTTCGACCTCCTAAGAAGTCTTTGTCAAGCTTAAAAAAGACCTCTTAGAAGGTTGAAACGTTGCTATTCTTGTTTCATTAAAACTGCCTGCGGCTTTAACACTGAGTGCCTGGTGAATTTCTTTGTTGCCTTGTTGTGGGATTGCTGGTCCTGCTCCAGAGCACCGGGTGGCTGCTGTGATTGAGTGCGCCTCCTACCATCATTTTTGCAATTATGTTTTAAGGAGAACTAGATCAAAAATGAAGAAATAAGAACAGATTCTGAAAGGGGAAGAGAGGAGGAAACAATAGGATGAGGGTGCCTGTCCCTCATTTAATAGGCTCCCCCAACATATAGATATGAAAGAGTTAAGCACCTCTCCCCTCCCCACTTTTAAACTTAGCTTTTTCCAGCTGTGAGGCTCCCTCTGTACTGGCTAGGTCTACCTCCTCCCGCAACGTCACGGTAATGGGGGGGAACTAATGTAAATGCGCCAAGCGATCATTAAAGCTTCAACATACAAAGATCACTGAAACAATGCTTTCCCCATGGGGTACTTGGAAGACGTGAGACGTCCTCAAGCAAAGCGTGAGCATTTCCAACGTCAAATCATGGAGTAAAACTCTGTTAGAGAGTCTCTAGTGTCTGGTAGAAAGGCACTAGAGGTGGACTTAAAGGACCACTATAGAGCCAGGAAAACAAACTTGTCAGTGAGACAGCCACTAGAGGCTGGATTAACCCTGAATGAAACATAGCAGTTTCTCTGAAACGGTTATGTTTTCAGCTGCAGGGTTAACACTAGAGGGACCTGGCACCCAGACCATTTCATTGAGCTGAAGTGGTCTGGGTGCCTATTGTAAATCCTGGATCTGTACCATCTCCCCTGTGCCCAGTGTTACAATGAAGCTTGGCCCTGTACCCTCTCCCTGTGTTACAGTATAGCCTGGCCCTGTACCCTCTCCCTGTGTTACAGTATAGCCTGGCCCTGTACCCTCTCCCCTGTGTTACAGTATAGCCTGGCCCTGTACCCTCTCCCCTGTGTTACAGTATAGCCTGGCCCTGTACCCTCTCCCCTGTGTTACAGTATAGCCTGGCCCTGTACCCTCTCCCCTGTGTTACAGTATAGCCTGGCCCTGCACCCTCTCCCCTGTGTTACAGTATAGCCTGGCCCTGTACCCTCTCCCCTGTGTTACAGTATAGCCTGGCCCTGTACCCTCTCCCCTGTGTTACAGTATAGCCTGGCC
>OW240913.1:35475469-35488581 GCA_933207985.1 Pelobates cultripes | reverse complement strand
ACCTTCACTCACTCCTACACTCACACCTTCACTCACTCCTGCATTCTCTCCTACACCCACACCTACACTCAATCCTACACTCACACCTTCACTCTCTCCTGCACTCTCTCCTACACCTACACTCAATCCTACACCCACACCTTCACTCACTCCTACACCCACAACTTCACTCACTTCCTGACCCACTCCTTCACTCACTCCTACACTCACACCTTCACTCTCTCCTGCACTCACTCCTACACCCACACCTTCACTCACTCCTGCACTCACACCTTCACTCACCCACTTCCTGACTCACTCCTACATCCACACCTTCACTCACTCCTGCACTCACACCGTGCAGGCTGGGAGAGCGGGGGGGCTAGCCACCTCCTCCATGCATCCACTACCTGAGACACACACTCACTCACTCCTACACTCACACCTTCACTCAATCCTACACTCACACCTTCACTCTCTCCTACACCTTCACTCACTCCTACACTCACACCTTCACTCACTCCTGCATTCTCTCCTACACCCACACCTACACTCAATCCTACACTCACACCTTCACTCTCTCCTACACCTACACTCAATCCTACACTCACACCTTCACTCACTCCTACACCCACAACTTCACTCACTTCCTGACCCACTCCTTCACTCTCTCCTGCACTCACTCCTACACCCACACCTTCACACACTCACTCACACCTACACTCACATCTACACTCAATCCTACACTCACACCTTCACTCACTCCTGCACTCTGTGCTACACCTACACTCAATCCTACACTCACACCTGCACTCACTCCTACACCCACAACTTCACTCACTTCCTGACCCACTCCTTCACTCACACCTTCACTCACTTCTGCACTCACTCCTACACTCACACCATCACTCTCTACTGCACTCACTCCTACACCCACACCTTCACTCACTCACTTCCTGACCCACACCTTCACTCACTCACTTCCTGACTCCTACATCCACACCTTCACTCACTCCTGCACTCTCTCCTACACCCACACCTACACTCAATCCTACACTCACACATTCACTCTCTCCTACACCCACACCTACACTCAATCCTACACTCACACCTACACTCAATCCTACACTCACACCTTCACTCACTTCTGCACTCACTCCTACACCCACAACTTCACTCACTTCCTGACCCACACCTTCACTCACACCTTCACACACTCACTCACTCACACCTACACTCACATCTACACTCAATCCTACACTCACACCTTCACTCACTCCTGCACTCTGTGCTACACCTACACTCAATCCTACACTCACACCTGCACTCTGTGCTACACCTACACTCAATCCTACACTCACACCTGCACTCTCTCCTACACCCACACCTACACTCAATCCTACACTCACACATTCACTCTCTCCTGCACTCTCTCCTACACCCACACCTACACTCAATCCTACACTCACACCTGCACTCACTCCTACACCCACAACTTCACTCACTTCCTGACCCACTCCTTCACTCACTCCTGCACTCACACCTTCACTCACACCTTCACTCACACCTTCACTCTCTCCTTCACTCACTCCTACACCCACTCCTACACTGACTCCTACACTCACATCTTCACTCACTCCTGCACCCACACCTTCACTCACTCACTTCCTGACCCACTCCTTCACTCACACCTACACTCACTTCCTGCACTCACTCCTACACCCACACCTTCACTCACTCCTACACTCACACCTTCACTCACTCCTACACCCACACCTTCACTCACACCTTCACTTACTCCTGCACTCACACCTTCACTCACTCCTGCACTCACACCTTCACTCACTCCTACACTCACACCTTCACTCACTCCTACACCCACACCTTCACTCACTCCTGCACTCACACCTTCACTCACTCCTGCACTCACACCTTCACTCACTCCTACACTCACTCTGCACCTCTGTGAGGAAGGATCCCTGGCTGCCCTCACTCAGTCAATGGCACAGACTGGGTCTGTTACAAGTGAAAATTAAATTTCTTGCTACTAAATTGACACTTTTAGCTGAGATTAGATTTATTTCACAATCAAACTTTGGAAAATGATAGGCCATTTCCCCAAGTTTTACCTAAAGTTGTCTTTTGGCATTAAGTTGAAAATTCCCTTAATGGCGGTTATGGTGCATGGATGCAGACCTTTTCATTTTTTTATTTTTTTTGGCAAAACCATTGCCTTTCCCCTAGAAATATTCACCGTAGTCTAAAACAACAACTTTAGTGGCTGTCAGATTGACAGGTTTACTTACTGAAGAGATGTTAAAGAGAATTTGACATCTAAGGTCAAAAAAATTGATATACTTTAATATGCGTTCATTTCGGCGGCTATGACCTTAAATTTAAAATTCACTTTAATTTCTCACTTTCGTAAATAAACCTGTGGTAGTCATTACAGATTCTTCTCCTTAACCCCGTATTGACCACATGACAGTCTATGCCAGGGGTAGGCAACCTACAGCACCCTAGATATTGTGGACTACATCACCCCTGATGCTTTGCCAGCATTATGGCTGTAAGGTGTGGGAGATGTAGTCCACAATCTCTGGGGTGCCGAAGGTTGCCTACCTGTTATCTATCAGGCAGTGCAAGGCTTTAAACGGTTACTCCAAACACCATGACCACTTCAGTGATTCTAAGTGGTCATGGTAGAAATCAGTACATCCAGTGTTTCTACAGAGATACAGAGATATTGTTATTCGTGTGCCAGGGTAGTTGCACCACCACCAGCAGACATGACATTGGCAGCTCAGAACTTTGTTCTGGACTGCCTAATGTTAATTCTGTACATAAATTACATCTGTTATCAGTGCGCACTGCATGCTGTGAACACACATGATGGGTGCACGAAGTGTACAACCGGATTTCTCAAGACGATTGCAGACAGATATCCCGCGGCGGGCTGAGATGCGGAGTAACCGGGGCCGCGATGACGTGCTAATCTGCAGAGCGTGGACATCTTGTCCAACTGAATAGCTGTTTACTACAGACATCACAGATTGGCAGACAGATACAACTGGAAGTCATAGCTTATGCAAATGGATTTGGGAGAAGGTATAAAAAGGAAAATGTACTATATTTATTCTAATGCACCTTGATGAAAACTCAAAAGGTCAAAATGTGTTACGCTTGTGCTTATGTTTTTAAGCATACATGTAAGATTTTACTTTATTTTTAACATTTACATTTGCTTTTAATCTCCTGTGTTTGTGTCCCATCCCATGACTGTAACTGCGTAGTTGGAAAATCCAGAAGACATATATTGGTAGGAAAACTTACCACTCCTACATACTGATGGTGGGATCTGCTTTTAAATAGAGCCGATATTGCTGGCTCTTTAATGAGTGCGTTCGACTATTATATGTGAAACGAAGAAAGTGAAAAAACATAATACACTATGAGACGTTTTCTCTTTTTTTCCTTTTGGTCCTAGATTCAAAGTTGCTTATTGAAATAATCAAGGAGGTTAATATCCATCCTTATAATCTGTATATACTTTTACTTTGCTGTAATTTTTGAGACTTTATGATTTTGTGATTCTTTAGTGATTGATTCGGGTGATACAGCTGCGCCATCATTACATTTTAGCGCTAATCCACTATTTATTTAATTTATTGATTACTCGTTGACATTATAGATCACCATGCATTAAAAGTGAAAAAATAACTGCAGGGTTAAAACTTGCTGGTGCCAATGAGCCCCAGCTATCACTGGATATCTGAGGGTCGCCACAGTTAGTGGCCCCAAACTGTCAGATGAGCTATGTGTAGTGCTTACTTTAAATGATGCATGTAGCCCTTTAAATCGTTAAAATTAGGTGGATGAGTGATTGCTCAGCTGCGTTAATTCTGAGCCTGTGTTCCCAGCTTAAAAGAGTGTGCCCCAAGTATCTTTTAAAGGTCACCTCTGTTATCAGAGGCCTTAATTAGTGGTTCCAGACTTCCAGCCTGACAGATGAGCTATGTGTATTGCGCAAAGTGAGTGCACTATATAGTCCAGTAAATAACCACTGAGCTGATGCTGAGCCTGACCCAGCAATGAGGGAGACTTAAAGGTCTAAAAACACGCTGGTCTGATCTACTTGCATACCCCTCTAATTGGTGCTAGTGATTGGCGCTGGGCTTTGCAAGCTGCCTGCACCAATCACAGTAGGTGCATCATGAAAGGGAGATCTTCCACTCATGCTGCAACCACACAGTTCAGATATCTTATAGAGCACTCTTTACTCTGTGAGCTAGGAAATTCATCCGCTGATGTCAGTACTGATGTCAGCAGTGGGAATCCCTCTGAGATAGGATTAGGAGTTGGATTATTGACAGGGCCATTATTATTATTGATTGGACCCTGGGCAATCATTTGCTTGGGCCCCCTGGACCCTGCCCCCACCATTCCCCCTCACGCCCTGGCATGCAATCAAGCCCTCCACCCCAACGCAGTGACAGACTAAAGTAGACATAGCCCTTGTGCAAGAATTGTTTTGGGCCCCCTAATCGCGAGGGTGGCCAGAAGGTAGAACCCTATCTGTCGTGCAACTCCAACAATGCTTTGACAGCAGGGGCTCTACCATTTTCCCATGCTTGCAGGGTTGTATATAGCACTGAGCTGTATTTGTGTGTTTGAATGTAAGCATGTTTTTGTAGGGAGTATGTTTGTGAGAATGTAGGGGTGTGTTTGTATGTAGCGTTTGAATGCAAGCATGCATTTATGTGTAGTGTTAGTTTTTGAATGTAGGAGTGTGTTTATATTTTATTGGTGTTTAAAACCAAAATGTGTGTATTTGTATGTAGTGTTGATGTTTCAATGCAGGAGTGTGTTTGTATGTGGTGTTGAAGTTTGAATGCAGCGGTGTATTTGTATGTAGTGTTGGTGTATCAATGCTGAGATGGATGCTCATACACTGCCACATACACACAGATACACACTAAAACACGTGCAGATACATAGATATACACACTGACACACTTGCAGATATTCAGGCACATATACACACACTGACACACATGCAGATACAGACACATAAACTGATGCAGATACAGACAAAGAGATACACAACCTGACACACATGCAGATGCTCAGATACACAGGTATACACACTTCATATAGATACACACTCTGATAACATACAGTTACACACACACATACAGATACACAGACACTTATACTGTCAGACATATGAACACACAGACACATATAATAATAACAAAGTAACCAGGAAAGGTACATTCAGTTACCTTAGCCCAACATCCAGGGGTTGTTACTATTACCCAGTTTAATGGTACTATTACCCAATTTAATGGTACTGGCAAACTTACTGATACATACACTGACAGACATACCGGTGCACACACACACTGACAGACATACTGTCTGCGATTTGAAAGCAAGAACCAGAATGTTAAATTGAGCTCTATATTTTATAGGAAGCCAATGTAGGGACTGACAGAAGGATGAGGCATGGGAGGTGCGGGCGGACTGGAAGATGAGCCTCGCTGCCGCATTCATTATGGACTGTTCGGCACAAGTTGGGATCACGTAAGACCACTGAGAAGCGGATTACAGTAGTCAAGGCAAAAAAGGACAGTGGAATGGGCCAACACCTTAGTCGCATCTGGCGTTAAGTAGGAGCGGATACGCACAATGTTTTGGAAATGGAAATGACAGGATTTTGCGATAGACTGAACATGAGGTTTGAAGGAGAGGTCGGAGTCAAAGAGAACACCTAGGCAGCGAGCTTGCGTGGTGGAGCTGATGGTAGCACCGTTGACTTGGAGGGAGACAGACACAGGTGTAACAACACTTGAGGAGGAAAGACCAGAATATCAGTTTTGGTCAAGTTTAGTTTAAGGAAGTGGGCAGCCATCCAATTAGAAACAGCAGAGAGGCAGTCAGAGACACTAGTCAAGAGGGACGGGGAGAGATCAGGAGAGGACAGGTAGATTTGCGTACCATCTGCATAGAAATGATATTGGAAGCCAAAGGAGCTAATGAGTTTACCAAGGGAGGCAGTATAGATGGAGAACAGGAGGGGACCAATGACTAAACCTTGGGGGACACCAACAGAAAGGAGTTTGGGAGAAGAAGCAGAGCCAGAGAAAGAAATACTGAAAGAGCGCTGGGAGAGGTAGGAGGAGCGCCAGGAGAGAGCAATATCTTGTAGACCGATATTGCGGTGGATGAGAAGAAGCTGTTGATGATCAACAGTGTCAAAAGCCGCAGACAGGTCAAGGGGAATTAGGATAGAGTAGTGACCACAAGATTTTGCCGCGAGTAGATCATTGGATACCTTGGTCAGTGCCGTTTCTACAGAGTGCTTATTGCGGAAACCAGACTGAAGCGGGTCTAGCAGAGAGTTGGACTCGAGGAAGTCTGTCAATCTCGCATACACAATTCTTTCAAGGATCTTGGATGCAAAAGGCAGTAGTGACATAGGACGATAGTTGGATGGGGAGTTAGGGTCAAGATTGGGCTTCTTTAGAATTGGGGTTACAGTTGCATGTTTGAAGGGCGATGGAAATATACCAGAGGAGAGAGAGAGATTGAGAATTTTAGTGAGAGGTGGAGAAAGAGAAGAAGACAGAGTACGGATGAGATGCAAGGGAATTGGATCTAGGGAGCAGGTGGTGGGGCGGGAGGACTGGAGCAGAGCAGAAACCTCTTCCAATGTAGCTGGTGCGAATGAACATAGAACAGTAGAGGGATTGAAGTTAGGGGAAGTATTGTAAGGGATAGAAGAAAGATGAGATCTCTTCTCTGTTTGTAGAGATCTTGTCAGTGAAGTGAGTTGCAAAGTCTGAGGCGGTCAAGTTAGTAGGTGGAGGAGGAACAGCAGGGCGAAGAAGAGAGTTAAATGTGTGAAATAGTCGTTTGGGTTCGCGGGAGAGTGTAGTTATGAAGTAATTAACTTTTGCAGAGGAAAGAGCCAAGCTGTATGAGCTCCACGACCGTCTTTAAAGCGGGGCAAACGGGGCAGCTGCCCCGGGCCCACTTACTCCTTGGGGGGCCCAAAGCAGCTACCCCGTGGGCCCCGCTGTCCGCAATTTTTTTTTATTTGCCTCATGGGCCCGCCGGTGCTGCGGCTGCACCGGGAGCCCACACACTAAGAGAGCCCGGTCGGGCACTGGGGCCCTTAAACAGCGCGACCGGGCCCCCTTGTTTTACCGCAGCAGGCTGGGAGGAAGTAACTGCCGTGAGTCACTTCCTCCCAGATAGGATGAAGCCGCGCGGGATGGAGGAGGAGGAGGCCGTCAGGAGGGGGCTGGAGTGCCAGATGCTCACTCCCAACTACCTCAGCCTGCCACTGGACCCCAGGGAACCCAAAGGTAGGGCTGGAGGGTGGCTTCATAAATGTACACTTTGCATGTGTGTGAGTCAGTATGTCTGAGTGTGTCTTAGTATGTGTGTATGTGTGTGAGTATGTCTGTCAGGGTGTTTGTGTGTGTCACAGTTTCTGTGTGTCTGAGTATGTGTGTGTCAGGGTGTCTGTCAGGGTGTCTGTGTGTCAGTATGTCTGTGTGAGTATGTCTGTCAGGGTGTCTGTGTTTGTGTGTGTCACCATTTCTGTGTGTGTCAGTATGTCGGTGTGTGTCTGAGTATGTGTGTGAGTATGTGTGTCAGTTTGTTCTGTCAGTGTGTCAGTATGTCTGTCAGGGTGTCTGTGTGTGTGTCTTAGTATGTGTGTGAGTATGTCTGTCAGGGTGTCTGTGTTTGTGTGTGTCTGAGTATGTATGTATGTGTGTGAGTATGTCTGTCAGGGTTTCTGTGTGTGTATGTCACCATTTCTGTGTGTATGTCTGTGTGTGTGTCAGTTTGTCTGTCAGTGTGTCAGTATGTCTGTGTGTGTCTTAGTATGTGTGTGAGTATGTCTGTCAGGGTGTCTGTGTTTGTGTGTGTCACCATTTCTGTGTGTCAGTATGTCTGTCAGTGTGTGTCTTAGAATGTCTGTCAAGGTGTCTGTATGTGTGTCACCATTTCTGTGTGTGTGTATGTGTGTGTGGGTGTGTGTGTCAGGGTGTCTGTGTGGGTCTTAGTATATCTGTATGTATCTTAGTATGTGTGTGAGTATGTCTGTCAGGCTGTCTGTGTGTATCAGTATGTCTGCCAGTGTGTATCTGTTGTCAGTATGTATATCTATGTGTATATATATCTGTATCTGTATTTAGTATATCTATGTTTCTTTATGTGGTCTGTGTGTATCTGCGTGTCTGTATGTGTGTCAGTGTATCTGTATGTTATCATTGTATGTATTTGTGTATCTGTATGTTGTCAGTGTGTGTACCTGCATGTGTATATCTGTGTGTGCATCTGTATGTAGTCAGTGTTTTTATCTGTGTATCTGCATGTGTGTCATTATATGCATCAGTGTGTCTGAGTATCCTTATGTGTCAGTGTTTGTATATATGTCTCTGTATGTGTGTCAGGTTGTGTATCTGTTTGTCTGTATGTGTTAGTGTGTGTATCTGTGTCAGTCTGTATCTGCATGTGTGTTAGTGTGAGTGTCAGTGTTTATATCTGTGTATCTGCGTGTGTTTCAGTGTGTGTATGTGTATCACAGTGTGTGTGTGGCAGTGTATGTGTACATGTGCATACATCTCATCATTCAAATCGCCAACACTACACACAAGTACACCACTGCATTCAACCTTCAACACTACATACAAACACAGTCCTGCATTGAAACGTCAACAATACATACAAACACATATTTGTGTTAAACACCAAAAATATATATAAACACACCCCAGCATTAAAAAATAAACAAAAAAAACTACACATAGATGCATGCTTGCATTCAAACACCAACACCACCTACAAACACACCCCTACATTTACACAAACATACTCCAAAACATGCTTCCATTCAAACACAAACACAACTCAGTGCTAAATACAACTCTGCAAGCATGGGAAAATGGTTCCACTACTGCGTTGGGAAGTGGAGAGCGTGATTGCATGTCAGGGAGTGGGGGTCAGGGGGCCCCATCAAATGCTTGCCCAGGACCCAATCAAAATAAAGACAGCCCTGATGAGCTCAGCATAAATTTATAGTGGAGAAAGTCAGATGCACAGTGAGACTTTCTCCAACAGCGTTCAGCAGTTCTGGTATGACATCCTGGCCCCACACTCCCATCAATCCCAGCCAGCAGCAGGCCCAAAGCTAGCCACCCACCTGCTAACATACCTTTAGTGTACAGGAGAATAGCTTGCTTGGCGCCTGCTGCAGGCTGGAGTTCCCACTGCTGCCTGTCGTGCCACTGCATCCATCCTCTCTCTCTGCCGCATTGCGCTCTTAGTAAGAAGCTGGGAAGAAGTGATCGGTAGTCACTTTCTCCCAGCCGGCCAATATTATAGAGGCCTGGTTAGGCTCCTAAAGGGCCGCGGCGCATGACCAGGCCCCTGTTTAGCAATAAAGAAACAATACCCATCGGTTGGCCCTTAGTACACGGGCAACCTGATGGGCCTTTAAAGCGTGCAAACCCCAGTGCCGCACACCGGCTGCACCAGCAGTAGTTGCGCCACTGCCTTGAAGACAATCAGGGATGTACAATCAGAAAATTAGCCAGTTCTTGAACCAAGCACAATGACGTAAAATACCATCTGCTTAGGACCACGCAAGAGCAAGGCATTATTGACATTTAGTATTGTCCATCAGAAGAGATGACTGCAGACACACTCACCAAACTATTGCCAAAGGCATGTCATTGTTTTCTTCAAAAGAAGTCGAATCTTGTATAATTATGTACATGCCGTTGAGAAGAGGTGTTGGGAAGTACAACAGCATGTGCTGTACAACATGTATGAATAGCACTGCAGCTGTAGATGGCGGTGTTTGGTGCAGCTCACTGTTTGTTTATGCTTGTGAACTTTTTAGTCTTCTGAAAGGAAATCTGTTCTGTTTTGCTCTCTCGTGTAGCACCTACCTTTTTATTCTGTGTTTTGGCTGCTGCTTTTAACTAACATTTGTGTTCTAAATGTTTGCTGTTAGTAAAGCCTAATGCTGCATTATCAAAAGCTTCCAGCTAAGCGGACATAGCGCAGCTAAGCGGACAAGGGCACATGTATGAGTGTGGGGATAGATGCACGGGGTTGGTTGGGTATGACTGTGTGGGTGGGATTATTTTCTGTGTGATTTAGTGGGGGGTGGTCTTATCTCAGTGCCACTTGGAATTCGGGCCAGCAAACAGCTTCCCTCCCGCCCCATTAGTAAATTTAGTCGCAGCTAGCTGGAGGGGGGGGGTGGGTATGTCCTTGCCAATTAAGTTTGAGGTGGTTACGTTTAAGTATGTGGAATGAAGTGAGCAAGTTTTCAGGTCTCAACCTCCCCTACTCTAAAGGGTTAACCTTAGGTTACCTGTTATGCTGTGCCCACCGAGCGTGGAAAAGGTCGGCTGGTGGTAAGCATTGGAAGGAAAGGAGTTTATGCCGAGGGGGGAGGTGAGAGGAAGTGGTACATAGGCGCACAGTCAGTTTATTGGCAAGGACGGTTTGGTTCACTGTATGACACTATGTGTTAAGTTATATATGTTAAGTTATGGTTATTTATGTTTAACGTCTTGGTTACAGAAATAAGAGAGATTATTAAATAAATTATGGATGTGTTATACAGTATTATACAGTATTTATCACATGTTATAATAAATGCCGTGGCCTGTTTCATCCATACTATGTTGTCTGTCATTATTTGGGGGGTTGAATTGGGTTGGTTTATGTATTATGCTGCATAGCAATTCCCCACGACACTACTCTTAAGTTTGCCACCTGACCTGTATTTTAAGGCACAGCCGGTATTTGAGGCTTGCTGGCTGTGATGGTATTGCAGTAATACTGGCAATAAAAATACAAATATTTTTCACAGTATAAATGGAGATTACTCTGCAATATCAGCCCCGGCCAGTAAGGGTCACTGTGTATGGAGAGAGGCAGGGATAGGAAGTTACAGCATCTCCCTCCCTGCCTCTCTACTCACTGATACGCAGGGGAGCAGCTACACAGCACAGAGAGTTCAGACAGAATCTCACATCTCCCAGCCTGCAGACTACAGCTCAGGGAAGTGAGGGATGAGGGGAAAGGCAGCAGGGAGACATGGGGACACAGACACTAGAGGATACATGGTGACGCTGAGATACTAGGGGACACTGGGAGACATGGGGACACTGTGAGACATGGGGACACTGAGACACATGGGGACGCTGTGAGACATAGGTAGACACGTTGGAACACGGAAACACTTGGAACACAGTGTCTCCATGTCTCCCAGTGTCCCCATGTTTCCCAGCCAGTGCCCCTAGTGTCTTACTGTTCCCTCCATGTGTCTCATTCCACATCCACCCAGCCCCTCCATGAATCTCATCCCTCCATGAATCCCATCCCCCTAGCCCCTCCATGTGTCTCATTCCACCATCCACCCAGCCCCTCCATGAATCTCATCCCACATCCCCTCCACGTGTCTCATTCCACCATCCCCCCAGCCCCTCCATGAATCTCATCACCCCTGCCCCTCCATGTGTCTTATTTCACCATATTAAAGTGAGCACTACCTGTTAGACTGCGGCCCACGTGACCACGCTACATGCTGTGATCAGTGGGGCAAGGAACAATGTGATGTGTGCTCCCCTCCTGTCAGTCACCCAGCCTTAAGTGATGCTGGCCCGGTCGCGGGAATCGATAGGGAGGTTGGGCTCCTGGAGTGACGGGCCCAGTCGCAGCTGTGACCACTGCAACTGTGGTAGGTACCAGGGGAGGGCTGGCAGCCTTAGGCCTGGAGGGCAAAACCAGTCAAGTGGCCCATTGCACCACCAAATCAGTTCACCATCCATGCCCACCTTTTCCTGGTTTTATAACGGATATTGATGTTATGTTAATCAGTAGCTCTTTGCCATACCCGCTCCTTCACGGCTCCAGGCACTGCTTGTTGTGAGTGTGAGCCACTGTAAATTAGGGGCAGAGGGCACTTGCATTGCGGTAAAGATGGGGCTGGGCAGGAGGAGAGTGCAGTGCAATCAGTGCACTCCCCTCCTGTGGGTCACCAGTAGACTGGTGCACCTGCCCAGGATCAGAGCCGGTGCAAGGATTTTTGCCGCCCTAGACAAAATAAAAATTTGCTGCCCCCACGTCACATCACAATGCCCCACCCATATGACCTGCCATATGAACTAACGCCAGTGCTGCACACAGTGTGTGTTTACATTAAAAAGCCTGCAGGGACCAGCTATAGACACTAGAACCACTTCATTAAGCTATAGTGTCCCTTTAATGTGAGGTACATTATAGATTAGTGTCACTAATAATATACTAGATTGCCTACTTACAAGCAGATGAGGATGATGATGGGCTGCAGTTTGGCTCCACTAGTCTGGTGTAGAACAGGATCTCTGGAGGCTGTTTGCAACTGTGGTCACAAAATTCAATGTTCTGGGAGAATCTTTGTGCCCATTTTTGGGCCCCTTACACGCTCAAGGTCTAGCCCCAGGGCCTGACGGTGAGTATGCCCATAAGGCCCACTCATAAGTTCCACCCACCCATGAGTTCGCTCACAGGGAGTGGAGTGTGTAGGGGATGTGTTGTGTGTTATTGTAGAGGATCTAATATGTGTGCTTATGGTATGTAGTGTTTAGGGTTACCAGTTTGTGCAGGTGATGCAGTGTGTTTGTGTGTAGTGGAAGCAGTGTGTATTTGTGTATATGGGATGTATTATGTGTTTCTGGTTGTGTGTAAGGGATGCATTGTGTGAATCTGTGTTTGTATGCATAAGGGATGCAAGGTGTGTGTCTGTATGTGTGTGCATTGAGTGTAAGAGATTTGGCTGGTGTTTCTGTGTGTATGTAAGAAAAGAAGTGTGTGTGTTTGCATGCGTGTGTACGGGTTTGCATTGTCTGTTTCTGTGTATGTGTGCAAAGGATGCATTGTCTTTGTGTGTAAGGGCTGCATTGTGTGTGTGTGTGTAATGGATGCATTGTGTGTTTCTCTGTGTGTAAGGGAAGCATGTTGTGTTTCTGTGTATGTATAGGGATGCATTGTGTGTGTGTGTGCGCGCGTAGTGTGAAAGAGCTCCGTCTTGGCCCCTGTCCTATAGAGCTGCCCCT
>OW240913.1:35461208-35475369 GCA_933207985.1 Pelobates cultripes | reverse complement strand
CCTCTTCTCCCCCCTCCCCTCTTTTTATTCCCCCCCTCTTCTCTTTTTATTCCCCCCTCCCCTCTATTCTCTCCCCCTCCTCCCTCTATTCTCTCCCCCTCCTCCCTCTCTTCTTATCCCCCCTCCCTTCTTTTTATTCCCCCCCTCCCCTCTATTCCCCTCCCCTCTTCTTACCCCCCCTCCTCCCTCTCTTCTTACCCCCTCCCCTGTAGCGTGGCCGAGCGGCACTCCGGTCCGCGGTGGCCGGCCGGCCGGAGTGATAGGAAGGTGCACACTGAGTGTGCACCTTCCTATCACTCCGGCCGGCCACCGCGGACCGGAGTGCAGCTCGGCCACGCTACAGGGGAGAAGCTGCAGCCGCCTGAGGCTCTTAACAGAGCGCTCAGGCGGCTGCAGTATTTAAAGGGCCGGCCCGTCGCGGCCGGCCTTACAGGAATTTAGGGCGGCCTGGGGGGCAATTGCCTCCCTGCCCCCCGGCCCAGCCCGCCCCTGGTAGGTACGCCACTGCCCTCCCCTCAGTCTGTTTTCTATGACCTACCTCCCCCTTGAGAAGGGAGTGATGTCAGACAAGGAGGAGCAGGCTGGGATAGAATGTAACCTCAGTGCTGGAAAAAAAGTAAATTTGAGCTTTTATTTTTTTTAGTGTGTTTTTGAGAGCCGGACCCCAGAGTAACCATTTAAAATGAAATTGTAGTGAACTAAATCCAAATATTAAACTTCAGGTTAAAAGCCATCAGGTGATATCTGTGATGAAATATAGAGGGATAATTGCTTCAAATCAGCTATTGTAGTCTCTTAATTTTGATCACAAAATTAGGAGATGAAGGATTAGTTAATATATGATTCACATTACTAGATTATGAGTATATACAATATGGAAGAAATTTAGTGATTTGCTAAGTATTGTGTAGATGGTGTAAAGTAAATATATGTATACATTATAGGGGAAATACACTATGAATGGATTTGTGGTTAAGTTGTTGGACTATTTGTATGTAATCTTATGGCTAGATATTGCAGAATACAGATGGAACGCAAAAAAACAGAAGGTGGAACGCATGCCATTTCCGGATATACATAACTTCCGGGTTTGCGAGTACAGTTGGAACGCATAGCACTTCCGGTTTCCGGAACGTACGGAAGTGCCGAAAATAACCGGAGAATCACAGAAATAATGGAGATCAACTGTGAACACCTGGGAATGAGATCTCCAACAGATGAAACTCATCTACACAGGACCAATGAGGAAAAAAAGAGAGGCACATGTGATCAATTACATTTAGGGATTAGCCCTATTTAAAGGACTTGGGGGTGGAGGGATGTTAGGCTGTTTTTTTGATTGTACTGCATTGATTGTTATTTTAATATTGTGGTCCCTGAGGAAGTCCCATACGCTATAGAAGGGACAAAACACTTAGGACCTCTATTTGTATTTATTTTATATTTTTATACAATTAAAGCTGCTTTTTTCATACCTTCACCCGGAGTCCTGCATTTTGAGTGGAAGTGTCCAGGGGATTTCTCTAGCCCCCCATATCATCAGAGGTGGCACCATATATGCCTGAACTGTCCAATATCCTGTGAGTGCATTTCGTATTGCGCAGTGTTAATATTGTAAAACTGTATTACACTATACCTCTTTTTATTTATCTTTATTTAGACAATCAGCCGGTTCCCTCGTTGTGTTTTGTATATTCTTGTGTTCAAGTTGATTGCTAGCTGGGAGCGATCTGAGGGAGGCTGCATTCACTAACCACTGATAAGTATCCTTGTATATAAGTGTGTGTATAAGGTGCATTTCATTGGTTTTAAAAGAGGAAAAAGGCTGCAAGTAAAATAAAATACATAAAATGAAATATCTTGCTCTCCAACCTACAATGATGGCTTGACAGTCTCCATACCAACTCTGTATACTAGGGTTACACGCCAGCTATGAATTAGTGGCAGTAATAAAGGAATATTTTGCATCTGATTCATTGCCCTAGAGCTACTCAGAACTGAAGCATTTGTAAGTATAAAAAAACAGAGGAACAAATGACAATGTCAATTGGGAAACATGTTATCATTGTGAGACTGTCATAATCTGTTATTTCTGATGCTGGGGAAGGGTCTGTGATTTCATTCACACAAGGATTTGCATTTTCTTTGATCTACATGGGGAACACATACAAGATCAAAGGGATGCCAGACAATATCCATTGCTCCAAACCGGTTTTATATTTCAAAGTAAATAAAAAAAATTCTCTCTCTTTTTTTTTTCTTTTTTTTTCATATATGATGGAAATCCATGAATTGTTCTTAAAAGTACTCAATACAATGAAATTATGAGATTGTGTTTCAGACTAATTTCTCTCACCAATAATGTTCTATATTATTATTATTATTGGCATTTATAAAACGCCAACTTATTCCGCAGTGCTTTACAATATTATAAAAAGGGGGGAATTTAACAATAAATAAGACAGTTACAAAATGTTACAGGGACATTAGATCGAAAGAACTTGTAATCTTCTAGAGCAGTGTTTCCCAATTGGTGTTCCACCAAAATTTATAAAAACATAATGGCCGCGGGCATCGATGGAGCATTGGGCAGTGATCACTGCTCCATCACAACCCGCATGCCAGCTGCTCAGCAGCCCCACTGGACCGCAGGGACTGCACGCCAGCCGCTTATTAGCCCCACTGGACCCCAGGGACAGCACGCTCAGCCCAGCAGCCCAACTGGACCACAGGGACATAGACTCCATGCCAGCACTCCCAAATGTAGGGGGCCTGGATGGGGTAAAATAAATAAAAAAAAAAAAAAAATTGTATGTATGTCTGTTAGGGAGTTTATACGTGTTTGTTTGTCTGTCAAAGAGTATATGCGTGTTTGTCGGTGAGTGTGTATGTGTTTGTCAGTAAGAATGTATGTGTGCTTTTCAGTGAGAGTGTATATGTGTTTGTATGTATGTCTGTCAAAGAGTATGTGTGTTTGTCAGTGTATGTATATCTGTCAAAGAGTATGTGTGTATGAGTGTGTATGTGTGTGTCAAGGTTTGTGTATGTGTGTATATTTGTGCAACAATGTGTGTATATATGTGTAAAAACGAGTGTGTGCGTATGTTGGCATAGGCGTGCGCACGGGGTGTGCCTGGGTACACCCTAATCCCTGCAGCACGCCTATGGATTGAGACCGGCAGGGGAGATCTCAGGATTTCCCCTGTCGGCTCATGCAGAGCCGGCGCTCTCTGAGCGCCGGCTCTGCTCTAAGCCTCCATGGGCTGGTGGGGAGATCAAAGATCTCCCTCACTGGCCCACAGCCACAGGGAGGGAGGCAGGAGAGGAGGCGGAGAGCTCTAGCCAACAGTTCCGCCGGGTTCCTCTCACGAGATCTGAGCGTTGCCGCGGCAACACTCAGATCTCGCGAGAGTGAACTCTAGCCCCGCAGGCTAGAGTTCACTCTCCACAGGACCACCAGGGATGGCACATGGCAGCAAAGATCCCCCTTCCCTACATAAGGTAAGAAGGGAGGGGGGATATTTACTAATCTGCCCCCACCTCCACCCCTACAATCTTCCAAACACACAGCACACACATACAGCACCCTCACACAAACAGCACCCTCACACACACAGCACACAAACAGCAACCCACACACAGCACCTATACACATACAGCACCCTTACACACAGAGCACACATACAGCACACTCACACACACACACAGCACCCTAACACACACACAGCACCCCCACGCACACAGTACACTAACAGCACCCTCACAAACACACACACACAGCACCCTTACAAACACACAACACCCTCACACACAGCACCCTAACAAACACACACACAGCACCCTCACACACACAGCACACAAACACTACCCTCACACACAGCACACTAACAACACACACACACACATCACACAAACAGCACCCTCACACACACAGCACACTAACAGGACCCTAACAAACACACACAGCACACTATCAGCACCCTCACACACAGCACACTAACAGAACTCTCACAAACACACACAAACACCCTCACCCACATTGCACACTACCAGCACCCTCACACATACATCACACTAACAGAACCCTCACACACAGCACCCTTACACACACAGCACCCTCACTCCACCCTCACACAGCAGTGTATGTATGTGTGTGTATATACATACATACATATACACTCAGCGTGTGTTTGTGCTTTAGGATGCACACCCTAATGCAATAGGCTGCGCACGCCTATGTAAGAGTGTGTGTGCAATTTGGTGAGGGCAGTGATAAAGGCCCATCACAAACACTGCATCCAACACACACTATACGCACAAATCCATACACAATGTGTCCACTACACACACACACACACACACACTCCATCCAGTAAACAAACACACACACACTGTGTCCACTACACACACAGGCTGCATCTACTTTACACACACACTGCATCAACTACACAAACACTCTACATCCACCACACACACTCCATCCACTACACAAACACACACACTGCATCCATTTTACACACACACACACTGCATCTATTCTGAAGGCAGGTCAGCACACACACACACACACACACACAAAGGGGAGGGAAGCTAAAAACGATGTCTTCTAATTATTACTTATATGTGTGTATCTGTGTGCATGTGTACCTGTGTCTGTTTGTCTGTGCTCCTCTGTGTAAGACGATGTGCTCATGAACCCATAACTGTGCCTACTCACAGACAATGTACTCTGGGAGACTAGGCAGACTATTGGTGCTGGTGTCAGACACACTGACATAGTTGTAATTATGAAGATTTTTTTTTTCATCTATACATTTGCTTTTCTTCCTTTTCTTGATAGATTCTTAAAGTTTACAGAAGTTGCTCAAATGTGCAGGAGATTTCCTTGGCACCCAACAAAGTTCACTAGTCTTAAAAAATACACTGACACTTTATAGTTAATAACATTTCCTTTGTGTATTGTGCTAGACAATTGTTAGTCTTTAATGTATTTTCTAAACGTTGCAGGCAGTCCTGCTAGCCTACTGGGATAGAACTCTGCACACACTCACAAACACTCTCTTCATGACGCTCTTTTCACGTCAAAGCATTTTGGGATAATTCGAATATCATCTGGAGATGGGTCAGGTGCGCCCATGGCTGGCATGACCATTATGGCACCCATCATGGAGATGGAGGAAGTAATTTTTTTTTTTTTTTAAATTTGACAATTTTTATTTATTTTGTCAGTAAGCAACGTATTCAGGGTACAGAAAGGAATGGGATAATAATTAATAAGTGTAGATTTGTACAGTTGCTCCTTATACCGGGGGAGGGTACATAACAGAGGGAGGAAGGGGGGGGGGGGGCATCACAGGTTGATACAGACAAGTTTTTTTTTTGTTACAGTAACAGTAAATCCACATTATTTTCAATACGGAACGACAATGGCGATATGTCCCCACTGTAGCGTGTCACTCTATATCTAACAACATATCAACATCAGCATCAGCGTCCCACGAGTGGCTGTGGGAGTGTGCGTAAGCATACGCAACTTGGAGATGTTGAGGACTTGACAGCTCATTTGCTAGGTACAGCCCCCGGTGCTTTACCCGGTACCTTACCAGATCTCCATGTTTGCCAAAGCTCCCACGTTTTCCTATAGAGCGTAGAGGGGGGGAAGAGGGACGTGTAGGAGGTTTCGTAAATCCACTGCTTTTGCAATTCCTCTAAGAGGTTTGCCTTCTTGGGAAGGGTCGTGGACTTCCATCTCCTTGCTATCAATTGTTGCGCCGTCAAGGCTATGTGTAAGGTCAACTTTCTGACGTGCGGGGGCATTTCTCTAGGGAGGTCCAGCAATAGACACGTCTGCGGGGTAAATGGGTGAGAGCTCTGTGTGGCTTCTCTGATCAGTGTGTGGACATCCGTCCAATAAGGGAGTAGCCTTGGGCAGCTCCACCATATATGGTGCATTGTGCCTTCCGCTGCTTGGCATCTCCAACAAAGTGGAGAGGTGGAGGGGAAAATCTTGTGCAGTCTGGCCGGCACTAAGTACCACCGGTATAGAATTTTGCGATGCTGTTCAATGTGGGAGGTGGATTTTAGTAGCTTTAGTAGGTCGGATATGAGGGAGTCCCAGGATATGGGTGGCCCTGCGCAGCCTAGATCGCTCTCCCATTGTTGAGCATATTTTGTGGTGGAAAAGTGGTTGTGTTTCAATATGGAACTGAGACACATGGAGATCGGTTTACATTGAGGTAGCAATCTTGCAGTTATACACATTTGTTCCCATACAGTTAACCTGTTAGCATCTCTAGAGGTGTCTAAGAAACGTTTCGCTTCATTAGAGATGTAGGAGTGTAATTGGAGGTATGAGTACTGCGAGGACTGTGGGAGCGTGTATTTGCTGGCTAGAGTCGTGTAGTCTAGTAGTTTATGGGCATCAAATAGATGATAAAGATGCATTGCACCACTTCGGTGCCACGGTAGGGCATTGAATGTGGGGATAATGTAGGGTATGGCCTTTAGGGGGGTTGCCAGGGAGAGGCCGGGAGTACTACCCAACCTGGGCCTGTACTTATCCCAGATGTGAAACAACAGCAGTATCTGGGGGGGAGCTGTCGGCAAGTCAGGCCTAAGATGCGACGGTGTCCAAAGTAGGTGCAGGATGTCGTGGTTACCTAGTTGGTCCCTTTCCAGGGAGACCCACTGTGGCTTGGGTGCAGAGATTATGTGGGGGATAGCTGTAGCTAGTACTGCCGCATGATAGTAGCCTTGGACATTGGGTAGTGCTAACCCACCTTGTTTCTTGGGGGCCTGTAAGACCGTGGTGGCTACTCTGGCTTTGCCTCCTGCCCATACAAACTTCACCATATCAGCCTGAATGGTCTTAAAGTAGGAGGAAGGGAGGCGGAGAGGGATGGTGCGAAAGAGGTATAGTAGCCTCGGTAGTATTGACATTTTGAGTGTCACGATGCGGTCTGTCCAGGACAGGTACAGTGGCGACCATTGTTTCAGTAGTTGACTGCATTTGTTCCACACTGCAACATAATTTGCTGACATAAGGTTCGCAGGGTTTTTTGTGATCGTCAGGCCTAGGTAACGTATGGATTCTGTCCTCCAGTCAAAGTCGTATGTGCGTGTGAGGGTGCGTATAACCTGGGCAGGGATGCCTATAGGCAGGGCCTGTGTTTTGGCCGCATTCACTAAATAGTATGAGAACTGTCCATAGGTGTGTATTATCTGCATCAGTGTAGGTAGGGAGTCTTGTGGGTTTGTTATGTATAGCAGTACATCATCTGCGAATGCGCTAATCTTAACCTGTTTGTCCCCTAGGTGTATTCCCTTTATATTCTCATTTAAGCGTATGCGGTGTAAGAGGGGTTCTAATGCAAGGACGTATAAAAGTGGGGATAGGGGGCACCCCTGTCTCGTACCGTTGGTAATCGGAAAGGTGGGGGACAGGAAACCTGCTTGATTTACCTGTGCCGCGGGCGAGGAATAGAGTGCAAAGATTTGTTGGATTATTTGTGGGGGGAACCCAAATTTCTCCAGAACCTGTTTCAAGAAGACCCAGCCGAGGCGGTCAAAGGCCTTCTCCGCGTCCAGCGCTAGGAGGAGGCCCCCTCGACCAGGCCTCCCGAGCTCCCTTTGCACCAGGGCCAATTTTCGGGTGTTGTCTAAGCCCTGTCTGCCTCTCACGAAACCTGTCTGGTCGTCCTGTATCAAGTGTGGTAGGATTGTGCTCATTCTATTCGCCAGGATTTTTGCATAGATTTTTGCGTCCGTGTTAAGGAGGAAGTAATTTTTCATGCGATGTGCTTTTTTAATCTGTACATTTGCTGTCTATATTCCTAACACAACAAACACGTTACATGTATGCTTACCTGAATGTGAGCTCAGTGTCCACATATTCTGTGGCTGATAGATCCAGTGTAGCAAGGTTTCATAAATGTCGTGAAGCTCATTTGTTTTTATTTTAACTTTTTTGTGTGTGTGTGTGTTTTAGCATAGTGACAATACAAGAAGTATAGATGAACATAAAAGTACTACCAGTGCTATATAGGGTTGATGACTAATGTTTAGAAAGTACACTGATAATGACTACTGATTTCATGGTGTGCAACCAAACTTCTGTCTCATTAAATAGCAGGGGAATCCAACACCAATATATCCAATCCATATATATATATATGTGTAGGGTCTTCTGAGATGCATGCATAAAATCTTAAAAATACAGGGTTTTGGCCTGTTGGCCATGTGACTTCCATTGCTATTCCTGCTTACAGAGAACTTGGAATGAGAACAAAGCTATTTGCAACAGAAAATGCACAGTAAATTCCACAAAAATGTTTTCGGCCAAAACGATGTTTTCCTGAAAACAAGTCATGCAACCATGCTCCTTCCGGCTTTACGAACAGATAATTAATCCTGGGTCTGCAGTTAGTTATAAAGTGTAGCTAGAAAGTAGATTTATGGTGATCTGACTCATCAGGGAATTGGAGAAGAAAACAGAATGAACAGAGTCCAATTATACACCTCATGCCACCTGGGGGTTTATCACCTGCCCTTAATGCAGCAGAGCTGATGGTAGATGCAGTTAGAATTGTATATCACTAAAAGAATCACCAGGATTGAAACACTTTTTTTCTATTATCTGATCTATTCATATTTTCGTTCTACTTCTCCTGCTTCTACTCAACAGTGCCCGTGTTTCTTGGACAATGCCTCTTTCCTGAAAATATGTCAATAAGTTGCAAAGCTACAAAATAGTTTCTCCGGGGGCGGGGCCGGGCCGCCGAGCCGCATGGCAGCAAACTACCAGAGCTCCGAGCCCTAGCCGCAAAGAACGGCATTAAAACCGCATAAGCATGGCCCTTAAGGCCGGACATCATCACAAAATTAAAAAGAGAAATATCTCAGCTCCGATTCGATACCACACATGTACTTAATAATGCACCAGGAGCGATGAAACTGACACACCCGGCCTATCAACCTCCACAAGCAACGACATTGCATAAATGAGACCCGGCAACGGAGGATCGCACTAAAAGGCACACATGCCGGAGACACACGCTTCCATGGAGGGCAGCGCTGGCTCGGGGCATGGCCCCGTTCCCCCCCGGCCGGTGGGGGTAATCACGGCCACGTGGGGACCGCACACACCGAGGCGGGAGCTCCCGAATGGAACCTGTGCCACTCCCCTACACTGGCAGAGCCTATTACAATAGGACCCGCCAGCAGTAAGAAGCGGAAGACGGCGGACCCGTGCATGGGGGGAGACCCCAGTGCCCACCGCTTGACCCGTGGAGGTCGGGGCCGCGGACGGACTGCCCGGATGGCCCAAGAGCCGATGCCATGACCGCTCTACCTCCGGATGAGGAGGGCACCTGGAGGAACCTGTGAGCGCGACGGAGCTGGGCGGTGCACGCCTGCCGCAGACCGGTGACTGTGGGGCCATGCAGCCCCTGCTCTGCAGAAGTGGCTGGCGATGAGAGAGACATACAGAGCAGACTATGGACCTACCGGGGCACTGGAGGTACGGGGGGGGTGCAGGGGACACTGGGAGTGCGGACTCTTTGGGTGGGGGGACCACAAAAAGCCCATGTTGCCCCCAAGTGCCCACCAGGCTGCGGTGCTAACGGAGGACGGCCTGGGCCAGGCTGGGGGCCGGCCGGGACCTAGCAGCCGGGGAGACGGAGGAGTGCTGGATGCTCCCTGACCTACATGGGCGACCCGACCGCTTTGCACGCTCACAAGGGCTGCAACCGACATCACTCCCACACAGTCAGCCAGATTATATAATCTTCAGACCAGCACAAAAATTCCGGATGGAATACATAAGTCTCAAACACGATACCTGGGACTTATACATTGGGCTATACTTATGGACGCTCCCTAGACACCAACCTTACGGCGACACCGAGAAACCGCATTGAGAGACACATGTAATTATTTACAATGGTCCATGAGCGTTAATTTTAGTGGATCAGACATACAGCACTACCGCTTACAAGGACATAGTCCATGCAGTTATGATTTATATGCATGTTTGATATAGACCATTTTCTTATTATTTTATACAGATTCTAGGTATGATGCTTTGTTACCAGCAGACGTTGCATACACTATTTCGCGTACTGTATAGCCTGACTGCTGCAGCATATGAAGGATAAACGCATAAGCTAACACTGGCTAAATGTAACTGATTTAATAATGCCCATATCGTTAACCGTATTTGTTGGTTGCAATAGAAACATGTATGCCTAAACATAGAAATTCTCGAAAAATGTTAGAAGTTGTGAGCATACTTCCTCTAGTAGAAATTGTGCAAGGAAGGACAGATCCTATACTTATGATGTAAAAACTTGCAATGATAAACCTGCCTGATTAACTAGCTAGATAAATGCTATTAATTGCCTGCATATAGTTATAGATGTTGGAACACAGCACTAGAATACTGCTTTCCCGCGATTGGTCTAAGCCTAGGCATTTTTGCAAAGTTTATGCACGTGTAACTCACAATATGGAAGGAATGCAGAGAATTATTGGCCTCTGCGCAGGCAATCATATGTTATCTTTACTATGAGCCTCATAAGACTAGGCATGACCAAGATGAATATACAGCCAGCATAATGAGTAACCGTGCCTGTTGAATACATGTGATATATTAACTCTCGCAAAGATTAGGTTCACTACATTTAATTAACAGCTTGTTTGTTCTGACTTTTAAAAGTTTGACAGATACTATTTATATGTGTACACCTATTTCATAGCATACCTATTGTGCAATTAAGACACTGTCATAATGCTAATAGCTATGATTTACTATCGCCCCACGATGCCTGACTAAACCACCGCTTCCGCCATATATGCTTATGCCCCTGCATGGGCGAAAACCTGCTTTGTCACAAATCAGTTTGATATATGCACGTATATTGTGAAACCAATAAAAATATTCAAAACAAAATAGTTTCTCCCACCAAAATCAGGGTTTAATTAAAACATTGTTTTTGGTTGCAGTAAGCACTGGTGGCATGGTCCCTCCATGGAAAAAAAAGAAGCATAATTTTACCTGTGTTCCCACCATGAGGTCAAGTTTTCCCTGGCTAATGATGCTGTCGGAGGTAGACTCACACCTCCAGCACAGAAAGATGTACATAAAGACTCCAAGCATCATGACCACTTCAATTTACTGAAGTGGTCATAGTGCCTGGAGGAACCCTTTAAAGGGGCATTCCACGCACCTGTAAAAGATTAGGTGCATGATGTAGGTTAGAGCACTGGTTCACAAACCAGTCCATCAGGGCACATCAAGAGTTCAGGATTCAGGCATGTTCCAATTTTGTTTAAAGAGAACACTGGCAAAATGTGGACCATTGTTGGGCCTTGAGGAGAGGGTTGGGAATCAGTGGATTTGGCTACACTTAGTTAATGTTCTTTTTGTTCTTCATTTAGAATAATTAGTTGTGCACCGTAAATCTATCCTTTCTGCCTTACCCACCCAAACGGAAGTGTTTCCCCCTCTTTTATTATTATTTTGCATTTATAAAATGTCAGCATATATAATATCTCTGTACAATTTCAGGGATTGAGACAGAACAAAACATATTCATAGAATATAGAAATCTGAAAGTAATGGAGGAGGTTTTACTCATAAACCTCTGTTGTGCATGATGTTACAACTCTCTGGAAGTTGAACTCCGTCTGTTACAGTACTACAGAAAAAAATCTGAAAATGGAACCACTACTCCCAGAAATCATTGCCATACCCCCCAAGTGTCCCTAATTAAGAAGGACAGTACCTAATTTGGTCTCAAATCCCTCTGTCTCTCTTTTCTATCCTAATGTCCCTATTTTCTAGAAGTTCCATATTGTTGGTTTGTCTGAATGTATCACAGTAATTCACAGCAATAAAACTCCCAATTGTCACGTCTTTTAGCTACAATAAATATGTGGGTTTTTTTTTAGAAATCAGTCTGTGTAAATATGATTATTTGCCCCATGGCCGCACCTCCACTCACACCCCTAAAATTAATGCCCCTCTTTGTACATTTAAAATTTTGGAAATGATGTATAATTATGCATTATGCATATTGCTCAGAAAGCAATAATTACAGGAAATATTACAGTTTGTGCATAATTGCTTCCTGGTTTGATGTGAGCTTACTACGTATTCTACAAAGTTTACTGAATCTGCAAGGGCTTACATTTTCAAGTATCTTTTGGCGTTGTTTTTTCCCCATTATTTTTCATTCATTGTGTTATTATTTTTTATTATTTTTTAATCTCCTATATAATTTAATGCACTAAATTGATAGGAAAACTTTGTGGAGTCAGTTATATTTTGACTTTAGATATTTTGGTCTAAAGTTCCAAGTTCAATTACAATTCGCATAGCTTGTTTTACAGCTAGTACTTAGAACCATAACTTATTAATTATAATTGTGATAAATATGAATAGTGATAAGTCACTATATCGAATTAGACAGATGATGTGATGGAGCTCCTGTACTCCAACTGAGTACCTCCACCAGGTCAGCTTCCTCTCTGCTACCAAGGGACTCTGTAGTGGTTCAGACCCAGTCACCAAATCTCGACTAAGGTTTCTGAGGACATCCTTACCAGATCAGGCTGCAACTCTTGCCTTCCAGGCATGTATTGTCCCCTCTGCCTGTCCCTCTTCTGTTCCTCTCCCAGGCAGGTATCAATACCTCTGCCTGTGCTGCCTCCAACTACTGCCTTTACAAAGGCACTTGTGGCTCTCGGGTCTAGCTCTATCTTAACACATCCCCAGGATCACTGACTGGTGCAGCCAGTCAACAGGTCCTAAAATTTTGTTGCTAGAATCCCCAAACAAACCAGACAGGACACACTTTTACCAACAGAACTAACATTTTAGGTACACTCAGGACTAGCCCCTATCCACATTACTTTGCACCAAGCATGTCAAACTCAAAGGCTAGCTCGGGTCTAATAAAGTATAGCGGATGGCATTGGGCTGTCCTCAAGAATTCGTGGTAAAAATGTATTTGTGTAATTATTCCCATGTATAACTGTAAGTGTATGTAGCTTTCGTCTGTTTGTTCGGTAGTTTTCCTTCCGTTTTCATACGAATTAAACTACTGAACCATCAAACCACCCCAGTGAGAAGTGTGTACCTCGTTAAGCTTTCACACTCTGTAACCGCAGCTTAACTGGCTGTGAAATTGCTACTTTATGTGTATCTGTGTGGTCGCCGTCCGGCATACGAACCGCGTGGCAGTGGCCATCTTACGCAAGAAAATCTCAGCGGTGTTTGGTCTTTGAGTGTCTGGAACTCAAATCGGACACTCAAACACCCGAACACCTCTGAGACCTCCAGAGCTCCATAACTCACGAGAGGAGGGGCCAGTCAGCCCCTCTTTCGGTAAAATAAATGTACCGAACAAGGGAATACATACGAATATGAGATTACCTGTGGATGGCAAGTATTTCTGTGTGTTTTAACTACCGAATGGAGACCGACCGCAGGGCCAAAACACATGGAGCCTTTTTCGGATACTACCTCATGTGCAGGCGGTCAAATTTCACCTTCCATCTAACTCCCGAACCCCTTGTCCGATCTGGGTGAATTTTGAATATGTTATTCACCCAGATCTGGGCTACAAGGGGGTACCCAGTATATCAGTCTATTTGCCTGTTTTGGGGTACATTCAGAAATCGGGGAAAACTATAGTATGTTTAATGGGATTATGTTTCACACTGAGGGGAGATGTGTGGGAGGTAACTGTTACACTATTGGCTACTGTAATAATTACTGTGAATCCCTCCCTTGCATGGGAGAAAGCTTTAAAAGAAGGTTGTGTGATTAAAAGGTGAGTTCTGTTCCTGATGCTGTGTGTCGTCCAGTCATTGGGATCTGTATGGGGATATTCGTGGATTACCTTGCTTGCTGTGAACATTGTTCTATGGGATTTTATTACTTGTTCCTGAGCCTCACTGGGATCTTTAGTGGAGTTAACCTGTGAAAGACCAGCTCTCCACTACAAACAAGGTTTAAGTTCATGTGGGCCGCAAAAAAACCCCCCAAACTTTAATTTTCATTGAAACGTAGGTTTGCTTTGAAAAGTACAGTATAAAATAAAAAAACAGCATCCCCCTCTACTAAATCCCAGTCCCCTCTCTATACTATTTCCCATTT
>OW240913.1:35446109-35461108 GCA_933207985.1 Pelobates cultripes | reverse complement strand
CACAAACACTGTCCCAATACACACACTGCCCCCATGCCACACACTGCCCCACAAACACTGTCCCCATACACACACTGCCCCACACAACACTGTCCCTGACATACAATGCCGCGACTCACACACTTCACCCTTAACACACACCACTGTTCCTATACCCTATATCCAGTAGAGACCCCAGGTAAGTTGTCAAACTGTTCTTAAACGGAATGACTACTTACTCTGGGGTGGAATCCTGGCACTACTGACACCATAACTACTACACTGAGCTGTAGTGGTTATTGTGCCTGGATTATTTATTTAAATAATCTACAAGTGCCCCTCCCGAGATCAGGCTCTGGATCCGCCACTGCTGCGATGTCACTCTGATGCTTCTTATAGAACATCATAGAACAAAATAGAATATTGGGAATAAAAAGCGCAGGCTAGGTGAGATTAACTGTTTGATTCGAGTCTCACAGTGAACTTTCTAAGGAAGAGTACCATTAGAGGCGTATTTAACCTGCAATATACCATTACCACATCTACTATACAACAATGCTGTATATTGCAGAGTTAAAACTAAAGGTCCTCTGCATTGGTTCAGACCATTGATATGAAGTGATCTGGGTGACTTTAGTGGCCCATTAAGGGCAAAGGTTAAAAACGAGAGTTGAAGCGCCCTTTTATATGGGAGACATAGGAGATTTGGTTCCTTTTTGATACTGTTTTACATGAGATGATATCCTCCCCTCCTCACACTTATCATGAATTCGGTAAACATTTTTATTGAGTGAGGTCATCAAGAGAATCTGTCTTCTACACCTTTCCTCAGCAGCATGTATTAATGTATTCTATAATGTATCAAATGTAGAATTTTCATAATAATTCATTAGCCAGCCCTCGTCAGCTGATGCTCTCAGCCAATGAATGGCAACTGGATCGGCTATTGCAGCTCTGTAGAAGTCAGAAGTGTGTGACCTGGGCTGAAAGAATCGTGGCAGCCCAACGGGTAGCGATTTGCCCCTTTACCGGGAACAGAGCCAAGGTACTCCTAGCATCTAGCCACTACAGGGGGCAAGCCACAAGAGAGGAGGAAAGCCAAAAACAATATAAGTTTTTACACTCCAAAAGGTGAGTATGTTTAAAGTGTCCTAGAGCCTGGTGGTTCATTATAATGAATTTAAAATCCACTTGAAGAATAACTCACCCCCAACTGACGGCAACAGCATCCGATGAAAGAAGCTCTGTGGGATTTAAGGCTGCAAAGTAGCTAACATTGACCAGGATGTAGATAAAGGTCACCAGAGGAATGGCAATCATGACTGCTCGAGGTAGGTTTACCTGCAATACATTTACAATAAAAAGTCATTCGACTTAACGCACAGTTTAACACGAACACCGTCACTAAACGATAGATAACCAAGAATACGCTGTATAAAAAGGGGTTTGGATTCAAGCATTTACAATGTACAAACATATTCAGCTCAAGAAACAAAGGAGAACAAGAGACCTGTATGTTTTTCAAACAGAGATGTTCAGTTATGGATGCTTCCTTTGTTACAGTACTAAATAAACGCTGGGTTACTAGCTGTGGATCATGCTATAAATGATTTATTTATAGGTTGCAATCTCTAGTGTTTCACCAACTGCTGCAACCATGTTCAAGTGTTCGATAATACGGTATATTTTAGATTGTAAGCTTAATAGGGTGGTGTGGGGTTGGGAGGGGGGGGGGGAGCGTTCTACTGCCTTCTCCTGTTTGAAAGCATTATTGCCTTTGCTGTTTATTTACTTTATTATTTTTAAGTGTTTTATGTTTATGGTTCCTGAGGAAATCCTATATATAGGGCGAAACGCGTAGGACCTTTAGCCATACTTGGTTTTTTTAATTATTTTTTTCCATTTTATTTTACAAGCTCTTTTATGCTTGATGTAAAAAATAAAAGCAGATTTTTATTTGGATCATTTTTGGAGTCCTGTCTGTTATACTGGTGTGACGGCTGCCATCAAGGAGGCGATACATATCAGTCTTCATCCTGTGAGTGTGGCTAGTTGCTGTCATGAGAGTGGGAGCGCATATACTTCTTTGTTAATTGTATTATACCGTTATATTTTTTGATTTTTGTAGATCCACAGCTGCATCCTCTATACATATTTTCTAGTGTGTGTGGTGGCTGAGTTTTATGTATGTGGAGAAGGATGAGAGCTGTATGGAGGGAGGCTGAGTGTGTCTGTGTGTACTAGTTGTGTGTGTGGTGGCTATATTTCGAGTTGAGACATAAAAACATCTAAGAGTGGGTAAGTGCTGTGTGGGTGTTTGTTCCCTCCCCCATTTACATTCACTGGTGGTCCAGTGAAGGGTGAGCAGGATCCATGGTTGTCCCGTGGTGGAGCTCCATATTCTGTACTCAGTATCAGGTATAGACCACTTTAAGATCTGAGTCATCAAGAAGTGCAAAGAGGACATATGGGCGCTCTTAAAGTGATCTGCACCCTCAATTTTGATTGAAAAAAAAATCTAATTTCCAGGCATTTTAAGGACTACTGATAAGTGTGTTAGAAAAACATCTGTCATGGTTATATCTGCAGTTTACATTTTCAGCTTTACTGATGACTGGAGGTGTACCTTATTTTAACAGGTCATGCCATTTCATGGAGTTAAAGGTTTTTTTTTTATTATTAACCTATAATACAATATTTGTCACACTTAGATCTTGCCAATAAATGTGGGAGGCTATTTGCTAAAGTGAGAATGCAAAGTAAATTAACTTGACTAATGGACTAAGATAATTTTCCAGCTCAGCTATTTTGGCCTTCAAGGAAAACTATAGGCTTCCAGACCACTCCATGAAGTGTGCCATGTGCCACCAGCTTTAACCCTTCTGCAGGAATAGCAAAGTTTTCATTGCTGGGTAAACCTACCTCTAGCGACTGTCATACTTTAGAGGAGTAAAGTTGAGTAGAACTCCAATATTTCCATCAGATGGTTTTGCTGCACATGCGCACGAGCCTCCCATTGCTCTCCTACGGGAAAGCATTGGATTGGCTGAGATCATTGAACTTGATGCCCAAAACCCAGCCTGATACCTATAGAGAGGGGAAAGAATTGTGGCAACTGACATTTAATGTGGATAAGTGCAAGATAATGCATCTTGGACGTAAAAACCCAAGGGCAGAGTACAGAATATTTGATAGAGTTCTAACCTCAACATATGAGGAAAGGGATTTAGGGGTGATTATTTCTGATGACTTAAAGGTAGGCAGACAATGTAATAGAGCAGCAAGAAATGCTAGCAGACTGCTTGGTTGTATAGGGAGAGGTATTAGCAGTAGAAAGAGGGAAGTGCTCATGCCATTGTACAGAACACTGGTGAGACCTCACTTGGAGTATTGTACACAGTACTGGAGACCGTATCTTCAGAAGGATATTGATACCTTAGAGAGGGTTCAGAGAAGGGCTATAAACTGGTTCATGGATTGTGGGATAAAACTTACCAGGAAAGGTTAAAGGATCTTAACATGTATAGCTTGGAGGAAAGACGAGACAGGGGGGATATGATAGAAACATTTAAATATATAAAGGAATCAACACAGTAAAGGAGGAGACTATATTTAAAAGAAGAAAAACTACCACAACAAGAGGACATAGTCTTAAATTAGAAGGACAAAGGTTTAAAAATAATATCAGGAAGTATTACTTTACTGAGAGGGTAGTGGATGCATGGAATAACCTTCCAGCTGAAGTGGTAGAGGTTAACACAGTAAAGGAGTTTAAGCATGCATGGGATAGGCATAAGGCTATCCTAACTATAAGATAAGGCTAGGGACTAATGAAAGTTTTTAGAAAATTGGGCAGACTAGATGGGCCGAATGGTTCTTATCTGCCGTCACATTCTATGTTTCTATGTTTCTATGAAAGGATAGGAGAACACCAGGGCACATTTGTATTCCTAAACCTACTGGGTTCTCATTAGTGTTTTTGTGTTTATTGTTAATATCACCTAGCTACTTGCTAAGCTGCCATTGTATTCTTTGACTGTTGTGCCCCAAAGAGGGAATAAAAAAATGCACCTTTACTGAATCATTTCCTTTCTGCTTCCTTCACTCCCACTATTATGTCTTTTCAGTACTCACTGACCTGGGGATTCTTCAGTTCCTCCGTCACACCGTTAAGGTTGTTCCATCCATCATACGACCAGAGTCCTTGATAAAAAGCCAATCCTATAGGACCGAAACCGGTGACTGTATTTTCGAAGGAGTTCTGCAATACCTGAGTGTTTCCTTTGGCCAAAAGAACCATTCCACCCGCAATTATAACCAACAATAATAAGATCTTGGCTGTTGTAAAAATGTTCATAAAAGAGGTTGCCAGCCTAACACTAAGACAATTAATGATGGTTAAGACTAGGATGCACACAGCTGCAGTACACTTTACCACCACTTGGGGCATTGGGCAATCTTGATAGAATGATGCCACCACATATTCTGCAAAACTCAGAGATATCGCTGCAATGCTAGCAGGTCTAGTCACCATGATAGAAGTGAACGCTAAGAGAAAAGCAGGCAGTGAGCCAATATTTCTTAAAATATATATGTAATCTCCTCCTGACTCCTTAATCACAGTTCCGAGTTCAGCGTAGGTCAATGCCCCCAGCATGGCAAGCAGACCACAAGCCGCCCATATCAGCAGACTGGCTCCTGGACTTCCCACGTAGTAGAGGACCCACTGAGGAGACATGAAGATCCCAGAACCTATCATTGTGCCAGCAATCAGGGATACGCCACTAAACAATCCAATCCCACGCTTCAGTTGGAGGTACTCCGGTTTTGGGGAAGTTTTTTCTCCATCAAGACGCATGTTTTTTCCATTCATTACTGTATCCTTCTGGAACATAAGACTTTTGAAGTTCTAGTGGATATACTGTGACCAGTAGCAGCAAAGTTAATTATTATATTCTTGTTTTTACTAAAGGTTTTCAAGTAGTGTATGGCAATGGTTAATGATCTCTTATATGTATTTATATTTAAAACAGTTATTTTTCTTTAAAAAAAAAAAAAAAAAAAAGTTAATATTGTTGAGGCCCCTTTAAACAAGTTAATATGTTGCAACTAGAAGTAGAAAGAAAATAGGTTCAACAGTCTGAAAGTAAAGAAATACAGAGGACATTCTGAAAATAAACGGTATGGAGACGAGAATCTATGAGATTTGGCACTAGTATGCAATATTTTGGCTTTAGCATCCAATATCTGTATCAGGTAGAGAACTCTTCCTCTTCGGAGAGTAGCCACCTATTCTTAATGAGCATGGAAGAAACTTTCAGTTTGTCCCAATCAATTAGAACCCCACAAAAATGTGTCGTAATTGAACCGAATTTCATCCGTGTGTTTTAGTTTGGTCGAATTCCACCTATGCGAAAAATATATATATAATAAATTAGCTAGTTCGCCATTCCCTCCACATTTTTCTGGCAACACAGACAACACTCTGAATCACAAAACAAATGAGTGCCAGCACACACCACATCACATATAGCCAGCACACACACCACAACCACACGCCACACCAATATACATTACATACAACTTGTATTTGTGAGCTGATTTTATAGTTAAAGTTATCTAAAAGATAGGTGCCAGATGTTTGGACATGGGTCACGAGAGACACAATTTCAGTGCTTGCCATAGGAGCTATTTTTAGTAGATATTCCTCTGCCAGGCGCCTTGGTTGCCTAATGGGTAATCTGACTTTGGACCAGTGATAATTTTGGCGGCAAATTTCAATTTAGTTTTAGTCATAGTCTTTTAACTAAAAAGTTATTTTAGCTTTAGTCGTATTTTAGTAATCTAAATTATTTTAATTTTAGTTTAGTTTTAGTCGATTAAAGTTTGACTGAAATTGTAAGTCAACAAAATTAACACTGCTTTGGACCCACATCACCAGGTTCCTCTGAGAAAAGGAACACACCAATGGGTTTGGTCATTTTCACAAAGAATACCTTCTGTTAAAAATAACCAAGGAAAGACAGAAATACAACCAGCCAACCAATTTATCTCATGTTCCTTCTTCTTGATGTTATGATCACTGGGTATGTCTACATCCACCTCCACTGCAGTCTTTCGGGTATGCAAATATATCAGTAGGTATCTTTCCCAGGGACACTTACTGTTGAGGGATGCTGACCAGGATTTGAATCTAAGTCTCCTGGTTGCCAAGCAGTGACAATATATATATATATATATATATATATATATATATATATATATACACATATACAGTCACATACATACAGGCCCTGGACTTGCCATCGGGCAAACCGGGTAAATGCCCAGTAGACCACAATGACTATGGGCCGAGGCTTCATAGACCAGTGGGGTGATCAAAGATCTGTTCACTGTGGCAGACTTAAAGGATCACTATAGGGTCAGGAACACAAACATGTATTCCTGACCCTTTAGTGAAAACCCACCATTTAGGTGGCTTGCCCCCACAGAATGGGTTAAAACTCACCTTATTTTAAGCTCTTCACGGGTCTGCCGGCACTCGCCCGTCCCCTTGGTGACATCATCAAAATTTCTGCTTTTTAGCCAATCCAGTGCCAATCGGGAAAGCATTAGATTGGCTAAAATCGGCAAGGGGGGCAGGACCAAACGCCGTTTTGGCCAGTCAGCACCTCCTCATAGAGATGCATTGAATCAATGCATCTCTATGAGGAAACTTCAGCGTCCCCATGCAGAGCGTGGGGACGCTGAACGACAGCCCTGAACCAGGAAGCCCCTCCAATGGCCCCTAGGGGCAATGTAAACACTGCCTTGTCTCTGAAAAAATGCCTGAAGGGAGCTATTACAGGGAGTGCAGAATTATTAGGCAAATGAGTATTTTGACCACATCATCCTCTTTATGCATGTTGTCTTACTCCAAGCTGTATAGGCTCGAAAGCCTACTGCCAATTAAGCATATTAGGTGATGTGCATCTCTGTAATGAGAAGGGGTGTGGTCTAATGACATCAACACCCTATATCAGGTGTGCATAATTATTTGGCAACTTCCTTTCCTTTGGCAAAATGGGTCAAAAGAAGGACTTGACAGGCTCAGAAAAGTCAAAAATAGTGAGATATCTTGCAGAGGGATGCAGCACTCTTAAAATTGCAAAGCTTCTGAAGCGTGATCATCGAACAATCAAGCGTTTCATTCAAAATAGTCAACAGGGTCGCAAGAAGCGTGTGGAAAAACCAAGGCGCAAAATAACTGCCCATGAACTGAGAAAAGTCAAGCGTGCAGCTGCCACGATGCCACTTGCCACCAGTTTGGCCATATTTCAGAGCTGCAACATCACTGGAGTGCCCAAAAGCACAAGGTGTGCAATACTCAGAGACATGGCCAAGGTAAGAAAGGCTGAAAGACGACCACCACTGAACAAGACACACAAGCTGAAACGCCAAGACTGGGCCAAGAAATATCTCAAGACTGATTTTTCTAAGGTTTTATGGACTGATGAAATGAGAGTGAGTCTTGATGGGCCAGATGGATGGGCCCGTGGCTGGATTGGTAAAGGGCAGAGAGCTCCAGTCCGACTCAGGCGCCAGCAAGGTGGAGGTGGAGTACTGGTTTGGGCTGGTATCATCAAAGATGAGCTTGTGGGGCCTTTTCGGGTTGAGGATGGAGTCAAGCTCAACTCCCAGTCCTACTGCCAGTTCCTGGAAGACACCTTCTTCAAGCAGTGGTACAGGAAGAAGTCTGCATCCTTCAAGAAAAACATGATTTTCATGCAGGACAATGCTCCATCACACGCGTCCAAGTACTCCACAGCGTGGCTGGCAAGAAAGGGTATAAAAGAAGAAAATCTAATGACATGGCCTCCTTGTTCACCTGATCTGAACCCCATTGAGAACCTGTGGTCCATCATCAAATGTGAGATTTACAAGGAGGGAAAACAGTACACCTCTCTGAACAGTGTCTGGGAGGCTGTGGTTGCTGCTGCACGCAATGTTGATGGTGAACAGATCAAAACACTGACAGAATCCATGGATGGCAGGCTTTTGAGTGTCCTTGCAAAGAAAGGTGGCTATATTGGTCACTGATTTGTTTTGTTTTTGAATGTCAGAAATGTATATTTGTGAATGTTGAGATGTTATATTGGTTTCACTGGTAATAATAAATAATTGAAATGGGTATATATTTGTTTTTTGTTAAGTTGCCTAATAATTATGCACAGTAATAGTCACCTGCACACACAGATATCCCCCTAACATAGCTAAAACTAAAAACAAACTAAAAACTACTTCCAAAAAATATTCAGCTTTGATATTAATGAGTTTTTTGGGTTCATTGAGAACATGGTTGTTGTTCAATAATAAAATTAATCCTCAAAAATACAACTTGCCTAATAATTCTGCACTCCCTGTATACTCACCAGAACAACTACATTAAGCTGTAGTTGTTCTGGTGACTATAGTGGGAACCACTGCTGCCTGTCCTGTAACTCTAGGTCAAAATATATTCCTATACCAGCCTAGAACAAAACTGAGGAGTTGACAGAAAAACTAGATCTACAAATATTTAAGGTAGTTAAAGAAATCCTACTTTGACAACTTAATGGATAATGACAAACTGGTTAATTATACATTTGCACTTATAGTTTATTATTTATTGGTTTTTCTAGAGGGGACAGAACTATCTAAAAGCTCGTAACAAACCCCCCAAATAACTGATTTACAAGTTGAGGATATTTGGAGATGTGTCCTTCTTTGCAAAGTTACTTTTCTACAAAATTAAACAGATACTATTATTCTTGGTAGATGGTATTTAGGAACTGGTTGTCTATAAATGACAATAACATGCCAAACTTACCTCTCCCCAATCGATTCCTCTTCTCTTCCTCTCTCAGGGTCTGTTCTTCATTTTGTCATGAGCGGCAGGTGGGGGGCCCTAAATGAAAATATAGGGGGGGACCTATTGTCCTCCCCCCCCGGTTAACCCACCCACGAGCGTCAGGTGGGGGCCCTAAATGAAAATGGGGGTGGGACCTATTCTCCTCCCCCACAGCCCCCACCCATGAGCGGTGGGTGGGGGCCATAAATGAAAATGGGGGACCTATTAATCTCCACCCCGGCCCCCACCCATGAGCGGCGGGGACCTATGGGTGGGGGCCCTATTGTCCTCCCCCCGGTGCCCACCCATGGGGGCGACGGGTGGGGGCTAAATTTAAACCCCACCCCAGGTGACTAAGGGTCCCCAAGCCCCTTGTCAACCCCCCCCACCCAATTTTTTTTTAATAAATACCTACCTACCTCCCTCACCCTAAAAATAGTGACGGTGGAACAAGAAAACTAAATACATGTAAGTAAAAAATAACTAACCATTTGATGTCTTCTTTTTTCTAAAATCTTCTTTTTTCAGCCTCAAAAAAGGCCAAATGAAAATCCATAATACCCGTTGCAACTGTTAAAAAAAAAAAAAAAAAACAGAGCGCAAAAAAAAAAAACCGCTAAAAAAGTAATTTATCATCACCCAGCGTGGGAAAGGCGCAGACTGAGTTCCGCAGGGCGGGGAAAGTCTCTACATTTACCTGTTACAGCACTCTGATTGGTTGGCTTGAAATCCAACCAACACGTGGCGGCGGCCATTTTAAAACTCCCGAACAGCGGTGTTTTGCCGTCAAGTGTTTGGAACCCAAATCGGACACTCGGCTAGGCAAACACCGCTGAGACCTCCATACGCACGATACGTTCGCTTCCAAACTACCGAACGGCCCCTTGTTCGGTAGAAATAAACAACATCGCATGGAACCCAATTCAGCTGTTCTCTCCAGCGCGCTCGGTCTTTTCATTACCTCCACAAATTGGTGGTCCGATTTGGGTGATTTTTGGATATGTTGCTCACCCAGATCAGGGCTACCAGGGGATGTGCCATTTAAAGGGGTACCCCTAGATTTAGGGGTACATCCAGAAACTGGGGGAATTTGTGTACTGTATAAGGGGATTATGAGTCAGGCTGAGGGGAGGAGATGTGTGGGAGGTTACCAGAACAGGATTGGATACTGTAATAATTAATGGAAACCCCTCCGTTGCATGGGAGCATGCTTTATAAGGCCACTGTGGAAATAAAAGTTTAGTTCTGCTCCTGATGCTGTGTGTCGTCCAGTTATTGGGATTGCTGTTGGGATATTGCTTTACTGTTTTACCTGCTGAAAACCTTGCTTGATGGATTTATAACTACTTGTTCCTGAGCCTCACTGGGATCTTAAGCGGAGATAACTTGTGGAATACTAGATCTCCGCTACAAATTGCCTACACGTTTCCACTTCTGGGTGTTCCGCATGTACAGTACTTGGTTCAGTAAGCCCCATTTACTGAACCAAGTGTAAAGAAGCCATGAATAGAGTATTTTAACCATGTCTGGGGACACAGGCTTAAAGGGGGAGTGTCCCAAACAAGTCTGGGGACACTGTCTTAAAGGGGCATTGTCCCAATTTTCCATATGTCCCAAAAATGTGCTTAAAGGGCCAGCACCAGTCACATAAAAGTACATAAGCCCCAATATGCTCACAGACTGTTCTTAAAGGGCCATACACACCAGGGCCATAGTCATGAGGAAGGAGGCTGGCAATAAGGCTTTTCCATAATACAGGGAAGCAGGGCAATTTGTCACTTAAAGAGACAGTTACAAAAGGCATTTTTTAATATATTATATAAAGATTCCTATGCTTGCACTCCTGTTCAAAAAAAGTAAGCCTGGCATGAAGATAGCACTCCAAGGACTTTGAAGTATTGGGAAAAAACTTACCGGTATCTTTTTATTCAGGCATCTGCCAAGGTGAATCAATGTTTTAGTTCTCTAATGCAACTTTCGGCAGGAATCCTGACAAAAGTTCCATTAGAGAACTGAAATGTTGATTCACCTTGGCAGATGCCTGAATAAAAAGATACGTTTTTATTCACAATACTTCGAAGTCCTTGGGGTGCTATCTTTATATCCTTTATTTTATATATATATATATATATATATATATATATATATATAGTGGCACATCTTTACTGACTTATATTATAATAGAATCTTTTCTGTTTAAGGTTTTTTCGGCTGTTAATGTCCCGGACACAGATATTTATATATATTTATAAACATTTACTTTCTCACCACCCCATGTGGTATTTAGATATTTTTTTACCTAATAACAAGAATAACCAATCACAATAATGCACAATACTAGAGTTGAGCGGACACCTGGATGTTCGGGTCCGGCCGAACTTTGAAAAAAAGTCCGGGTTCGGGCTCGAACTTGACCCCGAACTCTAACTTGAAGTCAATGGGGACCCGAACTTTTGGCCACAAAAATGCCTCTAAAAAACTCCTGGAAAGGGCTAGAGGGTTGCAAAAGGAAGTCAAATGGCTGTAAGAGTAGGACAAGTGCCCTGCAAACAAATGTGGATAGGGAAAATCCACATAAAATAACATAAAAATTAAAAATACAGCTGAGTCTCATCCTCCAGAACTGTGCACTGGCTGGACAATTGTGTACCTGGCCTATGCTGGTGCAGGAACCCACCCTCCAAGCCACTTGTGAATGACTGGCCTGATAACCATGGAAATGACCCCTCCTCCTCCTGTGCCACATCCTCTTCCATCATCGCCCGGAGCGTTTTTTCAAGGAGACATAGAAGCGGGATAGTAAGGCTGAGAACGGCGTCATCGGCACTGGCCATGTTGGTGGAGTACTCGAAACAGTGCAAAATGGCACACAGGTCTCGCATGGAGGCCCACTCATTGGTGGTGAAGTGGTGCTATTCCACAGAGCGACTGATCTGTGCGTGTTGCATCTGAAACTCCACTATCGCCTGCTGCTGCTCGCACAGTCTCTCCAGCATGTGCAAGGTGGAGTTCCACCTTGTGGGCACATCGCATATGAGGCGGTGAGTGGGAAGGCCGAAGTTACGCTGCAGCACAGACAGACGAGCAGCAGCAGGGTGAGAACGCCGAAAGCGCGCACAGATGGCCCGCACTTTCTGCAGCAGCTCTGATATATCTGGGTAGTTTTTCAGGAATTTCTGCACCACCAAATTCAGCACATGCGCCAGGCAAGGGATGTGCGGCAAACCGGCTAGGCCCAGAGCTGCTACGAGATTTCACCCATTATCGCACACCACCAGGCCGGGCTTGAGGCTCAGTGGCAACAACCATTCATCGGTCTGTTATTCCATGCCTGTCCACAGCTCCTGCGCGGTGTGGGTTTTTTTCTCCAAACATATCAGTTTTAAAACAGCCTGCTCTCGTTTCCCCCTGGCTGTGCTGAAGTTGGTGGTGAAGGTGTTACGCTGCCCAGATGAGGTGGTGGTAGAGGAGGAGGAAGCGTAGTAGGAGGAGGAGGCGACAGGAGGCACAGAGAAATGCCCTGCAATCCTCGGTGGAGGAAGGACATGTGCCAAACTGCTATCCGCATCAGGCCCAGCCTCCACTACATTTTCCCAGTGTGCAGTTAGGGAGATATAGCGTCCCTGTCCGTGCTTACTGGTTGTAACGGATCACCTGGCACCCCGACTGGGTACCTCCGTTGAAGGATGCTCCTAGCACTGCAGCAGACACCACAACCACCGCAGACCCCACAACCACTGTAGCTTGACTGGAGTCTCGCCGTCTTCCTTCCACCCTGGATCAGCTTCTGTCCCCCAGGACCATGTGGGAAAGACCTCTTCCTTCCACCCTGTATGAACCTCCAGCATCCAGGGCTGTGTGGTGTAGACCTCTCCTCCAAGGAGAGTGTGTCAGGAACAAGCTCTTAAAAGAACTAAGTGATTCAAGCTCAGGGGAGTATGCAGAGCATAGCAATCCCCAGTGTGATTATAACAGATCCCTTCAATAACGAGACAAGGCTAAATTTAAAGGGATCAAGAAGAACTGTCTAAAACTTTATTTCCCTTGGGACTAGCCCATAGGGTCACCACATTAACAATGCTTTGAAAACTCAATAAAATCACAAACAGTCAAACCATAGCAGGCAACATACAGTGACTTATCACAACACAATGGCACATTTTTAAAGGGGTGGGGGAGACAATATTTAACAGAAAATATCTCACGTGCCTGCAGAATTAGCAATATGCAAATCTACCCGAATATGCAAATGAACCAGTCTTGCTATTCAGGTAGTGCATATTGCTGTTGCTACCAACAGAGGGCACTAGACAAGCTCCATAGCCAAACCCACCTAGTTGGTAGCAAACCTCAGCAGTACAAGAGAGCAGGCAATACATTACACAGTACACACACACACACTATAAACAATTACATTACACACACCCTGCACCTATAATGGGTACAGGGTGACTAAAACATAAGAGAAATAAAGCAACCTACATAAATAGTCTGTCTGAAGGTAGAATAGGGGCTTTAAAGCCAAATACATCAAAGAGTCATAGTCACAGGGGAGGAGGCTGGCAAGCAGGCCTCTCCAGGACCAAGTGGCGAAGGGCACTTCGTCACACTGGTCCACGTATCTGTGGTTATGTGGACCTCACCACTGATGTTGTTGCACAGTGCACACCCAATTGGTTGTGCAGGGAAGGGATGGCTCGCCTGGAGAAGTAGTGGCGGCTGGGAACCACCACCACCATCAGGTTTTTAAAACTGTCCGTCTCCACCAGACGGAATGACAGCATTTCAAAGGCCATGAATTTTGAAATGCTGGCATTCAGGGCCAGGGGTCGCGGGTGGGTAGGGGCGTACTTCCTCTTTCTCTCCAGTGTTTGGGAGATGGACAGCTGAACACTTCCATGAGACAGTGTGGAGATGCTTGGAGACGGTGACGGACGTGGTGGCGTTGCTGCCACATCCTCTGTTTGCGGGGTGGCAGGTGCCACTGTCACTCCACAGGTGGAGGAAGAGGCCGAGACAGCAGCAGAAGAGGAAGCAGGAGGAGCCTGAGACCTTTCTTGGTTTTTGATGTGTTTACTCCACTGCGGCTCCACTGCAGATGCCTGGTCATGCAGGTTGTGCTCAGGTTTAGCATGTTTATGCCTCGCTTCAGGCTCTGATTGCACAGCGTGTAAACTACTCGTGTCTTGTCGTCAGCACATTATCTGAAGAACTGCCACGCTAGGGAACTCCTTGGAGCTGGCTTTGGTGTGCTCGGTCCCTGGGTGCGGTGGGCAGTAACAGGCGTACCGTCTAGGGGACGGCCGCTCCGCTTTTGCACCATGCTCCCTCTTATGCTGTGCTGGTGCCTCTGTGCAACCACCGCCTCTTCCTCCAAACTGGACACGTCACTCGCATGACCTTGATTCCATGTGGGGTCTAGGACCTCATCATTCTCCACATCATCTTCCACCCACTCCTCAACCCTGCCCTCCTTGCCGGTCTGTACACTGCTGAAAGCCACAGCAATTGGCACCTGTGTTTCGTCATCATCAGAGACGTGCTGCGGTGGTCCTTGCATGTCCACATCCTTACACATAAGTGGTTGTGCATCAGTGCACTCAATCCATTTCACTTCTGGGGCAGGGCTAGGTGGATGGCCCATGGAAACCCCACCAGCAGAGTCATCAAAAAGCATAAGAGACTGCTGCATGACTTGTGGGTCAGACTGCTTGGGTGATTTGCAAGGGGGTGAGGTGATAGACAGATGGCCATGGCCTGCAGGTGCCAACTCTGGGAAGATGTTTCACTTGTGCGTGTAGCTGGCACAGATCGACCATGTCCTCTCCTTGTAACAGGGATTCCACCAACACCAGAAGCACCACGACCAGGGCCACGTCCCTTATTTGACGCTCTCCTCGTTCTTTGCGTTCACCCACCAAACTAACAGATGTTTTATGTCAGGCGACAATGTAACCGCCAACAGTCAACAATTTATTTATTTTTAGTTTATTGGACTGCAAGAAACGCACCACAGGTCGCAAACGTACTATTTAGCACAGAAAAAAATGTGAATTTTTACAAGTGCGCTGTAAGCACACTATTAGACACTTCGATTTGACTCTCAGATATGAAGAACAGGCCCCAAAATGTACTATTTAGCAGATTACCA
>OW240913.1:35329150-35446009 GCA_933207985.1 Pelobates cultripes | reverse complement strand
GTGTATGTATGCCTGTGCGTGTATGCCAGTGTGTGTCTGTATGCATGCCTGTGTGTGTCTGTATGTATGTATGCCTGTCGGTATGTATGTATGTATATATCAATATGCAGTATGTATATGTATGTTTGTCAGTATGTATGTCTGCTTGTATATGTGTGTGTGTCTCAGCATCTCCCTATGCATGTGTGTATGTCTGTTTCAGTATTTGTATCTGTTAGTGTGTGTGTATTCCTGTGGGCGGGATTTGGAGGCAGGCTTGAAGGGGGGCCCAGACCTTGAGCTGTGTTAGGGGCCCCAAAATTTCTGATGGCGGCCCTGAGTGTGCTTACTGTGCACTTGTAAACATTCTAATTGTTTTGCTGGTAATCTGCTAAATAGTACATTTTGGGGCCTGTTCTTCATATCTGAGAGTCAAATCGAAGTGTCTAATAGTGTGCTTACAGCGCACTTGTAAAAATTCTAATTTTTTTCTGTGCTAAATAGTACATTTGCGGCCTGTGGTGCGTTTCTTGCAGTCCAATAAACTAAAAATAAATAAATTGTTGACTGTTGGCGGTTACATTGTCGCCTGACATAAAACATCTGCTCAGCTTTGTGCAGCCCCAACCTACCCTACAAGCAGAACCAGACCTCATTGACTGGTCCTGGAATGACCTCCAGATGGCAGGTAGAGATGGGACCGAGGTCTCTCTACCGGCCCTACAGGGAGCCGAAGGTGTCGTCCTTCCTCCACAGCGGCAGTGTGGGTCCCAGGGAGCCAAAGGTGTCGTCCTTCCTCCCCAGCGACAGTGCGAGTTCCAGGGAGCCGAAGGTGTCGTCCTTCCTCCCAGCGGCAGTGTGAGTTCCAGGGAGCCGAAGGTGTCGCCCTTCCTCCCCAGCAGCAGTGTGAATTCCAGGGGGCCAAAAGGTGTTGTCATTCCCCCCCAGCAGCAGTGTGTCCTACAGGGGGCAGCGAAAGTTGGTCTCTCTCCCCAGCAGCAGGACAATGTTACGGGAGTGGAGACAGTCGGTCTCCCTCTCCAGCGGCAGCATGTGTTTCAGGGAGAGGAGCACAGCCCCCTCTCTCCCCAGCGGCAGCTTACCCTACCAAGGGGAGAAACCAATCTTCTAAATGGCGCAGATATGACCGTGGTCTCTGTGCCTGACCCACAGGGATGCTGGACAGCCTGTCCAGATCCCCAGCTACCATCGCAGGAGTATCAGGAGGAGGAGGTAAGCCAATTCTCCCCTCCCCAGCTAACTCCTAACTTAGACCCAGGGTTAACAGAGGAGATGCTAACCCCCACTGACCCCCACGTTCCCCTGGCTACTGAGCCGGACTATGTCCCAAGCACCCCAGCAGAAGAGCTGGCAGCTGGGCAGAGCGCCGCTGGCCTCTGCCCCTCAAGTCCCCACAGCGTGTTGCCCCATCACCCCACAGGAATACCCAGTTGCAGTCACTGTTTGCTGTGGGTGGGCTGCTCTAATAACTTTTTGTTGTGGGTGGGCTACTCTGGCACTTGCTTATGGTCGGTGGGTGAATCGACTAACTTAGGCACTGATCGACAGAAAGTCAGGTGGCTGGTTAGTCTTTCCCCCGAAGGGGAGATATGTGACGAAGTGCCCTTCGCCACATGGTCCTGGAGAGGCCTGTTTGCCAGCCTCCTCCCCTGTGACGATGACTCTTTGATGTATTTGGCTTTAAAGCCCCTATTCTACCTTCAGACAGACTATTTATGTAGGTTGCTTTATTTATCTTATGTTTTAGTCACCCTGTACCCATTATAGGTGCAGGGTGTGTGTAATGTAATTGTTTATAGTGTGTGTGTGTACTGTGTAATGTATTGTCTACTCTCCTGTACTGCTGAGGTTTGCTACCAACTAGGTGGGTTTGGCTATGGAGCTTGTATAGTGCCCTCTGTTGGTAGCAACAGCAATATGCACTACCTGAATAGCAAGACTGGTTCATTTGCATATTCGGGTAGATTTGCATATTGCTAATTCTACAGACACGTGAGATATTTTCTGTTAAATATTGTCTCCCCCACCCCTTTAAAAATGTGCCATTGTGTTGTGATAAGTCACTGTGTGTTGCCTGCTATGGTTTGACTGTTTGTGATTTTATTGAGTTTTCACAGCAATGTTAATGTGGTGACCCTATGGGCTGGTCCCAAGGGAAATAAAGTTTTAGACAGTTCTTCTTGATCCCTCTAAATGTAGCCTTGTCTCGTTATTGGAGGGAGCTGTTAAAATCACACTGGGGATTGCTATGCTCTGCATACTCCCCTGAGCTTGAATCACTTAGTTCTTTTAAGAGCTTGTTCCTGACACGCTCTCCTTGGAGGAGAGGTCTTCACCACACAGCCCTGGATGCTGGAGGTTCATACAGGTTGGAAGGAAGAAGTCTTTCCCACACAGTCCTGGAGGACAGAAGCTGATCCAGGGTGGAAGGAAGACGGCGAGACTCCAGTCAAGCTACAATGGTTGCGGAGTCTGCAGTGGTTGTCGTGTCTGCTGCAGTGCATCCATCCTTCAATGGAGGTACCCAGTCGGGGTGCCAGGTGATCCGTTACAACCAGTGAAAATGTAGTGGCGGCTGGGCCTGATGCGGATAGCAGTTTGGCACATGTCCTTCCTCCACCGAGGATTGCAGGGCATTTCTCTGTGCCTCCTGTCGCCTCCTCCTCCTACTATGCTTCCTCCTCCTCTACCACCACCTTATCTGGGCAGCGTAACACCTTCTTAGCAGGAGGCACGTCTTAGCAGGAGGCAGCATTTCAGCAACATGGTGGAACAGTACGTGTGCACACGCCTACACGTACTGACTGATGGGTCTGCCCCATTCAACTTCTGGGTCTCCAAATTGGGCACATGGCCTGAGCTTGCCCTTTATGCCTTGGAGGTGCTGGCCTGCCCTGCAGCCACTGTATTGTCTGAACGTGTGTTTAGCACGGCAGGGGGCGTTATCACAGACAAGTGCAGCCACCTGTCCACAGCCAATGTGGACTAGCTCACGTTTATTAAAATGAACCAGGCATGGATCCCACCAGACTTGTCTGTGCCTTGTGCAGAATAGACATTTATACCGGCCTCACCCAGCCATTGTTATACTCAAGTGCACTTATTCTTTGTTTTCTTTTTTTATATCTCCTAATATTTTGGGGGCTACCCCAATTAAAAATAAATAAATAAATAAATAAACAGTGTTGGCTTCCACCTCCTCCTCCTCCACCGCTGCTTCCACCTACACCGCCACAGTCACTGCCTCCTCAACCTATGGGTCACTTAGTATAAACTATGTACACAATAGCAGAGACTTGTGATGGCTTTTTCTCCATGCATCAGAACTGCAAGAAATGCACCGCAGGCCGCAAATTGTTTCTTTTTTTATATGTCCCAATATTTTGGGGGCTACCACAATTAAAAAACAAACAAACAAATAAACAGGTGCTTCCACCTACACTGCCACGGTCACTGCCTCCGCAACCTATGGGTCACTTAGTAAGAACTAGGTATCCTCCTGACAGCCATGCTTTAGATTTTGATTTATGTTATTCCAAAGCTAAAATCAAAGATTCCATCTAGTGCTATTTTATGGCTCAGCTGTATTTTTAATTTTTATGTTATTTTAAGTGATTTCCCTATCCACATTTGTTTGCAGGGCACTTGTCCTACTCTTACCCCCATTTTACTTCATTTTGCAACCCTCTAGCCCTTTCCAGGAGTTTTTTAGAGGCATTTTTGTGGCCAAAAGTTCGGGTCCCCATTGACTTCAATGGGGTTCGAGTTCGGGGTCAAGTTCGAGCCCGAACCCGGACTTTTTTTCAAAGTTCGGCCGGACCCGAACATCCAGGTGTCCGCTCAACTCTAGTATTGTGCATTATTGTGATTGGTTATTCTTGTTATTAGGTAAAAAAATATCTAAATACCACATGTGGTGGTGAGAAAGTAAATGTTTATAAATATATATAAATATCTGTGTCCGGGAAATTAACAGCCGAAAAAACCTTAAACAGAAAAGATTCTATTATAATATAAGTCAGTAAAGATGTGCCAATATATATATATATATATATATATATATATATATATATATAAAATAAAGGATATAAAAATAGCACTCCAAGGACTTCGAAGTATTGTGAAAAAAAGCGTATCTTTTTATTCAGGCATCTGCCAAGGTGAATCAACGTTTCAGTTCTCTAATGGAACTTTTGTCAGGATTCCTGCCGAAAGTTGCATTAGAGAACTAAAACGTTGATTCACCTTGGCAGATGCCTGAATAAAAAGATACCGGTAAGTTTTTTTTCACAATACTTCTAAGTCCTTGGAGTGCTATCTTCATACCAGGCTTACTTTTTTTGAACAGGAGTGCAAGCATAGGAATCTTTTTATACATATATATATACATATATATGTATATATATATGTTACAAAATGCCTTTTGTAACTGTCTCTTTAAGTGACAAATTGCCCTGCTTCCCTGTATTATGGAGAAGCCTTATTGCCAGCCTCCTTCCTCATGACTATGGCCCTGGTGTGTATGGTCCTTTAAGAACAGTCTGTGAGCATATTGGGGCTTATGGACTTTTATGTGACTGGTGCTGGCCCTTTAAGCACATTTTTGGGCCAATGCCCCTTTAAGACGGTGTCCCCAGACTTGTTTGGGACACTCCCCCTTTAAGCCTGTGTCCCCAGACTTGGTTAAAATACTCTATTCATGGCTTCTTTACACTTGGTTCAGTAAATGGGGCTTACTGAACCAAGTACTGTACAGGTGGAACACCCAGAAGTGGAAACGTGTAGGCAATTTGTAGCGGAGATCTAGTATTCCACAAGTTATCTCCGCTTAGGATCCCAGTGAGGCTCAGGAACAAGTAGTTATAAATCCATAAAGCAAGGTTTCCAGCAGGAAAACAGTAAAGCAATATCCCAACAGCAATCCCAATAACTGGACGACACACAGCATCAGGAGCAGAACTAAACTTTTATTTCCACAGTGGCCTTATAAAGCATGCTCCCATGCAAGGGAGGGATTTCCATTAATTATTACAGTATCCAATCCTGTTCTGGTAACCTCCCACACATCTCCTCCCCTCAGCCTAACTCATAATCCCCTCATACAGTACACAAATTCCCCCAGTTTCTGGATGTACCCCTAAATCTAGGGGTACCCCTTTAAATGGCACATCCCCTGGTAGCCCTGATCTGGGTGAGCAACATATCCAAAAATCACCCAGATCGGACCAGGGGTTCGGGAAATTTGTGGAGGTAATGAAAAGACCGACCGCGCTGGAGAGAACAGCCGAATTGGGTTCCATGTGATGAGGCCCTGCGGTCGGTCACAATATAAGGGAACAAACTGCACGAAAGGCTAAGGTTACAGAGATCAGGGAGGGTTCGCATGAATCCCCTCGTTCGGTTGTTTATTTGGAAGCGAACGTATCGTGCGTATGGAGATCTCAGCAGTGTTTGCCTAGCCAAGTGTCCGATTTGGGTTCCAGACACTCAACGGCAAAACACCGCTGTTCGGGAGTTTCAAAATGGTGCCCCCACGTGTTCGTTTACCGAATGGCGGCCACACCCGAGAACAAAGGACCCACTGCAGAGCTTGTCAATTACCCGTTCACAACATTGTTGCAACGGGTAATTGAAGACACACTTCACACAGGGGAGGTCTGACTGTTCGGTAGTTTCATTCCCTTAGTTGCTAGAATGATTCTACCGAACAATCAGACGAATACAACCTATTTTTACACATATAACCCTGCAATTTAACATATGCAATTTCCAGGACAGCCCAGTGCCATCCGCTACACAATTTACCTCCCAGGCTGGGAGCCTGCTGTAGGTAAATGGCCGACTGCTGGGTGGCCGCAGTTCGTGCAAACCAACTCGTGGCGGCGGCCATCTTTGTTCATTCGAACAACCCTTACTTTCTCCTACACTAAGTTTGAGTCCCGTTCGGCAGGTTGAACTCACTGTTATACTTAGCCAAATGCATGAACAGCCTCGTTCGTGCATTTGAACGGAACTTAGTCATTTTTCTGCCTGAAATAGACCAACCGCACAGCCCAAATCTATGAAACTGTTGGTCATAAAGGACTTCCGTCTAACTTTTTATCCACTGTAGGGATTTGTGTGATTTTTGCTTATGTTTATATTTAAAGTATGCTGATTCTGTATATGTAATTTATGAAAATTGGACGTATATTTTTAAAGTTACAGTGTATGTATAAAAAGTGTATTTTCCTGCCTGTGATAATTATTTTAACCCATTGTGTTCAGTAATTATATCACAGGCAGAGGGGAGGATTTGTGTGTTATTGATGGGTGTGTTTTTACTGTATGTTACGTGTTTATTGTTTGTACTGCAAAACCCTGTGGGCGGTCCTGTATGTGTAAGACCTCCATAAAAGAAAGTCCTTTGATGCCAATTAAAGAGAACGACTTGACCCTCTAACTTGCAGCCTCGACTCATGTTTGTAGCTATAATTACTACAGGGATTGCTATGCTCTTCATACTCCCTTAGCTACTGAGCTCTTGTAAGAGCTCCTTTTCCTGATCCTGCTTCGCACTACAGAAGGAAGAGGTTCACCCACTGGAACCTGGAGCCTGGTCATAGGTCCAGGGTGGATAGCAGACGGTAAGATACCAGCCCAGCAGCGGTGGTTCGTGGAGGCTGCAGTGCTTATGGTGTCGGTGCAGTACTTATGGTGTTTACGCTGCTTTTGGTCCTTTGGTGAGCGCTAGGAGCATCCTTTCTACAGTCCAACTTCCAGCCAGCCTGGAGGCAACCGTAACAATATATATATATATATATATATATATATATATAATGTAGATTATAATCCATTATGGTTTAGCCAAATTATTCCAGTAGACAAGGTATCGAAATAACCAGTGTATTGTAGAATGCAATGATACCTTTTTTATTGGATTTACAAGCTTTCGAGAGTTATCCTAATGCTTCAGACCTGAGGAAGTGAGGATGACTGTTGAAAGTTTGCCTTAAATATTTTGTTAATCCAATAAAAAAGCTATCATTGCAAGTTACAATACACTGGTTATGTTATAGAAAAAATTGATGCATTTCTGACTTCACTGCAAGATCTATGCACGTGCTGTATCTGTACTCTCATGCATGGCCATGTCTACTGGTCAATCAGTCCAGTGTTATCTGACAGCCATTTTGAAATAGCTCTTCCAGAGTCAAATATATTCTAAGCTTAACTTGCGATGGGTAGCTTGAAGGCTGCCGCCTGTCTGTGCTTGAGTGAACGCTTCCACATTAGCTGATCACCAGAGGAGAGGCAGCTAGGTGTCTGAGGACACTAATTCTGTGTTAAACCATCTGAAAATACTGGAAGGTAAGTTAGCACCAAGATACTTCAGGCACCATAACCACTTTTTTTGGTGAAGTGGTGAAGTTGTTATGGTGCAGAGAGTGCTCCTTTAAAGTATTCAGGCAAAAATGGACATAAAGTTTTAAAATTTTGTTTTAATCTTTCTTTTCATGCGTGGACCTAGGTCCTGGGTGCCGAAATCTTTGTATGGACAGATGAAGTCCCCGTGGGACACGCCATCTGCCCACACTAGATAGCGCTGTGAAAAACACTTGGGCATGCGAATGGGAGTTTCATCTATTCATTCATTTGTCAGATGAATAAATGAATAGAAATTCAAACGAATGAAAGAAGACCTCTACGTTCGTTCGTTTGATTTATTACAAGGAGGGAGCTACCGGTGCGCAGCTCCCTCCTTGTAATATGTAAGCCTCCCATGTCCTCCCTCACTCTGTGGGGGTCAAAATCTCTCAAATGCCCCTACTCGCTATGCTGCGAGTAAGGACATGTCTACTAAACAGTGAGCAGCCAGTGGCAACTCGCTGTTAAAAAAAAGCTCCCTAGTTTCCCCCCTCCCGAGCCCCCATTCGTGCCGCGCGAGTGGGGACTAATAAACTGAAAGGGGGATCCCACGCCCTGCAATTTGACTTAGAGCACACTGATTGGTTGATTCCAATCCAACCAATCAGAGTGCTCTCACGCAAATGAAGAGACTGACAGGTAAGTCTCTACATTTACATGTCACAGCACTCTGATTGGTTGGCTTGAAATCCAACCAATCAGAGTGCTCTGTGTCATTTTACATTGATTTCAATTTGAAAATGGGGAGGACCTATTATCCCCACCAGGTCGCACCCACTGCTCCTGGGTGGGGGCCAGGGTGTCCTCCCCATTTTCAAATTGAAATCAACCAATCAGTGTTATGACTCAAATTACACAGCATGGGAAAATTCCAAAGAACTTTCCCACTCTGTGTAAAATGACACAGAGCACTCTGATTGGTTGGATTTCAAGCCAACCAATCAGAGTGCTGTAGCAGGTAAATGTAGAGACTTTCCCCACCCTGCGGAACCCAGTCTGCGCGTTTCCCTCGCTGGGTGATGATAAATTACTTTTTTAGCGTTTTTTTTGTGCTCTGTTTTTTTTTTACAGTTGCAACGGGTATTATGGATTTTTATTTGGCCTCTTTTGGGGCTGAAAAAAGAAGATTTTAGAAAAAAGAAGACATCAAATGGTTAGTTATTTTTTACTTACAGGTATTTAGTTTTCTTGTTCCACCCTCACTATTTTTAGGGTGAGTGAGGTAGGTAGGTCTTTATTAAAAAAATTGGGTGGGGGGGTTTACAAGGGGCTTGGGGACCCTTAGTCACCTGGGGTGGGGTTTACATTTAGCCCCCACCATGGGTGGGCACAGGGGGGAGGACAATAGGGCCCCCACCCATAGGGTGGGGGCTGTGGGGGAGGAAAATAGGTCCCACCCCCATTTTTATTTAGGGTCCCCACCTGATGCTCATGGGTGGGTTAACCGGGGGGGAGGACAATAGCCCCCCCCCCATATTTTCATTTAGGGCCCTCCACCTGCCGCTCATGACAAAATGAAGAACAGACCCTGAGAGAGGAAGAGAAGAGGAATCGATTGGGGAGAGGTAAGTTTGGCATGTTATTGTCATTTATAGACAACCAGTTCCTAAATACCATCTACCAAGAATAATAGTATCTGTTTAATTTTGTAGAAAAGTAACTTTGCAATGAAGGACACATCTCCAAATATCCTCAACTTGTAAATCAGTTATTTGGGGGGTTTGTTACGAGCTTTTAGATAGTTCTGTCCCCTCTAGAAAAACCAATAAATAATAAACTATAAGTGCAAATGTATAATTAACCAGTTTGTCATTATCCATTAAGTTGTCAAAGTAGGATTTGAGATACCACAGGATTTCTTTAACTACCTTAAATATTTGTAGATCTAGTTTTTCTGTCAACTCCTCAGTTTTGTTCTAGGCTGGCATAGGAATATATTTTGACCTAGAGTTACAGGACAGGCAGCAGTGGTTCCCATGAATTTTTGTTGTTGTTTGTGGATTGTTCATTCTTCACACAGTCACCTGCTGGATCACGCAAGATGTACCATTCATCACTAAAGGTGTGTAGTATACCTCCACCTGCTTAGGTAGCAGTCTATGATGGCTGGTTCACAGTCAGGCTGCTTTCCTACCAGTAGAGACTGTCACTGCAGGGTTATTTAATCTTCCTTCCCTCATCCTTAGTACTGCAAGGGCAGTCTATGCACAGAGCCCTGACGAAATTAAGGCGGTCTCAGTTGTGCTGTGTAACGTGTGGCTAAGGGCTGCTGATAGTGAGATAGTGTGTGTATACGTGTATATAGAGGCTGTAGTGTATGTGTGTATAGGTGATGTAATGTGTGTAAAGGCTGCACAGAGTGTGTTTGCATGCAGTGAATCTAGTGTAGACATAGTGAATCCAGAGTTTGTGAGGGGTGAAATGTGTATATTTGCATTCAGTTAATCTAGTGAGTGCATAGGTGATCCATAATTAGTTTTTTGAGCAGTACAATTTGTGTGTGTGAGGGTGGAGGTGCAGTGTGTGTGAGTGCAATGTGTGCATGGGTGCAGTGCAATGTGTGTGAGGGATGCACTGTGTGTTAGTGGTGCAGTGTGTGTGTGTGTAAGGCGTGCAGTATGTATGTGAGGGGCGAATGGTGTGAGAGAGATGCAGTGTGTGTGTGAGGGGTGCAATGTGTGTGTGTGAGGGGTACAATGTGTGTGTGTAAGGAGAGAAATGTGTATGTGAGGGGTGCAATGTGTGTGTGTGAGGAGAACAATGTGGATGTGTTAGGGTTGCAATGTGTGTGTGAGGCTCAGTGTGTGTGTGTGTGAGGGGTGTAATGTGTGTGTGTGAGGAGAGCAATGTGTATGTGAGGGGTGCAATGTGTGTGTGTGTGTGTGGAGAACTATGTGTTAGGGTTGCAATGTGTGTGTGAGGCTCAGTGTGTGTGTGTGTGTGTGCGCGTGTGTGATGGGTGCATTGTGTGTAAGGGGTGCAATGGGCGTGTGACAGGTGCAGTGTGTGTGTGAGGAGTGCAATATTTGAAAGTTTTGGGAGGTATAATGCTTCTATTGTGTGTGTGGGGGTGAGTGAAAATGGGAGAAAACATGCATTATTATTTTATTTAAAAAAACAACTAATAAGCTTTGCATCCCCCTTCTTACCTTTGCCTAGGGTGGGGGCACATTGCAAGCTCTGGTGGTCCATTGACACTAAGTGTACTCAAGTTCGCTGCTCCTCCTGCTAGAGTGAACTCCTACGACATTCAACACTGTTGGAGAGTTGCTGTGGTAATGCTCTGAGCTCGTGAGAGGAAGATCCTGAACGATCTGCAGGCTAGAGTCCCTGTGTATTTCTTTCCGCTCTCCTTAAAGGGACACTATAGTCACCAGAACAACTACAGCTTAATGTAGTTGTTCTGGTGAGTATAATAGTTCCCTTCAGGCATTTTTATGCAAACACAGCCTTTTCAGAGACAAGGCAGTGTTTACATTGCCCCTAGGGGCCACTGGAGGGGCTTCCTGGCTCAGGGCTGTCGTTCAGCGTCCCCACGCTCTGCATGGGGACGCTGAAGTTTCCTCATAGAGATGCATTGATTCAATGCATCTCTATGAGGAGGTGCTGACTGGCCAAAACGGCGTTTGGTCCTGCCCCCTTGCCGATTTTAGCCAATCCAATGCTTTCCCCATGGTAAAAAGCAGTAATTTTGATGATTTCACCAAGGGGACAGGCAAGTGCCGGCAGACCCGTGAAGAGCTTAAAATAAGGTGAGTTTTAACCCATTCTGTGTCGGCTAAAGTGGGGGCAAGCCACCTTAATGGTGGGTTTTCACTAAAGGGTCAGGAATACATGTTTGTGTTCCTGACCCTATAGTGATCCTTTAAGTCTGCCACAGTGAACAGATCTTTGATCACCCCACTCATCTATGAAGCCTCGGCCCATAGTCATTGTGGTCTACTGGGCATTTACCCGGTTTGCCCGATGGCAAGTCCAGGGCCTGTATGTATGTGACTGTATATGTGTATCTATATATATATATATATAAATATATATATATATATATATTGTCACTGCTTGGCAACCAGGAGACTTAGATTCAAATCCTGGTCAGCATACCTCAACAGTAAGTGTCCCTGGGAAAGATACCGACTGATATATTTGCATACCCGAAAGACTGCAGTGGAGGTGGATGTAGACATACCCAGTGATCATAACATCAAGAAGAAGGAACATGAGATAAATTGGTTGGCTGGTTGTATTTCTGTCTTTCCTTGGTTATTCTTAACAGAAGGTATTCTTTGTGAAAATGACCAAACCCATTGGTGTGTTCCTTTTCTCAGAGGAACCTGGTGATGTGGGTCCAGAGCAGTGTTAATTTTGTTGACTTACAATTTCAGTCAAACTTTAATCGACTAAAACTAGACTAAAATTAAAACAATTTAGATGACTAAAATACAACTAAAACTAAAATGGCATTTTAGTCAAAAGACTATGACTAAAACTAAATTAAAATTTGCTGTCTAAATTAGCACTGCACCGAGAGGCTGTGGAAGGGGCAAAAGAGACAGGCCAGGGCTTGGGAGAGAGATACTTTGAGTGGCTTGGAGGTCTAAAGAGACAGAGGCATTAACTAAACAGTAGATTTTAGTCAAGTAAATCTCTAGTAGATCTTAGTCGACTAAATCTCCAGCAGACTTTAGTTAACTGAGATCTACTGGAGATTTAGTCGCCTAAAACTAGACTAAAACAATTCAGATGACTAAAACACGACTAAAGCTAAAATAACTTTTTAGTTAAAAGACTATGACTAAAAATAAATTGAAATTTGCTGCCAAAATTATCACTGGTCCAAAGTCAGATTACCCATTAGGCAACCAAGGCGCCTGGCAGAGGAATATCTACTAAAAATAGCTCCTATGACAAGCACTGAAATTGTGTTCCTCGTGACCCATGTCCAAACATCTGGCACCTATCTTTTAGATAACTTTAACTATAAAATCAGCTCACAAATACAAGTTGTATGTAATGTATATTGGTGTGGCGTGTGGTTGTGGTGTGTGTGCTGGCTATATGTGATATGGTGTGTGCTGGCACTCATTTGTTTTGTGATTCAGAGTGTTGTCTGTGTTGCCAGAAAAATGTGGAGGGAATGGCGAACTAGCTAATTTATTATATATATATATATTTTTCGCATAGGTGGAATTCGACCAAACTAAAACACACGGATGAAATTCGGTTCAATTACGACACATTTTTGTGGGGTTCTAATTGATTGGGACAAACTGAAAGTTTCTTCCATGCTCATTAAGAATAGGTGGCTACTCTCCGAAGAGGAAGAGTTCTCTACCTGATACAGATATTGGATGCTAAAGCCAAAATATTGCATACTAGTGCCAAATCTCATAGATTATCGTCTCCATACCGTTTATTTTCAGAATGTCCTCTGTATTTCTTTACTTTCAGACTGTTGAACCTATTTTCTTTCTACTTCTAGTTGCAACATATTAACTTGTTTGAAGGGGCCTCAACAATATTAACTTTTCTTTTCTTTTTTTTAAGAAAAATAACTGCTTTAAATATAAATACATATAAGAGATCATTAACCATTGCCATACACTACTTGAAAACCTTTAGTAAAAACAAGAATATAATAATTAACTTTGCTGCTACTGGTCACAGTATATCCACTAGAACTTCAAAAGTCTTATGTTCCAGAAGGATACAGTAATGAATGGAAAAAACATGCGTCTTGATGGAGAAAAAACTTCCCCAAAACAGGAGAACCTCCAACTGAAGCGTGGGATTGGATTGTTTAGTGGCGTATCCCTGATTGCTGGCACAATGATAGGTTCTGGGATCTTCATGTCTCCTCAGTGGGTCCTCTACTACGTGGGAAGTCCAGGAGCCAGTCTGCTGATATGGGCGGCTTGTGGTCTGCTTGCCATGCTGGGGGCATTGACCTACGCTGAACTCGGAACTGTGATTAAGGAGTCAGGAGGAGATTACATATATATTTTAAGAAATATTGGCTCACTGCCTGCTTTTCTCTTAGCGTTCACTTCTATCATGGTGACTAGACCTGCTAGCATTGCAGCGATATCTCTGAGTTTTGCAGAATATGTGGTGGCATCATTCTATCAAGATTGCCCAATGCCCCAAGTGGTGGTAAAGTGTACTGCAGCTGTGTGCATCCTAGTCTTAACCATCATTAATTGTCTTAGTGTTAGGCTGGCAACCTCTTTTATGAACATTTTTACAACAGCCAAGATCTTAGTATTGTTGGTTATAATTGCGGGTGGAATGGTTCTTTTGGCCAAAGGAAACACTCAGGTATTGCAGAACTCCTTCGAAAATACAGTCACTGGTTTCGGTCCTATAGGATTGGCTTTTTATCAAGGACTCTGGTCGTATGATGGATGGAACAACCTTAACAGTGTGACGGAGGAACTGAAGAATCCCCAGGTCAGTGAGTACTGAAAAGACATAATAGTGGGAGTGAAGGAAGCAGAAAGGAAATGATTCAGTAAAGGTGCATTTTTTTATTCCCTCTTTGGGGCACAACAGTCAAAGAATACAATGGCAGCTTAGCAAGAAGCTAGGTGATATTAACAATAAACACAAAAACACTAATGAGAACCCAGTAGGGTTAGGAATACAAATGTGCCCTGGTGTTCTCCTATCCTTTCTCCCTCTAAAGGTATCAGGCTGGGTTTTGGGCATCAAGTTCAATGATCTCAGCCAATCCAATGCTTTCCCGTAGGAGAGCAATGGGAGGTTCGTGCGCATGTGCAGCAAAACCATCTGATGGAAATATTGGAGTTCTACTCAACTTTACTCCTCTAAAGTATGACAGTCGCTATAGGTAGGTTTACCCAGCAATGAAAACTTTGCTATTCCTGCAGAATGGCAATATTTTCAGCTGAAGGGTTAAAGCTGGTGGCACATGGCACACTTCATGGAGTGGTCTGGAAGTTTTCCTTGAAGGCCAAAATAGCTGAGCTGGAAAATTATCTTAGTCCATTTGTCAAGTTAATTTACTTTGCATTCTCACTTTAGTGAATAGCCTCCCACATTTATTGGCAAGATCTAAGTGTGACAAATATTGTATTATAGGTTAATAATAAAAAACAACCTTTAACTCCATGTGATGGCATGACCTGTTAAAATAAGGTACACCTCCAGTCATCAGTAAAGCTGAAAATGTAAACTGCAGATATAACCATGACAGATGTTTTTCTAACACACTTATCAGTAGTCCTTAAAATGCCTGGAAATTAGATTTTTTTTTCAATCAAAATTGAGGGTGCAGATCACTTTAAGAGTGCCCATATGTCCTCTTTGCACTTCTTGATGACTCAGATCTTAAAGTGGTCTATACCTGATACTGATTACAGAATATGGAGCTCCACCACGGGACCACCATGGATCCTGTTCACCCTTCACTGGACCACCAGTGAATGTAAATGGGGGAGGGAACAAACACCCACACAGCACTCGCCCACTCTTAGATGTTTTTATGTCTCAACTCGAAATATAGCCACCACACACACAACTAGCACACACAGACACACTCAGCCTCCCTCCATACAGCTCTCATCCTTCTCCACATACATAAAACTCAGCCACCACACACACTAGAAAATATGTATAGAGGATGCAGCTGTGGATCTACAAAAATCAAAAAATATAACAGTGTAATACAATTAACAAAGAAGTATATGCGCTCCCACTCTCTGCATGACAGTAACTAGCCACACTCACAGGATGAAGACTGATATGTATCGCCTCCTTGATGGCAGCCGTCACACCAGTATAACAGACAGGACTCCAAAAATTATCCAAATAAAAATCTGCTTTTATTTTTTACATCAAGCATAAAAGAGCTTGTAAAATAAAATGGAAAAAAATAATAAAAAAAAACAAGTATGGCTAAAGGTCCTACGCGTTTCGCCCTACATATAGGATTTCCTCAGGAACCATAAACATAAAACACTTAAAAATAATAAAGTAAATAAACAGCAAAGGCAATAATGCTTTCAAACAGGAGAAGCCAGTAGAACACCCCCCCTCCCAACCCCACACCACCCTATTAAGCTTACAATCTAAAATATACCGTATTATCGAACACGTGAACATGGTTGCAGCAGTTGGTGAAACACTAGAGATTGCAACCTATAAATAAATCTTTTATAGCATGACCCACAGCTAGTAACCCAGCGTTTATTTAGTACTGTAACAAAGGAAGCATCCATAACTGAACATCTCTGTTTGAAAAACATACAGGTCTCTTGTTCTCCTCTGTTTCTTGAGCTGAATATGTTTGTACATTGTAAATGCTTGAATCCAAACCCCTTTTTATACAGCGTATTCTTGGTTATCTATCGTTTAGTGACGGTGTTCGTGTTAAACTGTGCGTTAAGTCGAATGACTTTTTATTGAAATGTATTGCAGGTAAACCTACCTCGCGCAGTGATGATTGCCATTCCTCTGGTGACCTTTATCTACATCCTGGTCAATGTTAGCTACTTTGCAGCCTTAAATCCCACAGAGCTTCTTTCATCGGATGCTGTTGCCGTCAGTTGGGGGTGAGTTATTCTTCAAGTGGATTTTAAATTCATTATAATGAACCACCAGGCTCTAGGACACTTTAAACATACTCACTTTTTGGAGTGTAAAAACGTATATTGTTTTTGGCTTTCCTCCTCTCTTTACTTTATTTAAAGCCCCCTGTAGTGGCTAGATGCTAGGAGTACCTTGGCTCTGTTCCCGGTAAAGGGGCAAATCGCTCCCCGTTGGGCTCCCACGATTCTTTCAGCCCAGGTCACACACTTCTGACTTCTACAGAGCTGCAATAGCCGATCCAGTTGCCATTCATTGGCTGAGAGCATCAGCTGACGGGGGCTGGCTAATGAATTATAATGAAAATTCTACATTTGATACATTAATACATGCTGCTGAGGAAAGTTGTAGAAGACAGATTCTCTTGATGACCTCAATAAAAATGTTTACTGAATCAGGGATCCTTCTTTATGATAAGGATGGAGAGAGTGTGAGGAGGGGAGGATATCATCTCATGTAAAACAGTATCAAAAAGGAACCAAATCTCCTATGTCTCCCATATAAAAGGGCGCTTCAACTCTCATTTTTAACCTTTGCCCTTAACCCCTTAAGGACCAAACTTCTGGAATAAAAGGGAATCATGACATGTCACACATGTCATGTGTCCTTAAGGGGTTAATGGGCCACTAAAGTCACCCAGATCACTTCATATCAATGGTATGAACCAATGCAGAGGACCTTTAGTTTTAACTCTGCAATATACAGCATTGTTGTATAGTAGATGTGGTAATGGTATATTGCAGGTTAAATACGCGTCTAATGGTACTCTTCCTTAGAAAGTTCACTGTGAGACTCGAATCAAACAGTTAATCTCACCTAGCCTGCGCTTTTTATTCCCAATATTCTATTTTGTTCTATGATGTTCTATAAGAAGCATCAGAGTGACATCGCAGTAGGCCAATCTAACAGCTGCAGGGACTCGATATCTGAGCTGGAAAAAAAGGTATTACCCTTTTATCCTGTTTTTTTTTTTAATTAAGATTTAGTGGGGGCCCTGAGTCTAAATACACAGGAGAACATTGTAGCATTAGGAATACAGGTTTGTATTTCAAATGCTACAATGTTCCCTTAAGCAGGGAGTGGGGGGGAGGCTGATTCTATATCAAGATAGTTAGGGATTTTAGGGGATTACAAGCAGTCCAAAATAATAACAAATGTTTTAAACTGTCTTAGATTAGAAACATAATATTATTTTAAGTGTCCTTTATTTTATTGGTTAAAATTTTTTTATTATTTAAAGTGTCCATTTTATTGGTTTAAAAATTTGTATTATTTTAAGTGTGTTTTATTCTATTGGTTCTATGTTACAAATAAAATTATGTTGTTTCCCTATTACTATACATAGCTTTTTAAATACACTGCAATAAGGGAATAGATGCAGAATAAAGTGTTTAGAATTAAGTAACATTTCTTCACTGGAATGTACACGTCTGTACAGCATATTTCCGCATTTTCCCAAAAGATTTCACATAATCCATGAATGTGGGTAATGACATTTTTGGATTGTGGGAACTCCTGCTCTTCCCTTGTATACAATGTAAACAGTGACAATTCAAATGTTTCCCACTCAAGATGTGAACATTTTAAACATCCAGCATGTTCCACTGCTATACTGATTCAGAGGCAGACTTTAGATATTTTTGTGTGCATTCCCCATGGCAAGAAAAACATGCCAACTTTCACAGTTCACTTTTTAAAAATATCTACATTAGACAACCTGTACGAGCTCGCTAAATTGGTTCCCACTGCTGCCATCTTGTGCAATCTTACTATATTGCACATTGTGACTGAATGAGAAAGACTTGCAGCCCAAGTGGCAAACAAGTGGCGTACATCTTTAGTCAATATGCCAGCGAGTGCCATTCACTGCTAATCACATCGGGAAAGACTTTAACCACATAAAATCAAAAATGGCCAATAATTGTGTGTATAATCCAATCTCAAGTTCGAGTTGAGCCTTACTTATTATATAATAAAAGCAATAACTGTAATTATTTCACTATTACACCCACTTCATTTGCATTCATACTGTTACAATTTAATCCACTCACACTTATAAAGAATTAGGCCTCAGCTATTGATTCTACCATTAAATTCTAATAGACCTGGGAGTATCATTGTTACCATAAGGATTGCTAGACTGGCATTAGACATCCATCTTTTATTTATCCTTCCAGAGTTAAGGTTCTGGGTACGTGGACCTGGCTAATCTCACTGGGTGTTGCTTTCTCTACCTGTGGTTCTGCAAATGGGGTTTTTTTCAGTGGAGGGCGAGTGTGCTATGTAGCAGCCAGAGAGGGGCATCTGGTAAGCAAAACCTACATTACTTTCTAGAAGCATATGTGTAACAGAACAGTATTATTAGTAACTATTGTGTATAGTGCATTACATGTGACAGCATTGCATGATTACTGTATTGCCTGGATGGCTCCTTAAGGTCATAGTTGAAATCTATATCTGTAAATCTTGTGACAATATCCTTAAAAAAAAACAGATGGACAAAATGAGTTCTAGGCATTGCACAGAAAACACAAACTATCCCCTAAATTGTAGCAAATTGAACTCGAATTTAGGCTAGAAAAGCCATGTGCAAGTTTAGTTGAGTTGGAGAATTTTAAATATACAAAGACAAGTCCTGCGCGCCAACGTCCCCTACTCCTGGCGGCAGCAATGACCATAGTACACATAAGCCCCAATGCATACATACAAAAATAAATAAATAAAAAAAGAATCCCCATGCTCATTTAAATAACTGGAGTTTTTTTTTTAATATCACTCCAATGGCCATTAGGTGGAAGAAGATTCACCTTGCTTTCTTCAGCTTCAGGTAAAAAAAAACGAGACAGAGAGGGATATATTTCCAAACCCCTACATACTTATTAACCCCTAATAAGAAACACATGGGGTGGTAGGCAGCCTGGTAACATGGCTACGTGATACAAAAAAAACAATACAAACACACAACATAAAGTCCTGCACTCAAACTCCCACTACTCCTGGTTGGCAGAGGTTTGCCTTGTCGTGGCAGGTGAGCTTCCACCTAATGGCCATTGGAGCTACCAGATAACCTCCATTTATTTAGCCCCTTAAGGACCAAACTTCTGGAATAAAAGGAAATCATGACATGTCACACATGTCATGTGTCCTTAAGGGATTAAATATGCATAGGGATTTGGGTATTGAGCAGGTAACTCTTTTCTTTGCTTTTTATTATATGTATTGGGGCTGATGTGTGCTATGGTCATTTACGCCTCCTAGGAGTAGTGCACACTATAGATAAATAGAAATCGCTCCAGATGTAGGAAAAAACCTGCCCTGTTGCTAAAATTGGGCTTAACCCAAAATAATCAATTTAGTGAACCGATACCTAATGAGGGAAGGATCCCATCCTCCAATTAAGGATCATTCTAAGGTAACGGCAAAAAAAAAATTACTTTATTAAATAGAGAACCAAAACATATATATGAAATAAACAATGTGCAACCTGGTGTAAAGTGAATGAATTGGTCTGAACATAGACTGATTAATTATTTTAAAAGAAACATGGAAATCGAGGTTACATGAAGATACCTTAATTTTACTTAAGCTTAAGATAATATTTGAATAGTGTGTAGTATCTGCATTTCGGAGTTATAATACTTTATCAAGAGTTCTAAGGCGCATTCTAACCCCAAAACGCACGTCGAGCTTTTATGTCTATTTGCTTTTACTTTTTCACTTTTTAGAAACAGGGACATTTGGCACATGATGATCACTTTTATATTTAGCATCTATTGACACATTAGCACGTAGATTGGACTGGGGGGCTGCCTCGAAGCAGCAGGCTGGGAGGAGAGGTTAGATAGATGGACGTGCTCTCCTTTAAAATGAAATGACTACTTTTTCCTACCTGCATCTCCTTACCTTGTACTGATTATTATCACTTTGTGTCTGTGCTATTTGAGTCAATCTTATCTATCTAATTGGTCTAGCAGTGGAATCTGACAGGGTTTGAGTGAGCAGCTTAATATAGTCCTTTTTTTTCCCATAGGGGCAATTTAACATATTGGGGTGAAAGGAGCCATCATTGTGGGTGTTTATACTTTTGCTTTCTAATATATGGTCACCTCTTTGGTGAAAGAGCTACCTAGGGAGGTGTGTTTCCTCTGATGAATGTACTACTTAAGATGCTTACACAACATCTTAATAATTAACCACAGGCATACTTTCTCCTAACCTCCTATATGGCTACTGATTGACTACTTACAGGATATAACACTTGTTCACTACAGTAATCGAATTTCAGTCCTATAATAACTCTATGTGCATCTTTCTATCTGTCTAATCCCTCTCTGTAACTCTCTTATAGACATTTTAAATACAATGCAGAAATCCATCATTACATTGTTGCATCTTAGGGAATTAGATACACTCTAATAGTTATTGCATTTCTAAAGCCAGATGCTACATACTATTCAAATATTGTCTTAAGCTCAACTAAAAGTAAGGTATCTTCATGTAACCTTGATTTCCATGTTTTTTTTTTTAATTTATTAATTCAGACCAATTAATTCACTTTACACGGGGTTGCACATTGATTGTTATATATATATATATATGTTTCTCTATTTGATAAAGTAATTTTTTTGCTATTACTTTAGAATGATCCTTAATTTGAGTTTTTTTTCATTGAGGCTAGGCTCCTTGTCTGTTAAGTGGGATCCTTCCCTCATCAGGTAGTGCACACTTTATGTAATAATGATGCCAATTACTAGGCTGTATATATTTTATACCAAATAGACATATTATTTCATTATTTATATAGTTCCGTAGCGCTGTACAATGGGTGGATTAACAAAGATGCGATTGTAACCAGATGGATTGGACACACAGGAACAGAGGGGTTGAGGGCCATGCTCAATGAGCTTACATGCTAGAGGGAGTGGGGTATCATGACACAAAGGGTAAAAGTAGGGGTCTCAAAGCAGGTTGCTAGAAAGGTATTCAGTGAGGGCTTAGTAGGTTATTTTTGACAGTTGCAGGAGAGGAGTCAGGGTGTGGGGATGAAAAGCTGTTAACATATGGATATGCCATAATTTGCACCAGTGACTACTCAGAACAGCTAGTACCTAGTACGTAGTTATCATAGTAATACTGCTGAGAACATTGTTAGCACAGACTTGTGGGTGTAATTTCTCCCCAATTGATTATGACTACTTGGATTTATCAATTGCCTGGGTTTCTCATTCTCAGAAAAATAACCGTTTTCTGATTTATTAGCCAGATATCCTATCAATGGTCCACGTGAACCGGCTCACACCTTCTCCTGCTCTGATATTCACATCTTTCATCTCACTTATCATGATCATACCATCGGACTTCAGCAGTATCATCAACTTTTTCAGGTATGTATATCAGTGAGCAAACTTAATCAAACCATGTTAGAACCAAACACACTTGTGTTCAAGATATTGTATCTTTGAAATCTATGTGATAAAGTCACTCTGTCATGGTTATTCACTGAAGTTTGAATTGTCAAAATTTCTAACTAAAGGGGGGTGGAGCCTGGCTGTGGAGCTGATCAGACATGTGCAGCACGAGCTCCCGGCTGAAATACTATTTTAATCAAAATAACCCTGACTTTCATGCTACATAATCACTTAAAACCGCATCACCCAAGTAGGGGCTGCAAAGGAGAGCAAAACGAGACCACTCTCGAAACGCTGAGTTGCAGGGAACACAGGCTGCATTGATGGGGCCTACCGCTGCGATGACTAACCTGATTAGTGGCCTAGATGGAAGTAGGGGGCATGGGTGAAGCGGCCGATCACCTGGCCCAGGGCTCCCTGAAGGCTGATATAACCACAGCAGAGGACCAGCCACGAGCCTTCCTCCCCCGGCCCATCCACGACGGTGGGGGATATCCCAGCACCCACCACTAACAATCACGTCTCAAAGACTGCATGCATTGGGAGTCACTCACTCTAAAATGGCGGATGCCACGTGACAGTCGGCAAGTATGGGGACATGTGGAGAGCGGTTGAACGACACTCTGACTAAGCTGGATGAAATTCTTGCTGCCTTTTGGGCCAGAATTTCAGAGAGGGCGCTGAACGCAGCTACAGCTAGACGAACAACTCCTGCACTCACACTCCCGGGCCCCAGGGGCGGACGCAGAATGATAGCCGCCAGAGGCTCCCCAAAGAGGCACAGAAAACGGGACCCATGGCACAAGCAGAAACATAGAGCCTGCCACATGACAAGCACTTGCCCCCACATCAAGCCGCAACAACCTCACAACAGACCAGAGGCACCCTGCCCACCAGGACAGCGCCGATCATCTGACAAAGCAGAGCCTCACCACCACAACTCGGAGACCTGGCACTTAGCCACACACATGCCTCTGATGTCTGTGGCGGAACCAGCCTCACCACTGGGCACTGGAGAAGACTGATTGCCAGCCTCCTGCCCTGTGACTATGGCCCCATGTTGAAAGGCTTGATTTTCCCCTGCAAAGACCTGAAAGCCGGGTAATTTGGTACTTTCCCTATGTGAGCAGTGTTACCCCAGATAGCTATGCCATGGAGCCCATTCGTATAACGAAAGACTATGTGAAAGGCTATGGCTCCATGGCAATTGAACTGTATGTATGTGATCTGAGCGCCATTCAGTAATAATGTGCGCTCAGATCTAAGCTATCTGGGGATATGTTGAATGTCCCTGTTTTATGCAATAGCTGCACAGTTATATATTTTTATGTATTTTATTGTATTTTGCTACCATGTGGCTAGTTGAGTTTTGCTTCTGTCCTTGGAGATAATTGGATTACTTCCCAATTTTCTCCAGGATAGAAGACTCTGTGGAACTGGTTTTGGGCAGAAAAGCCATGCTTCATTTGGTCATAAGGGACGTTGATCTAACTTTTGACCCACTGGACCAATTTGTATGATTTTGACGTATATTCGTATTTGGAGTATGCTGATTCTGAAAATGTAACACATTTTATGTGAATGTGATGCATACTTTTTAAAGTTATGAATATTGTGTAAAACTGTGTATTTTCCTGCCTGTGATAATTATATTAACCCATTGTGTAAGGTGATTGTATCACAGGCAGAGGGGAGGATTTTGTGTGGGTGTGTCTGAGTGAATTGTACGTGTTTATTGGTTGTTCATCAAAACCCTGTGGGCATTACTATGTTTGTAGAATGTGAATAAAAGAGGCCGTATGAGCCAGTACAGTCAGTTCTACTTCACCCTCAATTTGGAGTGTCGTCTCTTATTGGGGGAACCTGCTCCAAGGGATTGCTATGCTCTGCATACTCTCTTGCTATATTCACTGCTAAGCTCTTGTAAGAGCTTGTTCCAGTTTTTGCTCTCTGAAGGAGTCTACGGTGATTATGGTTTCTGCTGGAGTGCTGGAAACTCCCAGGAAGCGCTATGAGCATCCTTCAACTGAGGTACCCAGTCGGGGTGCCAGGTGAACCGTTACAATGTCTCAGGAGACAGGGGCCCCCGGGGATGGCATTTGGCGACTGGAGGGGATCGGGTGAGCACAGACTGGAGATCGGAGTCTATCAGGCAGATCCCGCACATCATGCCTAATATCTTACGAACTGTCCTTTGAACGTTAGCTAAGCATAAAGTAACAGCCGTTTATAAAATGTCAATACCTTAACTCTTGCAGTTCACTGACGTAGTGCTTTACTCATACCTCCTTTAACCGCTCATGCATTACTCCATTTTATCAGTCAGTCCTAACTAATGGAACAACTTAAGCTTGTTAACGTTAATGGTGCTGGTATTCTTCTGTAGTTAGCAACATGTAACCAACACTTTAAACATATAACCTGTCTTTATTAACAACACAATGCTACATAATTACAAGCCTCAGCGCAACTAGCCTTGTTATATACACGTTTAGCCTAGCATGCTAAAATATGAATCACTGCTATTTCATATCCTGCTATCCTCATGTTATATAAAAAAAATGTGCTGTCTTAAATGCCACACTTATGTAAAATGTTATGAAAAATGCCTGCAGATGCTATCGTGGCTATGCACAGCTGTTGTCACTTTTCGCACAAGAAAAATAAAGAATTAAAAAAAAAAAAATAATTCTAACTAAACTCAAAGAGATTTTACATTGTAAAACATATTTTCCATACCAGCTGTTTTCAGTTGGGCTATTTTGAACTAAAATTTACTTTGAGATCACTTTGAGAATTCCTGATAATTCATAATTTACTGGATTTTACTGGGAATGGTGTCTGGAAGTAGGAATATTTTCTATATCTTGAAAGTTTATGTAGTATATTTGTGTGATTGTTGCTTATATATATTTACAATTTAGTAGATATATCCCAAGGGGAAAAAAATAAATATATATATATCTAATTATGTATTTTTGTGATTGACACATATATCTGAAAACAGCTTTCAAAAGCAGCAGCCTTTGCAAATCCTCCCCTTCTAACTCCGCCCAGATTTTCTGTGGCTGTCCAATCACAGACTTCCCAATGCAACTTAATGATACGCCTTTTCAAGGCAGTGGCCTTGGGCAATTGTTGCCTCTTGAGTTTAGTTCCACTGAGATAAGCAAACCAGAAAGTAACAGGACCAATTGTCTAATTGACAGCCAGGAGGGTGTAACAAGGTTCATTTATAAATGTGTCACTTTTTCTAAAATGAAAAAAAAAGAGGACACATTAGCAAGCTAAAGTGCTTTAAGTGTGTGGTGTCCCTTTAATTCCATATCTCTGTGGAATGAATCTAACATTCACAAACAGTGAGCTATTGTGCTATCTGCCAAAGTCGATCTGTATTGTGAACATATGAAGAGTAAATCTTTGGTTTCTGATTCAGATAACAGAGGCCTACATTCTATTAGACTAGATAAACTAATCTCGTGTAACAGGATAGCAGATTTCCTATTGACCTCTATAGCAATGCAATTACAAGAGATAAGCATGTCACTTCTCCTAGTGTCTAGTCCAGTCCTTGATGGCTGTTGAGAGGGTGTATCTGATGAAGGTGAGTCTCTGAGTTCATAAATTAAAAACTCAATTCAGTTCTACTTTTCACAGATTAAATTGTTATATTTGCAGTTTCACAGTCTGGCTATACTACGGGGTAAACATTGCAGGGTTCCTTTACGTAAAGATTAAGAAGCCGGATATTCCAAGACCTTATAAGGTAAATAAATCAGCATTACATTAATCGTTATACAAATTAAAAGCATATTTCACGATTCTCCTTAAATTCTAAACCAGATATAGAATCTGAATGCATTTTATTGTGTGTCTCACCACAACATAGCTCTGTCTTCTAAGAGAGGCTGCCTTTATAATGTGTCCTTTTCATTACTGTTTAGTTAACTTGTTTTCCTGGCACTATAGAGTCATTAGTTTCCCCCCACCCTCAGGGCCCCCCTCCCGCTGGGATGAAAGAGTTAAAACTCCTTCAGCCACTTACCTTTCTCCAGCGCCGGGCTCCCTTTGGTGCTGGGAACTCTCCTCCGTCTGCCGACGTCAGCTCCGAATTCGCATGCGCGGTCAAGTTCCTGTGCGCGCATTCAAACCGCCCATAGGAAAGCATTACTCAATGCTTTCCTATGCACGTCCAACGTCTTCTCACTGTGATTTTCACAGTGAGAATCGCGGAAGCGCCTTAAGTGGCTGTCAGTGAGACAGCCACTAGAGGCTGGATTAACCCTCAGTGAAACATAACAGTTTCTCTGAAACTGCTATGTTTTCAGCTGCAGGGTTAAAACTAGAGGGACCTGGCACCCAGACCACTTCAATGAGCTGAAGTGGTCTGGGTGCCAATAGTGGTCTTTTAACCCCTTAAGGACACATGACATGTCTGACATGTCATGATTCAATTTTTTCCAGAAGCGTGGTCCTTAAGGGGTTAAGATAAAAATCCACTATCCCTCTTTTAGTAGATATGTATTTACATGGTGGATTATTAACTATACACCAAATTGTAGTAAAGTAAAAACTGAATTGCAAAATATTGGCTATTTGTAGCCAACCTGTAACTATAGCTTAGATAGTAATATATTCCAATTCAGACGGTTTTGCTTACATTTTGCAGTTTGTGTTTAAATTCACTTCAGTTTGGGATTTAGGGAATAAACTACATAAATGAACAGTTTTATCTAAAGGATTGCATTTAGTCTTTCTTGTTTTGCTTTGTAAATATTCAAAGAATATTGGGAAGTGACAGTTTGCCTTTAAAGACAGAAGAGTGTCCAACCAGACATCCTATAACATCATACATGCGAACAGTCAACTTGACAAAAGGTGGATCCGTACACTCCACAGTGGGCATAATCCCAGAGGCCAGAAGCTTATCTTGTGATAAAGCATATTAGACGTTATTATATTTCTAAAGATTTTTAAACTATTGTTTTGTTTTTTTCCAGGTTCCGATCATTATACCCATCATTGTGCTGATCGCCTCCGTGTACCTGGTTGTGGCTCCAATCATCTTCAGTCCGCAACTAGGATATCTTTACGTCATTCTTTTTATCCTAAGTGGTACTATTCTCTATATTCCTGTGGTCCACTACAAATGGTCTCCTAAAGTTTTCAGGTCACTTACCCTCCATCTTCAGCTCCTGCTTGAAGTGGCCCCAGCAGATAAAGAGCAATGAGCTGCCTTTGGGGAGGTGGTAACACATTATAGTTTAATAAAATCATTAGTTACTTTATTTAAAATCTGTCAACTTACACAAGTAACAGGTGTCAGAGTAACCCCAACCATTACCAAAATTTCCATTCATTTAAGGAACACTCCTGGCCCCAAAACAAGTTCCTCTCAATAAGTCAGTATGGTTCTTTGTTTGTTTGTTTTTTAAGAATATTTTTGTACAGAAATATCACTCGGGGAAAAGGAGAAGATTGCACAGGGTTCTGCCTGGGAGCACATAGAAGAATAGACAAGGCACCTATCAACACTTTTAAATAACTGCCCGTGACATACATGCGCAGAGGAGAGCACAGCAGAATCGTCAAGAGATGCACTGAATACAGAAGAAAAGTGAGAAGGGGGAGGGTAAATGGTGGGATAACAATTTACAGCAAGGGCAGCCATGAAGTACCTGTGAGCAGGGCCATGCCCACATCTTCCCAAGTAGCCTACTTCCTGGCATGCTGTGCACCCCTGTACTCACAGCGACGCCATCAGGGCTTCCTTTGATCAGATATCCTCAACCATTAACATGGCGGGAAGGCAATTATGGGGAATGGAGTTCCTGGGTGTCCTCTTACCTTCTGGGGGCTAAAACATTTGCAAAAGGTTTAATCCCAAAGTTGTCTTCATTAATAATCTCAGCATGCCTCCTCCTCCATCCTCCGCACTGATACAGAAGGCCTTTTACTTGGGCATCAGTGATGGGCTAAGAGCGTAAGCTGGCACACTCATTCTATTACTCAAAGACAAACTTTGTTCACAGACAACTTTGGGGTTAAACTATTAGCAAATAGTTTAACTCCATAAGGTAAGATGGCGTCCAGGATCTCCAGACCCCAAAACAACTTTACGGAGATGAATGTCTCTCTACCTCCCAAGTACTCTGGTTTAGGCTTTCTGTATACATACCGCATGCGCATTCGGAGCTGAAAGGCGGATCGGGGCGGAGGGATCCCCATACACACGGATCGGGGCGGAGGGATACACACTAGCTAACAGACACACACATTTACATACATACATACACACTCACTGACAGACAGACACACATACACACTCACTTACAAAACATACACTCATTGACAAACACACACTCACTAACAGACACCAAACAGACTCACTAACAGACACACACAAACTAACACACTCAGTAACAGACACACAGTAACACACTCACTGACACACACACAAAAACTAATATTAACACACACACGTTTTTAATTTTTTTTTTAGTTAATCCCCCAGCCTCCCTACCTTTGGGAGTGCTGAGGGAATTCCCTGGGGTCCAGTGGTGCTGCCCGGCGGCAGGTCCTGCCATCGCACGAGGGAGCACTCTCCCCTGAGCACTCTCTGCCCAGCTCCCTCTCGCGCACCGCACTGTGCCGGAGCCCTGAGGTGGTGTACATACCGGGCCCGGTCGCAGCCGCGACCCCTGCGGCCCCGGTATGTATGCCTCTGCTCACAAGTACTCTTGTTTAGGCCTTATGTATACATGCCTCCAAAGTACACGTACTGGTTTAGGAAACAAAGTTCTTATTTTTGGCCCAAATTCTCCTGTCCTCCTTTCCTGTCTTACTGTCTCTCATTTTTAGAAGTTCTATGGTGTTGGCATATTTCAGTGAACTCATAATAAAATGTCTTTAAAGTACAATAAATTTGTTCAGAAGTGAATCTGTGTAAATACGATTTGTTTGGCTAATTCTAAATGAAATTTGCATTTACACAAATGGTCATCAATAGGTCTTAAACCCAATAATATGTTACACACAGTTTTTCACTAAACTATAAATACGTGTTATTGAAATATGAATTGCAAATCTGAGGCTAAATTATTTAAACTGCGAATATAGCTGAATTGGATAATTCTTCTAAATCAACTATTTTAAATTCAGTAAGTTTAGAGTTTCAATGAATAAGCCAATTAGATCAGCTCCCTAGCCACAATTTCTAAAATGTAAGTGTTGCCCTACATAACAGTAATAAATATTTTAAAGGAATACTCTGGTCACCTTAATAACTTACTGTATTTTCTGGCGTATAAGATGACTTTTTAACCCTGGAAAATCTTCTCCAAAGTCGGGGGTCGTCTTATACACCGGGTATAGGGTCTATATGGCTGCCGGGGGTGCCCTGCGCCCCCATCGCCGGTCCTTCTAATGCTGCAGCCGCCTGAGCGCTCTATAGAGAGCGCTCAGACGGCTGCCGCACTGCCTCTCTTCTCACCTCCCCTTCCCTGTGCCGAGTGGGTGGCCTCCCTCCTCCCTCCTCCTTTCAGTCCGGCTGGGAACAGGTAACTGAATCTCCTGTACCGCGCGGTACCCGGCTGGACTGACAGGACGAAGAGGAGTTCGGCCACCCACTCTGCACAGGGAAGGGGAGGTGAGAAGAATGTAGGGAGGATTGTGGGGGGGAAGTAAAAAGAATGGGGGGGGAGTAAAAAGAATGGAGGGGGGATTAAAAAGAATGGAGGGGGGGAGTAAAAAGAATATATCGCAATAAGCCTCCTGTGTGCTAGACCAGCAGGCATGGATTATATGCCCAAACAGCCTGGCACATACCTGGGCTTTAAATGCTATTTCAGATTATCATTATTTAATGTCTTGCTGTGTAGCTCTGTCTGCTCACTGTACATCATGGCTAATTTTTATTTGGTGTGCATTGGAAGAGGGGTAGTCTTATACGGCGAGTATATCCCAAACTCTATATTTTAACTGGAAAAGTTGGAGGTCGTCTTATACGCCCAGTCATCTTATACGCCGGAAAATACGGTGATCAAAATGAAAAGCGCCCCTGGGCGCTTTTTTATCTAAAGGGGAGAGCGGTTTAACCCCAAAGGTTGCCTCCTGTGCCGCATCTTCAGTTCCTCCAGTGGCATCCGACTTCTGAAATTGAGTTTTAGGAAGCACTGTGTGCCGCCGGGCACTAGCGCCGCTGATTGGCTAGAGCGGTCACCTGACGCGCTACACTAAACTCCTAATTCATTAAAAAAAAAAAAGGTTTGTACTTGGTACTGATAACCATAGTATAATTGAGGGTGAGTGAGACTTTATAGACTAAATTCCATACCACAAAATACATGAACATAATTCTTTTTTTTTATAATAAACAAAATCAGAGAAGTATACACCTTAAACACATAAACATAAATACTTATCCCTGTGTAGCAAAAGGGCAGGGTAAATCTAAAAAGATAAAAAGAAATAACCCATAGTGCTTTCTGTATATATAAACATAAAAGCAAAATATAGGAGGAATAGAACTCACAAAGTATAGAGCCGTGTCAGGCTCTATATAATGCGCTCCAAAGGTGCCTATACAGGCTTCGAGATGAGTATAATTCTTCCTTCTGTAGTTAAATTATTGAAGATAAAGGCTCCAGTTGAATGATGGAAAATTGTATTTGCAAAGTTTAACAAAAAGTTAAAAACAAAATAGGGACAATAAGCAGCGTATGAATAACAAATAAAAGTCACCGCAGGGTAAAATATAAAAAAGTCCCAAGTAGCAGTCAGCAGACGCGTTTCGACTCCTCCTGGAGTCTTCCTCAATGCTTATCTGTGCCTCCACGCTTCCAGCATATATAGGCTGGTAATTAGTATTCATTCCGTTCACCTGGCTTGTTCCGACATCCTTTCCAGCGGGTAAGTAATGTGTCATCATGGCGCACATTTCCGTCACTTCCGGTTTCGGAGGGAGCCAGGTAAAAAGGCGGAAGTAGTCCGGGCGCCATTTTAATTAGGGGAAAGAAGAATCCTCAAACAGAGTGATACATAAATATTAATATAAAATATGCATAGTGCAATGAATTAAAATAGTAATATATTATAAAAGACCAATTGCATAAACATTAAATCATAATGGATAAAAATAAAATAAATGAATAAAAATACAATTATAAAAAAAGGGTTTAAGGAAAAAAATGAACCAATTCGAAATCAATATTAAGACCCTTTGGAGCCAAGGTGTCTAAAGTAAAAATCCATCTGGCTTCTATTTTACCTAGTTCTTTAAAATTATCCTCTCCTCTCCAATTGGGAACTTTTTTATAAATAGCCATAAAATTTAAAAGTGATGGATCCTTATTATGGAATTGGACAAAATGTGCAGATACACTGTGTTTTTCATACCCCCTCTGGATATTACCCATGTGTTCTGCAATACGTGTTTTTAGGTTCCTGGTAGTCATACCCACATACTGCAGTTCACATGGGCACCAACGTTTGTGGAGTGACAAGTTAGAATATCTCAAACATTAAAATTGCGCTGGGGTGAGTGGTGCCGTCGGCTCAGTGTGCGCTGAAATTGTTTAGCAGCGGCCATTTTGCTCCCTCCTCGTGGCTGCTTTATTAGCTGGGCTTTGTGTGTGTTTTCTGCGCGTATTTGCATGCGCTTTTCAAGCTTATGCCAGAATGCTGTAAAGATTGCATCCAACCTTGCTGTGTAATCAGCGTAGTCTGTGTGACAATCTTCTGGTTGCTCCGTGCTCTCCCCGGGTTGATTCAGTGCTATTGCAGCTGCAGTTCCAGGGGCGCTCTGAGTCTGTTGGGTTTTAGGCTTTAATGTGGGGTTCGTCCCCAGCGAGGACCGGGATATCCCCCACCGGTCCAGGGGGAGTGGTAGCAGGGCTGCTACGGACTCTCGCTTGTGAGCGTGTCCCCTGTCGGGAGATCGGCCGTCTCCCCCAGACATCAGGCTCTGATATAGTTAGGCCGCATGGCCGGTTCAGACAGTTTCGTGGCATATCTGTTCAGGATAGGTATCATCCTGTTCCCCGGTCGACACTGTGTCGCTTTCCGTGCACCGTGAGCCGCTAGCGGTGTTTCTTGTAGTCAAAATTGGCGTGTTTTGCTCTCCAGTGCCAGAGCTCTCATGAAATGCGACCGGCCATCTTGGCTGTCAGGCCTCCCCCCCCCACTACTAAATAGTTTTTTATATTCTTAGCACCTCTATATATAATGTTAGGTGGCAGCTACTGTTTACATCCACTTTTAAAAAAAAAGTTTTAGTCTTAATGATAGAATTGTCAATATCAACTTCAAGATCTAAAAATTGGACATTAGTCTGGCTAAAATTGGTAGTAAGAACAATATTATACTCATTATTATTTAAAAATTTTAAAAAATGTTCGAGGGAATCATAGTCTCCCTTCCAAATAAAAAAAGATATCGTCATTGTATCTGCGATAGAGTACCAGGTTGCTACCCCAGCCATCCGTGTCAAGTAGAAACAACTGCTCCCAATAAGACATAAAAAGGTTGGCATAGCTTGGTGCAAACCTGGTCCCCATTGCTATGCCAACTAATTGGAGGAAATATGTGAGAATAATAAATAAATTGGATACTCTCCAAAATAAAACTAATTTGAATATACGGGAAGCCATGTAGACAAAGAAAATGATCTACTGCTTTACAACCTAATGAGTGGGAAATGATAGTATATAAACTACCCACGTCGTAGGTAACTAAAAAGCATTCATCTCCCCAAGTGATATTCTTTAAATCTCTAATAAATTGAGAGGAATCCTTCAGATATGCGGGCTGGCTAATGACAACTGGTTGCAGCAGCCTATCCACATTTTCCGAGAGACGGCTAGTAATGGAATCAATCCCTGCGACTATGGGTCTCCCAGGAGGGTTTAGTAAATTTTGTGCCCAAAACAGTTCCAGAGAATTTGGCTGTGTGGCCAGTCTATTTCCAATTACTAAGTTCACTTCAAATGCATGAACAGGGACCGAATTGTCGAACGCCGTTCGCCTCCCATCGAAGTGTCGAAGTCACAGAGAAGGTAAAGTTTCAGCGGTGTTCGTGCCGTTGTGTGTCCGATTTGAGTTCCATGAACTCAAGGTCAAAACACAGCTGAACACGTTTGACTAAACAAGATGGCCGCTGCCACGTGTTCGACTATACAAACAGCGGCCAACCAGCCGTTCGTCAATTTGGCTGCGGTTAACTACCAGCCTGGGAGATAAATAGGCTGCACACTCCACTTGTGTGTGGTCCGGCTGTTCGGTGGTTTGAAGTTCCACTTCGACCACTTCGAAAGTTTAAAGGGGCATTGTGCCAAGTCCCAATAGGCACAAATAGTATATTTAATCCCAGTAAATTAAAAGGGCCATAGTTACAGGGCAACAGGCTGGCAAGTACCAAGAACCAGTGGTGAAGTTGCTTTCACACTATGCACCCATTTCACAATATGAAGTAAACCAATCATGCTTTACATTAATAACTACCAAGGCTTTGTGCATTTTTGAAAACAATCTAAAAATGTAAGACATATAAGAGGCTACTTCACTGATTTACTGTTTAAATAAAAGTTGCTGCATAAACTGCTTACAAGAACAAAACTAATGAGAAAAAACATATAAAGAGACAGCAGGGATCCATAAGAACCCCTAATAACCACCTAGAGCCAAACCCAATGGTAACATACATTCATTATATATATATATATATAGCAAAAAACAAAAAACAAAATACAAAATGCTTGGCACTCTCCTATTAGGTAATAAATAGGAAAAAATAGCCTGGGTGCTATATCCCAATCGCCAGAAATATATAAAAACCAAAAATAAGGATGCACTCACAGGACTTAATTATAGTGAAAAAAAGTGACTTTTAATCAATCGACGTTTCGACCCTGACGGGTCTTTTTCAAGATCAATAAATACAGATCATAACAGTGTTTATATACAAAATATGCCATAAAAAACTTACCAAGTGAAAATGTGGAGTCAAGTGTCTCTGTCCGTTACTACCCGGAAGTGAATGAAGACGGTCGTGATGTCACACAATTCAGACATACGCCGGAGTAAAGAGGTTGCCACAGGGATAGTGCAAACGCCTAAACAATCGGGTGCAAGTATGATACCATGGAGGAGAATTGTAAAAGAATTATGTGAGGAAATAAAACAAAGTGAAACCAGTGGAAACAGTGCTCAAATAGTGCAATGAATAACTATACTACGTGAAGTGATGAACCATGTGAAAAGATAGTATCCAAACACCAATCCTAATACAAGTAGCAAGGTCACAAAGTTAATGCATAATGTTAGTAATGTTGCTAATCAACTAAATACAAATAATTTTAGGCACATTGTAACATACAAATATACATACATACAAGCTGAGCTCTACCAACAGGGAAGAATAGCTGGGATCACGGCAAAAAAATATAATAAACATGTCCAAAATATTACTGATACCCTAATACAGCAAAAACTCCAAAAATAAAAAATATAAAGGGGTAGAACAATGATAAAAATCACTACAAATGAAGTTTTTTGTACATTTCACATGGAATAATTAAAAGTCACTTTTTTTCACTATAATTAAGTCCTGTGAGTGCATCCTTATTTTTGTTTTTTTATATATATATATGTGTGTGTGTATATATATATATAAATAAAATACATATACACATGGCCGTCATTAGAAATTTTGGGGCCCCTAACACAGCTCAAGGTCTGGGGCCCCGGGTGCCCACCTTCAAGCCCGCCCACAGGGCACGCCTCCAAATCCCGCCCACAGGAAAACACACACACAGACACAAATTGACACAGACACACACACAGAAAGATACACACATACTAACAGATACAAATACTGAAACAGACATACCCACATACAGGCATACTGACACACACATACTGAGACACACATACATATACAGACACACACACATGCATAAAGAGATACAGATACACACACACACACACACACACTGACATACATACATACTCACATACACACATACTGACACACACACACATATACATGCAGACATACATACTGATAAACAGACATACATACTGACACACATACATACTGACATGCATACATACAAACACAGACATACATGCTGATATATACATACATACTAACATACAGACACATACTGACATACAAGCATACATACATACATACATTCAAACATACACATACTGGCATACATACATACATACACATACTGGCATACATACATACATACACATGCTCGCATACATACATACATACATACACACATACTGGCATACATACACATACTGGCATACATACATACGCATACTGGCATACTGGCATACATATATACATACACATACTGGCATACATACTCACATACATATATAAACACACACCTCATTTTTCAGCCACCCTCCTCTTCCTTACCTTTTCTATGCAGGAGGGTGGCTGATGATGTGCAGAGAGCTGTAACTTACCTTTCCTGCAGCTCCTGTCAGTTCCCCTGTCAGCTCCACTGTAAGTCTCGTGGTGTGACTGCCGCGTGGAGCGTTGCCACGGTAACCCGTGGCAACGCTCTGACCCCGCGGCTCTCGCGAGACTTACAGGGGAGCTGACAGGGGAGCTGACTGGACCGGACTGGAGCTGCAGGAAAGGTAAGTTACAGCTCGCTGCCAGCCCCCAACAGGACCGCCGGGCTTGTAATGAGCCCTGCGGTCCTGGTCTGTATTATGGCAATGTAAGTTGCCATAATACAGACAGTGACTCGAGTATAAGACGAGTGGGGGTTTTTCAGCACAAAAAATGTGCTGAAAAACTCGTCTTATACTCGAGTATATACGGTATTTTCTTTCAAGAAGTGTTCGGGAGGATTGGAGGAAGGCAGATGTGGTTCCTATATTCAAAAAGGGTTCAAAATCCTTGCCTGGAAATTATAGACCTGTGAGCTTAACTTCTGTGGCTGGTAAAATATTTGAAAGGTTATTAAGGGATAATATTCAAGAATTCCTTGAGAAGAACATGGTTATCAGCAAAAATCAGCACGGTTTTATGAAGCAAAGGTCATGTCAAACTAACTTGATTGCATTCTACGAAGAATTAAGAAGAAGTATATATCAGGGTGTTGCCGTGGATGTGATCTATTTGTATTTTGCCAAGGCATTTGATACAGTTCCACACAACAGATTAGTGTTCAAACTCAAGGAAAATCGGTCTAGATGAAAATGATTGTTCTTGGGTAGAACATTGGCTTAAAAACAGAGTACAAAGAGTTGTCATTAAGGGTAAATTTTCAAGCTGGACAGAGGTGGCAAGTGGTGTCCATCAGGGTTCTGTTCTGGGACCCCTTCTATTTAACATGTTTATAAATGATCTTGAAGACAGCATTGAAAGTCATGTTTCAGTGTTTGCAGATGACACGAAACTCTGTAAAATAATACAATGTGAGCAAGATATTACTTTGCTGCAGAGGGATTTAGATAGACTGGGGGGCTGGGCACTCAAATGGCAGATGAAATTTAATGTTGAAAAATGCAAAGTTATGCACTTCGGCGTAAAGAATACACAAGCAACGTATACCCTTAATGGAAGCGAATTAGGGATAACAACACATGAAAAGGACTTGGGAATTGTTATAGACAACAAACTATGCAAGAATGTGCAATGTCAATCAGCAGTGGCTAAGGCCAGTAAGGTATTGTCTTGCATGAAAAAGGGCATTCATTCTCGGGATGAGAATATCATTTTGCCTCTTTATAAATCACTGGTAAGACCCCATATTGAATATGCTGTGCAATTTTGGGCACCTGTTCTAAAGAAGGATATTATGGCACTAGAAAAAGTGCAGAGGCAGGCTACAAAATTAATAAAAGGAATGGAACATATCAGCTATGAAGGAAGGTTAACAAATTTAAACCTATTCAGTTTAGAAAAACATCGCCTGAGAGGGGCTGTGATAACATTATACAAGTTTATTCGGGGCCAATACAAACCATTGTGTGGAAATCTATTCACAAACCGGTCTTTACATCAGACACGAGGTCATGCATTTGGACTGGAAGAAAGAAGATTTCGTCTACAGCAAAGGAAAGGTTTTTTTACTGAAAGAACAATAAGGATGTGGAATTCTCTGCCTGAAGGAGTGGTTTTATCAGTGTCCATACAAATGTTCAAACAGCTACTAGATGCATACTTGCAAAAACACAATATTCAAGGATATAATCTTTCAATGTAGGGTAATAACTGCTTGATCCAAGGATAAATCTGACTGCCATTCTTAGGTCAAGAAGGAATTTTTTTCCTTTTTTAGTGTTGTGGATCCAAATAATGATGTTTGCTATATTCAGAGAAAGCCCAAATTATTATTACAAGTGCACTTGGAGAAGCGAGAATTAGACACCAGACACCTGTTGGTATTCAAAATACGCCTCTGCCGTTTTACTCATCAGCTGGGGTTTTTAAAAAGTAAGTGCTTACGTGCAAATACTCATAGAACCGTAATAGGAAGGGAGTACAGATAAGACATAGGGGTAAGAAAGAATAAAAAGATTAGAGAAGAGACATCTCAGGTGGAGGCTCTCTGCTCCCGGAACTAGACATATATGGTCTTAAGTGTTGTGTTAAGCATCAAGCATTTCCTGAGTCCAAGTTAGCCAATTTTAATATAGGATATCATTATATAACACCTATAAGCTTGAGCCTTGGAATCAAGATACATTCTATCACACTAGCTTGTTGCAAAATTGGAAGTGCTTCAAACTGGGGGTTTTTTCCCCTCTTTTGGAACAACACCAAAAAACAAATGTGAACTTGATGGACGCAAGTCTCTTTTCAGCTATGTACCTATGTAACTGATGAGAGGAAGAGGAAGGGGAGAACCTGTGCTGGCATGTGTCAACAGGTGCAAGGGTATTCTACTGATGCCCCTCCGAATCAGCAGCAGACACAAGGTCACCCTGATGAGGTCACCCTGATAAGAGGAAAGCCAGGAGATTGGGACTCTTGCTCGTGCAACCTTTCAGCTCACTGAAGTATGGAACTAGATGCGAATGACCACTCTTTTAGTGAATGAACAACCCTTTTCCTTTTTGGTTGATAGTAGGGCCACTCTTTCTAGTTTGGTGTAATTTATCAGGGATCTGTCATTAGCACAAGTATCAAATTTGTTGGCATTGGTGCGGTCCCCATGTTCTGCAATAAAACCCCAACACTGACTGTCCATACACCCGAGGGCACTTTTCTGAAACATGCTTTTGTTGTCACTTCTACATGCCCTATTTAATCTTCTTGGTAGAGATTTAATGGATAAAAAAACGTTTACCTCTACAGATACCCAACAAGTTTGTAAAATGCTGTGTATTGATTGGAAGTTTCACATTCAATATCATCAATAGTCCTCAGGACAGGTGGAAAAAATGAACAGAACCATCAAAGAGAAGTCGACAAAAGGAGGCTTGCGGTTTAACAACAACTGACCTGACAATTTGCCTGCTGTATTAGCCGAGCTCAGAATGATCCCTAGTGCTGCTATAGGTTATTCACCCTTTAAATTGTGATTGGTAGGCCTTTTTCTACTCCTTGGTGTAAGTCTAAATGTGCTTCTGTGGTAAGTGGAGACTTTAACGTTTCGCTTGATGAATATGTATTGAACTTTGTTGTAAAATTGCATGGCACCTGCCATGTCTCTCCCATTTCCTGTAGGTAGACTGACCCAGCCTATTAAACCTAGTGACAAGGTTCTGGTAAGATCCTTTTGCAACCACCTACAACCGTGGTTTTGCGAACCACCTACAACCGTGATTTCTGTCAACACGAACCGCTGTGTTGACGGAAGATAACCAAGCCTGGATAAATGTAAATCGCCTATAGACAGTCCCTGGAATGGTTCCAGCATCAGCCAAGGCCGAGACCAAGGGAAGGTACAATCCATTTCCCTTTTCGACTGCCTGCAACACGCAAAGCCGAACGCCTCAGGAAGCTCAGAGGTGCCCAGCCCCCTCCACCCTTCCGAAAAGTGCCACCCAAGCAAATGCCTTGTTAGCCTTGCAATAAATTCAATGTAATGCTGAGAACCCATTGGTATACGGTGTGCTTGGTGTAAATTCCCTGTACAACACAAATCTAAAACAAGCTATCCTTTAAAAAAAAAAAAAAGAAAGGAAAGCTACCCTTATTTTAAGGTGTTATTGTATACAGATCAACTGTCTTTCGCAATAGCAATCACTTAGAACAAATATTTGCATACACAGCAAAACTATTGGAGAAATGTGAGGATTAGGGAGTAAAGCTCAGTTTAGTAACTTGGAATGTGGCTTATTTCCCAGCTGTCTTTATGAGCATTAATTGACATACTTGGCACATACCGGAAGCTGCCTTTTTCTAACTGAAGGTGTAAGATTGTTTTTCAATCAGTGCAGGTCTGCAGAACAGTAGGTGAGCTGCTAGATACAATGTAAAAAGGCCTTTACAGTCCAACTGAGGCTACTGCACTTGACTGAATCTCTCTGCTGCCATCTAACTTTGTCTCTTTACAGTCAGATCTGACTGTAGTTCCCATGTCTCTCTGCTGCTCACTCTGACTGTAGCAATCTGCTCACTCTGATCATTGTCTCTCTATTTCCATATCTAACTGTACCATCATTGTCTCTCAATTTCCATATCTGACTGTTTCATCGTTGTCTTTCTATTTCTACATCTGCCTGTATTATCATTGTCTCTCTATTACCACATCTGCCTGTATCATCATTGTCTCTCTATTTCTACATCTGTCTGTATCATCGTTGCCTCTCTATTACCACATCTGCCTGTATCATCATTGTCTCTCTATTTCTACATCTGTCTGTATCATCGTTGCCTCTCTATTACCACATCTGTCTGTATCATCGTTGCCTCTCTATTACCACATCTGACAGTATTATCATTGTCTCTCTATTTGGCGATGAAGTTTCCTTTTGAATAGAAATCCTCCAGTACCTAATTCATACCATTATTTCACTATTTTCTAGAAGCTGATAATTTGTGATATAAGTATATTTAAAGGGACACTATAGTCACCAGAACAACTACAGCTTATTGAATTTGTTCTGGTGAGTAGAATCATTACCTTCAGGCTTTTTGCTGTAACCACTGTCTTTTCAGAGAAAATGCAGTATTTACATTACAGCCTAGTGATAACTTCACTGGCCACTCCTCAGATGGCTGTTAGAGATCCTTCCTGGGTCATGGCTGCCTAAAATGCATCCAAACATTCAGTATCTCCTCCCTCTGCATGCAGGCACTGAACTTTCCTCATAGAGATTCATTGATTCAATTCATCTCTATGAGGAGATGCTGATTGGCCAGGGCTGTGTTTGAATCATGCTGGCTCTGCCCCTGATCTGCCTCTTTGTCAGTCTCAGCCAAATCCTATGGGGAAGCATTCTGATTGGATCAGGCTACCACTTCTGATGATGTCAGCAGACTGCTTGTTTTTTGAGTCTCACATCATGCAGAGTTACAGCTTCAGGCTTGAATACAGTAACATTTCTATACTTAGGGAGGCATGAGGGTCTCAGGGGGGCTAGATGGTGGTTTTAACACTACAGGGTCAGGAATACATGTTTGTGTTCCTGACCCTATAATGATCCTTTAAATACATTAGGGACACTCTACACCCATAAAGCACTTTAGCTTGCTGAACTCCTTCATGTGTGAAGAGTTTGTCCTCTTTTTTTCATTTTACAATACAGTGCATATTTCAAGAGAAATTGGAACTTTTAGAAATTAACCTGGTTACACCCCACTGCCTCTCAATCACTAAACTCAAGAGGCAATGAGTGTCCTGAGCACCTGCCTTGCAAAAACTTCTCATTGGGAATTCTGCAATTGGAGAGACAGGGGTTAGAAGGGGAGGGTTTGAATACAAGAGATCTGCAGCTTTTGCAAGCTGATTTTAGATACATACCCAATGAAAAATTTTATAATTATATGTATGTATAATTTCACCCAAAATGTTTTAAAAAACAAACAAACTATTTTTCCATTGTAATGTTATTTTAAGCAAACATCACACTAATGTATACCTCATGACCACATCACAACAGTGATTTTTTAAAATGTCAAATATTTTTTTTACTTGGGCAGTGGAGTGTCTCTTTAAGGAGCAGTGCCATGCCTCTTTTCACCCTATTGTGACAACACCACTTCAATTTCTGTGCTTCTAGTTTTAAATACATCACCCTTTTCTAGCATTAAGTGCCTAACATGACACTATTAGTTCAAGGGAATGTTCAACAGATCATTAACCACTGTCACATAAGACTATGACACCTTATGCATGCACTGTAACAAAACCAATGTAATAATTAACTCAATCAAAACCTTATATGTCTCTTTCTTTCCGAAAGGCTCTGAGAAGTAAGCTGCAGTTCCAACATCAGGAATATGATAAATAAAGAGAACATGCTTTCTGACGATGAAAAAGTTACCCAAAAAACAGAAAACCTCCATCTGAGGCGTGAGATCGGATTGGTTAGTGCCGTATCCCTGATCGCTGGTACAATGATAGGATCTGGGATTTTTATGTCTCCTCAGTGGGTCCTCTACTACGTGGGAAGTCCAGGAGCCAGTCTACTGATATGGGCTGCTTGTGGTCTGCTTGCCATCCTGGGGGCATTGTCCTATGCAGAACTCGGAACTGTGATTAAGGAGTCAGGAGGAGAGTACATATATATTTTAAGAAATATTGGCTCGCTGCCTGCATTTCTCTTGGCATTCACTTCTGTCATGGTAGTGAGACCTGCTAGCATTGCAGGGATATCTTTGAGTTTCGCAGAATATGTGGTGGCATCATTCTACCAAGATTGCCCAATGCCCCAAGTAGTGGTTAAGTGTACTGCAGCTGCATGCGTCATGGTCTTAGCCATCATTAATTGTCTCAATGTTAGGCTGGCAACCTCTATTATGAACATTTTTACAGCAGCCAAGATATTAGTATTGTTGGTTATAATTGCGGGTGGAATGGTTCTTTTGGCCAAAGGGAACACTCAGGTATTGCAGAACTCCTTTGAAAATACAGTCACCGGTTTTGGTCCTATAGGAGTGGCTTTTTATCAAGGACTCTGGTCGTATGATGGATGGAACAACCTTAACAGTGTGACGGAGGAACTGAAGAATCCCGAGGTCAGTGAGTGCTTAGAACAGGTGTAGGCAACCTTTTAGCAGCACTGTGCCGAAATAAGATTGTGATGTCCCGTAGCGTGCCAGTCCTATTTTGTTTAAATTGGGGTGTGTATGTAGCCGTATTCTGCTTGTGTTATTTATACTGCCGTTACTTTGTATCGTGTTATTTTTGCGTAAATGAGCTATTATATTGTATATGTTTATGAGTAGTTTGTGGTATCGTGTATGATACTTATGAATGTGGGTTGTGTATGGGGGCTGCTTGTGGAATTGTGTGTGTGGATTGAAATGTCACATATGTCCCATATGTCCTATGTGTGTTTGGCAGTGTGTGTGTGTGTGTGTGTGGGGGGCTGTTTGGTGTATTGTATGTAAGAGCCTGCATGTGGGGTTATGTGCATGTATGTGGATTATTAGTGGTGTTGCGTTTAGGCTGATTGTGTGTATGTTTGTGTGTGGGCTGTTATTATTTGTATGAGGGGAGGGTTATTCTGCATTTCTGTATATATCTAGCTGTGTTGGTGGCTTCCCTAGGGTCCAGTGGGGACCAGGCTGGCCAGGTACAGGTTAAGGACAGGACCTGCAACACCAGATACAGGCTGCTTTACTCCAGTATGGATTCCCATTCACAAGTGCTGGGAGGAAGTACTCTGAGATCACTTCCTCTACATGCTGCAATGCATAAATTGAGGATTGTCCTTCACAACCTTTTTGTATTAGCAGATATCTGAAGTTTCACTGGGACTCCTGATAGGTCAGAGCGTGTTTAACTTTGGCAGCCTTGAGTGCTGTGCAAAGACATCTCGAGTGCTGTGCATGGCACATGTGCCATAGGCAGGGACGTGTCTATAGCGAGGCAAACAAGGCATCTTCCTTGGGCGGCACTTTTCAGGGGGCAGCAAAAAAAGCCGCCCCCAAATGCCCAGGCAGATCCCTTGCTTGTCTCGTGTCCTGGGGGGCTTAAGAGCTGGCCGGCTGGCCACTTTTAAGCCCCCCCCTCCCTGAGGCGGGCGGCAGGCAGCGAGGGAGAATACTCACCTGAGCTCTTCCTGCCCAGCTCCCTCTGTGACGCTTAATAAAGCCAGGAGCTGGAATATGACGTTGGACCTGCTCCCAGCATAATTAAGCGCCTCCTACTCAGCCTGTCCGCCACCTGCCTGCCCGCCCAGCAGCCACACTGGACTGCAGGTAAGCAATCCACTCCAACTCTCCCAGGGAGGCTCGGTGGATTTAAAATAAAATAAAAAAAATATTAGTTTGTGAGTGTTGGTGGAAATGTCTGTGTGTGTATGTCTAAGTGAATATGTGTGTGTGTGCTTGTGTGTGTCTGTGAGTGAATGTGTGTATGTGTCTGTAAGTGTGTGTGTGTCTGTGTCTATGTGTGTGTCTGTAAGTGTGTGTGTGTATGTGTCTGTAAGTGTATGTGTGTAAGTGTGTGTATGTGTCTGTAAGTGTGTGTATGTGTCTGTAAGTGTGAATGTGTGTGTCTGTAAGTGTTTATGTGTGTGTGTGTCTGTGAGTGAATGTGTGTGTGTGTGTGTCTGTAAGTGAATGTGTGTGTGTGTGTCTGTAAGTGTTTATGTGTGTGTCTGTAAGTGAATGTGTGTGTGTGTGTGTGTCAGTCAGTGAGTGTGTATATGTCGGTCAGTGAGGGTATATGTGTCGGTCAGTGAGTGCGTGCGTCTCTCAGTGAGAGTGTGTGTCTGTCAGTGTGTGTGTGTCTGTCAGTGTGTGTACAAGTAATAGTGTGTGTGTATGTCATTGTTTATCAGTGTATATGAGAGCATTTACAATGCTTTCCTATGGACACTCTGCACGATGGAGGCATAATATGCCTCCAGCATCACAGATGCGCCTCTAGTGGCTGTCCAGAAGACAGCCACTAGAGGCTGGCTTAACCCTGCTATGTTTGCATCTGCAAGGTTAAAACCTGAGGGACCTGGCACCCAGACCACTTCATTGAGCTGAGGTGGTTGGGTGACTATAGTGTCCCTTTAAATTTTAATCTGGATATTGCAGCCATTAGCACCGAATCTGATTAAACTGACACTAAAAAAAAAGAAAACTCAACAGATCTGCCACAAATAATGAATAAATGAACTAACTAAATAAACTTAAATTTAATTTAATTACATGTATATCTGTTGTCCCTAACAACAGCCAAGTTATTAGCTGTATACATTAACCAATCATATTGCAGCACTGAACACATCCACTTCTCATGAAGTTTTCTCAGTGTATCCCAGTGGAGTCAATGCTTGGGTAGGGTAGATACAGATTTCAATTTAGTTAAAGACAGGGACGTTAAGAACCATCATAATGGCATTGATGTATATTTGTTGCTGCTACATGTTTTCGCAGGTAAACCTCCCACGAGCGGTCATGATTGCTATTCCACTTGTCACATGCATTTATCTTCTTGCCAACATCAGCTACTTTGCAGCTATGACGCCCAGTGAGCTTCTTTCAACAGATGCCGTAGCAATCAGCTGGGGGTGAGTTACACTTTCTGCATATATATATAATGCCACCAGAATCTTAGACAGGATAATTTGTTTCTTTTTTTTAATATTATCTAATTATTTTGTGTCAGACACCGAGATTTAGTTGGTATATGAATCTTATGCATCTGTCTGTTAAGATGGTAGGGGTGAGCTCTCGCCTTGTCTTTCTGTACTGTAGCTGAATAAGGTACATTTTCTGTCCTCACACAGTGCTTCCTTACAGAGCTTGACAGAGAGCCAAACTCTTTTCACAGACCACACAGATGAGAAGGATGATGTCGATCCACGGTTTATTTGGACATCAGAAAGTGTAAAACTGAAATATACAAATACTAAATAATATAACTCAATAAGTGACGTTACTAAGGCAGTGGAACAAATGACTTGAAAATAAATGAGTCAGTATAGTAACAGGTTGTATACTGAATTGTCAATTCTTAAGGCGACACAAAGAAGAGATGTAGTCTGATTGATACACCACAAAATTGAGGCCAAAGCAACTGAGTAAGGACTGAGAGAACGTAGAAAGTGAACTTGAAATTACAAAATTGATGGTCAAGGTCATGTGCGATTATTCTTTTTTATAATATTCCCCTGTTTTCACCCTTCTTTTCTCTTATTTTTGTTAAGTTAAAAAAAAAATGAAAAGAGTGACTAATTTCCTGCTGTGTTAATAGCTTGCAGAAGGCTACAACAGCTTACTGTGGGTGATTAAAGTTCAATTAACAGAGCAGGAAATTCAAATTTGTAAAATAAACACACTGTGCTGAAAGATCAGATTGAAACTGAAACTATTTTTTCAGGGAGGCTGTGTGGGTCACAGGCAGAGGAGGTGTGACTAAGCCTTCATAAACAGAGACAAAACTGATTGAACTCCTGAATGGCAGAGAATTGAGGAGTGAGGCTGCAGGGGCATGTTCTGGACACCAAAACTCGAACCCATAGTTAGAGGGTTACATCCAAATCATGACTACTAACCCACTGTAGTAGTTGTGATGTTAAGCGTACGCTGGCCCAATTCCATGGTAATGGGACAAACAATTTAGCAAAGGATTGTCCCCTTACCAAGGTCCTTGACAGGCTCCGATACTCCCTGGTGGTCCACTGACATGCTTCTGGCTACAGCAGAGCCGCAGAAGCCATGGCCATCGCCATTCATTGGTTGAGAGTGTCAGCTGGCTGCTATTAGCCAATTGTAACCAATGTATAAATCTGGGCACACCTGGTTTAGAGTATAAGCTGACTGCTTTCAGCCAATTGTAACCAATGTATACGTCGGGGCACACCTGCTGATTTCTTAAGCAGGCAATCTTTTATTAGGAGTACAGAACAAAGACAAAGTTTAGTCTCTCCTTGTTAAGTCTCATCAGACATATATTTGTTACAATTGAATGTACCTGGGAACTTGGTCCATCCTTTTTGGAGCATTCTGTTGGGAGTATTCCCTGGAGAAAGTGTGCAATATCCTCTTAACTTGAAAAACATACTCTCAGCCAATGACCGACATTCTGTGCAATAAAAGTTGCCCAGAATTGACATCAGTCAGCCCAGAACTAGAGTTAATGACTAATGACACCCCAATGACACTGCTGGAAGTGGAGTTAAACCTGCAGCAGCAGAGTGATTCAGCAAAATGCTGCACATACAGACTTCAGGTACCATGACCAGTTTCAAATCATTCAAGTAGATACTGTGTTTGGAGTAACCCTTTAAGTTAAAGTTGTTTGGTTCTTAAAGTATCCCTTTAAATATAAATTGTAAATTAATGTTACCATGCTTTCTAACGACTAGATTCAGAATATTATAATTTCTAACACTCCTCTCCTGTGTACTATTATTACAGGATTAAGGTGCTCGGTACATGGACATGGATAATCTCACTGGGTGTTGCACTATCTACCTTTGGCTCAGCCAATGGGACTTTTTTTAGTGGAGGGCGAGTGTGCTATGTAGCCGCCAGAGAAGGGCATCTGGTAAGCAAAATTTAATTGTGGATAGTTCTAATATATTTGTAGATATATACAGTGAGGCAAAAAAAGTATTTGATCCCCTGCTGATTTTGAACGTTTGCCCATTGACAAAGTAATGTCTATAATTTTAATGGTAGGTGTATTTTAACAGTGAGAGACAGAATGACAAACAAAAAATCCAGAAAAAGGGATGTCAAAAAATTAAATTGATTTGCATGTCAATGAGTGAAATACATTTTTGACCCCTTCGACTTAGTACTTCATGGCAAGACCTTTGTTGGCCACCTGGTTTGCACACATTTCAGGAGGGATTTTGTCCCACTCCTCTTTGCAGATCCTCTCCAGTCATTAAGGTTTCCAGGCTGACGTTTGGCAACTCGAACCCTCAGCTCCCTCCACAGATTTTCTGTGGGATTAAGGTCTGGAGACTGGCAAGGCCACTCCAGGACCTTAATGTGCTTCTTTTTGAGCCACTCATTTGTTGCCCTGGCTGTGTGTTTTAGGTCATTGTCATGCTGGAATACCCATCCATGACCCATTTTCAATGCCCTGGCTGAGGGAAGGAGGTTCTCACCCATAATTTGATGATACATGGCCCCGTCCAGCATCACTCTGCAGCGCACGAGGGAGCTGAGCAGATAGCTCACTAGTCAGTGCTCTCTCACCAGCGCCGCCCACCCAGCATCCAGCCTAGCAGCCAGCCCATTAACCTGCCCAGCAGCCAGCCCATTGGCCTGCCTATTAGCCCGCCCAGCAGCCAGCCCAGCAGCTAGCCCATTAGCCCGCCCAGCAGTCACTGGCCCCCAGGGAAAGGAAGAACTCCCCCCCAGCATTCCCAAAGGTAAGGAGGCTGGGGGGGGTTGAATTAAAAAAAAGTGAGTGTTAATGTGAGTGTGTGTGTCTAACTGTGTCTGTGTGTGTCTGTGTGTGTCTGTTAGTGTGTGTTTGTCTGTTAGTGAGTGTGTGTGTGTGTATGTGTGTGTGTGTGTGTCTGTGTGTGTTTCTGACTGTGTGTGTCTGTGTGTGTCTGTGTGTGTGTGTGTCTGTGTGTCTGTTAGTGTGTGTTTGTCTGTTAGTGAGTGTGAGTGTATTTGCCTGTTAGTGTGTCTGAGTGTGTTTGCCTGTTAGTGTGTGTGAGTGTCTGTGTCTGTTAGTGAGTGTGAGTGTGTTTACCTGTTAGTGAGTGTGTGTGTCTGTTAGTAAGTGAGTGTGTGTCTGTTAGTGAGTGTGAGTGTGTTTGTCTGTGAGTGTCTGTGTGTGTGTGTCTGTTAGTGAGCGTGAGTGTGTTTGCCTGTTAGTGTGCGTGAGTGTGTGTGTCTGTTAGTGAGTGTGAGTGTGTTTGCCTGTTAGTGAGTGTGTGTGTCTGTTAGTGAGTGAGTGTGTGTCTGTTAGTGAGTGAGTGTGTGTCTGTTAGTGTGTGTCTGTTAGCGAGTGTGTGTCTGTTAGTGAGTGTGTTTGTTAGTGTGTGTGTGTGTCTGTTAGTGAGTGTGTGTTTCTGTTAGCTAGTGTATGCGTATCTGTCAGTGAATGTGTGTGTATTTAGAAGGCAGGGCAGGGGGGAAGGGTTGGGTGGGGGTGGCGCAGGCGGGGTAAAAGAGGGCGCCTGAGTTTTGTCTTGCCTAGGGCAGCACAAAACCAGGATACACCACTGCCCCAAAGCATAATGTTTCCACCTTCATGTTTGACGGTGGGGATGGTGTTCTTGGGATCATAGGCAGCATTCCTCCTTCTCCAAACATGGCAAATTGAGTTGATACCAAAGAGCTCAATTTTGGTCTCATCTGACCACAACACTTTCACTCAGTTCTTCTCTGAATCATTCAGATGTTCATTGGCAAACTTCAGACGGTGCTGTACATGTGCTTTCTTGAGGGGTGGGACCTTGCAGGCGCTGCAGGTTTTCAGTCCTTCACGGTGTAGTGTGTTACCAATTGTTTTCTTGGTGACTATGGTCCCAGCCAGGGGTGGGCTGGGCCGGGGGGCAGGTAGGCAATTGCCCCCCAGGCCGCCCTGAATAATTTTGAAACCGGCCTCGGTGGGCCGGTCCTAATGCTGCAGCCGCCTGAGTGCTCTGTTAAGAGCCTCTGGCGGCTGCAGCACAGCTTCAAGACAGGGAGCTCTTTCACATTACACGCACACGCACACACAATGCATTCCTTTACATAGACAGAAACACACAATGCATCCCTACACACACAGAAACACAACATGCTTCCCCTACACACAGAGAAACACACAATGCATGCATTAAACACACAATGCAACCCGTACACACAAAGACAATGCATCCTTTGCACACATACACAGAAACACACAATGCAAACCCTTACACACATGCAGACACACACACTGCTTTTCTTACATACACACATAAACACAATGCATCTCTTACACACACTCAATGCACACACATACAGACACACAGTTTATTGGTGTTTACTCTGATGTCTGTATTAATATTGAGGGATTTCTAAGTAGTAACATCAGTGTGTGTCAGCAGGGCCAGCCGTTGGGGTATGCACGCTGTGCGGTCACGCAGGGTATCATGACAACAGAGGCGCCCGGCGGCCAACACAGCTCACAAGTTGGGACACCAGCATATTCAATTTAAACGATTCGCTGGTGGTCCACTGGTGCGTACCAGCAGTAGGTGCAGTCAGATCATACCTCTCCCTCGTGGTTCCGGCGCTCAGTTAGTGAGTCAGAGCACAGGCTCAGAGATTCTCAGCCTGCACTCTAACAACATTTAAAGTCAGAGCCATGAAGGAGCGGGTATGGCAAAGAGCTACTGATTAGCATAACATCAATATCCCTTATAAAACCAGGAAAAGGTGGGCATGGATGGTGAACTGATTTGGTGGTGCAATGGGCCACTTGACTGGTTTTGCCCCCCAGGCCTAAGGCTGCCCGCCCTCCCCTGGTCCCAGCTGCCTTGAAATAATTAACAAGATCCTCCTGTGTAGTTCTGGGCCGATTCCTCACCAGTTTCATGATCATTGAAACTCTTGTAGCCCATTCCAGCATTGTGTAGGTCTACAATCTTGTCCCTGACATCCTTGGATAGCTCTTTGGTCTTGGTCTTGGTCATGGTGGAGAGTTTGGAATCTGATTGCTTCTGTGGACAGGTGTCTTTTATACAGGTAACAAGCTGAGATTAGGAGCATTCCCTTTAAGAGAGTACTCCTAATCTCAGCTCGTTACCTGTATAAAAGACACCTGGGAGCCAGAAATCTTGCTGATTGATAGGGGATCAAATACTTATTTCACTGATTGACATGCAAATCAATGTATAACTTTTTTGACATGCGTTTTTCTTTTTTTTTTTTTTTGTTATTCTGTCTCTCACTGCTAAAATACACCTACCATCAAAATTATAGACTGATCATTTCTTTGTCAGTGGGCAAACATTCTAAATCAGCAGGGGATTAAATACTTTTCCCTCACTGTATATTCTGATTCTGATTATGTTCCTGATTCCGTACTTTCTTAGTCATGTCAAGTGACCAAACTACCATCTTCTATTACTGTTTCGAAGAATTGTCTAAAACTTTTGAATTGATCTTCAGAGTGAACCATTATTTGATCAGGAGGACTTTCTCCATCCCAGATCTGCAGAATGGTTATCATTGGATCACAAAGCAAGATATTTACAACATAGGGTACATTGCTTATTGGATAGACTGCGGCACCATTGAGGAATTTATCATCAAAGCAAGGGACCTTAGAAACCAATTTAGGGAGAAAGGATGACCCAATAAATGCTTGAAACGCGCCAATAAGAGGGCCTTGGAGTCTGACCGTAATGTACTGTTAAATGAGACTGCACCTAATGTGGCATTAAAAGACTCAAATGGGATAATTAGATTGATAGCCACCTACAATGCAGGATGGGGAAGTGTGCAAGAATCACTCCAGCGCTTCTGGCCAATACTCACCAGCGATTAGAACTTAAAAGAGGTAGTTGTCCCCAACGTGACTATTACAGCACGCAGGGGTAAAAACATTTGAGACCATTTTGGCCCCAATTCACCTACAACAAAGACAGTCTTCTTCCACAACATGGCTTCATAACCCTCTAACTGGTACCTCCGGATGTGGAAGGTGTGTTGTATGCAAGTACATCAAGAGGGATTTCCAGAAATGTGAAGGATAGTGAAGAAAAGGAGGAGTTCAAAATAACATCTTTTTTTTCAACTGTAACTGTAACCGATAAGGTACACTAATGCCCCTTTTTTTCTTCCTTTCATGGAACTCATCTCAAATAGCCCCAGTAGTGTGTTGTCTGATCTTATATGCCAGGGGTTCCAGTGACAGGATGAAGAGTATTGGTGACATATCACAAATGGCACCCATATGCAATGGTGTGGAGAGAAATCCAGAGTTAGAAACCTGTGCTTTTGGATTATTGTAGAGGGTCATGATCCTTGTGTCATGTAGTGCCAGTCGAGTCTGTCAAGGGCAAGGAGGAGGCCCTGTGTCTGTGTCGTGTGCATGTACGAGAGAATGTTGAGAATTTTTCTGGTGTTGTTAGAGCTTACCAACACTGATTGATCGTTAGGAATCAGTGTTGGTAGGATGGTGGAGAGTCGATGGGCTAGAAGTTTTGCATATATTTTAAAATTGCTGCTCAAGAGGGAGATCGGACTGAGGTTTTGGCATTGAATTGGGGGTTTGCCCGGTTTGGAAAGAGTAGAAATGTGTGCTAGAAGCATGTCGCTCGGACATTTTCCTTGCGAGTAGCAGGTAATAAAAAGTACTGTGAGGGCAGGATCCAGGCTGGGTGCGAATGATTGATAATAGAGGTTGGTAAAGCCATTCGGGCCCGGAGCTTTGTGTGTGGGTAAATCCCGTATGGCCTTTTCTATTTCAATTTGGGTAAATGGTGAGGTGAGGGCCTCTATGTCTTTTCGGGGTATAGAGGGTAGGTCCACCGTGCCTAGAGATTCCTGAATAAGTTGTGAAGATGGTGGAACTAAGCTGGGGTCGTCTTTGAGATTATAAAGAGAGCTGTAATAGGATGCAAATTCGTTTACGATATCTTGTAAGTTTAGTAGTTTGCCTTTTCTTTAGATTGTATGTATGCCATTTTTGATTCATGGGATCTAGCCTTTTAATTGTGATGCCAGTAAGGCCCCTGCTTTATTGCCCTGGGAGAAAAATGTATGTTTATATCTGTGTAATAAATAGGTGTTTTTTTCCAGTTCTAAGGTTTTAAGTTTGTTTTGTAGTTGCGAGAGTTCAGTTTGTGTCTCTTTGGATGGATTGTGTTTATTTTTGTGTGTCAAGTCCGTGATGTCTCGGATGAGTGAGATGTATGTTTATTACGGTAACTAGCATGCTTGATAAGGGTTCCCCTTATGACTGCTTTGTGAGCCTGCCAAACTGTTTAGATGGATGTGTCTAATGGGTTGTTATTTGCAAAATAAGAAGTTAGATCCTCTTTTACGGTAGATAGTATTTTGGCGTCTTTAAGTAAGGAGTCGTTCAGTCTCCAAGTGTCCATTCCTGAGGATGGGTATTGTTCCTGAATGGTCAGAGTGATAGGGGTGAGGTCAGATCATGTAATGAGTCCTATGGTGGTGTCCTGTATTTAATGCAGTAGGCAGGATGGTGCGATGAATCTATCTATTCTAGTGTAGGTGTTATGCACTGCTGAGTGGAAAGTGTAGTCTATTTCTGTGGGATGTAGTATTCTCCATGGGTTGACAAAGTCATGGTGTAAAATGGTGGTAGACCATTTGTCTGTTAGGTGCGTTTGCTTTTTAGCTGTTGGAGTGAGAACTTTGTTTTTGGAGGATGAGTCCATGGATGTAGCTAGTAGGAAGTTAGTATTACCTCCCATTATCACCGTTTCAAAATTGTGTAAGGAAATGAGGCTAAATATTTTTTTCAAAGAACTTAGATTGATCGTCGTTTGTACTATATACATTGACCAAGGTATATGGTGCATTATTAATGTAACATTGAAGCAATAAGTATCTGCCCCTTTTATCTCCTACTTTTTTCACAAGTGAGAAGGAGACTTCCCTATGAATCAGCGTGGAGACACCTCGTTTTTTTCGATTGGAAACATCAATGAAAATCAAGCGGGAATAAAGTAGAGCAGAACTTGGGTCTATGACCCCATTTGAAGTGGGTTTCTTGGAAAAAAAGCCACTTGTGCTTTATTGGTTTTGGCTTCCAGAAGGGCAAGCCTTTTCTTATTTGGTGAATTCAGGCCTTTGGTATTTAAAGACATAATCTTGACAGCCATTAAGGATGTTTTAATTGAGTTGTTGTGTCTTTCTCAGATGTAAGAGAATGTATTTCAAGTCACCCATGGTCTAGTGGGATCAGTGTCAGTGTGATACATATACATTAGTTTTTTGTGTGTACCCAATGAACAATAGGGGCAGCAATAAGTCATAGTACATAAATATGGCAGAAAAATCATAAGTAAAAGGTGTCAACATAAAAGAAAATTAACAGAACTATATACAAAGAACCGTCAGGTGTTGTAGAGGTCATACAGACGGTACGATAATCACTAGGTATAGCCTAGTGGTGGTGGGTCCTCCTCCTTAGTAGAGACCACATTGTAGGCAGTATGATAACGTGATGTGTTAAGACAAGGCGCGGAAATTCAAAATATTTAGCATTAAATATAGGAACTTAAGGGGGGCGGGGCCTGGTCGCTGAGCTGGGTAGACATGGGGCACCTCGGCTCCCTGATAAACCTGCAATGACCAGCTTAAAAATGCCCTTTCTTGCCTGGAAAACCCTCAGCTGCCGTGAGAGGGCAAAGGGGACCCGACCAACAACCTTCGGGGGAAGTATCAGCCCCTGCTTCGCTGGCGATGCGGTCTGGTGGGCGAGTGGGATTGCGGCCTGCTGTGAGGCCCTGGCGGGAGAAGCGGCCGATCTCCCGTGCTTGGTCCGGCAGGACCTCCTGCTGCCTGCTAAGGGCCACGTTACCCCCCCTGTGGGCCAGGGGGGTTATCCCGGACCCTACCGGGGACGCAGTGCTCGTTCAGGGCATCTAGACGGCAGGAAAACTGACCGCGGACCGCATGGGAAAAACTAAGATGGCCGCAGCGCTCATTGCGAGACGGAGAAGTGAGGGGGAAGTACCAAAGCAAAGGAGACCGACGGAGTGCCCCTTCCACCCACAATATAACTGTATAAGGGAAATACTCCACAAGAAAGCCAAGCTCAGCATTATAACACTCACACCAACAGAAGCATCACCTCTCATTAACACCAGTGGATATAAGGGGACTCTATCTGGACTCTGACCCTGCCTGAGTACAAGGGAACAACGAAAATGGGGAATAAGCTTCACTCCACTCCTGACTGTCAAGCCCCCACACACTGAAATAACCAGCTAAAATCAGATTTAGCACAGCTGCAGGAGGGATCAATCGGCTTCTAACCATATATGCCTAACGTTATAACAGACTATGGTGTACCTCTTAATCTAGTAAGTAATTAAAATGTCTGAGCTTCCATGTATATCCGACGCTCTGCTGCCCCCTGGTGGTTAAACTTAATTAAGCCTATAGAAATCTGTTCTTGATGATGACCTTAGCTCCTGTTTTTACGGCAAAAATAAGCTCACTGTTTTGTTTCTCACACATATGCCTAGCACAAATGCCGATTTAGACAAGTTAAGCATCAATTATCTTGCTGTATTTCATTTAACTTCACGCTAACGATACAACTGTTTAGCCAAGCTTGCTAAAAATATAAAAATGTGCAGACTCTCATGCCACTGTTTAACCATTGTATATCTTGCAATACGCTTTTGTGGTGTCTGTTGACTCCTTGTACCCACCTGCACAGCAAAAATAAAGAATAATAAAAAAATAAAAAAATAGGAACTTAAAACAATAGAATCAAATCAATAATAGAATGTAGGCTGTTGGCCTTCAACTGTGAGATGTAAAGCATGTGTGTCGAGCATAGGTTGCTCAATGTGAGAGACTAGGTTCACGCCATGCAGAGTGGTGTCACTTAGCTGTAGTAGTGGTATGCCAGTCTTTAGCAATCTTCGTTGAGGATTGTTGTGCAGGTCCGGAGGTTATGTTGTGTGCCTGCACTGTTGTGGGGATGTTCCATTCACGAAGTGGCTTGTGTCCATCTTCCACTGTGCTGATATGGAGTTCTGTGCCGTTTCTCCTGATCATGAGCTGTGCTGGGAAGCCCAATCTATATATGATATTGGCATCTCTTAGGGCTAATGTTATAGGTGACAGGGCCTTCCGCTTGACGAATGTGGAGGCAGATAAGCTGGTATAGATCTTGATCTCTGAGAATTTGTCTGGTAAGGTTTTAAGAAGCCAGAACGCTCACATTACTTTTTCTTTGGAAGTGTAGTAGTGGAATTTTGCGATCACATCACGTCGAACTGTAGTGGGCATATTTCTGGGTCTCTAGACAGTGCATTCTGTCCAACAGTAGGTCTGATTTGGACAGGTCTGGAACCAGTAGCTGGAAAAGGTCAGTAGCATAGATTTATAGTTGTTGGGAGAGATGCACACCCCTCAGATGTACTTTGCTGCATGGTCTTCATGGTCAGCTACCTTGTCAGATAGGAGTTCCAGTCTGGTTTGGATTTGGTATATGCATCTGCCAGGGTATTGTGTGCCCCTATGATTTATTCTGTTTTATCTTCAAGCTGTGCAGTGTGTTCACCTAAGGCTTGTATGTCAGCCTTTATACCTTTTGCCAGCTTGGAGAATTCTAATTGCATGGATGTTTTCAGTTTATAAGAGTAGGTGAGTCCCACAAGGGGAAACCAACATCAGGAGAGCTCCACTGTATAAGAAATGAGGAAGGGAGGACCTACCTTTAATCAATCTAAGGATTAAAAGGGATATGCAAACAAAAAGAATAACTTGAAAAAAAGGGAGATCTACTAAACAGTGCCCAGGGGATCAATTGTCTGGAGTACTAGCTAGCATCTAAGTTCCAGTTCCCCTAGTGTCCGACTGACAGGAAGGTAGTGTAAACGAGGTTAGGGAGAGAGAAGAGGCACAGGGTCCCCAGAGAACAAGGGACCGGGTAATCAGGTCTAAACGCAGATGAAAAGCCTCACACAAAAATAAATAATTAAATAAATCTCTCAATTCACCCTTAAAGTTACCTCGACACCGTGGTCTAACCACTAGTGTCTACCTGAACTAACTCTCCCTACTAAAGTTATAAATAAATAAATAAATAAACACCTAAAAATCAATAACCATAGTGGTAACAAAAATAAAAAAGTGCTACCAAGTGCAGAGATTAAAGAAAAAGAAAACGCTCGACGCGCGTTTCAGAGTGTTCAAAACACCATCGTCAGGAGCCTTAGAGGTAGGGCCTCCCTTCATCATTTCGTATACAGTGGAGCTCTCCTGATGTCGGCTTCCCCTTGTGGTACTCTACACATCACCTACTCTTATTACCTACATATTTTGGAGGGTTACCCCCTCATTGGAGCTCCCTATTAGGTGGTCACAGTGGTGCAGCTCATGAGCCCTTGACTTGTATCCGGACTCCTGACCTGCACTCTGTTTACTTTATTTCTCCATTTTATGTTTTCAGTTTAGTCACCATCCTGTGTATTGATGACTCCATTGCTGGGGCAGACATAGGCACTGATATAGAAGTGCAGCCACTTTTGTCTGAATATGAGGCAGGCGAGCTTGGGCCGTCTGCGCCATCTTGGGCTTGCATGCGAGTGCTAATATTTGAATAGCCGCTGGTTTCTGCTTTGATTTTTTTTAACTGGGCAGTGTGTCATCATGTTGGAGCATAATAGTCCCTGTTTTTTAGGTGAGAAATTCTGGTATAATAGCTGTATTTGGTCTCTTGTCAGAGGAGCTGATGGCTATGTGGCCATCTTGGATGGGTGCGAGATCACGCCCCCAGTTGATGCAAATTTTTAAATCTGTTTCCGTTCATTTGTTAATTCTCTTTGCTGCTATATTTAAGTAAAGAAAGATAAATACAAAATAGAAGCCTTCATGTCTTGTAATAAAATTGTGAGATACCTCCCCCTAGTAGACGTAAATTAGTGTTGATTTCAAACTCTGTTTTATATATACAGTTGTAATCAAAATTATTCAACCCCCCCTCCCCCATTAAAAATTGGGTTTGTTGTCAAATTCACAGACTTTCAGCTGTTTGCATTGAACGAATCAAACAAAAGCAGTTGAAATGACTCAACACAACGAATGCTCCAAGTGGTTTTCCCAAATTCAACTAAAATGCATCTTATAATGGTGTCTCCAATCTCAAAACTATTCGACCCTTTCATGACAAGCATATTTAGTCATTAGTAGAGCACCTTTTTGCTGTTTTGACCCGGTGCAAATAAGATGAATAGCCAGACACCAACTTCTGGCATCGTTCCTGAGGAATCTTAGACCATTATTAATTTCAGTAATATGCATGGGTTTGCATGCTGCAGTCACCTTCTATGGGGTTCAAGTCAGGCCACTGTTGTTGTAGCCACTGTAGAATATAACAGGATTTCTTTTGCAACCAAGCCTTGGTGGAATTTGAGGTATGCTTGGGATCAATATCTTGTTGGAAGGTCCAATGATGACGAAGCTTCACCTTGCTCACAGACGGCTCGACATTTTCAAGAAATCCATCTTGCCTTCCACAGGCTACAGGTTTCCAGTGCCAGAGGATGTAAATGAGTCCCAGAGCATCACCGAGCCACCACAATGCCTAACTGTAGGCAGAGTGTTCTTTTCAGCATATGCTTTATTCTTTTTCCTCCAGACATAGCGCTGATCCATCGGGCCGAAAAGTCCCATTTTTGTTTCATCGCTCCACAGAACACAATCCCAAAACATCTGAGGCTTATTTATATGAATTTGAGCAATTGGAGCCAACTTTTCTTGTCCTTTTGGGTCAGTAGACATCAGCATTTGAGAAGGCTCCAGGGGCAGAGAGAAACGCATTATACGTGTGAGGTGAGACAAGACTACGGGAAGAGCCGCTAAGCGACTAAATAGTTATAGAGAGCCCTCCAAGGATTTTAAGATTTTATTTGAATGTTTTAACTCTACTTGAGAAATAATAAAGGCTTCACAAATACCAGCAGTCTCTTTCTGCAGACCGGATAATGCCTAGTGGATCCACCGAACTCAAGGAGCTTGATCCCTCCAGGGCTCTTAAAGTGAGAGTGGCACACAATCCACTCAAATGAAAAAAAACTGTATTGACATCAAAATAGCAAAAAATGTTCATATTGACAATTCTAGGCATTCTGCTTGGCTAAAAAAACCATGTTTTAAACAGTGCGGGGTTTCGTTTAGCAGTGCTGGGATATAGAGATGTGAGATCACTTCATCTAAATGCTGCAATGCGTAAATTGAGGAGTTTGATACCATAAGATTTTATCTGATTACATGTTTTTAAAGTGTATAGATGCTCTGCACTAGATGTTCTTATATTTTTGTCTTAAAGGTTCAACACAAGGAATTATAAAAGAACGCTTTATATAAGTATAATCAAGTTTGTGTGTTTGTTTTGCGCACTAACCTTTTTGGGTTGATTTAAGTAAACTTTATCTCAATCAAATTTGACATTGTAATTAAAGTTGAGAAAAATAAGACTCGAAGCAATTCATAGCCTTTAGCACATTTCTGATTTTACTGTTTATTCTAAAGAAATCACCAGTTTTGTTTCAAAAAAGAGAAAAATGAAAAAAACTGTATTGACATCAAAGTAGCAAAAATGTTCATATTGACAATTCTAGACATTCTGCTTGGCTAAAAAAAACATGTTTAAAACTGTAAAGGACTGTTGTGTTTGCACAAAAGACACAAGATCTCAGTGGACATGGTGTCGATCTCAGTGGACATGGTGTCGATCTCAGTAAACATGGTTTCGATCTTAGTGGACATAATGTCGAGCTCAGTGGACATTGTGTCGATCTCAGTGGAAGATCTCAGTGGACATTGTGTCGATCTCAGTGGACATGGTGTCGTTCTCAGTGGACATTGTGTCGATCTCAGTGGACATTGTGTCGATTGTGCAGTTCTGTTAGTAAACAGATCACCAGAATAAGTCAAAATGGAATGCCAGACAGGTCCCCTTTACCAGAGAGATACAGCAATTCCACACTATTATTTTGGCGTTCTTGGGCCTGAGGTTCTACAATGATATCACTTTTATCAAATCTGAGTATTTATCGTGAATAGCAAAGCTTTGCATTTAATGAAGAATTTACAATCCTGAGTATTTGTGTGTCTTGTGGAAACAGTTGTAAAGTTGAATTGGTTACATTTCATTGACAGTAGAGTGAAAAAGGATTTTGAAAGCTTTTCTCTATGGAATGCTGTGTCTACTACAGAAATCTAACTTGTCTCTCTGATTTATCAGCCAGATATCCTATCAATGGCCCATGTGAACCGGCTCACACCTTCTCCTGCTCTGATATTCACAACTTTCATCTCCCTGATAATGATCATACCATCAGACTTCAGCAGTATTGTCAACCTTTTCAGGTACTTTACCCAGGAAACGTACTGATATGCTTCACTGGTTTTCAAGTTCATGCCAAGGTCAGGATGTAATTACAACCCAATTGACTTGTACACTTATTGGCCTTGGAATGATAAAATGTAATTAGGTCTCGGAAGAAACTGAAACAGTTTTTGTTTTGTTTTACTTATACTAGAGATGCTATAGCTGGGGCACTAACAATTAAACCATCAGACTGCCTTTTTTTTTTTATAAATAAATGTTATATGTTTAAAGATTGTATGTCATTGTTCTTATATTTGCTTGCCTACAGTTTTACAGCCTGGCTTTTCTATGGAATAACAATATCTGGGCTCCTGTACATAAAAATTAAGAAGCCGGACATTCCCAGGCCTTATAAGGTAAATCAAACAAAACTCTTACAGTGACTAATGTTATAATACATTAATAGTGATTATTACACATTTAGACTTTACATATTGAGATTTAGTATTATTTATACCATACACCAGGAGTAGGCAACCTTTTAGTAGTTAAAAACACTCTGAAAGACAGTGTGCAAAGTCCAGGAGCTGACTAGTGACTGATGGCTCAAATATAGTGAGTGCAAAATCATATGATATAAAATACAATGAAGTGGGAGAATCAATAAAAATTATTATTATAAAATTTATAAAAATTATATAAATTAATATGTACTGTCATAAATGCATTACCAGTCTTATGCAAGTCAAAAGTAAGCAAGGACCTTTGGGTACAGGTCAAGGACAGGAGCTGCAATAGCTACTGTGGGTTGCTCTACTCCAGTGCGGGGTTTCCTTTAGGAGTGCTGGGATATAGAGATCTGAGATCACTTCATCTAAATGCTGCAATGCATAAATTGAGGATTGGCATTCACCATCTGCAATCACCAGTTGGTTTGCACTGGTGACCCCTGATAGGCCAGAGCCTGTTTGGCTCTGGTAGCAAGGAGTGCCGTATAATGCATAGCACAGGTGCCATAGGTTGCTGACGCCTGCCATACACAGTGCAGGAGATTATTATTATTATTTATACCATACACAGTACAGAACTTGCAAATTTCTCAGATATAGAATAGTTCCTGTATTCACTTTAATCTTCCAGTAGTCACATACTTGGAAAAATTACAGATATCTACAATATTTGTTCACTGGCTGCACAATCATTCAGCAGGCAAACAGTTAAAGGGACACTATAGTCACCAGTGCAACTGTAGCTTATTGTATTTGTTCTGGTGAGTAGAATCATTCCCTTCAGGCTTTTTGCAGTCAAAACTGTCTTTTCAATGAAAATGCAGTGTTTTCATTACAGCCTATGGACACCTCAACTGGCAACTCCTCAGATGGCTTCTAGAGGTGATTCCTGGAGCAGTGCCGCTCAGTGTGCAGCACTGCCATTCAGGGTCTCCACCTTCTGCATGGAGACATACATTTGCTCATAGAGATGCACTGATTCAATGATTGGCCAGGTTGGTGTTTGGATCCGCCCCTCGCCCACCTCCCTGGCAATATAAGCCAATCCAATGCTTTCCTATGGAAAAACATTGTGATTGTCAGAGTTCATCACTTCTGATGATGTCAGCCAAGGAGTTAGATCGGGGGCAGAGTAGAATAAAGGTAGGATTTTACTATACTTTGTCCTTCACCCCCCTAACACTATAGAGTCAGGAATACATGCCTATGCCAGGTATGTTCTATACTCACCAGAACAACTACTAATAAAGTTGATTTGGTGCCTATAGTGTCCCTTTATGATATAGTAGTTTTGGTACTTAGAGTTTACCTTAAAGGCACACTATAGTCATCAGAACAACTAGAGATTAATGTATTTTTTCTGGTGAGTATAATCATTCCCTGCAGTAATTTTCATGTAAAAACTACCTTTTCAGAAAAAAGGCAGTGTTCACATTGCCCCCAGGGACACGTTCAAGTGGCCATTCCTCAGATGGCCACTGGGTGTGCTTCCTGGGGCAGTGCTGCACAGTAGGCAGCACTGCAGAGCCTGGAGACGCTGAATTTTACTCATAGAGATGCATTGATTCCATGCATCTCTATGAGGAGGTGCTGATTGGCCAAAATTGCGTTTGGCCCTGCCCCCATCCTGCCTCGAGCCGATCCCTATGGGAAAGCATTGGATTGGTTAAAAATCGGCAATTCTGATGTCAGCAAGGAGGCGGATTGGCGCGTGGCCAGCGCCGGCAGACCCGCACGGCGCTGGAATTAAGGTGAGTTTTAACACCTTCTAAGGGGGCTAAGAAGGGGCAATCCACCTAAATGGTGGATTACACACTATAAGGTCAGGAATACATATTTGTGTTCCTGACCCCATAGTGTCTCTTTAAACAAATGGGAATTCACAGACACCTACTAAACAGCAGGGACAAAAGTTATGGCCCTTTTTAGTACCTCACATCATAGGCAACAGTGTGGAGGTATATGAAAGAACAGATAGCTGGTGCTGAATTAAAAACCCATGCACTGTCAATCATTTAAATCGATTTATTTATTATTTAGCTATTTGCTGCCTGTGCTGAACATTTTTGACTGCACATTTCATGTTTGCCTGTATTTTTACATAAATATAGATTGAAATCAAACAAAATATAATATTTTTTTTTCCCTCCAGGTTCCAATCATTATACCCATCATTGTGCTGATCGCCTCTGTGTACCTGGTATTGGCTCCAATCATCTTCAGTCCGCAACTGGAATATCTTTACGTGGCTATCTTTATACTGAGCGGTACTATTCTCTATATTCCTGTGGTCCGATACAAATGGTCTCCCAAAGCTTTCAGATCAATTACTCTCCATCTTCAGCTCCTGCTTGAAGTGGCCCCAGCAGATAAAAACCAATGAGCTGCCTCCAAAGCATGATAACAAATTATCATTTAATAATTACTATTAATGGGAGATATTCCTAATACAGAAAAAAAACATTAAATTGGTCTGCTGACAAAAGGATACCTCTCAAAATAATACTAGCAATGATCAAACTGACTATGGATGAAAAAGAACGCTGCAGTTGCTGTAATAAACTCAGCAGCTGAACTCTGCAGGCCAGCTACACTCTGAAACATTATATTAAAGTAGAGCAAAGTTTTTTATACTCTATGTGTATCTATGTGTTGCAGCTTAAACTGGGGCACATCAGTTCAATGCATATAGATTGTATAAATGTAAATGGAAGTTACGCATTGTCATTATGTCAACACAGGTTTTATAATCAGGCTATCAAGTATAGAAAGGGTTAATCTGCTCAGCTACAAAATGATGTGAGCAGAGGTTAGGATAGGATAATTACAGATTGCTCATGGTGAGAGGATGAATACTGAAGGTTGACATTTTTTAAAAATAATTTATGATATAATGTCTGGGTACTGAAATCAGTGGGCGAACTGCCCAGTAAACAGCAGTGGCATTGCTAAGGTCATAAAATATCTGGGGTTTGGGTCAAAACAAAATTTTCTGAACTCTCCTCGTAATCCCACATCTGATCCTTTAGAAACTCTGCCCCTTAACAACTGCAATACATGCCTCTTAACACACTCATGGACACATACACAAAGACATACACACAGGCACAGGCACACACACACACCCAACCATGCGCAATGACTAGCACTTACAGAGGCACATACAGTAATACAAACAGCAGTTTATTCAATAAACTGTGTGTTGATAGCTTATTTGTAAATTTTATTCCACAATAACAGAATTGGAAAAAATAATATCCCACATTGTTACTTACTACTTTCTCAAACTTTGCTATTTTGTCCTTGGGCTTGTAAGCTAGTTGTCAACGTGCCACAACTATTTAGTGAACGAGTCCCTAACAATTCCATTTCTAATATCTAGATACATTAACAAATATACAGCTTAATAAACATTGGATAACATGGCCAGCTAGAGTAAAACACCATGAAAATATAAACTTTATCTAAATGAGTGTTACATAACAGTATCTTAATAGTTACAATATCTAGTTTAATCTATCAAAAATAAAAATGACAGTGAAACACTGTAAATAAAAAAAATACAGGTCTTACATGATTCAGTGTATTGCATTTTGTTTTTGATACATGTTTTCTATGGCAAGAATGTCCCTAGACTCTAGAGCATTTGGCACCCCTGGGGGATCCTGTATTTGACTCATCCCAACTTTAAAATGTAAAAAACGGGGGGCGGGGCCTGACCGCCATGCAGGCTGGCCGCAGGGAAAAACAGCTCCAACAATTACCCGACTTTTAAGCTTAGAAAAAGAAACATCTGAACCCGCTAGATGACCTAAAGCGGCGAGCCGACACATGAGGAAGTACTGGACCCGGGGAGAGGTTTGCTATAAAAGTTTTAGTCCCTCGGAGAGATGTACATCGTCCTCTCTGGATGAGGCTTACTCAGGTGGTGAGCAGGGCAGACGGCCGCTGCCCCGCTATCCTGCCCAATGGCATCCAGCCAGACTCCCTCAGCTGAGCACACCGGCTCCTGTTCCCCCCTCTCTGGGCCGGCCTACACCCTGCGTCCCCCATCGCAACAGAGATCTTCAAGCTCCAACGTACCGCCAAAATGCAGCTCAAGACACAAGCAAAAACAAAATGGTGGCAGCCATGGAACCGCCCACTTGCCTAGCACCTTCAGCCCCTGGAGGGATACAATCCCCGCAAATCCGAGGCAGGCCCTACATACCTGCTAGTGGCAGCCTAAACGCTGGGAACACAGCAACACACCACATCAACATCAACCTGACAAAGGTTACCGTGGTCCCTGGGAGCACACTCGGCAAAGAGGTGGGAGAAGATGCCAGCCGACACAGAAGCAACTAATCAGACCCAGCAGTCAATCCCTGGGGCATCCCCGGACGGCGGCAGCAAAGTGCGCAACACCACTCCACATCTCCAAGGCAGCACTGCGACATTTGCCAGCCACACCGCAACAGGATGACACCAAACAGCTAGAGGGTATGGGCTGAGGCAAACTTTTGCCATAAGGGGACTTCCCAGCTTTCTGTCTCCATACCGCGGACTCTGAATGGGAATGACTAAAGCACATCCTTGCCCTCACTGAGGGTGCAAAATGCCCTTTATACCTACAATATGCATTAGTATGCAGCTGCCTGACGCTGGGATTGCGCGGTGTCCCCACACTATAAGCATGTTTTCCTCTGATACCCAACAGGTCCCCAGGGCATACCTAATGTTTTTATGTTTGTTTTAGGCCTGTTGCCCACGTAAGGTGTTTTAGATGCCTGTATGATATCAATTTGCCAACTGACCCCTATTTAGCAACCATAGTCTACACTGATTAAGCCTATACAATCATAGAAATGTGCTACCGCATACGCAAACAAGCAGGATGTAACACCACCATGTCAATCAGCCTAGCAGGAGCATATCAGAATCATCTTATATGTACGTTCTCTGCACAAGCCATGCTCTCCTCCTATGTCTCTCCTCTACCTATTTCTCCATGACATGTGCATTATGCTAACATATTCAACACCAAACGTGAACCTAAACTACTGTACTACAGATCATATTAATATTATAAAAATGTGCCTGTACATCGAATGCCATGACATGTAATACCAATGTTCACCTATTCTACCGGATGTCGCTGTTGTGGCGCACGCCGGCTGTTTGTTCATCCTGTGCACAATCAAAATAAAGAATTACAAAAAAAATAAAAAAAATTGTAAAAAACACTCTCCATGTCTCATTAACCCATATGTCTCATTAACGGGACACTCCAAACCCATAAAGCACTTTAGATTGCTGAAAAGCTTTCTGTGTGAAAAGTGTGCTCTCTTTTTATCATTTTGCAAAGCGTGCAGATTTCAAAAGAAGTTGATCCTTTTACAAATTAACCTGGTTACACCCCCTTGACTTTCACACTGACAATAGGTCCTGTTACTTCCTGGTTTGGTTAGCTCATTGGGACTAAACTCAAGAGGCAGCAATTGCCCAGAGCACCTGCCTTGCAAAGACTTCTCATAGAGCTGCATTGGGAAGTCTGTGATTGGACAGCCACAGAAAGTCTGGGCAGGGTTAGAACGGGAGGGCTTGTAAAGACAGCAGACAAGAGAACTGCATGTTTTACAAACTGTTTTTAGATATAACCTAAATTGAAAAACACATATTTAAATGCATGCAAGTTTTCATTTGGGGTATATATACTAAACAGTAATTTTTATTTATTTTGTATTTAGGCATTGGAGTGTTCCCTTTAATCTCCACCAAACCCTTCCACGTGTCTCATTCCCTCCCACCCCCCTCAGTCCCTCCATGTGTCTCATTAACCCCACCAACTCCTTCATGTGTCTCATTAATCCTGCCAGCCCCTCCATGTGTTCCGTTCCCAAGCTTGCCCATGTGTCTCATTCATCCCCTTCCCCAGCCCCTGCGGTGTAGAGCGGCCAAGTCGCAGACCGCGGGTAGAAGAGCTTCTGTTCCTCTCCCTGGTCTGACAGGAAGCAGTTCTGTGCTCTCTGTAAGCACTTCCTGTCAGACCAGGTAGGGGAACAGAAGCTCCTCTACCACAGTTTGTGGCTTGGTCACGCTACATTTAGTGACTGGCAAGAGGGGAACACTTCCCCTCCTACCAGTCACCCTGTGATTGCGCAGTGCACGCATATATTTAAGAAAGAATGATTAATTTATTACTTGGGATAAAACCAGTGTTGTGTTTGCAATTGTTTCATATCCATGAGAGCACAGAATTTCAATGTATTTTTTAGTAAAAGATCAGAAGGTTAAACAATAAAGACACATTTTTACCAGCATTCTTTGCTCATATTTACCAAGGATGTCAATATTAGTGGAGGGCACTGTATATGTGTGCAAAATTCTCACATACAATAGATATATGAAAATAACCAAATACCTTACTTATAGGTATATATAAGGACCTTGAAGGCATTAATATCAGTACAGTTTACTGGAAAAGGCAACAAAATGTAAAAATAATGTCTTCATTTGAACAGAAGTATCCACATGCAGTAACTACAGTTAAATAATATATTTCTAAAACAAAGATAATTAAAATTACTATAGCAATATTTTTGAATCTCTGTGCAGTTAATGTAAGCTGACCACGAAATGGTAGAGTCCATTCGCTCCTCCCCCCTCCCTTACTGTAGAAATTATATGACCCAGTGAAACTTCCTGTGCTGTTTGGAAACAGCAGTTGAGCTTACATTTTAAGCACATTTAAACATTATATCCGTGAGTAGTGGCTTCTGGCAGAGAAATCTGTTCCTCTGTAGGCTGGTAATTATAACTAGAGTATAAATGAGGATGAGTGAGGCTTTAGCAATTAGATTTCATACTGCAAAATACATGCACATAAAAAAGTTTAAACTCAATTTAGGTAGTGAAGTGGTTAATGGATAAAATATTTTTCAACTCCAAAATAGTCACAACTATTTTAGCTCAAATTTTACAATTCAGATCTCACTTCACTACTTTTTAATATTTCCAGGCTTATTTATTTAAGTGAGAATTCAATATAAATTTCAAATTTTAGACCAAGGTAGATGAACTGGAGGCATGGCCAACAGAAAACATTTCATTTCGACTATCTTGACCTTAAATTTTAAATTCGTTTCAAATTCTCACTTTAGTGAATAAGCTCCTGAGTGTTCTGAATGTAGTTATTTCCGTGGGAGGAAAGGTCTTCCAGGCCACCGAAGTCAGCATCAGAGCTTCCTGTGTATTGAGAATTTCTCTGAACTTCTTTTTGAAGTAATAAATATTGCATTGTTCCTTCCAATAATCCATTAATATTCTACGTTTCTATCAAGACTACATCTCTCAAGCAAAAACAAAGACTATTGTATCTTTTCTTCTGACCTTGTGGCCTCCGTCTTTTGGCCCTTGGCTTCTATGTCCCTTTCCCTGTTAACTTCCCACACAATATCCAGAGAGAAATTTCTAATGCTGATCACACACTCTGAATGAAGTGGATACAGTTCCTTGTTTTATTTTCATATAATAATGAAATACATGGCTATATATTTGTAGCTGTTGCAAGCAATGTGTATTGTAACTAGATATTTCAAATAAGGCCATATTTGCTGTTCATATAAGAAAACCTTTATTTATGTGTCCACAAAAATAAACTTTATCTAATCAGCTTCCATAAAGCTCCATGTGTACAAATCTCTTATAACTTTCACTTCATTTTTATTGGATATATAGACAGAAATAAACAAGGATGGAGTCCCAGAGTTAAAGACCCAGATATATAGAATTTTTCTTCATCGGCAATAATTGAAGAAAGTTCAATATAAAATCTGCAAAACAGAGCAAATTAAACAAAATATACAAAAGCAGTAGGCATTTATACATATGCAGGGTTAGCCACTAAAGTGAGTATTGGCAGGAAGTCAAAGTGAATTCAAAGAGAAAATCAAACTTTAGGTCAAAATAGGCCAAATTAGAAACATTCTCCCAGTCAATTCTGTGTTCAGTTTGGCTATTTTGGTCTTATATTTGAAATTCACTTTTAATTTCTGGCAATAAGGAATAACTCTGATAGACTGCAACAGTGTAGACCCTGTGGGATATGCCAAGGACAATTCTCTGGCAGACACTTAGGGTAGCTGTAAAACACAGGGATTCTACGCAAAACAAAACAGAGCATCGAATGCAATAAAAGAAGAAGTATGAGCAACAAGCAGGTGCACTATGGATAACAGAGGCAAAACAGTGATTCTGGTACTGAGCTCATGGTCCAGGAGGCCACTGCACCTCAAGGCAATAGGTGTGACCACAAGTGACAACGCACCCGACCCCAACCCCTCGGTAAAAGGCTTAATTATGTACTGATTGGAGTAGCTAAGTATCAGCTGGTGGTCAAAGAACTGGAACAGTCCACAACGCCCTCCCCACATTGGAACTAATTGACGCCCAGCTCCCATGCTCCAACTATATAGCTGGCCTCCACCCTGGAAACCACTAGATCCTTCACCACGCCTCACACTATTATATCAGCATCTTCACCACTGAGGACTCCATACAGACCTCCAACTACCAGTCCCTCTGGGGCCCCGACTCCCCTCGCACAGCAGACAGTCAGGATGGTTCTGAGGACTGTTGGTCGGCCCAGAGCCTGTCTGCCAGCCTGGTATGCTTGACACACATAGAGTGGCGGAACTAATGCAGAGAGGGCCCTGGTGCAAGAAATAATTTTGGGCCCCCCTAGAACACACACAGATACAAACATATACCTACACAGACACATGCACACATTGTCACTCATACACACATATACTCACACACACACACACACACAAACAGATACACGCACATACCTACATACACACACTGGCACACGCAGATGCACACATACACACATTGGCACACAGACACAGATACCTACACATACTGCTTGCCTTTCTTCCATCTCTGACTGGATGTCCTCATGCTTTCTGAAACTCAATCTCTCTAAAACGGAACTCCTTGTCTTTCCTCCTCCTAATACTGATCCTCCTCTCTCGCTATCCCTTCAAGTCAGTGATATCCACATAAGTCCATCCCTGCAAGCGCGCTGTCTTGGCGTCATACTTGACTCTGGTCTCACCTTTGAGTCTCACATCCAGTTTGTTGCCAAGTCCTGTAGGTTCCAACTCAAAAACATAGCCCGCATTCGCCCCTTTCTTACGCAAGATGCTACCAAGGAGCTTGTCCATGCTCTAGTAATTTCCCGCATGGATTACTGTAACCCTCTCCTGATTGGTCTCCCCAAAAGCCGTATTGCCCCGCTACAGTCTGTTATGAATGCTGCAGCTAGACTGATTTTCCTCTCTAGTCGGTCCTCTCACTCCTCACCCCTCTGCCAGTCCTTACATTGGCTCCCTGTATCCTATAGAAGTCAATTCAAAGTGCTAACCCATGCATTTAAAGCACTGAACAATTCTATCCCCTCCTATATCTCTTCACTGATCCATAGGTATGCCCCTCCTCGTTCCCTCCACTCTGCCCGTGACCACCTCCTGACCGCTGCTCGCACCCGTATGGCCAACTCGCGCTTGCAGGACCTCTCGCGGGCGGCTCCTTTCCCATGGAATAGATTGCCTACTGCCATCAAACTCTCCCCTAGTCTTCAATCATTTAAGAAGGGCCTTAAAACACATCTCTTCAGGAAAGCGTATGGCCTCCCAGAGTAATCTCTACCTTACATACTTGTCTCTTGCTATCTCCTATAGGACAGTGCTTTACTCTCTCCTCCAGCTCTGCTTCACCCCCACCCTATTTGATATTTCCTGTCCTAACGTTTCTAATACCCCACCTCCTATAGTCTGTAAGCTCGTTTGAGCAGGGTCCTCTTCAACCTATTGTTCCTGTAAGTTTTCTTGTAATTGTCCTATTTATAGTTACATCCCCCCTCTCAACATATTGTAAAGTGCTACGGAATCTGTTGGCGCTATATAAATGGCAATAATAATAATAATAATACACACTGACACACACAGATACACACACATGTCTACACATACATACACATTGCACACATTTACATACAAACACTAGCATACACACAGTGGCACATGCACACATACACACAGAGGCAGACTCAGAGATACACATTGACACACACAGATACACATACCTACACACACACACACTCAAACAATGACACAAAGATACACACAAACCACATAACTACACGTACACACTGGAGCACACATAGATACAAACTGGCACACACACACAGATACACACTGACACACATTCAAACATACACACACACACACAAATACATACCTACATACACACACTGACATTCACACACTTACACATACACACTGGCACACATACATACCTACACATACACACACTGAGACACACAGATACACATTGACACACACAGACACGCATACCTACACTTTCAGACACTGGTACACACACAGATAGAGACTGGCATACACACACTGGTACATACACAGCTACACACAGAGGCACACACACAAATACATATTGACACTCACAGATACACACTGACATACATACACAATGGCGCACACACAAATGACAATTTATATATAATTTAAACCACCCCCCGGCTTCCACACCTTTTGGTTGCAGGTAGGTGACTTCCTGGGGCTGGCTGCCACTTACGGGAGTCTGAGGTTCTCTGCCAGCAGAGCACCCTTCTCAGTGCCTCCTCTCCATGTCGCCAAGCCAGCGCAATCTCTAAGCTGGGAGGAAGTGACAGATAGCCACTTCCTCCCAGCACTCTTTGCACATATTAAAGGGGCCTGTTCACACTGCCAAAGAGCCGCAGCACCCGACCAGGCCACCGATGAGACCTGCCTGGGAAAGGTTCCTTGCTGCATCGCCGATACTACAGGCCCTACCCGATGGGCCCGCACACACATTACTCAGTTACCTGAGAGCGCGTATTGACTTGTGGTGTATGATTTCTGATTTGACTTTTATTTTTTACTACTCTGACCTCTGGAATACCTGACTGTGGCTTTGTTGAACCATTTTCCTGCGATTCTGCACTCCTTTACCTCAACCTGCTGCCTGTCCCAGTTGATTATTTGTCTCTTATTTTACAGACTGTATTCTATAACTTCATTTGTTAAGCCTGGTCACCCTAAAAAGTGATAATGCATTTTCCTTTTAGCTCTGGGTTTGCATGGCGAGGGTAGTCAGCATTCACAAGTAGGAGGCCAGAAAGGTATAATGTGAGCATTTTTACTCACCTTGAAATAAGGAAGAATGTAATAATTTAGTAATATCTGCATGCCTCTTTCTTAGGAGACAAAAACAAAAAATTTTCATGCATTGCAAAACACATCAAGATACTTCCAAATCTCCCGAGACCTGTGATACTGGGCGATTTCACAAAGTTCAACTACTGATCAGTGATGTCCAGAACGGTTCGCTGGCGAATAGTTCCTGGCGAACATATGCGCTGTTCGGTCCGCCCCCTATTCATCATCATTGAGTAAACTTTGACCCTGTACCTCACAGTCAGCAGGCACATTCCAGCCAATCAGCAGCAGACCCTCCCTCCCAGACCCTCCCACCTCCTGGACAGAATCCATTTTACATTCATTGTGAAGCTGCATTCTTAGTGAGAGGAGGGACAGTGTAGCTGCTGCTGATTTGATAGGGAAATTGATAGCTAGGCTAGTGTATTCAGTGTCCACTACAGTCCTGAAGGACTCATCTGATCTCTGCTGTAAGGACAGCACCCCAAAAAGCCCTTTTTAGGGCTAGAACATCAGTCTGCTTTTTTTTTTCTGTGTAATGTAATTGCAGTTGCCTGCCTGCCAGCCTGTGTGTCAGGCTCACAGCATATACTGTGCCCACTTGCCCAGTGCCACCACTCACTCACTGGTGTCACAATAGCTTGCATTTAAAAAAAAAAAAACTTTTTTGACTGTAATATAATAGCAGTCAGTTTACTTCACTAGTGTGCGTTTTAGGGCCTGCCCAGTGCCACCACTCACTCACTGGTGTCACAATTAGAGATGTCGCGAACTGCTCGCCGAACTGTTCGCGAACTGTTCGCGAATAGCGTGTTCGCGTCGGGCGAACATATACGATTTCCGGTCCGCCCCCTATTCGTCATCATTGAGTAAACTTGGCCATTTCAGGCGTTCCTACACGGCCATGGCGCACTTTTCAGATATCCAGCGGTGAAAAAACATGCCAGTGAGGCGCTTGATTTGCGACAGCCCGACACGTTGGAATTCAACACTCCTAATGTTCGACCACCTGCTCCAACAAGAAAAAGCCGTTAACGAGTATTTGTATGACTGGGGTGATAGGACAGGACATGAGTAGCTCGGCATCCAACCTTGTGCAAATGGGGTCTTTCATGCTGTCGTGCCTGTTGAGGGACCCTCGTATAAAAAGGCTGAAGGAGAATGACCTGTACTGGGTGTCCACGCTACTAGACCCCCGGTATAAGCAGAAAGTGCCTGAAATGTTACCGAATTACGGCAAGTCGGAAAGGATGCAGCAGTTCCAAAATCAATTAAAAAGTATGCTTTACACAGCGTATAAGGGTGATGTCACAGCACAACGGGAATCTAACAGGGGAAGAGGTGAAAGTAATCCTCCTCCTCCCACGACCACGCCGGCAAGGACAGGACGCTTTACAGACGTGTTGTTGATGGAGGACATGCAGAGCTTTTTAAGTCCTACGCATCGCCACAGCCCTTCGGGGTCCACCCTCAGAGAACGACTCGACCGACAGGTAGCAGACTACCTCGCCTTAACTGCAGATATCGACACTCTGAGGAGCGATGAACCCCTTGACTACTGGGTGTGCAGGCTTGACCTGTGGCCTGAGCTATCCCAATTTGCAATAAAACTTCTGGCCTGCCCTGCTTCAAGTGTCCTGTCAGAAAGGACCTTCAGTGCAGCAGGAGGTATTGTCACTGAGAAGAGAAGTCGCCTAGGTCAAAAAAGTCTAGATTACCTCACCTTTATTAAGATGAATGAGGGATGGATCCCGAAGGGACTGACAGTGGGCAATACATTCGACTAAAAAAGGCCTGATGAGGGGGACGTAACAGGGTGTTGCGGCTGCCGGCCTGCCGCGTGATATTTAAATCCCTAGCTCACCCCAGTACCTTGTCCTGTCGTGGTTTCCTGTTCCTGGTTTCAAGAGTGCTTTATCATTGTGAATCTGATTTCCTGGTATCCTGATCTTGGCTTTTCCCTGGTTATTCTGAATTCTGGTTTCCTTGACTTGGCTTGTGTAAACGGTATTGTGTATTTTCTGGCTTCCTTGAACTCGGCTTTCCCTTTGACCATTCTCTGTCTCTAGCGTATTAGTCCGGCCATTCTAAGGTCCGATTTACGCTCTGTCCTTTTATTTTCCTTTTCTTGCCCATGTATATGTTTACATAGTTTCTGCGTGCTGGACCACATTAGTAGTCGTGACATTGGGATTAAACTGATAAAAATAGTACTACTTAACACACCACTCCTATCTGGTGGCACATTAGACTGCACGCGCAGTGCCCCAAATTTGAAGTAGGAGGACCGACCAAGCATCTTTTTCCATCTCCCTGTTCCTAAAATCGATGCCATATACACGTCCCCTGATAGGGGACGTAACAGGGATTAAACTGATTGGAATAGTACTACTTAACACACCTTATAATAATGCAGAGAGAGGCAACACAGAGAGAGGAGTCTGAAGAAGAGGAGTCAGAGGAGGAAGGTGGCTTTGAGGAGGTGGAAGACCAAACACAGCAGGCATCCCAGGGGGCTTGTTGTCACCTTTTGGGGACCCTTGGTGTTGTACGTGGCTGGATGGAGGAAGATACCTTCAATGACATCAGTGAGGACAAGTAACGGGACATGGCTAGCTTGGTATCCAACCTTGTGCAAATGGGGAGTTAGCGGTTGTGCAAATGGACTGTTTGCGGTTGTTTGCAGTGCGATAAACGGGGGGTTTGGTCTGTCACTGTGAAGCGGGCGTAACCCTTACACTACCTGATCGATACAACATCATACCTGATGTTTTAAAGCATGTTATTCCAAACAATTTAGGAATGTTAGGTGATTTATGCCCTTTATGGATTAAAACCAGACTCTGCATCAACTATGTAATTTTCCATGGGAGTTTTGCCATGGATCCCACTCCGGAATGCCACAGTCCAGGTGCTAGTCCCCTTGAAACAACTTTTCCATCACTATTGTGGCCAGAAAGAGTCCCTGTGGGTTTTAAAATTCGCCTGACTATTGAAGTCTATGGCGGTTCGCCACATTTGCGGAAGTTCGCGTTCGCCATTCGCAAACCGAAAATTTTATGTTCGCGACATCACTACTACTGATCTAATTCATCATGACTTCAGTGGGATCACTACTACTACTACTACTACAAACTAAGGGAATCTCAAAATTCAGTGAGCGCTGGCCAATGCTGATTTATGAATGAATCTTATTATTGTATTGTATTGTTTTAGTTACAACGTGCAACTGCCAACATGTCCAGTTCTACATCAATTCACTGACAGCCACTGGCCAAGAAGTCTTCTCATTTGCAGGCCTTAGATTCCAATATATCTAGATACATAAATACCCTCTCTCCCTGTCTCTCTAACTAACTGAACTGAGGATTCAGCACACAGTGTATAGACAGGGAGCTCGGGCTTAATGTTCTGTCATATCACCTGCCCCATTCACACACACACACAACTCTACAGAGTCCTGTCAAGAGAGAGAGTTCTCCTCCTCAGGATCCTACTTGACCATGCTACATTAGTTGGAAAACCGCCCACAGCTCAATTATAATACTGTCTGTTTGGTAACTGGCCACCTAGCACCATTTTCCAGATGTCTGTCCGGTATCTGACCAGATTACCTTGTAATGAAGATGCAGGTAACTTCATCCCATACACTGGGAGCCAGGCCCGGACTGGCCATCAGGCACACCGGGCAAATGCCGGTGGGCCATGATGTCCATGGGCTGAGGCCGGCAGGGGACATCACAGGATCTACCTGGCTGGTCCATCCAAGTGCCAGCCCCGCTCTTTTCCCTGATGGGCCCATGGGGAGATCAAAGATCTCCCTCACCGGCCCACATGCAGTGAAACGCGGCCACTAGCTGGGGAGGGAGACAGCCAGGAGAGGAACCTGGAGGAGCTCTATCTTGCCGCTCCGCAGGGTTCCTCTCGCGAGATCCGGAGCATTGCCATGGCACCCCTGACACTTACAGCACCCTTACTCACACACACACACACACTGCACCCCTGACACTCACAGCACCCTCAAACACTCAGCTTCCTCACACGCACATAGCACCCTCACTCACACACAGCACACACACACACTGTACCCCTAACACACACAGCTCCCTTACCCACACAGCACCCTCACACACACACACTGCACCCCTATTGCACACATACAGCACCCTCACACACACACACATACTGCACCCTCACACACACACACACACACACACACTGCACCCCTGACACTCACATCACCCTCACACACAGCTTCCTCACATGCACATAGCACCCTCACTCAAACACAGCACCCTCACTCAAACACAACACCCTCACACACACATACTGCACCCTCTCACACACACACACACTGCACCCCTGACACTCGCAGGACCCTCAAACACTCAGCTTCCTCACACGCACATAGCACCCTCACTCACACACAGCACACACACACTGTACCCCTAACATACACAGCTCCCTTACCCACACAGCACCCTCACACACACACTGCACCCCTCTTGCACACATACAGCACCCTCATGCACACACATACTGCACCCTCACACACACACACACACACTGCACCCCTGACACTCACATCACCCTCACACACAGCTTCCTCACATGAACATAGCACCCTCACTCAAACACAGCACCCTCACTCAAACACAACACCCTCACACACACACACACTGCACCCCACATGCACACACACAGCACCCTCACTCACACACACACACACATACTGCACCCTCACACACATACTGCACCCCTGACACTCACAGCTTCCTCACATGCACATAGCACCCTCACTCAAACACAGCACCCTCATTCAAACACGGCATCCTCACACACACACACACTGCACCCATCACTCACACACAGCACACACACTGCACCCCTCCCACACACACCCAACACCCTTACCCACACAGCATCCTCACACACACACTGCACCCCTCTTGCACACACACTACACCCCTCACATCCATACACACACACACTGCACAGTACTCTTTCCTGGCATTTTTTCTCCTGGTATCCCATCTATGGAGACACCAAAGACAAGTTTCAAGAAAACACAGTGCAAGCATGTTATTAAATTTGCTTGCGCTGTGCAGAACAAATACAGGGTCTTTTTCTCATGCTAGAGCTCTTCAGCAGGGCTCTGTGCATGGTCTGCCCTGGAAGAGCATTGACCCAACATGCTCACTTTGTGATGCTTGTCATTGGTGATAAAAAAAACACACCCTATCTGGCCCTGCCCCCTTTTCAGTTGGCAGCTGTAATTAAAAAATGCCTGGGCCGAATTTTCTTCACAGTCTGGCCCCGCTGGGAGCAACAAGATGGCAGTTAGGGGGCTGCAAATGGCTGACAGACTGATGGTATAAGATTCCTGTCCTATATATATATTAGCACAAACTGGAGATTGGGCCACTGTATCCACTCTGAGCTACTCGGATCTAAATACTACCAATATATATTCTCTGCAAGATAATTATTATTATTATTATTATGATGATGATATTTATAGAGCGCCGTCAAATTCCGCAGTGCTTTACAATGGGTGGGCGAACAGACATGTAGTTGTAACCAGACAAGTTGGACACACAGGAACAGAGGGGTTGAGGGCCCTGCTCAATGAGCTTACATGCTAGAGGGAGTGGGGTAAAATGACACAAAAGGCAAGGATAGTATTAGACTAGTGACAGTTGCAGAAGAGGAATCAGTCAGGAGCTAATAACAGTTTAATTGATACGCTTTTATGAAGAAGTGGGTTTTTAATGATTTTTTGAAGGAGTGGAGACTGGGTGAGCATCTAACGGAGGAGGGAAGCGAGTTCCACAGGAACGGTGCAGCCCTCGAGATAATGCTTCATAAATAATCAGTGTCTGTGATTCCTGTAATTGGACACTTTGAGGAGTGGAAACTATTTATAAATTACATTTAGAAATATGTTTTACGAGGTTCTTTAGGAATACACTTTTTTGTTTGACTTGCAATTCCCCATTATGGCCACCAGGGGGAGTGTGAGAATACAATATCTATCGAGCTTCAGCAACATCTTTGTCTGATTTTGAAAATATACAATGACTACATACTTGAGGATGCTATTCTGGGTGCAAAGTAAAACCGTTTAGAGGCATTCCACGGTAATCGCTTCTTATTTAGCTCTTTGTCTTACAGTACTTGTTTTTGCCTTGATAAATCTCTCCTTGGTGTTATTTTATTGATTGTTAACCCTTTCAGCATTGCAGATAACCCAACTACTACAACAACATAAAAATAAATACTGCTTCATCTCACTGAAGTGGTTATAGTGTTATCCATTTATTTAGTGTTAAACTGCTTTTAATGATTTAATGCTAAATGAGAGTTCCCAGCAGCCCATCCGGTCTATGGTGTTTGGGAAGTTTTCTCTAGCCCAGAATTTGTGTAATACATGCAAGTACCAACATTGGGCAATAGATGGCGATATAACCCAATAATATTATTTGAAATTGTGTATCTGTTATTGCGCCTGCAAACCTTTTTTCTTATATAAAACCTCAGTTCCCCTTTTAGCACCCCTTCTAATACACACACAAGTGGCCCTCTCAAAATTGAATCCTGATGGGCTATTATTTGGTCAAAACGAGCAATTCACATATCTAGTCCACGATTCCCAGTGTAGTGAATTACTATTTATGATCCAAATCCCTAATTTCACCTTTTTATTCCACGGCGCCCTAATTTACACTTGTAATATTACCAATTTATACTCATAGTTACATACAGATACACACAAGAGGGACCTGAAAATTATATAGAAATAAGGTGCATTCAGTAAGTTCAAATCCTAAATTAAACCAATTTGATCCATATATTTACAAACTGCTCAAACACACCAATAAATGTAAAAATACAATATATTGTATTAATATAAACCTGTAAAATGTCAGATATAGAGAACTGATTATTTTTAAATCTAGATTACCCTGTTTGTAAGCAGCTTACCCTGCGGAGAATTGACAAAGGTATTGCAAATTTTAATAAGCAAATGCTTCGACGTAGCTAGGTTTCTAGCTTTGTTGTTTTTGCCTAAATGTTACAATTTCCTTGTTAATTCCCCACAATTCCAAGTTTAACTGAGTTTGGACGACTAGACGGTAGACAGATAGAGATGGAAGATGGGAGACAGGCCCCAAACTCAGTACTTTGAGAACTTGGATGCCCCCTGTCCCACCCCCTGTCTTGTCTGTATCTCCCTCATCTTCTAGGTCATCTTCACAAAATCTAATTTGCCCCATGCCCTTCTGGGCCCTATTCACCCACAATCTGTACATTGTAGCCAATGACCCTTGTGACCTCTGCCCCCTCTCCTTAATGTTGATCTTATCTTAAGCTGCTAATACCTCTGTAAGTAAAAACATGGTTTTGTTTTTCTTAACACCCTCTTAGTAAATCTCCCTATTTGTCTACAGAAATGCACGAGGTGAAAACCAAACAATCAGAAGATCTGTTTACAAGAGGGAACGTTGAGTATTTCTAGATGTGTGCGATTGTGCATGGTGTCTTTGGGAAGGGACACTGGGATGCTCTCTGTGTGCTCGGCGCTTTGAAACCATTAGTGTATTCACCTGGTTAGTTATACACAGAATAGCCCAATGCTGGCAGCTCCTTCATACAGTCATTGCAGCCAAGGAACAAAACAACGTGAGCTGTCTGGGCTGATTCACTGCAGCTGTAAAATAAGCCCTAAACAGGAAAAGAACTGAGTACAGAGGAAGACAGAGAAAAGGCGACAAAGTCTGGGGAGTGAGGGGTCTGGAACATAAGTTGCAGATGTGCCAGCAAGTGGGGGTTACTTCATATTCCCACCCAAGGGGATTCTGACAAATTACAGACTATAAAAATAACTGACACTAATGTTTTAAATTTATTGGAATAAGATAAAGATGGGATATGGTCATGTGCGCATGTCCATTTGCCATACACCTCCAATTCTTAACAGTGCAAGCCAATTATTTGGGGGGGGGGGGAGAAACAAACGCACTACCACTACGTTAAAGGGACACTTTAGTCAACCAAACAACTTTAGCTTCATGAAGCAGTTTTAGTGTATAGATCATGGCTCTGAAGTCTCACTGCTCAATCCTCTGCCATTTAGGAGGTAAAATCACTTTTGTTTCTGTTTATGCAGCCCTAGTAACACCTCCCCTGTCTGTGACTGACACAGCCTGCATGGAAACAAAAATGGTTTCATTTTCAGATGTAACTTACGTTAAAAGTTTGTATCTTTTTCTCTGTAAATGTAACTTTCATTACATACAGGGGGCTCCTGCAGAGTCTAGAAAGATTTTTACAGAACAGGAGATATAAAATTTTTAATTTGTCAGGAGTTGCAATAAAGAAGGTGTAAACATTAGATGACTCTTTACAGGAAGTTAATTGAGCTAAGGTTGGTTTGGTGCCTATAGTGTCCCTTTAACCGCTTGAGTAGCCAAAGCACTTTTTTACTCACTGATTATGATCTATTCTTTAAATATTGATGTTTATTCACGGAATTGCAAATTGAGTTTCCATGCAGATTTGCTAAATTAATGTAAATTGGGAATTCATAAATTTATCACTAACCCAGGATATTGTCAGTAATTGACCAGAGAATTTTGAAATTTAGGCCAAAAAAAAAACTCTACTGGGAAAATGTGCCAATTCAGATTTTTCCACAGCTCTATTATTTTAGACTTAACTTTGAAATTCGCCAGTGAATTGTTGACAGTTTCAGAGTTTAGAGAATAGCCCAGATAGAGTTGTTATAAGTTACTTTGGCAAATTTGGTTTTAAATCCACGACAGTTTGCTGTTTAGCGAATAGGCCCTCGTGGTTTGAGGGTAGAAGAAAAACGACTTATAAATAATTGGGCCAATTTAGACGAGTAGAAAAAAAATAAATCTTCAGTGTAGGTGAGTCGGTGATGTCTCATAATTTGGCTATTATGGAGCCAGTTTTACCATGTTAGTTATAAATTTATACTACTTGCTGTTCTGTCAATAAACCCTAAAATGCATTGTTTCTATCTGCCATTTAGCAGGCTAATAAACATTATGTTCTCAGCTATAACAGGCAGTCGATGAAATGTAATGTATGGCTTGGAATTCAATAAATCAGAATGATTTACCGTAACAGTGATTGATTGAATGCTGAGATTTTTATTAAGGTGATTGCATTTCTGGATTGAAGTAACGAGCAGTCAGAACAGACTTTACAAACTTCAATGTCTTCAGACAGACAGCGAATCACTCAGTGAAATTCATATTAATCAATAAAGCATTAAAACCAGATATGTATTGTAAGAAAATATTTAAACGGTTTGAAAGGTTCTTGGTGTGATACATTTCAATGTGCCTGCCTTCTGAATTTATTATGAAAATAGCACAGAGCACAGGAATTTGTGTTCTGAGTAGCCATTCAACACCATAACTGGCATTGGCACCATAAGGCTTTTTGACCAATGTAACCTGCATGTAATGGTGTAACTAGTTAAAGCATATTGTGCTACGCTGTGATCAGGAAACTAAATTGCAATGTCCGTATTTTTGTGATCATTTTTTGGGGGCTATTATTTTCTCCACGTACCTTTAAACACCACAAACTGCAGGTGCTAAATAACTATATATATATATATATATATATATATTTCATGCACACTCTGTTCCTGTGCGTCCAACTTATCTTGTTGCAAATACTTGTCTGTTAGTCCATCTATTGTACAGCGCTGCAGAATTTGTTGGCACTTTACAAATAATAATAATAATAATATCAGAAGCAAGGAACAAGCTGTACCATAAATTGTACTATTAATGCAAAAACGTCATAAAGTCACCCAGTGTACTATACCGAAATAAACAAGACACTTTGAACACAATACGACAGATCCAAAGCAGGAAGTAGCAAAATAAACACACAGATGTGATTTACTGAGTGACGAGCAGTCAATAGCATAACTAAATAAATAAAATGATCTTTAGCACGTCTTTAAAAATGAATAAACCAGCTTTATGCTGATTATTCTTACCTACAAAGTTATAGAATGATTGCAACAGCCTCTTGCCAAATATCACAAAAAGAGATTCTGCACATACCGAGTAAAAATATATATAGCAGGCTTAGGGAAAAAATATTTATTAACTCTAAGGGGTTAATTCAATAAAAAGGGGTGTATTTACTAAATAGTGAATTTGGTGACTTACAAAGCAAACTGCAAAATTTAGACAAAAATAGCTTTTAGGAACAAATTACATGACTGGGCTAATCTCACGGCTTGGGTTATTTTAGCCTTAACTCTGCAGTCTGGATTTCACTTTAATAAAATTGTACAGCGCTACGGAATTTGTTGGCGCTATATAAATAATAAAATAATAATAATAATAATAATAATAATAAAATTTGATATTTAGTGAATAAATCCCTCATTTAAGTCACTGAGCCAGAAACTGGGGGAAATTAACAAAGAAACATCTACTTTTAAACTAAAATGGTCAGAATTTTTCCAGTTTTCATGTTTTGAAGATGTTGCAATGCTATTGACAGTTTTCCACAATTGCCGGCTTTGTGAATAGGCCCTAGGCAGCCTTCAGCATTCCTGATGTTTTGGACTACACCTCCCATGATGCTTTGCAAGCAATATAGCAGGTAGAGGATTATGGGACATGTAGTCCACAAAGTTTGCTTACACATGGCCTAGGTGTTTAGTAAATATATCTTAGTGACAGCAAGTCTTTGTTGTAGCTGATATAGTTAATGGTATATGATATTACTAATACTTTGCTTGCAATTTAAGGGAAAAATAAAGTCTGCTTCAAAAATCTTCAGCAAAGAGCAACATAGGCTCGGCACCAAATGCACTTCTTGGTAGCATGTATGCCAACTACAAATGAGTGGGAGCTGTCAGTGCCAAGTGTGTGCCCATGTGCCAAGGTACCTTAATCGTCTTAGGTGTTCTATACACCACCCAGGCACATGTTTAGTAAATACAGCATGAATGATGCTGAGCTGAGTGTTATAGGAGTTGTAGTCCAAGAAGAGATAAGGGACTGAATGGACCCAAACGATTTCCTAAAACATGTGCCTTTAGGCAGCATATGGGGTAGAAACACCCCTCAAAATATGGGATCCTTTATACGAACTGCCTCAGAGAACACAAACTGGAGCAAAAATGATCACAATAAACCCTAAGGGGCACTGCCAATGCCAATTAACAGGCCAGTATGGTGTAGGCAAGGCATGTTGCACCCCTGCACCGCCCCTCCCCCAGTCTCAGCTAAGATGGGGGGACAGCAATATCATTTAATAAACATCTCTGTCTAGAAAGTAAATATCACCAAATGGCAAATTGTGTGTAAACTCAGCATGGAATGTAACCCATGCACAGCCAGAATGGCTGTCACATCTGACTACAAAGGGTTAAATGGATCTTCCCCCAAGGTTGGGAGCAGTAACTATTACCAAATGACAAAACCTGTGTGAAAGTAAAGCTGCCTTTATCCAGTCACTGTTAGAAATATTTAGGATTTCACTAAACTGTAACAAGTCCTAACAAACAAATTAACCCATAACCATCCTAACAGCTGAATGGACAATCCTGGGAATATTAAATGGATTTCTAACAGAGAGAATCCTAATAATCCTCCCTCCTGTGAGCTAGTGATTTCCCTGCTAATGTCACAGATCGAGCCCCCCCAACCCATGGCTAATCACACCGCCCTGCAGCTGACCCCCTCTCCCCTGCTCACTGCCCACGGTATTTCCCATGCAAAGACAAGGAAGAGACCAGACTATGTCACCCTGTGAGAGGATCTGGCTCACACCCCTTCCCTCCTATGGACCTATCAGGGCTCAGCTTCCCTGTGTATAACGTCACTCCTGCCCTTCTAATTGGCCAGCTATATTAAGAAAGCACCATGAGGCTTTAAATAGCCAGAGCACTGCATGCCTGGGAGTTAAAGAGCTGAGGAAGGGAGAGAGAGAGAGTCTGCATTGTATCCAGAGCAACACACTGACTGATCCTGTGTCTACATTCTATCCAGAGTGTATCCAGAGCAACAGACTGACTGATCCTGTGTCTACATTCTATCCAGAGTGTATCCAGAGCAACACACTGACTGATCCTGTGTCTACATTCTATCCAGAGTGTATCCAGAGCAACAGAGTGGATGATCCTGTGTCTACATTCTATCCAGAGCAATACACAGACCTCCTGTGCCTGGACTGTATCCTGAGCCATATACAGACTGCTAACTGGCTGTAACACGGAGAGACAATTGCTTGCATCCCATAGCAGCCCTGCTGTACTCTGTCTGCACTCAGTGTGGAGAGATTGCTGACTGCATTCAAGGCTGTGGATTGACCAGCAGCAGTGAGGCTTTGTCCTAGAGGACCTGCAGTTTGCACCCAGAGACCTGATCTCCTGTGTGTCCTGTGACAGGGCCACCAGGGTGCAGAGGTTCCACCATTAGAACCATAGGCAAACTGAGAAAGCGCCGGGGACACTCCGGCAGCTCCAGCAACAAGGTGTCCATGGCTGCCATCAGGAAGAAGCTGGTCGTGGTGGGGGATGGAGCTTGCGGCAAGACCTGCCTGCTCATTGTGTTCAGCAAGGACGAGTTCCCCGAGGTGTACGTACCCACCGTGTTTGAGAACTACGTGGCGGACATTGAGGTGGACGGGAAGCAGGTGGAGCTGGCTCTGTGGGACACAGCTGGCCAGGAAGACTATGACCGACTCCGGCCCCTCTCCTACCCGGACACTGATGTCATCCTCATGTGCTTCTCGGTGGACAGTCCAGACTCCCTGGAGAACATCCCAGAGAAGTGGGTGCCCGAGGTCAAGCACTTCTGCCCCAATGTGCCCATCATCCTGGTGGCCAACAAGAAGGACCTGAGGAATGATGAGCATATCCGCAACGAGCTGGCCCGCATGAAGCAGGAGCCGGTTAGGGCAGAGGATGGAAGGGCCATGGCCTTGCGTATCTCTGCCTATGAGTACTTGGAGTGCTCTGCCAAGACCAAGGATGGGGTGAGGGAGGTGTTTGAAACGGCCACCAGGGCGGCGCTGCAGAAAAGGCATGGTACCAGCGGTGACTGTATCAGCTGCTGCAAGCTGTTATGATTAAATGTCATCCATGGACTTTCATGTATAATGTGACCTTCACTGCCACTCCCAGTGCAGTATTGGGGAGGCTACCCCTAGCCCAGTGTGGCTGAACTGGTTCATTGACATTGGGGTGATTCTCACAAACTTCTAACTATGTGGATGGTGAGGACCCACTCTGCACCCCTTCTGTTGGCCAGAGGCTCATGGTCTGCCTGTTAAAGGCAACATCCTGCATCAGACCTAACCTCAAAGGCAGAGACCCCAACATTTCCTTCTGCAGCTGGCCATCAATCCATGTATTTGGGAGGAGGGGGTGGGGAGGATGAAGACTGCATGTGACTTTGCCTGCTTTTCCCCATCTAGGGGTACCAACCTACCCTTAACAACGCGACATGCTGTTTTCCAGTGGCCTTCCATGCATTTCTGCTCATGATTCTGATTGTTATGGGGTCTCAAGTCTTTCCTATGGGGAGGGGGGTAAATTGAGAAATAAAAAGGAATTAATCAGTGGGGTAAGTCTTAGGAATTTGCCCTTTAGGATAGAATGATAATAAGCACTCCATTGTCAAGGGCAAATCCCTAGAAGAGAGGTGGGGGTGCTATTTTTTCCCACTGCTGCTGTTTGTGGATTCTTTCTCCCATGACCCCCAGCAAGCCTAAATTGTGGCTGAGGGTCATGGCAAATAGCTCACAAACCTCGGTAGTGCCAAGATTGCCATTTAAAGAGGAGTGGGTTAGCAACATTTTGTTTTCCCTCCATCAGACACTTTATAAGAACTTGTCGTGAATACAATGTCTAATATGTAAAGAATAATTGTAAAATATGGTTATGAATATGTTTGGGGCTGCTCTAATGTACGCCTTAATGAAGAGGAAAAAATGTTATAGAACAAACTGTTTGTCTTTGCAGCTAAAGTTTTCATATTTTATTTTTAACTTTTTTTTGTTGTTGTTACGTTTTCATTTGAAAACTGATTTTATTTATTTATTTTCTTGCACATCTTTCTCTTATGATTCTTAGGGGCATGTTTACCAAGGCAAAACTGGAGCAATTATAGGGAAAACGCCTAATCGGGAGCAATTGCCATGGGAACTGGTAAAATATTTCTGTCAGTGGCTTCAAATCAGTTTGCCCCAAAACTGTTCCAGTTGTGTCTTAACAAATTACCCATAATGCACTTGACATCAGCATTCATCACTGTGACATTATTTTGTGAGCTCATCTGCCCATTTTTATTTAATTTTTTTTTTTCTTATGTTTGGGCTTTACAGAGAAACCACTGGTTTTTTTTTTGTTTGTTTTTTGTTGTTCTGTGCTTTTTTTTCCATTTTTTTTTTTAAATTTTGTTTTTAATTTTTTTCCCTCTCTTTAAGAAAGCACTGATGAATGTTACATTGTGGTATCTTCAGTGTATGATGACAGCACACTACCTTTGTTATGTATATTATTTTTGTTACATGCTGAAAACTGCTGCTTTTTTTGTTTAAATCTGACGTTGGTACATTTTTATTTTTTTGTATAATGTATGTTATTTTTTTTCCTCCTCTCCTTGAAAACAAAAAAGCTGGCAAACAGTTAAGATGTTAATTTGTAAATGTTTACACAAAACTCATGAATATGTATATAATGGATTTTATATTAAATATTAAAATGTTATATAAATTACACTTTTTTGACTTTGATCTTTAATTCTTGGTTTGCACACTTAAATTTTTTTTTTTTTCACATTTTAGGGAAAAATGGGAGGGAAAAACCAAAACATAATGTTATATATATATATATATTTTTTAAAAATCTCTGTTTCTTCCTCAAACACGCAAAGAGAAAAATTCTGAAATTCCCATAAATCCTTAGTGTAAAAGGGACAATATCCTATAAAAACTTGCCAATTTACATAATATAAGAATAGCCAACAGGGATATTCACAAAATGATCATTCAAAGTGAGTTTCAAATGGCTATTGTAGCCCAACTGAAAGCATACCTTACCCCCAGATGTTTAAAAACTATATTTCCCATGAGGCTTTGTCTTTCTAAAAGCATGCAAAGCCTCATGGGAATTTTAGTTCTACAACATATTTTGGGCACCTCTGATCTAGGCTTATATAATTTACTGGGAGGCTTGGGGGAACTCATCTTCACCATGGCTGTATGGGACCCCCGCCCACATTATATTTTGAAGTATATCTGCTGCATTCAAGTTATGGCCTGCAGCAAGCTTAATAAACTAACACACAAAAAAAACACCTCATAGCCATGATCAATATAAGCAGCTGCTGTCTAATCTTATGACACTCAGCCAGTCAAATTGTTCTTGACAGAGGTATTATGGGAAACAGAGTACACAACAGCTGTAGTGCCAAATGTTAACCTGTCTCTGACCTATGGCATTTCCTGTAACTACTTCATTATGTAACAGCAGACCTCTCTGTCACTCTCTCTGTACAGATGCATGGCGTAATAAACTCTCTGTTACATAATTTGGACAATACCAATTAATATAATAAAAGGCAATTATTCTGCTTTGCAAATGTTTATTACACTGTTCTCTAAACAAAAAAATCTAAAGGAAAAATGTGTTTATTTTCCTCCCTTATGTGGGTTGCTTTTCCTAGTTAGAGTTGAATTAGAGTCCTTTATTTCAGCTTGCATTCTAGTAATTAGTTTTATTATTTCTGGCATTTATAAAGCGCCAACATATGCCACAGTGCTGTACAACTAGTAAAAAGACAGTACGATATAAACAAACCAATAAAGAAAAAGGCACCGAGGGCACTGCCCGTGTGTGGACATCTAGCCCCTGAAGAGCTTTTACAAAGAGTATTTTGCTAGATAGCCCATGAGCTTACAATCTAAATGCTTATGCAGTTTTAACTCTTTAAACGCCAGAGGTATCTGCATCGCATTGGGCACAGTTCTGGCACTCAAATGGTTTGCAAGAGATGCCGCAGTGTGTAAAGGATGCGTGATATCCTGTTCACACTGCTTGTCGTGACAAAGATGGGAGTGCCCGCTTGGTGGGTGATGGATGGGAAATATCAGCCTACAACTGGGGAACGTGCCTTTTAAACATAAACACTTCCCTGTACTCCACCCTGATTAATAGCAGGTCATCTTTTAATCACAATCTCATTTTAATCACAATATTCTGGCGTCTACGTACAGCGCTGTGTAGTGATGGCTTCCTTTCACCTAGCTCACTTTAGTTTTGGTTTTAATGCTTTACAGGAAGAAAGCTGCTCAAGAGAAAAATGAGCCACAATCTCCCCTATAGCGTTCCATAAGTAGGTCACTTTTTTTCTAGGGAAAGTTTTGACACTTTTTTTTTTACTTAATTCTAAGAATTCTGACAAATGGAAATTCGCTGACTAACCGAGAAGTTAGTGGACTACATGTACTTAAAGGGACACTTCTAGTAAGTTAGCCACTACGACTTGTTGTAGAGATTGTAATGATCGGAAGCTGTCTTTGAAAATTAGCTTTTATCCCTGTGATGTTAAATGCTCATTTAATTTGGGCACTTGTATGATTTTGCACCAAGTGTTGAAAAAGCTGACACACTGCTCAGTTATTCCCTGTGTAAAACCCTATTGGATATGAGTGTGGCAGAAAAAAATAAAAAAATTTGTTTCACACTCCAATATTTTTTGTAGTTGAAAAAGCTTGCATTTCAGTAAATGGGGCACTAGACATTTCAGCCAATGTACCCTATTCTTGGTAGGCCCTAACCTAATGCCTGCTCTTATGAGATAATCCACTTACTTGCGTCCTCCTGGGACTCTTTGCAGGGTAAGGCTAAATAGGTTGAATAAGGGAAAATTGGTGCAAATCGATAAATGAATCTTATATTGTTAAAAGGAGTCAATTTTCCCAAAATTGCATTGTGTGTCAACAAGTATAAGAAAAAGGAAATAATAATAATACAAAAATGTTTCACTTTAACCAAAATTGTCTTTCCATTACCAGATTAATGAAATAATACCAACAAAATACTCCAACTATATGACTGAATTATTGCACGTTTTGCTGGCAATATTGATATAAGATCAGAAGACATAATTTCAGCGAAGAGGCGGCCATCTTGGAATCCCATTGCAGTTTTCAAAGTCTCAGTGGCAGATACATTCGTTAAGATTAACTGTAGTATTGAAACAATGTACACAAATATGGCAATGGTTAGCAGAGTCTCTTTAACATTTACTGACTCATTCCCTAATTACTTAGCCTTTTATGGTATGGAGCTGCAACAAATACTACCTGCAGTAGGTTTCCAGCTGATTAGAGGGCCCCAATGTGATTAGCATTGTCCGATACACATTGTGCCACGCTTACACAACTTTGTCCTGAGTCCAGAGTGCAGATTTATTAATTCCAATGGTTCCTACAGGTTATATAATCAGTCACTGGCTTCTAAATCAATAAACCGAATGCTGTTCCTTTCTCTTGAATTCTTGTTGGTGGTTTTTTTTTCAGAGTAAAATTAACCTTTTACTTTAAATAAAATATGACTAGCAAGGTTATTTATCTACTTAAGTGTTGAATAGTCAGAAATATAAAGTACATTTCACATTTTAGGCCTGAATTCAGCCAAATAAGCTGATGATTTCAGTTTGACAACTTTGAACTAAAATGCAAAACTCACTTTGAATACCGGACAGTTCACACTTTGTTGAATAGCCCTGATAATGTTTGTAATGCACAAGTATAACACAGATGTGCTTACACATTTGACACCTAAAACAATTCGCGCACATGGTTCTGAATGTACCGTAACAGCAGATTTAATTATGAGAAATATTTAAAGTTTCTATCTCAGCCATGTTTGTCCAGACAGTTATAAATTCCACATGGGCGGAATGCTGAGCACCACGTACTTCACAACAGTCCTGAATTCAGCTGGACAGTAATCAGAGATGCTAAGTTACACAGTAGCTTCATGTGACGCACAATATTCCCTTGATTCTCTGAGTCAGATCAGCTCTTTACCCAGTGTTTGGAGGACTATGGGAAAGTGCATTGGTAGTACATAATAAAAGAAATGCTCTGGGCACCATAACAACCTCATTAAAATTAAGTTGTTATGGTGCCAGGAGGTTCCTGGCATTGGCTCACCTTAAGGGGTTAAAATGCTCACGAATAGTTTAACCCCTTAAGGACACATGACATGTGTGACATGTCATGATTCCCTTTTATTCCAGAAGTTTGGTCCTTAAGGGGTTAAAAGCAAAGTCTTTGTTCCAGTGCCGAATCTCCCTGCTTCCGAATCAGTGAATCCACATTAATAAAACTGATTTAAAAATAAATGTACCTTTTTTAAGCCAGTTTTAAGAATGGAGATTCACTGATTGGCTGAGTGGGTCAGCTAACCACTCTCAGCAAATCAGCGGCATTGCTGACCGATTCTGCAAGAGCCTTTCAATTTTAGAGATTTTAAGAAAATGGAAGGGCAGAGAGGCATCAGTAAGATTCAGCACAGGAATAAAGACGGTTTAACCCCTGAAGGTGAGCTAGCACCAGGAATGGTGTGGCATCATAAAAACATTTCAATTAAGTTCTCATTTTGAGGAAGTTGTTATGGTGCCTAAACTGTTCTTTTACCCTTGCTTGTAATGAAATTCTGGGCATATAAAGGAACACTATTTGACACATGTTCTTACCCAACTTAAGATAATACGTCTTTCATATTGTGATGAAGTTTTTGATCCAGTAAACATGTGCCCCCAACTGAGGGTTAACCAAAGGGCCGCACACACAGGGCGAAAAAGGCTAATAATCTGATATTATTCCTTTAAGTCCTACGTGAGTGTTTTAGTAGTGCTTATAGTTGTTACACTGATAGTAGAAATTTGCATACAGCTCCCATCAGTTTATAGAACTAACAGCTGTCTGTGAAAATACGGATATAAGATGATAGCGGGAGAAGACTCTATATACGCCAGAAGATCAAACATGAATCAATAAAATGAAAATGATTTCTATGTATGTTTGAGTAATGCCTTGTCTGTTACTGTTTACATACTGATTAGTGTGCAGCAGGGATCCCCTTGTTACTTTGTTGCCTCAAGGTCTAACCTGTTTTTAATCTATAATATGTTGCACATGGTGTAAGGTGGAGATAAAAAGGGATAAATTATGTTTAATGAGAGTAGGGACCTTATTTATTTATAAAGCATTTTAACAGGAGCAATACATTGAGGGGAAAAATAATAATCAATGTTTCTGCCACTTTTTATTCCTATGAGATTTTTTTCCTCCTTTTTTCCCTGATGATTTTACCATTCATTACATTTGCAAAATAACACAAATTAATAATATTACTTGGGAAAAAAAGTTGGATTTGTAGAAGGCTGAAGGATTTTTAGTCCTGAAACAAAAAGCAAGATTGTTAAATCTGCTTACTTGTCGCCGAAAACGGCCATTCTGACAATGGCGCAAAAAATTACCAAGTAAAAAAAAAGGCACACTCTTGATTTTTTGTTTTGTTTTGAATTTTGCATTTTTACATAAGGCAACAGACACATGCAATAAAAAGAAATATCAATAGTTTTGTGCTTCATCTGGCTAATTAGTGGGAGTAGTGTCCCCCCCGCCCCCCCCGATGACTGTTGGGAAGGGGGGGTGCTGGGGAAAAGAACTATCCTGTGCACCCCTCTATTATTTAAGCATTGTGACAGGATCTCATTGAATAAATATGTAGTTGTGCAGTATGTGCTTGTATCTGTACGCTTTTTAGGATTTCCAGAGAGGAGGAACATAAGGTAGAAAGACAGCGATATGTTAAAACATGTCTCCACATCTATGTTAGCGTAAGGGGGTCATCAAGTTTTCCTTTTGATTCAAGCTATAGGGGGTTTCTGTAACCTAGCAACGCTCCTGTTTTATACTAATAGTTAAGGCGAAGCCAAATGATGAGAAACTAACTACTTTCACCACTAATCTCAAGGGCTGATTACTGAATGTTATTAAATCCCTCATCTTGTATTAATGGGAAAAATAGAGAGGTCCAGGCACTCCAGAAGTCCAGATATCTGTAGAATAGGCAATTTAATAAACTCACAGCCAAGGCAATGTTTGACCAAACTGGTCTTTACCAAGACCAGTTTGGTCAAATATTGCCCTGGCTGTGAGTTTAATAAATTGCCTATTCTACTGATATCTGGAGTGCCTGGACCTCTCTATTTTTCCCATTAATACATTGGTCTCTTGGTACTGGAGCCGGTCTGGTTGCACCCAGACTCACATGGGAATTGAGTGCAGTTCCATTTCATCTTTTACAAACATCATCTTGTATTGACAGAATCTTCCCTGGCAATCTAACATTCCTTCTGTGCCTTACCATCGTCTCATCTTTCTTTATCCCCTCAAACTCCAATTCTATTGTAAGCTCACAAGACCAGGAACTTCAGTCGTTCTCTGACAGTATGTATCAGTTTGAAAGGTACGTTGTATTTCCTGTAATATCATGCATATATTAACTTGATGAATGATAACTCTGTTTAAGGACCACTTCACACACTGAGCACTGATTTACATGCATAGAGTATCCCATTTTAATTGCATATCAAAAAACGACATTATAATTACATTCTGAAAAACCTGGCAATCAAACGTTGGTATTTCCCGGAAAAGAAACTGAAAATCTCTTCCTGGGAAGAAGGTATGGCCTTGCAAAGACTGCAGTCATAAGGCCTGCGAGCTGTTTTTAGATATACCCCAATTAAATGCAAAAATAAATTATGCATGTATTCATTGAAGGTATATCTACAAAATAAATGTATGGTGTGGAGTGTTCCTTTAATCCGTCCAATGTAACGATTTGTTAGAATTTTTTATGCTTTCATAAAATAATAATAAAAATTAATGTTAATTACACAAATAATTGAAGGACTGAAGTTTTTATACCCTTATCAGTTTCTTGTAGTGTGCAGGATATATGTATTATATGTCTGTGCGCTGGATATAGGATGGTCTATGGAAAGTCTGAAATAAATTTGCTAGCTCGTTTTGGGATTTTGTAGCTGAAAGAGCAGACAGATAGTGATCACGGAGGACAGAGAGACTAACTGAACACAAAAAGAGCTCAGTACCAGCTCACCCCATACAGGAAAACAAATGTCAGCGTTTTTTCTATTCCACAGAGAATCACTGTGACAGATCAGTGAGCTAAGCCCAGGACCAACAATGATCTACTGAAAAGGGGTCACCACATGAAAACATTAACTCCCAATGGGCCGGAGAGAGAGAACAGCAGACAAATGTTATGCAATTACAGTGCTCAGTTTAAATTTACATATCTGAAATGAGGCTTAAAGGAAGCCTTAGCAGTTCAATAAGGATTAACAGAATTTTTAAGGAGACATCTTTAGGGGCATCGAGAAATTGCAAATAACTGACACCAGCCCATTATTTTACTTTAAAAACATAATAACACTTGGGTCGTAATTTCCTAACGACCCATTTTGTAATCTGTCTGTCCCTTTTTTCCTTTTTATTCCCATTTTTAGAAATTCAATATTTTTGGCATATCTGGGTATGTGATTTAACTTCATACAAAACCGTGACTGCGCTCCTTAACGGGGTGAATTTGGGAGGTAAGAAACACCCCAAAGCCTGCTCGTGCTAGTTTCATCTTTGAGAAACACTGGGTAGGGCAGCTGTGATATTGAAGAAAAGAAAAAAAAAAAAAAGAAAGAAAAGAACGCTCCAAAGACTAGAAAGTGCGTATTTTGGCAGACGCTACTGTTCCCTTTTGTGCTTTTCTTTGTATCTACATCCCTGTCCCCCTTTATCTCCCACAGCTTGTTCCACTAATGTTTCCCTCGATAGAGTTTCATTCTGTCTCCTCGTCTCCTTTCAGTTCCTCACTCCTACACATCTCTTGTTCATGTTTAGCCTCCCTTCTATGTTTCCTGTGTGAGTGTCTAGCTGATCTGGTGAGGCTCTAGTATTGTGAAGACTAATGTTCACAGATGTCACTATGAGGTCATGGTGAGTCATATGACCTTTTCTGGCATTGTACTGCTGTGTGCTCAGAACTTCCATTTATTCCAGCAAGACACAATATCATGGATCGGGGTACCATTATGTCACATTACTAGTGATTACCAAATAGAACACAGGACCTGCTTCAGTGTTTCACCTTGGAGCATGGTTGGCCCCAGGTAGCTCTTCAGTGATTTTTATCCAACTACCCATCCTATAAGCCTCAGTTAGCAAAAAAAGCCTGATAAGGCTTCTTGATAGTGTTATCTAGATACTGTTATCTACTTTTTAATTTATTTACACAAATTGAGAAAACAATTTTTTTTAAGATGCTATAAATAGTAAACAACATTGCATATAATAAAAATTTAAGAAAAAAAAGCCCACCTGTCACGTCAAGGCAATCATTTTAGGTGGGTCCTACCAGGGTCAGTGCCACCATTCCTGGTTGGCTGCCTGCCCTTGGCTGGGGCCGCAGCACTGGGCGAGTGGCTCTTGAGCCTCCCCCAGTGCTGGGCCGATCCTCAAGGAGCCCTATTACAGGCGGGCCAGGAGGTGGTCAGATGAAAACTGTGAATACAAAATACAGATACAAATACATTACAAACACAATGAAGACCAGGAGTTACCTAAGAAGTTCTTCTATTAAATATAGTTAGAGATATTATTATTTGCAAGGAGTATATAGATTCCTTTAGCTCAGTTTTACATATTTTCCAGTCAGCGATCATAATGATCTTGTTTATTATATTGTTGAGGATTTAAATTTGATAGTTCTTTTTCCAAACAAAATTGGAATTTCAATTGGTGTAGATAGTGTTTTTTTTTTTTTGAAATGGCAAACTAGATTTACAATTTCTGGCAATCACAACCTTCGCCGCAATGAGACAATGAATCGCCAGACATCTGTTATCTTTGGAAAATACATCTAGTTTCATATGTTCAGTGTAACGCAGACTCTGGGCCCCATTTCACCTTTATATATTAGATAAAGTCTTAAAATTGTCAAATGCCCATTTCCATATCACTTTGACTATTGGACATGACCCCCAAATATGTAAAAATGAGCCTGCAGGATTTTACATCTCCAACAATTTGGAGTATAGTTTGGATACATTTTGGATAGTCTAGCTGGAACTAAATACCACTTGTACATAATCTTATATTGACATTCTATGAAATGAAGACAGTGTATATATTTTTATAGCTGTCGTAGTACCGCACATCATTTAAATTCAGAAATCTGCAATCCTAACTCATTATTCCAGGTATTTAGTATTTTTAATGGTTTAATGTTCATTGATCCAAACAACTTGTTAGCGTTAGAGGTACTTTTCCTAACATTCTCATGAGAAAACATTAGTTCCATATGCTTACATGTTGTTGATGAACTTTTTAATAGAGTGGTGTTTAAACATTTTTTGATTCGTAAGAACATAAACACCTCTTTATTTGATATTTTATGTTTTGATATAATTTCTGGAAAGGGTTCTATTTGGTCCTGCCGAGTAATATCTGCTATAGTGATTTTATTTAAATTAGGCCATTGTTTTAGAGATAAATCTAACATGTTATCTTCTAAGGAAGGTAAATGGCATATCTTTATAATGTTATATCCTAAACCCATATGATCTTTAATTCATCCCATGCCTGAATTATTTTTGCTAGGATATAAGATTTGTTGGCTTTTTGATCAGTGAATTATTTACTGCTGTTACACAATAAAAATAATTTCAGTCTTTCTGTATCCACTGCCTCTGATTCAATCATATACCAAGGTTCCTTTTCCACTGCATGGAGACGCTGAATATGTACGAATGATATTGGCATGATATGAATGTTTAAAGGGACACTATAGTCACCCAGACCACTTCAGCTCAATGAGGTGGTCTGGGTGCCAGGTGCCTTAGGTTTTAACCCTTCACATGTAAACATAACAGTTTCAGAGAAACTGCTATGTTTACATTTGTGGTTAATCCAACCTCTAGTGGCTGTCTTCCAGACAGCCACAAGAGGGGCATCTGCGACGCTGGAGGGAGGCGAATTTCGACTCCATCGCGCAGAGCGTCAATAGGAAATCATTGAGAATTGCTTTCCTATGGACACTTTGAATGCGCACGGCACTTGCCGCGCATGCGCATTCGGCTCCAGTGATGTCGGACGGGGGAGCTGACGCCGGACGGGGAGGAGAGGTCACCAGCACCGAGGGTTAACCCCTTCAACCCCGCTTTGTTTTCCTGACACTACAGTGATCCTTTAATAATCGGGTAATTTAAACCTCCCTTACGATGCTTCAAGATCATTGTGCTTATTCTGGATTTTTAAAAGATTTTTATTTTAAAGATATTTTTAGACATTTGGGCCTGCCTCAGTATTCCTAGTGTGAAGTAGTAGGTTTGTGGGGGAGATGTTTGTGAGGGTTGCCGCTGGCCTTGTGGCACCTAAATACCAAGGTAATGGGCATCTCCTGAGTGCAGTTGTATGCTTGTTTTATTGGGTATTTCATGGAAATACAAATGATTGTAATTTTACTGCTCTCTGCTGCAGTACTGAATGGGTTAATAAGAACTTTGTGATGAGGTTGTTACCAAACTACTTACCTTTGGATGTATTGGATGCAGTATTCCTGCTACGCTAGCTAGCTCCAAACTGTATATCGTACGTAGCTACAGTCTCCCAATGTAAGTACATTCTTGTACTGGCTTGTTGATAACAGTGGTTTTAACAGTTGATTGATCGAATGCGTTTTCTGCATAGACTCAGGTAGCTCTCCGTTTAAAGCAATTTGATTTAAGTGCTTGTTTTATGTAGTTATATACATGCTGAATAATTTACAATTCAGGCACTAATACATCAGTCCTCCATGATGCTTGCAAATGCACCCTGGCTAATGAAATATTTAATATTTAAAAAGACACTACAGTCACCAGAACAACTGCAGCTTAATGTAGTTATTCTGGTGAGTGTAATAGCTCCCTTCCGTCATTTTCATGTAAACACTGTTTTCGGAGAAAAGGCAGTGTTTACATTGCTCCTAGGGACACCTCCAAGTGGCCACTCCTTAGATGGCCAGTGGAGGGGCTTCCTGGCTCAGGACTGCACAGTAAGCAGCCCTGCCATTCAGCGTCTCCACGCTCTGCATGGAGATGCTGAATTTTCCTCATAGAGATGCATTGATTTCCTATGGGAAAGCATTGGATTGGCTAAAGATTGGCCCTTTTGATGATGTCACATGGTGCTGGAAATAAGGTGAGTTTTAAACTTTTATAAGGGAGCTAAGGGGGGGGCAAGTCACCTAAATGGTGGGTTTAGCACTATAGGGTCAGGCAGGGCCGCCACCGGAAATTTTGGGGCCCCTAACTCAGCTCAGGGTGTGTGCCCCCAGGGGCCTGCCTCCAATCCCATCCACAGGGTCCGCCTCCAAATCCCGCCCACAGGAATACACACACAGACACAAACACACACACTGATACAAAAGGACACAGATACACACACACACAGATACATACTAACAGACACACATACTGAAACAGACATACACGCATATAGGCATACATACTGACACACACATACTGAGACATATACACATATACAGACACACAGGCATACATAGTGACAGACAGACACATACTAACATACATACAGACACACATGCATGAGGACACACAGACACATACATACATACAGGGGCGTACCTAGAGCATTTGGCACCCGGGGCGGATCCTGTGCTTGGCACCCCCCCCCCCACCCAAAAAAAAAAAAAAAAAACCTGTAAAAAATGTTAAAGGTTTTCTTTCTTTTTTTTTACAATTTGTAAACTTTGCAAAACCACTGTCAGCCCCTCCTACAAAACCCTTGTCCTGCCCCGCCCCTCCTACAAAACCTCTGTCCTGCCCCTTCTACAAATCCTGTACTGCCCAGTCTACAAAACCCCCGCAACCCCCTTCCACAAATCCCCTGCTTATCCCCCTTATAAAGACTCCTGTCCCAATACAAAACCCCCGCCCCCTTCTACAAAATCCCTGCAGCCCCACACACACATTTACAGGCAGACAGTCACACACTCAGTTACAGACAGTCACACACACAGTTACAGGCAGACAGTCACACATACACATTTCCTCCGTGCGGCCAGTTTATCAGCTGTTTGCTTGTGTGAGCTGTATTGGCCGCACGGCACCCTAACTACCATGGGACACTGTGCAGCCACAGCTCACACAGCCCCATCCAGCCAGGGCCGGTGCAAGGATTTTTGCCGCCCTAGGCAAAAGTAAAGTTTGTCGCCCCCCCCCCATGTGACATCACAATGTCCCACCCATATGATATGCCATGTTAACTAACGCCAGTGCTGCAGTGCCGCCATGTTTACATTAAAAGGCCTGCAGGGACAGGCTATAGACACCAGAACCACTACATTAAGCTGAAGTGGTTCTGGGGACTATAGTGTTTCTTTAATGTGAGGTAAATTAGAGCTTAGTGCCACGAATAGTATACTAGATTGCCTACTTACAACCAGATGAGGATGATGATGGGCTCTAGCTGCAGTCTGGCTCCACTGGTCTGGTGTACAACAGGCTCTCTGGAGGCGGTTTGTAACTGTGGTCACAAAAATCAATGTTCTGGGAGAACGGGAAGCAGCTCCATTTTTTTGGGGCCCTTTACACAGCTCAAGGTCTGGGTCCCAGGGTCCACCTTCATGTTCCACCAATGAGTTTGTTCACAGGGGGTGGAGTGTGTAAGGGATGTCCTGATATGTGTGTAAGGAATGCATTGTGTGAAATTGTGTTTGTATGTGTAAGGGCTGCAAGGTGTGTTTCTGTGTATGTATGGTATGCAATGAGTGTGTGTAATGAATGCATTGTGTGTTTCTGTGTGTGTAAGGGATGCATTGTGTGTAACGGTTGCATTGCTTGTGTATGTGTGTCTGTGTGTGTAATGCATTGTGTGTTTTTCTGTGTGCAAGGGGTGCATTGTGTGTATGTGATGAATGTCAATCTCTCCTCCCGCTCCAATTTCCTTCTCCTCCTCCCAATTTCTCTCTTTCCCCCTCCTAATTTCTCTTCCCCCTCCTAATTTCTCTCCCCCCCTAATTTCTCTTTCCCCCTCCTAATTTCTCTTTCTCTCCCCCCTCCTAATTTCTCTTTCTCACCCCCCTTTCTCACCCCCCCTCCTAATTTCTCTCCCCCCCTAATTTCTCTTTCCCCCTCCTAATTTCAATTTCTCTCCCCCCTCCTAATTTCCCTTTCTCACCCCCCCTCCTAATTTCTCTCCCCCCCTAATTTCTCTTTCCCCCTCCTAATATCTCTCCCCCCTCCTAATTTCAATTTCTCTCCCCCCCAATTTCTCTTTCCCCCCTCCTAATATCTCTCCCTCCCTCCTAATTTCTCTTCCCCCCTCCTAATTTCTCTCTCGCCCCCCCTCTCCTTTCTCACCCCCCCTCTCCTTTCTCACCCCCCCTCTCCTTTCTCTTCCCCCTCCTTTCTCTTTCTGACCTCCTTTCTCTTTCACACCTCCTTTCTCTTTCACACCTCCTTTCTCTTTCACACCTCCTTTCTCACCCCCCCCTTTCTCCTCTTTCTCACCCTCCCTCCTTTCTCACCCCCCCTTTCTCCTCTCTCACCCCCACCCTCCTTTTCTCTTTCTCACCCCCCTCCCCCATGCCTTTGCTGTAAGCGTGTGAGCCCTGTATAGTCAGCGGGTACAGGGGCAGCTGTTTCCTGTGCCCGGCCCGAACTAGCTGGAAGTGCACACTCAGTGTGCGCATCGTTAGTCGGCGGGTATAACTTACTCCTGCTTCCCGCCCGACCTCTGGGCTCATTACCTGAAGGTGACAGGAGGGGCTCAGGCGGCTTCTCTCCTAATCAGCCCCTCTCTCCTCCAGGTTAGCCCGCCCTCATGGGCCTTTTTAAGCCGAACCAAAGCTTCTGCAGCCGCCCGAGGCTCTCTGGCTTCGGCTGCAGCCAGAAGAGAGAGTGGCAGGCTGGTCATGGCACCCCCCACCCTGGTGGCACCCGGGGTGGACCGCACCCCCCTTAGTACGCGACTGCATACATACACACTGACATACATACAGACACCGACATACATACACACAGACATACATTCATAATGACATACATATATACATACAGACATACATGCATACATTCATAATGACATACAGACATACATGCATAAAGACACTGACATCCATACTCACACACATACAAACATACACAGACATACATTCATACTGACATGCATGCATATATACAGACATACTGACAGACATACATACATTCATACATACTGACATCCATACTGATATACACACAGACACAGCTCATTTTTCAGCCACCCTCCTGTTTCTTACCTTTTCTTTGCAGGAGGGTGGCTGGGGCTGATGGGAGTTGGTGCTGGGACCACTTCCTCCCAGCAGCACTTGCTGCGGCTGCATTTTTTTTTTTAAAGGGGCCCGGTCGCGCTATTATGCTGCCACAGCGCTGACCGGGCCCCTGAAGATATAGGGCCTATCAAGTGGCCCTAAGTGCATAGGCCACCCGATAGGCCCCATCAGCGTGCGGACCCCGGTGCAACTGCACTGGCGGCAGTTCTGCCGCTACACGCGGCCAGGCCCGTGACAACCATCATGGTTGTTACCCCCTGATGGCAGCCCTGGGGTCAGGAATACAAGTTTGTGTTCCTGACCTTATAGTGATCCTTTAATATGCATGTTGTCAGTAATGCAGTTCTTTACTAAATCTTACAGGCAGGGGACACTGACTTAATTGACATTTGTATCACCTTGGAAACGTGTGATGCCTTTTGTTATATGTGAATCAACAGTGACAAATCCATAATGTTTTGGACGGACAGCTGCCCGTCATTTATGCACAGTCTGGTAGCTCCTGGGTGTCACCTTGACAGCCTACTACAGCTAGTTTAATTCTCTAAGTGGCTCCTTACTTTGGCTTTTAAAGTTATTCTACAATTCCTTTTTCATTTTTCCTTTATTGAAAGGGTGAATGGAATTTCCTGTTTAACTGTGCACTGAATATCTCAAAGCAAGTGATGCTATATACATCCATATTTGCCATGGGAAAACCCCCCCACAAAAATATAAAAATCTGTAATATAAGGTAATTAGACGCCCTCTTTAGCTATGGACACTTACGCAAGAAAATGTATCAAACAGGGAAGCAATTATATTATTGAATCCTTGTAGCACAGATTTTTCCATCAGTATCCCTGGGTAATTGAGGACATCTGCTTAGTCAGTTCTATAGGGATTTCTTTGTTACAGACGCAAGATACATAGAAGAACAGGAAATTATCAAACATTTTACTTTAAGTGAACATTTAGCTGTGACGCTTGGAGTATTAAAAATGAATGCAAGTGGTCTGGTGAATGGCATTATTTCCTGATGCCTTGACATGAAAAAGCAGTGAATGGGAGCTCTGAGCTCGAAGCCTCAAATTTTCTGTTTCTGGCTAAAGCCCCAGATTATGGTACAACAGGAGATGAGGTCAGGGGAGGACACACGTGAAACCAAAAACATTCAGCAATGGGACCCAGACTGCATAGTTCTACCAGAGAACCAAATACTTTGTCCCAACTTTATTTAACAGTTCTTATTTAAGTAATTTACAATATTTTAACATAAGATCACGGGTATATCGTATACCCGCGATGGTGACCTTACCACTTGCGGTGCAGTGGCCCAGAGGTGTGGAGGAAGGTTTGTATTACTTATCTGAAACTGTCCCTTACAGCCATCACCATCTTCATCAGGGGAATCTCTTCATTGCCTGGCTCTTCAACTACCAGGAGTTCACATAAGTCTATCAGTCTGAGGTCTACAGAGGATCCCACAATCCCTCCACAGACAATGCCTTTTAACCCACAGCCATCACTAGTTACGGCTGGAGAAATGACAAAACTTAATGGTGGTAGCAACACCATTTATCAAGTTGCATCACACACAGGGAATAAACGTAACACAAGGTAGTCCTTGCATTATTTTAATGTATCTTTTGACTGTATTGGAATTTCATTGAAAATACAACAGTCGGTAACAATCAGTCAGTAGTGATGTCCCGAACGGTTCGCCGAGGTGGGATGGTCTGGGAGGGAGGGTCTGCTGCTGTTTGGCTGGAATGTGTCTGCTGACTGTGAGGTACAGGGTCAAAGTTTACTCAATGATGAGTCCGTGCTGAACCGTTCGTGGCGAACCGTTCGCGAACCGTTCAGCGAAACGTTCGGGACATCACTATCAGGCAGGGATTATCTTTATAAAATCCTTATTTTTTGTTGGGGAGAGGGGTAGGGGTGTTGGTCACAGAAACGTTTTATATTATTGCAGATACCAGATGTGTTAGTGACAATTCACACTCAAGCAACACACCAAGACCTATTCACATCTATATAGTAATCATCTTCCATAACTCATGCTGCTGAGCTATCTTTCTTGCAATATGGACTCCACCATTTAAAGGGATACTATACTGCTAGTATAGGGTTTACTGTACTTACCTAATCCAAGGGCTGATGTCCCTCAATGCTGGTTTGGCGCTTTGCCTCCTTCGATGTCAACCGACATGGGGGCACTAATGCACAAACACGGCGAGCACATTAGGCCCTCCCCATAAGAAAGCATTGCGTCAATGCTTTCCTATAGGGATTTTATCAACACTGGATGTCCACAAGTCATTTAACAAGCAAGAATTGCCTCAGGTGGCTGTCTGATTGACCCTGAATGTAATTATTGCAGATTATCAGAAACTGTCACAATGAACATTGCATGGTTAAGGGGACAGGGACACTGCACTCAGACCACTTCAATGATATAAAAAATGGTTTGGGTGCCTATAGCGTACCTTTAACCCCTTAAGGACCAAACTTCTGGAATAAAAGGGAATCATGACGTGTCACACATGTTAAAGGATACCGCATTGTAAAAAAATAAAAAATAAATGCTGTATGAAAACATTATGTATTTTACAAAGTCTTTGCAAGACAGATGCTCTGGGCAATTGCTGACTCTTGAGTTTACCTTCACTGAGTTAACGAAACCAGGAAGTATCAGAACCAGTTGTCTGACTGACAGCCAGTAGGGTAAAACAAGATTAATTTATCAAATTGCCAATTTCTACTAAAACCTGCAATTTTTTTAATATGGGAAAAAAAGCCACATTTGCATTTCAGCAAATTCTTTAGGATTCTCACTAAAAAGCTGAATTTACCTACCAAAAGAATATGGTTTGGAAACACTAGTCCTTCATAATAGATTGATAATTGCTAGCTCTCAATAAATGATAAATGTACTTGTATTGTATGTCATTATTGATTACATATTTACTTGCACTCACTAGAAAGTGTTGCCTCATTGTTTCCTCCTCCTAAGCTCAAAGCATACAATGCTTCAGACAGTTATCTATTCATTGATAATCTGGGGGTGGGCTAAAGGATAGATACAAGGGGGGCTTGTGAAACAGATGCAAAATCAGGATTTATTTTATGAATATTCATTGCATATTGCTTGGAACATGACATGAATCCTCCTCTGTTTCCTTCTGTGATACATCATCTTCCCTTCTGTTGTTGGTGTCTCACTGGGGTCCATTACTGATCTTTATTTTCAGAGTAATGTTATAACATAAATCTCTTCTTCCTCTTACTCTGTCGAAAACAAATAAACCATCAAGGATAATTTTCCTATATCTAAATAGCTGGTGTTTATTTAGCAAGTTAAGAATTTTGTAGATCAATGATCAATTTTAAGCCGAAATTGCCAAATTCTTTAACTCACTATTTTACCAACTTGACAATTTCAGGCTGAACGTACGTGGTACTCAATTATTTTATGGAATAAACCCCCATACCCTACAATTCAGATCACTTCATTAAAACTAGGATCTAACATTTCACCAGTTGTCAGAAGGTGTTAAACCAGTTAAGTAATTGTTTCACCTTTTCGCTTTTTCCATAAAATACCATTTGTTTTTCTTAGTCCATAAATCTCAGCCTCCTGCATGTCTTTAAAGCAGCTACTATTTCTCACCCAGATGTTTTTTTATGTTAAGCACTTGACCCTCATCTTCTCTTTAATGTTACAAGGTGACAGCCACCAAAAGGCCCCCTGAGGGAACCTAAAATAAAGCCTTTGATGACCTTACAAAGGAGCTGCTATTACACAAATAGTTTAAATGCTACTGTTCATAGATGCAACAAAGTACAGTATGTGTGTTGTTTTTATTAGTGAGATGATCAGAGAGTGAAGGAAATTACTTCTGTTCCTTTAATTACTGACGCTGAGCCAATTAATCACTGTTAACCACTTAAATGCCAAGGGGTGGGGGGTTTAATAATTATCCATACTGGATATCAAGCCTTTAAAAGAATGAATGGATGCTTGAAGTGGCTTTCTTTCCGTAGTCATTGCCATTTAAACGGTGAGGGACAGTATTAGGAAAGCAATGTTTCAATTAGATAACACTCCAGAATCCGTGGCCTACAGTACGTGGACAGTAGAGGGCTGGAGTCTAAGTACTGTATGATGAACAGACAGAACAAGCTGCAAAATATAGGGCAACCCATAATTTGTTGCAACGCATAACTATTGCGTTTTTTGCTTTAACCAGACAAAATGGAGTTCTGTACAGTTGTAGAAATGCACATTGTGTGATCTCTCGCTTAAAGTGAATCTGTTGTGAAAATATTATCTTACCTGAAACTGCTCCCCTATACATTGAATACACCAGATATCACAAAGATACACAATGTGTTCAATATAAAATATATATAGTTACATAGTTACATAGCTGAAAAGAGACCTGCGTCCACCAAATTCAGCCTTCCTCACATCTGTTTTTGCTGTTGATCCAAAAGAAGGCAAAAAACACAGTCTGAAGCTCTTCCAATTTGCAACAAACTAGGAAAAATTCCTTCTTAAACCCAAGATAGCAGTCAGATGTCTCCTAGGATCAAGCAGCTATTTTCCCACTAATTAGAAATTATATCCCTGTAGCTTATGTTTTTGCAAGTATTTATCCATTTGCAGTTTAAGATCTGTATGGACTCTGATAAAACTCTCTTCAGGCAGAGAATTCCATATCCTTCTTGCTCTTACTGTAAAAAAAACCCTTTTCTTTGCCCTAGATGAAATCTCTTTTCTTCCAGCCTAAATGCGTGACCTTGTGTCCTATGTATAGCCCTGTTTATGAATAGATTTCCAGTTAGTGGTTTGTACTGGCCCCGAATATATTTGTATAATGTTATCATATCCCCCCTGAGGTGCCGTTTTTCCAAACTAAAGAGATAAACATATTTTAGCCTATATTTATTCACCTTGACGTGACATCACTCCGTTCCTATATTCCCTAGCCCTATAAGCGCATGCACTGTGGTTGCTATGCTTAGGAAAGCAGTAGCGCCTCCTGTTGGAGGACTTTTCTGCTCTCCCTTGTCAGTCAATGCCTTGGCATGCAGCAGCATTACCTAACAGCTGGGAGAAAATAGGCTTTCCTCCTAATTATTATTATTATTATTGGTATTTATATAGTGCCAACTAATTCCACAGCGCTTTATAATTTACAATATTGTGAAAGGGGGGGAAATGTATAATACATGAGACAATTACACAGTGACACCGGAACAATAGGTAAATGAGGACCCTGCTCAAACTAGTTAATCTATACATTTGAAAGCAAAACTGTTAGCACAATCTATAGATAGAATTTTATGCTCAATTTATTGGCATGGCAGGGTCCCTTGGAATTTTGCAAACGTTGGCTATGTTTGGGCTTTAAAGACAAAGAAAATCAAAACAAAATAATGGTTTTAATTATTTTAATTTTTGTTATATGTCAGTCTTGTTGTGGCATATCCATGTACATTTCTGTAACTATCATTGTTTTGCGCACAGCCAAGGCAAGGTTTAATGTACGAGTAATGCATTATGGAAGGAATGCCAAATGCACACAGGCTTGGGTGATGACGTCACAGCTACAGTTTTAAATGCATTGGCCTTCTGCACTCCGTAATGGCATACTGTCAAAGAGCAGTCACCTACAACAGAATCACTTCCAAATTTAAAATAGAAACAGCTAAATAATGGACATGAATTATAAAAGTGTTTCAATAAAAAAGTTCTTAAAACAAGAATAATCGCCATGGAAACAGTGAAGTCAGTTGGAACTTTTCTGTGTGTTCCATTTTCATTAACGCTCCTTCCAGATTTGTAGAAAATGTATACTTAATGTACTATTAGCAGAAATGATTTAGTACACCTATACCTCTATTGATTCCATTTGTTACTCATAAATTAACATTTTACATTTGTAATGGCGCTAAGAATTTAACATTAACTTTATTAAAAACTATAAAATAATTTTTGTTTAAAAAAAAAAAAGGGAAAAATGTTTATTAATCAAACATCAGAGAAAAGTGACTTGTTCTTTGAAGCATTACGACTCCTTTGTAGATGGTGCCTTTAATGTACTTATGGGGTTAAAGTATAACTGAAACTTTCCATATCATGGGGATGTGTCATCCTGTGATCAATGTCTATACCTTTAGACATGATTTATTATCATTATTAGTATTATTTAAGTATCTTTTATTGATATATTTTAGTATATTTTTTTAATGGAATCTAGAAAAAAACCAAAAACTTTTGATAAATCGTAACACACGTTTATGTGCTCTACTTTGCAATTTGTAATATACTATGTGAATATCCTGCTTCCTTCAACCTATTCATTCCCCTCCCTGCATGTCATTGTTCATTGCAAGATACCCTGCAATACAGCATGACATTTATTTAAAGACGTAGCACGCATTTAGAGTAGTATTTAACATAATTACAGCACGGTCTAAGGCTAGTGGGCATTCTAATCTTTCAGTCCATTGTGAGAATCAGCTGCAAAGTGTGGAGGAGATATATAGTGGGTGTATTGCGTGACATGCGCACCGTCGTATCACGGCATATCTATAAACCCCTTACCAAGAACCCCAATAAACACAGACACAGATTTCTACTGTTGGAATTATCTGTCCACAGCTTTATTAAATACATATAATACATTATAACAAATAGGGTCATTGCCAACAACCATCACAGCATTTTAAAACCATAATTCCCCCCCATACATAAGATCCCCTGGCAATGACCCAACAAGAAACAGGATACATCAATATATAAATAACACATAACACGTAACATAGCCGTCCAAACAACCCCATTTCCAACTGATTAAACTACAGGGATGTACCGACACACCCCTACACCCCCAGGTTTGGAGCCACCAACAAGCTCAAGCCTACCAACCAATTGTACACTCCTGTCTAAACCACCCTAAACCTATCCATGTCCCACTTCCTACTCCATGTAGCTCCCAATTTAACCTTGCCATTCACCGCCGCTGTGAAGAAAACGGGGAACACTATCCCCCTTCTAGCAACCAAAAGGGAGGATGGGAGGGACAACTAGCAGGTAAGTGCAGATTTGATTAAGATGGCAACTTCTTAAAATAGCCGTATTATATATGGCTGCAAACCCCGCCCCGTCCATTAACCTACCCAATTAGCTTCTTGTCTAATGCCTAGCTCCAGGCCCTGTCAAGGCCCATTCCTCTGCTTCGCTGATCCATGTGCTACATAATCAAGATGTTTTGTCAAATGTACAAATTAATGTGTGTCAGATGAACTGATGCATCTCTCTTCATGTTATTTGCATTTGACTTACTGTTATCTGTTTTAATACTGTGAAAATTGTTATAACGAAAGATTGTAAGCAGGGGAAAATAAATAAGCTAAATGTGCTATTACTGTTATATCATATGGTGTATCAGGCCTAGAGTGGCCACAGGGCAAACCAGGAAAATGCCTTGTGGGATGCAATGGTCACAGGATGAAGGACAGTTACAGATTTCCTCAACAGGTCCAATAAAATTAAATGTACACAGCTCGGCAGCTACTGGGTTTCATACTAGCCATCTGCATTATCCTCCACTGCTTTAAAGTAGCGATTGTGATATGTGAGAGTTATAGAGGCCCAGGCGGCTTGCTGCACAGGCCTTTGTCAGTCTCTTTCTGATCAAAGACCAAGTCCAGTAGCGGTATCACAAGGATTCCCACTGAGCACTGGAAGTGAATTATCAGATATCCATGCAGGAAGCAGCAAGGGCCTCTTTTTACTCCCAATATCGCAGCCACCAGCATAGGGCAGCAGAGGAAATGTGGCTGCAAAAGTGTCCCACTAGACCACAAAGAGAGTATATTTTGGTAGGTAGCCTTCATCATTGCTTGTTAAATATATAATGTCAGATCAGCTTTCACCTGGCATACAGTGCCGTCTATAAATACTGTTATAATAAAAGTCATTGACTGATTTACATGTAACATGACATAATCATATATAGATGAACATTTCTAAAAAGGCAAATATCAACTTCTTTCAGTCTAAGGTCAGGACTTTTTCAGAAGTACCTGTTTCACAAAAGAACACTAAAAGATCACTAGGGTTCTTCTCTAAACTCGCTACTGGCATAGTTACATTGAGCCATCCTTTGAGTGATCAACAACTTACTCTTCACAACAAGGACCATGCCCGCCCTTCCTCTATAAACCTCTTCATTTTACAAAAGAGAATTCACACCGATCATTATCACCAATAAAGGCCATTTCTCATTTCTCCTTTTATGTGAGTTGTCAAATAACAGCAGAAACCACAAACAAGTAGAAGACAAGTACCCAAGCACTTTTGGCCTTTCCACATGAGTAGATAATTAGGCAGCCTTTAGATATTTTGATGCACCATTGAAGGTGGTCTTAAAGCACTGCATTCTACTCTTCATCGTCCATTGTCAGCTGGTAGCCGTCAACTGGCCGAGGCCGTTCTTTGTTCAGTGGACTCATTTATTGTTACTTAAATTAGTGCATACCCTGTTTTCCCTCAGATTTTACTCTCATTGTGGATGTCTTTGTTTCACTTCATCACTGATGTTGAAATAGGGATTCAAGTAAGAATGCATTAAACTATCAATTTTGATGTGTGGCGCTCTGTTGGGTGACAAACAATTGAGATTGTTTTATAATAAAATGTAATTAGAGTGTGTAGAAGCTGTAATTAAGTACTCATTAGTCTTGCCTTACAGTATTTGCGGTTTTGGGCTGTATACGTGTGTCATGTTGCCTATGTCCACAGCACAGCGACAAGGAGAACAAAACTTTAATCTGGGCTATAATTAGTGCTACAATATTGCAATGTGAGGTTTAGTATATGAACCTTATACAATAGCATACACATAAACATGGCAATGTTGCCTTTAGTAGGAGATAAAAGTAATATGGTTGTGTTAACAATAAAGTTGCATTACTAATACTATACCTTGATTTATAATGCTGAACATACAGGAATATGTATGAAATGTAACTGTAAAAAACTAAAACGGTATAGAAATAAAATAAAAAGATCAGTACGTCTTTAAGCATATTCACTAAATAAGAAATTATTAAAAATTGATCAGGGACTTGCAGTGAACTGTAAATTTTGGTCCAAAATATCCAAATTAGAAAATTAACAGTAGCAGACCTAACTCACAGAACATGCGAACTGGGATTTCATCTATAGTCTTCATTAAAGTAATATATCTGAAAAATTAGGAAGTAGGAATTTGCTCACACAGGAGTTCGAGCAACACAGAGAGAGAATTGCAGGTGATTACATATTTTATTTAAAGGAACACTCCACACACCATAACCACTACAGTCCGCTTAAAATGAAGTGGTAAAACCATTCAGGAATGGTATGAAAACCTATGGATCTTACTGGACGCGTGTTGCTGAAGAACCTGACACTGATCCACTCAGGCAATGAGTCCAGACCTGCACGGCTGGTTATAGCACAATGGAGTTAACTGAAAGCTCCTTGCAGTGGCTTCTGGTAGCATTGGTGGTGCCTTGTGCTTGACAGTAACCAGGTAGGTTGTCAAACCATAGTTTGACTACTTACTCTAGGAGGAAGCCAGGGTATACTGGCACCATCACCACTAGATTGGGCTGCAGTTGTTATGATATATGGAGCGTTCCTTTAAGTTCTTCAAATTTCTCTTGGCTTTGGGTTAATGATGAAAGCTAGCAAGGTGGGAGAAGTCAATCAGTGCACAATTTACAGCAGTTTACAGCAGCAATTTATTGCCTAGCAGAGGTGTCCAAGGGTTCATGCCAATGTAGCATGTGTGAATGAGTGGATTCTCCTTTCAGTTTGGAGATCTGCAGAAGCAAATTGCAACATTGAGGGTGAAAGACATCTTTTGAAAGATGATGTTCTGCACCGAGCAGGGTTAATATGGGAAAACTACTGGTGTAGGGGGATATAAACCAGATGGAGAGGATGAAGCAGTTAGTGTCCTGGGAGTGTGGCCAGTCCTAAATTTGTCTGTTCCAGCAGATTTGCCCATTTGAGAGATGATTTGGGGAATGTTATCTCAGGAGAGGCTGTGCTGGAGAAAAGTCGTTACTTCTAAGAACAGCTTTTCTAGTACACATGGTGTCCTGAATGAAGCAAAGGGGTGACGAGTTGAGTAATCTGCTGCCCTCGACGTATCAGCCAAACAGTTTGTATTCTCCAGGGTGCTAGGTTTCGTCATGTTGCTAGTAGAGTGGATACATTGTTTGGAGAGGTTGGAGAAGACTCAGTTTGGAGAGGTTGGAGAAGACTTGGTCCATTTTGTTACCATTGACACTGTCAGCAAGAGGCTTCAGTAATAAAATGGGGGAGCTAGCAGTATTGGCATGTGAGTAAGAGTACTTTATACCATTTCACTGAAACATATGACTGGGTAGATTTTTTTTTTTTGCAGGAATTCAGAGTCTCCAAAACTGATACCCGATCTTTCACATAAATATTGTGAATGGTGTTATTATGCTTGTTTGAGCACAATTTTAGATAATGTTCCCACTAAGCATTTTCTTAATAGTAGTGCAGTGCTGAAACAGTTAAGAGAGGAATTGTTTTATAACAAACCCATATATTTGTATTAAGTGAAAGAGTTGGAAACCAACATAGGGTTAAATGTATGGTTATTCAGACGTTCGTTATTTCAGACGTTTTTATTTGTTTTATATCTTAAGAGCAAAAAAAAAAAAAAAAAAGTTTCTTATCTAGATTTGGCCAATACTCCCTAATCCGGCACTCAGACCACACACTCCTTTTCCGACAGCTGCGCCCACATTTGCAATCCTAAGAATTCAAATGTCAGCAGAAGAGTTAAAATTCATCCACATGGGATATTCTTATGGTTAATGTATTGCTTCAGGGCACAGACGGATGTTGGCCCAATGCGGGGGCGAGAAAGTTGCATGTCTTGGTCTTAAAACAAGCCCTACCAGGACAAATTCCATTGATTGCATGAAAGATTAGATCAATAGACATATAGTTTGTCAAGACGTGAGTGTCTTTTAGCAAGATCTCACTCATAGCAGGCTCTGCTTTGGGTGACCCTTAAAGGAAATCTCCAGGCACCATCACAACTTCATCCTATTGATGTGGTGGTGTGATGATTTCAGGACGCCAGCTTACCTTCAAGGGTAAAAACCGTTAACAAATGTAACAAATGTACATACCTTTTTCACTCTGTATTGTGACAGGGTAAGAGCGTCCGCTGATGTTCTCAATCTATTAGCAGCCTTCACTCCGAGGGTTACTGATTGATGCTTAAACTCAACTCAAGAACGTAGTTGGGTAGAGCTGACGGGTGCTGACTCACGACTTTGGTATTAAAAGGTTCAATAATGGTTTAACCCCTGAAGGTAGGTCCGTGACTGGGAATTCCACGCACCATAATAACTTCATTCTGATGATTTCTGGAGTGTCCCTTGAAACCCTTGTTGTACGTGTAATCACTAGTGCCCCTTAAAACCCTTGTTGTACGTAATCACTATTTATTACAAATGTCAGGGTGTTTTTTATGATTTGTGTGACCCACAGTTTTCCACGTAAGTACACACATAATTAGTCACGCACACACATACATGGCTGGTAACTAAAGTGAGAATTGTTAGGTATTCAAAGTTGGTTTCAAATGTAAAGCATTAGTAGCAGAATGAAAAGCATAAATTACTTTAGGGGGGAGTTTTTCAATTCTACCATTTTGGCCTTACATTTTAAATTCACTAGGAGTTCCCTTTGAATCCCTGACAATTCTCCATTTAATAAATAAAACTTTCTAAAGTTTTTTCTGTAATAAATAAAGCTGATAGATAACATGTCACACATGTCAACCTGATTAGAAATGCCTTCACACCGATGCATCCATATGCTAGCACACAATCTCACATGAGCAGGTTAGTACAACTACATGTACATGGATGCACACTAGCTGACACTAACACTAATATAAATCCACACTCACGCATTAGCAAGTTCTCAAGTTTCAGTTTAGAAATACAATACAAAAAGAAAAGCCAGCACACACTGACAGGACCAGGAGATAACAAACAAAACATTTTCTACAGCAAGAGGGTGCAGAACTAACCGTGGTCTTGCAAAAACCAACCAGAAGTCGAAAACATAAGACGTGGGTTCAGAGCTCCAATAATTCTTTTTTATTGACCAGTGCTTTCATTTATTGGGTAACAGCACACATGGACAACGTTTTGACCCACACAGTGTTTTTTGTCAAACCAATGCTTGCGTGGGTCGAAACGTTGTCCTTGTGCGCTGTTACCCAATAAATTGGAGTGCTGATCACTGAGAGAATTATTTGAGTGCTGGATTCTTTTCTTATGTTTGGACTTTCTGTTCCGTAATAACTGGATAGTTCTGGGCTGCCTATCTATACATTGCATAGATGAGAGCAATCTCTTTAAATGTAGCAGACAGTTTGCCGAGGATTAAGGGAGTTTTGTCAACAGATTTAGTGACAGTGGATGCCTATTTATGAATTCAGCTTCATTCAGCATTACCTACACAAAAAATTGCTTTTAATGAAGTATTCCTTTAAAATAAATGTTGACACTGCAGGGTCCACGCAGTTCAACCTCAACCTGATCTTTGTTTTCTTCCCCTTTGAGTTTTTCTCCAGGGGAATAACAGGACTGAGACCAAAAAAAAAAGCACACTCTCCACCCTCCCCCAAACATTCCTCCTTTCCCTTAACAAATCCTTGCAATAGGTTTGCACTTTACCCCCTGCTGTATACAATGGCTATTCACAGTTTACACTTGAGGATAAAGATCTCCAAAGTAATTTTATGCAATCAAATGTCCTTCAGCACTCTGAGTGTTCTTGGGAAGTTGATAAAACCATGACTGGACGAAAATGATCGACTGTAAGGAAGTCTTCCAATATTTATGATTAGAACAGAATCATCTGACCTGCTCCAGATTCAAAACAAGCCCTTGTTCCTTCCCCTTTCCTGGCTCAGTTTGTGGGAATTTTTTAATTTGTGAAATTACTTGCGTTGGTCCGTGTAAAACAGGAGTGCCCAAAAGGTAGATCCCCAGATGTTTTAAAACTACAAATTCCATCGTGCTTTGTCATTTTAAAGGCATTCTAAAGGCATGCAAAGCATCATGGGGAATGTAGTCCCACAACATCTGGGGATCTACCCTTTGGGCACTTCTGGTGTAAAACATGTGAATTATGTTCGAATAAGGATTTATGTCATTGTATCAATTTCAGTGACACTCGCTCAGTCTCACAGTAAGCCGGTGACATAATTGAAAATTGTTTGCCCACTACACATGCAATGCTAGGCTTAAAACAGGCTTCATGTCAGATCAGCATATACAAAGCAAATATCACTTGCTGAGTCACATCCCCTCATCCTGCTGAGAGTGGTCTTTCTGACAGCCTTGCTTGGTCAGTGCTATAGCACAGGGCTTTATATAGCACAGGGAGTGTATGTATGACATTACAACGTGGAGAGAGACATTCAGGAAATACTGCCTGTTTCCAGATACAAACCTTTATAGATGCTACATTTCGCAAATAAGAAACAGTCGAAAATACATGTTTTCAATTTTATATTCCAGTGCTGACGAATATGTTGGTGCTTTATAAATGCCAGTAATAATAATAATAAAAAAATATAATAATACATGATTGATACGTTAATAAAAAGAGTTGCATTTGTTTTGAAAAATGACATCATTTGGACTGGGTAATTATTTATTCACTAAAGACATATGTATTCAAATCTTATGCTTTTGTAAGGAGAACCAATAAAATTAAAAATAAAAAGAATTAAATATTTTTTCTATTTTTCATGTGTACCAAAGTGATGCATTATGTATGTGCGTTTAAGTACTTTTCAAATGCATTGGCGCATTCAGTGTGTTATACGTTGCATGCACAGAATTATTTATTATACGTGCATGCATTTATCATGAAATAATACCAACAAAATCAGATGAAATTTAACGTAGAGAAATGCAAAGTTATGCACTTCAGGGTTAAGAATGCACAAGCAACTTACACACTAAATGGTAATGAATTAGGGATAACCACACACAAGAAGGATTTGGGAATTGTTATAGATAAGAAATTAGGCAGCAATATGCAATGTCAATCTGCAGTTGCTAAGGCCAGTAAGGTTTTGTCATGTATAAGTAGGGGCATAAATTCTCGGGATGAAAATATAATTTTGCCTCTTTATAAATCGCTGGTAAGACCACACCTTGAATATGCTGTGCAATTTTAGGTGCCTATTCTAAAGAAAGATATCATGGCACTAGAAAAAGTCCAGAGACGAGCTACAAAATTGATAAAAGGAATGGAGCATTTTAGTTATGAAGAAAGGTTAAAAAAAATAAATCTGTTTAGTTTGGAAAAACTGCGCCTGAGAGGGGATATGATAACTTTATACAAATATATTCGGGGCCAGTACAAATCTTTATCTGGAAATCTATTCATAAACAGGGCTATACATAGGACACGAGGTCACACATTTAGGCTGGAAGAAAGGAGATTTCATCTAAGGCAAAGAAAAGGTTTTTTTTTACAGTAAGAGCAATAAGGATATGGAATTCTCTGTTTTGTCAGAGTCACTACAGAGGTTTAAACTGCAATTGGATACATACTTACAAAAACATAACATACAGGGATATAATTTCTAATTAGTGGGGTAATAGCTGGAGACATCTGACTGCTATTTTGGGTTCAAGAAGGAATTTTTTCCCAGTTTGTGGCAAAATTGGAAGCACTTCAGACTAGGTTTTTTTGCCTTCTTTTGGATCAACAGCAACAACATATGTGAGGAAGGCTGAACTTGATGGACACAAGTCTCTTTTCAGCTATGTAACTATGTAACTATGTAACTTTTAGTCTTGACATTTCTGTATTTTAATTCAAGAAGAAGGGAATGATTGAATTCTATGTATATGTCTTAAATATAGACCCGATTTTGGCTGGACTGTCCAGATTTCAGGATCATATTACACCCTTCAGATTTAGTTCCCTGGTATCCCACACCTGGGGACATCAGGAAGCTCTCCTCAGATAGTACAGCATCATTAAATGCGCTTGCACATGGCCACCATCACGGGGGTAGAGTCTGTACAGCTGTATTGGACCTGGGCCGCCAGGAGACATTATGTGCCCAGGTCCTATACCCCAATGTGCATATATATGTATAGCATATATCGTTGTATATATATACAATATCTCACAAAAGTGAGTACACTCCTCACATTTTTGTAAATATCTTATTATATCTTTTCATGTGACAACACTGAAGAAATTACACTCTGCTAGAATGTAAAGTAGTAAGTGTACAGCCTGTATAACAGTGTATATTTGCTGTCCTCTCAAAATAACTCAACACACAGCCATTAATATCTGAACCGTAAGCAACAAAAGTGAGTACACCCCTAAGTGGAAGTGTCAATATTTTGTGGGGCCACCATTATTTTCCAGCACTGCCTTAACCCTCATGGGCATGGAGTTCACCAGAGCTTCACAGGTTGCCACTGGAGTCCTCTTCCACTCCTCCATGACAACAATCTCGGAGCTGGTGGATATTAGCAATCAAATGTCCTTCAGCACTCTGAGTGTTCTTGGGAAGTTGATAAAACCATGACCATTTGAGGATGCCCCACAGATGCTCGATAGGGTTTAGGTCTGGACACATGCTTGGCCAGTCTATCACCTTTACCTTCAGCTTCTTTAGCAAGGCAGTGGTCATCTTGGAGGTGTGTTTGGGGTCATTATCATTTTGGAATACTGCCCTGCAGCCCAGTCTCCGAAGGGAGAGGATCGTGCTCTGCTTCAGTATGTCACAGTAAATGTTGGCATTCATGGTTCCCTCCATGAACTGTAGCTCCCCAGTGCCGGTACCACTCAGACAGGCCCAAACCATGACACTCCCACCACCATGCTTGACTGTAGGTAAGACACACTTGTCTTTGTACTCCTCACCTGGTTGCTGCCACACATGCTTGACACCATCTGAACCAAATAAGTTTATCTTGGTCTCATCAAACCACAGGACATGGTTCCAGTCAGTGGCGGATCCAGGGGGGGGCAACGGGGCAATTGCCCCCCCTGAGAAAACCGAGGGTCTCCCTCTCCCCTGCCAGCACATGGAGGCGTTAGCCCTGCAATGTGTCTGTGGACCAGAGGGGAGATCACACATCTCCCTCCCCGGTCCGCAGGCACTATGCTGGCAGCTGGCAGGGGAGGGAGAGAGGGAGGACCCGGGAGCTCAGGCTGCAGCTCCTCCGGGTCCTCCTCTCGCGAGCTTGGAACGTTGCTGCGGTTACCACGGCAATGCTCCAAATCTCGTGAGAGTGAACTCTAGCTCTGGAGTGCGGGCTAGAGTTCACTGTAACCACTGGGCCACCAGGGAATCCCACTGGGACCACCAGGGATCGAAATATGTCCCCCCTCCTCCTCAATAAAGGTAAGAAGGGAGGGGGGACATATTTAATATTAATTTTAATTAAATAAATTAACAACAAAAAAAGCATATTATAAAAAAAGCCCCCCCATACCTTATAACACACTCTCACACCCTACACACACATTGCCCTTCCCCCTCACACACATACACTGCCCCCCATTCACACACACTGCCTCCCATTCACACACACTGCCCCCCATACACACACACTGCCCCCATACACATACACTGCCCCCATACACACACACTGCCCCCCATACACACACACTGCCCCATAGACACACACTGCCCCCATACACACACACTGCCCCCCATACACATACACTGCCCCCCAGCCACACACACATTGCCCCCATACTGCCCCCATACACATACATTTGTCCCCATACTGCCCCCCCCATACACACACACTGCCCCATACACACACACACTACCCCCCACACACACTGCCCCCATACACACACACACACACTGCCCCCCATACACACACACTGCCCTACACATACACTGCCCTCCCATACACACATAGACTGCAACTGTCACACACACATACTGACCCACACATACACTGCCCCCCTAACACACACACTGCACTCCTGACATACACTGCCGCACTCACACACTGTCTCCCTCACACACACACTACACCCCTCACACATTGCACCACTGCTCCTTTGCCCTATGACAGCCCCATTTCCCAGCAGACCTCAGGTAAGTTGTCAAACTGTTCTTAAACGGTTTGACTACTTACTCTGGGAGGGGGTCCCGGCACTATTGGCACCATAACCACTACACTGAGCGCCCACCCGGCACTGGGAAAAAGGTAAGTTTTAACCCTTTCCTCTCCCCAGAGCCGGGCGGGAGGGGGTCCCTGAGGGTGGGGGCACCCTCAGGGCACTATAGTGCCAGGAAAACAAGTATGTTTTCCTGGCACTATAGTGGTCCTTTAGTCTGCTTGTCTTCAGCAAACTGTTTGCAGGCCTTCTTGTGCATCATCTTTAGAAGAGGCTTCCTTCTGGGACGACAGCCATATGGACCAATTTGATACAGTGCGCAGCATATGGTTTGAGCACTGACAGGCTGTCTCCCCACCCCTTCAACCTCTGCAGCAATGCTGACAGCACTCATATGTGTATTTCCCAAAGACAACCTCTATGGTCGACAGGGCCGGACTGGCCCACCGGGATACGGGGAAATTTCCCGGTGGGCCGCGGCACCTGGGGGCCGGCCGGGTTCCTGGCTGGAGCCGCCGGGCCGGGTGGCAGCTTCCCCGGTCCGGCAGCCCTGCTCCTCTCACTGCCAAGACCGGCCGCGGCGGGCCGGCCTTTTAAATACTGCAGCAGCCCGAGCGCTCTGTTAAGAGCCTCAGGCGGCTGCAGCTTCTCCCCTCTCCTCCGCTCCCCTGTAGCGTGGCCGAGCTGCACTCCGGTCCGCGGTGGCTGGCCGGCCGGAGTGATAACAAGGTGCACTGAGTGTGCACTTCCTGTCAGTCCAGCCGGTTACAGGAAACAGAAACTCCTGTTCCGCGTGAAGTTTCTGTTTCCTGTAACCGGCCGGACTGACAGGAAGTGCACACTCAGTGTGCACTTCCTATCAGTCCGGCCGGCCACCG
>OW240913.1:35243403-35329050 GCA_933207985.1 Pelobates cultripes | reverse complement strand
GGTGGGGAGAAAGCTGCGGGCCATGTGACTTAGCTTCCTGCTCTCCTGTTTGTAGGTGGTGTCTTGCAGTCACTGCTTTCCCGACAGGTGAGCTTTGTAATAATCCCATATGTGAGCATGTGGTCCTTTAGTAGTAATTATATCTTAACCGAAAATCTCTTAATCAACAGATAATGATATTTGATTTGTTATAATATGTCTGTAAGGAGTTGTCTATACTAGACATACTGGTTGCAGGGAAATGTAATCTGTCCTGGAAAACTAGGATAACAGTTCAATTAACTTACAAGTAGTATGCGTTCCCTTAGGTTATTATTTTGTTACAGACAACAAACCTTTTTACCCACGTTGTGAGTTCTCCATGCATAATGTATCCGGGAACACTGCCTTTTGTCTGAGTATGTGCTTGGTATATTATGTTAAGTATAATGCTTAACCAGCAGGACGGCTGATCATTAGAAGTACAGTCCATAACAGTTACAGTATCACATATTAGGAATCATTGATATAATTTGTTAATGTGTCCAATTGCATTCTCACAAATCATTGTTAAAGGAACATTATGACCTCTATTATTATAAATACATATATTTACTTGTAAAGTTGGAGTCTTTGGAGACTTAGCATAATTTGTAAAGACCACTGACCGTGACAACAATGCTGCACGTCACTCCTCCCAGCTAACACACAGACCACGCGGGAGGAAGCAGAGGGCGTCAGAGTGGGAACTCTGACTCCCATCCACCTGAGCCACCACTGAACCCCAGGGAAAGTCACCCTTCTGTACCTAAAAGGTAGGAAACAGGAGGGTGACTTAATTATGTGTTTGTGTCTGTATGTATGCCTGTCTGTGTGTGTGTCTGTCTCTTTGTATGTATGGGTCTGTCTGTGTGCCTGTCTGTGTATGTATGGGTCTGTGTGCCTGTTTGTATGTGTGTGTGTTTCGCACCGGGGCCCCATGGATTGTGTGTACGCCACTGTATGGACTGGTTTGGGAACCCCTGCTTTAGATGTCTAGGCAAAAACTCATTTTTCTACACACTGCTTTACATTTTCCTCCATATAAAGAAAATTGGAAGGCTGAACTAGGGGATACACTTAATGATGAAGACTTAATTCTTCATGAAAACAATCATACATTAACAACTTATGTGACCAAGAAGGAGAATACCTTAAAAAGTCTGTCCAAATAGTTTACGTATCCTGATAGGCTGCACTAATTATTACTTCTAGCCTACATGTGTTTCAGAAAGAGGTCAGGATATAATGCATGCACATGAATAATTACTGTTCTTGTGTTGTTGTTTTTTTTCTCTTCTCTAATTAATTTATATTCTACTTTATTTGGATGCTATTGCTATTGTTTGATGTATCCATTTATTCTACAATAAACTTCAATTAAAATCCAAACTTTAGTTGCAAAAAATATATATATATTTTACTGCTTTATAGGTTATTGAAAGGCCGTGAATGAGTTGGGAACAAGAGTCGAGACCATGGAGTTTGGTAAGTAATCATGTTTGTCTTTTGATTTTTCTTTGGAAAAATGTATTGTCTGCCTTCATATTCTAGAGATAAGATGTACCATACTTAAAGGGTTACTTGAAGCATAATGATCTCCTTCTTAATTTGACATGGCCATGGTGCCTGCAGTCTGTATGTGCTGTGTTTCACTATAGAACACTGCGCATATGGAGTTATACCCTTCAGCTGCTGGAGGTGTAACTCCACCTCTGGCAGTGCCAGGGGGCATCATTAGCCAACCTGGAGTATTCATTAGCTGAGAGCAGTCAGCTGACACTCTCTGCCAATGAGTGGTGACTGTTTAGGGTCCTGGCACCTGCATATCTTGAGAAGCCAGAAGCACATCACCAGTGCTGAATGGAGACCAGGACCCTGGCGGGGTCATGACGGCAGTTGATGCTTGGAGTAACCCTTTAACCCCTTAAGGACCAAACTTCTGGAATAAAAGGGAATCCTGACATGTCACACATGTCATGTGTCCTTAAGGGTTTAAAGGAACACTATATAGCGTTATAAATACAAATATGTATTCCAACCACTATATTTCCCTAGTCACCATTTAGGTAACTGGCCCTCTTTGCAGAGCTTAAAAACAGGTATTATTATTATTATTATTGCCATTTATATAGCGCCAACAGATTCCGTAGCGCTTTACAATATTATGAGAGGGGATTTAACTATAAATAGGACAATTACAAATAAACTTACAGGAACAATAGGTTGAAGAGGACCCTGCTCAATCGAGCTTACATTCTATAGGAGGTAGCTTACTTACCGTATCTCTCTCAGCACTGGTCTCGTTGTGAAGCTCTGACTCTTTTTTTTTTTAAATTTGAGTTTATTGTTTTTTTTGACACAAAGGACAGTAGGGAGTGGGTACAGAAGGAAAAAAAGGGTAGGGTAAGGGGTTCAGGGTTACAGTACAGAGAATCTGATACATCACAATGACATTCACATTTCATGTTAATCACCGTCTAACTAGGTGCGCAGTTATTTGGGCGTAAAGTAGTTGCTGCTCATCCTAAGTCAAAACTGGCACTACCTATACCCCACTGTTCACCCTCCAAGTGTATCTCGTCGATGAGGCCATGTAGCTATCAGCTTCTTGCGTGCGCTGAGGGCGATGCTCTAGTTATTTCTAGCCTATTTGTTATGCGATCTGCTTGTATGTCGCATACCTTAACCTTGTAGGGCGTTTGGGGGGGGGATCAAGGAGGCTCAAGGTTTGGCCCTCTTGCTTTTAAGGTCTTACTGTCCCTCCACTGGACGGGGCTCCCTGCCTACGCTGTTAATGCCTCCTATGTATCCCTGAGAAGTGTGGAATTCTGTGAGGTATTGCACAAGTGACCAGGTAATGCTCTGCCTGAACCTTCCTAAACAAAAAGTGAAACCGAAAAAAAAAAAATAAGGTAGAATATAGTGTACCAAAAAACAGTTTAACAGTTTAACATGAGGGAGACACAATCTGATTGCTATCCAGCATCTAGGTGGAGGCCGAGGGGGGGGGATCTAAGGCGTTCCTTGCGCTAAAGTCCCTGTTTTTTTTTTTTTTTTTATAAATATAATACCGTTAGTAACAGGTGTGTGTATGATCCGGGTCTCAGGCCGGATGATGGTTTTATGGAGGCTGAAATTGATAGTGGCGACACCAAGGTTCCCAGGTTTTAGATATTTTATGTTTTTATGTTTCTGGTTAGGAGTTATCGCAGAAGAGATATCATACACATAATTTAGTCGGATTTTGTCCATGAGGTTCTTTTCAGACGGGCAAATGGTTGATTTCCAATTGAGCGCTATGAGAGCCCTAGCCGCCAGTATCACCTGTGCGGCCAGTCCCCTCTCCTGCTTCGTCCAGCTGGCGGGAAGGTCCAACCAAAGGCAGGACCCAAACTCCAGCGGGAGAATAATATCTACGTTGCTAAGCAATCTTGCGACCACCAACCACAATGGTTGAATAAGGTCACATCCCCACCATATGTGGAGCATCGTGCCTCTTTGGGCTCGGCACCTCCAACATCGGTCAGAGGTGTTTGGATAGATTTTGCTGAGCCTGTCTGGTGTCAGATACCATCGGTACATTAGCTTTCTGTGAGCTTCTATGTGTGAGTAGCACGCAGTATGACCAGTCAGTGCATTAACCAGTGCTAGCCATTTGTGGGGAAGGAGAGTTGTTCCGCTTTCTTTTTCCCATTGGGACATAAAAGACAGGGATGGTGAGAGTGGGAAGTTCGATACTGCTTTGTAGCACTTTGAGAGCAATTTAGGCCTAAGGGGACATTTCCAACATGACATAAGCAGGTCGCATTGCTGATTTGGTTCTCCAGCCTTGCCCTCTAAGGTCCTATCGACATGCTCCAATAATGCACTTTTAATTTTGGAGGTAAGGGAATATGTATCTAGGGGCTAGACTGTACTTCTGTTGGAGGTCAGCAAAAGGAGTGATTCCCGTACCAGAGAGTAGCTGGGAGACACTAGTGATGCCCGCTTTCGCCCATGTGGATAGTGGGAGCCATGGTAACACTGTGGACATGGCGGTCAGTGGAGCCAGTCTATGGAATCTGGAAGTCTTAGTTTGAAGTGCCTTGTACTTATCCCATATGTGTATGGTCAGTTTCGTTGTTGAGAAGAGTGTACGGGCTTTCCCCCGTTTAGCTGGTGGGGACCACATATACTCTAGGAGGGTTTCCTTAGGCCATTGTTTGCGTTCCATGTCGACCCAAAGTAGTCGTCCCTTGTCTACGTGAAGATTTACTGCTTGGGATAGTATGGCCGCCAGGTGATACATGGCCACCTGGGGTACCCCCATCCCTCCCATCTGGAATGGTCTATACAATGTGGAACTCGCTACTCTCGCACGTTTGTTTCCCCATATAAAGTTATTAATAATGGACTGGGCTTTCTTGCAAAAGCTTTGTGGGATAGGTACAGGTAGCATACGAAATAAGTACAGTAGTTTAGGTAGGGCCATCATTTTCACCGCGTTGATTCTCCCTGCCCATGAGATCATCACGTCTTTCCATGAATTCAGCTCTTTACGGATTATTTCTAAGAGAGGGACATGGTTTAGTTTGTATATAGTATGTATCGATTTGGCAACTCGCACTCCCAAATAGGTTACCGACTCCGTCCTCCAATCGAAATCGAAGGTCTTTTTTAATTCTTCAGCATTCTGCAAGGGGAGATTAATAGGCAGGGCTTGAGTCTTAGCCGTATTAAGTTTGTAATACGAGATAGAGCCAAAGGTTTGTAGGATGGGCATGAGGTTTGGGAGTGATATCTTTGGCCTCGTCAGTGTCAGCAGAATGTCATCAGCGAATAATGAGAGTTTGTATTGGTGTTCGCCGACAGTGACTCCGTGAATGTTTGGGTCCTGCCGAATGATCTGGGCTAAGGGTTCTAGACATAGTATAAAAAGCAGGGGGGACAAAGGACAACCCTGTCTCGTTCCGTTCGAAATTGGAAAGGGTGTGGAAACGAATCCTGCGTTGGTGACACTAGCTTCTGGAGAGGAATATAAGGCCATAATTGCTGTTATGAATGCTGAAGGAAAGCCAAATTTATTTAGTGCCGATTTCATGTATAGCCAATTGAGCCTATCAAAGGCTTTTTCCGCATCTAATGCGAGCAACAGTCCTCCCAGTTTGTTAGTGTTGAGACCCTCCAGGACATTAAGAAGAAGCCTAGAATTGTCTGAGCCCTGTCTGCCTTTGACAAAGCCAGATTGGTTATAGTGGATTAGAGTGGGGAGTAAATGTTTGATTCTAGTCGCCAGAATTTTTGCATATAGTTTGGTATCAATATTCAATAGGGATATCGGGCGGAAATTAGCGCATGCTGTGGGTTTTTTACCTGGTTTGGGTAGAGTGACTATGTGAGCTCGTAGCATTTCCCCAGGTAATTTACCTTGTGTGAAACCTTGGTTAAACAAAGAAATTAAGTGTGGTGTAAGAGCAGTTTGGAAGGTTTTATAGTATATGGAGGAGAGTCCATCTGGTCCTGGCGATTTAGAATTGGGTAAATCTTTAATCATTTGTGTAACTTCCTCAACGGAAATTGGTTTGAGGAGGTCAGATATCTTATCATTGGGCAGCAAGGGTAGCTGGACCATCCCTAGAAATTCGTCTATCTGTTCTTGTGTGGGTTGGGGTGTCAGGTTATCATCTTTAAGATTATCGAGTGTGTGGTAAAACTGAGCAAATTCCTGAACTATTTTATCAGGGTTTACGATTTTCTGACCCTGGGGGTTGTGAATGTAAGCTATTTTAGTTGCGAGGCTACGTTTTTTAAGCCTGGAGGCAAGTACTTTCCCTGCCCTGTTTCCTTGCTCATAGAATTTGGCTTTGAGACGCCTTAGGAAGAAGTTCGTTTTAGCCACTTCCAGTTCTTGTAATTGCGCACGTACTTCTGTAATCTCCCTAAGGTGCGTCTTTGAGGGTGTTTGTTTATTACATGTGTTTAATGTTGTGAGGCGGCTGGTGAGGTTTATGTATTTAGCTATACGCGCCGCTTTGGCCCTGCTCGCGTGCTTAATTAATACACCCCTAATGTATGCCTTATGGGCTAACCACATAACTTCTGTGGGTGTGTTTGGTTGAGAATTAGTCGAAAAATAGACCTCCAGTTCCCTATGTAGGTCTTCTAATATTTTGGGGTCGTTGAGCAAGCTTTCGTTAAGCCGCCAAGTTCCTCTCCCTTTAGCAGGGAATTGTTCATTCAAGTGGAGAATGATCGGCGCATGGTCCGACCACGTTATAAGGCCTATAGTTGTGTTGACCACGCTGCTAATCAAGGAGGTAGGTATCAGGAAGCGGTCTATTCGGGAGTACGAGTTATGTGCCACTGAGTGAAATGTGAAATCCTTTTCTTGCGGATGTGTCACCCTCCATGGGTCTATAAAATTCTGCTCTAAGAGAAGTTGGTTAATGTGCCCGGCGGTTGTTTTCCTGCCTGTTTCAGTAGATGCTTTCACTGTGTGCGAAGAAGACGTGTCTAGTTGAGTATCTAGAATGAAATTCGTGTCCCCACCTATCACTACCTCCCCCAGTCTGCCTTCCTCCATGGCATTAAAAATATTGAGGAGAAATGCGGCTTGTGCTGTATGAGGGCCATAGACGTTAATTAATGTGTATGGGGCATTATTCAGCAAACATTGTATAATTAAGTATCTTCCCTGTTTGTCTGTACGTTTTTTTACTAGTTCAAACGCCACATCCTTCCCAATAAGGATCGACACTCCCCGCCTCTTTTTAGAGAAACAGGAGTGAAAGTCCAAAGGATAGAGAGGTGAGTTAAATTTAGGTCTTTTACCCCATTGGAAGTGCGTTTCTTGGAAGAATGCAATTTGAGCTTTAGCCCTTTTCGCTTCCAATAGTGCCAGTCTCCGTTTATTCGGGGAGTTGAGCCCTTTAGTGTTCAAAGATATAAATGTCAACACCATTTTACATACAACCTACTATGCTGTCCAGGATTGTTAGATTGTATTCTAGTCTCCATTAAGTCAGTCCTCCTGTCGGTTACCCCCTCCCCGGGGCTCTGGGTACAGGTCTCCCTATATATCCGCATTATGAATCCCTCGAACAAGACAAAGAAAAAAACATGAAAGTATATGAACTTAAGATCAAAAGAATAGAAGAAACTTATATACAGTTGCCTGAGAACCGTGTGCCGAGCACACGGTAGGCAATTAGTATTGGTGATGTATACTGCATACGTCGTAGTGGCCTGGCTCGGGCCACTGGGGGGTGGAACGGTGGATAGTACCATCTATCAAATATACTATGTCACAGGGGACTGTCCTTATCCTCATGGTTAACCTTAGACCGAGACAAAGATGCCAATTTAATAAGTCAAATTAGGGAAAGGACAGGCATTATGTATCACGGTGTTGCACCCTTCGTAGTACGGCCCACAGATCTGTTTGCATGAGTACATGTATACTATTAACGTCTGGGAATATGCTGAAACTGCCCAATTTGTAATCATATATATATATATATATATTTTTTTTTTTATTTATTTTTTTTTGCTTCTTTTTATTTATTTATTTATTTATTTTTTATTTTTTTTGTTATTATTTGGGCGCTAACTCCTTCACCTGTTATATTTATAACAACCAGTATCTAAATCACCTTCCCTCTCAGTCCAAGGAGAAAGAAGGAAATAGTGACAGTAAGAAAAAAAGTTTATGGCATGCTGTTCACTTAGCTGCGTCAATTCTGTGCCAGTCTCCAGCCAGTTTGGTTGGGCGTGCAGGGGTGTTCTTTTCCGCCGACTCTGGCTGCGGCAATGAGATGCTCCACTGTGCTAGCCCGTTCCTCCCGTCTTCCGGGTTAAGAAACACCTTCTCCACTCCATTTCTTCGTGCGATTAGGCGCGTCGGAAAGCCCCATTTGTACGGTATGGACGCCTCTCTCAGAGCTTTGGTGATGGGGCCAAAAGCTCTTCTTTTAGCCATAGTCGCTGGTGATAGGTCGGTGTATAGCTGTATCTCCTTGAAGCGTTCTCCCAGATTCCGCGCATCCCGCGCCGCCATCATCAGCCTCTCTTTTACTGTATAAAAGTGCACCCTGACAATGGTATCCCTAGGTACTGCCGCTGGCAGGCCTCTGGGTTTCAGCAGCCTGTGTACTCTATCTATCTGTAGCTCCTGCTCCGACGCCTCAGGTAGCAGTGCCTGAAAAAGTTGGGTGACATAACCTCTTAAGTCCGGTTGTGTAACCTCCTCAGAGATGCCGCGTAGGCGGATGTTGTTTCTACGGGCTCTATCTTCTAGGTCTACCACTTTTGTCTCCAGTTGTTGTATTTGAGATTTGAACGTGGTATAGGTCTCAGCCAGGGTGTTATGTGCCTCTATGACCTCCTCCATCTTGTCTTCTAGATGGGCCGTGCGGTCCCCAATTGCCTGTAGATCTCTCTTAATGTCAGCCGCTAACTTTTGAAAATCAGCTCTCATAGTGTGTTTGAGGTCATACAGCAGGGTTCTAATGTCTCCATCAGCGTGGGGGAGGTGTTGGAGGCGAGATACTGAGGTTACATCACTTGCCTCTGATTCTGTTGCTGGTGAATGCACCCCGTCGGCGCCATCTTGGATCAGTCTGCTCGACGGTGAGAGGGCCGAGATCTGCAGATCCGCGGCTTTTTGCCGCTGCTTTCTGGCTGATTTGCTCGTCATCGTAATTCACCGGTAGTTGGCAGCTGAGGCGGCCGTTTTTCCCGGTCCAATGCTGTGGATACACGCTGTTAAGGTACCCAGTCCGACGGAGCTAGTCCTTCACACGTCCAGCTCCGTCCGTGTCGTAGCCACGCCCCCTGAAGCTCTGACTCTTTGACTAAGATCATTGATGATCTCGGCTAACCCAGTGCTTTCCCATAAGAAGGCTTGTGTGCATGTGCGACTAAATGCTGCACCAATTAGATGGTCTCTCTGAGGCCATCTGATATAAATGGTGAAGTTTTACTCCACTACTTCAGGGATGTGATTGTATTGGCTGTCCGTATGGAAGCCACTAAGGGCAGGTTAGTCCTTCAATGAAAACATTGCTGTTCCTGCAGATCAGCAATGTTTTCAGCTGCAGAGTTATTCTTGGGGGGCACATGGCACGCAGACCACTTTATTGAGATGAAGTGGTTTGAGTGCCCATAGTGTTCCTGTAAGATAATATATAAATAAATAATAATAAAAAAATATATATACACACAATGCTCTCACTACTGCAGGGGATTCTGGGTAGGTGTATACAAATTAGGTCAACAAAGAACCACATTTTTGCCTCATAATTCCACTTTATACATGGATTCCTTGGAGTATGTGTCTGCTGTATACAACAGCTGTGAAACACAATTCAGGAAGAGGAGCAAAGCCAGTGAACCACTCATGGACAGCTGTTTCGTTGTTAATGCAACTCATTAGCATGAGGTTGGTTACTGGCTTGCTATGGAGGCTTGGCATTACTTGTAAAGTACATACCAAAAGAGTTGTGGTGGGGAAAAAAAAGTGTGGATGAAAACCCCTTCCCCACCACAACTCTTTTTATGGAATATCTTGAATAAAGGAATTTTATTTATCTACAAAGACCGTGAGTGCAAGCCGTTATTTTCTATTTTTATATCGAGACTATGGCTATATATGCACCTGGCATTTAATTTGTGATTAGTCTGAGTGCAAGGACTTGCGAAGATAGAGATAGATATATATATATATATATATAGATTTAGCACTGCTTCTTCATTTTATGACATGTCTATTTTATAGAGGACAGATTTGAGGTATTTGTAAAGTAGTATTAAAATTATTTTTTCTAAACGTTTAAAATTTTACCCAATATTTCTGTTTATATCTATCAAAAAAGATATGTCACACAAATCATCAACAAAGAGATTGCTTTGCAGCACTTAGGACTTTCAATAAAGGTTTCATAACTTTTTTTTTTATTTAAGGGAGGGGCAACATTTTTAAGTAGTTTTAAAAGTAGTGTGAAAATGTCACATTTTTCTTTGTATATTTTAGCAGATTTTTGTGCCTCCAAAATCTTGTGACTAAGGATACTCTGCCTTGCTTTCTAAGCAACAATAAGTGGTGTGCGAGAACTCCAGAAAATATTAATTAACAGAATGAGCTACAGAAAAAATAACACAAAAGTAATAATTGATCATTCACACCAGAAAAATATCCTAGAAATGGCTCATATTACTTTGAAACATGTTGCTAAATTTCCCGCACAGTTCCATTTTGGGCCTCACTCACTGATGACTGTACCAATTTATTAATCTATGTACAGTACTCAGATTAAGTTTACAATTTATAAGAGATGTTGCATAAAAAAATCCATCAATTAGCACATATAAGGTGACATAAATAGGAAAATGTAATCTTCGTTCATAACTGGTTATTTACAATTTATTACAGTTTGATTTATTTTATTTACCTTGATCCTTTTTATCATGCTCCTTAGCAAAAAATAAATTTTTATAGGGTTTAGCATCATGTTAGTTATTCAAAACATATCCCTCTTTAAACAAAGCTCCTGTCATATTGCGTAAAAATAACAATGGCATGTTATTAGCTTGAAGAAAAACAATAACAGTTTATTTCAGGCACAGCGATGTTGTTGAAATATTTCTTTGTAGTTTATTTATTTTTCTTTTCATACAGGAAGCTGGAATATATGTGAACAGACGGTGGTGCTGCAGGGAGCCTTCCTACTAGCAGAAAAACTTATCACTCCAAAAACGTTGTTGGAAGCAAAGAAATCTGACTGGCTCCTCATTGAAAAGCCGGTTACCAGTGCTTTAAAGGAAATAAGCTCAGGCAATGGTTCGTACAGCCACGAATGGAGGAAAAGAGCCATTGCTATGCTTTGGGCCAAAATTCTTTCTTGCAGGCCTGGGTTGACTGTAAATTCAGACACTGACATTGAGAGGAAATGGAAAGAGGATGTTTTTTTTCCAGTGGAAAACCTAATCCCGAAAATAAATCACACAGTCTTCTTTGAACTTCTTAAAACAACCAAATCAGCAAACATATTTGCAGAGTTGCTCATAGCACTTCCTACAGATTTGTGGGTTGAAGAAGTGTCGATAATTGTGGAGCTTATTTGCGATGAGACCTCTTTGGAGGATGTCACTTTCTTTTTGGATTTGTGGTGGGAAATCATGAAAAGCAGCAATAATCAACTGGATGAGACATCTATGTTATTTTCTTCTATTGCTTCTAGTTATCTTTTACAGATGTCCAATGAATCTGGCCCAAGCTCAAAGCGATTTAAGCATGATCCAGAGCAGACACTCACTCCTGCTGAGAAAATTCTTACAGTCTTTCTAGAAGGTCTTCATAAAATTAGGCAGCACATAGAGAATAGCAAGCTGAAATGCTACACCGTTGCAAACTTGGCAGAAATGTTATGTTCCTCTGCTTTCCTAGAGAAGGAGTTTGAATCTCTTCCCGTAAGGCTGTATTTGGAAAAACTTGCTGCTATCGTTCATTTTCATAGCACAGGAGCCAAAGATCACAGCCTCTTGGAAGTGATTCGAGAAGGAGAGAGGATCATACAAAGTGGAAGTGCTGCTTCAAAGTTTAGATTACTACGAGGTGCTCAACATTTTGGCCTCAATATTCTTAAAGATCTACTTCATCAATGGGGAGATGAGTTACAAAATTATATAAACGATGGCAAAGAGATTAGCTATGAAGTCTATAGAATGGCAGAGAGTATTTCATCTTTACACAAAATCTTAATTGTATCAGAGAATACAGATACATTTCCAGAGGAACAGAGAGTCAGTGCTTTAGAACTGGCAGAATGTATTTCAAGACTTCTAGAGAAACCCTCAAATATTATTTTGAGTTCTAATTTGAACGATAGTGAGATTATTGCGTCAATTGCTATGAAAATAATTGATGATAAAGCGGCACGTTACAAAGAAGTCTGCTCCGTTTTTGCTTCAGAGACCACTTGGGCTTTTTCTCGTGCTTGGATAAATTGTCTTACAAAGAACAAAGCCCATTTTAAGGAGACTGACTTAATATTTATATTGCTACAGACTGTAGTAAATGCTGTTTCTACACAAAGCAATGTTAAAATCAAAGAAGTACGTCAAGTTTCAGAGGTAATTTTAAGCCTCTTTTTGGAAATTTCTTTAGCAGAGAAAGATATTTTGCTAATGAGAGTTTTATCTTCATGGGGCAATAAAGGACTTTTGCATGCTATGGAGGCATTCACCGATAATTTCCAGGAAGAGCTTAACATAACTTTTAATCAAATTTCTCAAAGCGTGACTGACTTCAGTGTTAGTAAAGCAGTTTCTCGGGTAGCCAAACTGGCGTTGTTGAACCCCGAAGCAGTTGTAAACAAAGCATGCCACTTTGCAGTGGTCAACGATGGAGCTCATATATTTTTAGGCAAAATTTTGACTTCTCTCCCTGCCTTACGGTTTAAGGATTTAAATAATGCAGAAAACTCTAGCTCTTTATTAACTCAGTGCTTAATGGATACATGTTGGGGGAAACTTTCATCTGTAAAGGAGGAGAACCAATTCCTATCTCTACTGACCTATCTCATGGAGCCCTCTGAGTCCTCCGATAATACTACTGCCATCAGTCTTCTTCAGCCAGAAGAAGTTATCAAGACTTTTGTTCTTCCATATATTTTAGAGGAATGTGTTCATGTTGAGCTGTGCTTACACATTCTTCATAAAGCTCTATGTGCAAAACCTCTACAGACATTTGGCAAACACTGGGTTTTGTCTTGTTCTCCATTTCCACTTCTTTTGTCTCTTTGTAAACTTCTTAACATCTATACAAAGTACTGGCAGCCATCTGATAAACCATATTGCCTTACCCTGGGCTCCAAAGAATTAATTGTTGACATAATTAAACTACTATGTAGTGCAATCATGCCAGAAGCTGAACATGCCCTGGAAACATGGAACAAGTCTCTATTTTGGCTACACAGAAAAATGGAGCATTTGGATTGGGTAGTGTGCATCAGACTGCATCCTATTTATGGAGAGCATTTCAAAAAAGAAGTTCCTGCTTCGTTATTTGAGCTCTGCAACCTATCAGAGAACGAGTGGACAGCACTTGACCTTCCAGAGTATGGTCTTGGTACAGGACTTTTAGCATGGTTGGAATGTTGTTGTATCTCAGTTGAGATGAAAGACCAAATGCTCTCCCTTCTGTCAGTCAATACAGAAAACCCAGAAGAAGTCAACCTGTTTAGTAAAGGGTTCCTTGTAGCAATGATCCAGGTCCTACCATGGTGTTGTTCAACGGAATGTAGTCTTCTGATCCAAGTGGTGTGTGACCTTCTGCACAGGCAAATTCTCCATGTACCTTACACTCTGGAATATGTGCAACATATGCCTCTTCTGAACCTGCGGCCTTTTGCATTCAACCTTCAGTTTTCCATTCTCCTACTTCGAGGATTCCAGCTTCTCTGTAGCTCTAGCTGTTCCGAATGGCTTTCTCATGAAGGACACAAGCATATTGCACGACTTTACAGTTCGTGTATAGCTTATATACTAGATACAGTCAAGCAGACCTTGTCGGGGTGTAACCTCCAACTGCAGCAAGAAGGCAAAGAAGCAGATTACGTACAGGAAGTCTTATTCATTTACACTCAGGTATTCTGCCATGTGCTTCATATAATTGCCATGATGCCTGACAACACATGTGAACCTCTTTACATTCTGTCACTTGAAATTCTCTCATTGTATGAAACCCTGAGATCAACAGACACTTCTACAAACTGCTTGCTCAGAAGAGCCAACGAGAGACATTTTTTGAAGTCTATTACAGAGAATGTGAGTAATGACCAACATCGCATTACTTTAATGCAGAAAATCGGCAAACTCTAGCGGGCGATATCTGCATTCCCAGGTCCTCATGCACTGGTATTGTGGAATATGTTATTCCTCATTAACTCTTTCAGAGTCAGGTTATGCAGTTACTGGTCATCATTTGGTTTAGGATGCTACCAAAAAACAGCCATCATAGCTAATACATTTTTCTAAAGAATTCTGCTTATGTGTATTTCCAGCTGATGTAGAGATATGCAATCTTGAGACGTATGTAGTGTGACTTTTACTTCTATATCACAGTTATGTAATAGTTACACTACTGGGATCTGCTGCATGCTGGTTCCAGGTCTTGGTACTTCCACAAACACTTGATTATACAAAGATTGCACAATAAATTCTTTAAAAATAAAAAAACCCTGTATTCATTTGTTTTAATAATAAAATTAGCTTGGTACCATCAGTGTAATCCTGACATTATGAACCTACTGACAGGAAAACTGCTTTAACTCAACATCTTAGTTGGCCCGTCCTTTATATTTCATTGGCATTGAGGTACAAATACACAATTCACTGCTTCACACTAGCCACTGCGCAAAGCTGCTTAAAAGTATGGTGGGAGAATGCATTGACATTCATGGCAGCAGTCTGATAGGAAGAGACACAAGCAATCTTTAGATACGCATATCTTTTAATGGTAACTACTACCATAATTTGCATACTTGTCTCATTTAAACTTTTTGATGGTCGGTCCATTGTATTGATTTATCTGTAGAATAGAGTGGTTTTGTAAGAGTATTGAACTGGAGAATTTGTGAAAGTTCTAGATATGTACAAGTTTCCTATTAGATGGCAAAACACAGCTTATGCATATTCTTTCCACTCCAAGAGTAATAGAACATTATACCATTTAGTGATAGTTGTAGTGTGTTCATGTCTAACCTAGATGTTAAATCTTCATGCTTGTAAGCTTCTTTTACTCTTACATGGCTTAAAGCATAGACAAACACAAGTTTCCACAGTAACAACAATGGCCCAAAAACGCAGATGGTTATTATTTAAGCTAGTCTAAAGTCTAGTTTTGTCTCTTTAATTTAAAACAGAATAAGTATACTGTGTTAATGTTAAAAAATAATTGTTTTTGCACTTTCATAGTCCAAGATTCCAATGTCTAGATTAATAAAGTTGTGTCTAAAAGTGTACGTGAATAGTGTGATGCCAGAAAAAAAAACGGTCATGTGCAACCTGTTTGTTTATTTTTTTAAATTTCTTCAAATGGGATCAAGATAAGTAAATCATCCAAACCAGTCAGACAAGCTCCCACATGGAGATATGGGAAATAATACAAACATATCATGAGTAGCTGATTCATTACTTGCTACAAACATCAGTCTATCCGGAGTAATGGGAATTGGAAAAACATTGATATCCCCATTTTGATTCACTTATTTGCTATACTCCAAGCACCAACTTCAGTGTTTTGGAATCTGTATCTGCAGCGTTTTGCTTTGAAATGCTGCACATGCAAAGCTTAACCCCTTCCCTGGTGGATGTATAACTCCGGCAGTGTCAAACAAAATTCTGGACTGTCAATTCTGTGCAAAATTTGGCATCTGACACCAACACGCACAGCATGCTAATGTCAGCCAATGGTGGCACACCTTCCTCCTTAACATCCATCCCCTGGCAAGCCTTTATATTTTAATTTTGTCCATTGGGATAGGGTGCAATCAAGCACAAAAGAGGTTACTCCAACCAAAATTAGTGGAGTAACCTTTTTAAGGATAAGCTCTCAAAAAATAATGCTCCCCCCCCCCCCAGATTAGAGGCAGTGCAACACCCTTCTCTTGCAGCAAAATAGGCAGGCCCCTCCTCATCCTCCACTTCTTTGCTTTAAAAGACTCCAAATGCCCTTGTTGTCCGCCTGTCTTTGGCAGGATAGATAGGACTCACTTTTTTTATTTTCCAGATGTGGTGCTGCGGCTGGAGAGGGGTTAGTTCAGAGTGTGGGCCGGGTTCTTTTATCTTTGAGCGTTGAAAGGCATGCTAGGTGCCTGCTTTTCACTCTCTGACATCCGGCCAGTCCGTGTTGGAAGTGGCGTGTGTGTGCATGGCTGGGAGGCTATTTAGGTGGAACGCATGTACTGGTGGCGATGTGTTCCACCAAGAGATTGCAGTGCTTTGGCGCCAAATTCAAACAGGAAGGTCTTGGAGACTTTTTATACCCAGCCACAACTACATAGTTCAACTCTGTTGTAGGTATGCTCTCACCAGCCCTCCAGCATACCCTGAAGCCTAACAAGGTAAGACTTTTTGCTTTTACTTTTCAATTATTCCTCTTGTCCCCAGTTTAGTTTAGTCAGGTATTTTTCTTTAATTTCATTTCTTGTATGTCTAATACTGAAACCTCTGAGAAACCTGTCGGGAAAGCATGTAATAAGCATGTAGGAATATATATAAAAATACCCATTTCTGTCTAATTAGAGATATATTTGCCAGAAGCTCAAGGGAGCAAGGTGAATGGTTGGTTAGAGTTAAGACCCACCTAAGAGGTCTGCCTTGACGTGGCAGGTGGGCATACCCTCTCACGGCCATTGGAGGTAACGAAAAACCTAAATTTGTTTAAAAACACATAAGGATTTGGAACAAGCGCGGGAAAGGAAAATGTCTATCCAGGCACCTTACCTGTGCATACTGTAGTCATCCTATGCCTGATCTGTAGTATTTTGTTCTTAAGAGGTAGCGGAAGAATCTAAGAAAGCTGAGGTTTCCTCTTTTCTGTCTTGGTTCCTGTCCAGCCTTCAACAAACTTTTGGGAAGCGGCAATTCAAGTCATCTGTAACCCCTGTATGGAACTTAAGACTCTCTTTCAGAAAAATAAGAAGCGTGAACATGAAGAATCTTTCACTTAAGAATCTTTAGACTTAATTTCAGATTTTTCTAAAGATTCTGATATTTTCTCTGATGAGGATTTAGCATTTCCTGATGAATTCTAACATAAGCTCATTAAAGGGACACTATATTCACCAGAACAACTACATCATAATGTAGTTGTTGTGATGTGTATAGTATTTCCCTGCAGGCTTTCTAATTTTCAGAGAAAAGGCAGAATTTACATTACTGCTTAGTGAGCACAGAACAGGGGAGGGAGTGGGGAAGATTAATACGTGAGGAAGATTGGTGAGAGATCTTTTCCCTGATTGTAGAAATCTGAGTGAAGTGAGTTGTGATTTTGTAGCGGTCAAATTAGTTGGAGGAGGAGCAGCAACAGGGCGAAGAAGAGTTACTTGTGAAAGAGGCTTTTGGATTCACGGGAGAGCATGGCTAGGAGGGTATCAAAGCGAACTAGATCATCAAAGAACAGATTCGAGGGCGGAGCCTGACTACCAAGATGGCCAGATGTGTTTCTTCACACCCGTGTTTAATTTGAGCTGTAAATGCGCTGGAATCAGCCTGAACACACAGTGGACCAACATTATACCCAATGGGCAATCAAAGAAGTATCCTTGAAATTGATCCGACACATCTATGGCCCCACAACTCCTTCTCCTCGGCCGGTGGAGGTTATCCTAGTCCCCGCTGAGGAAACTCTCTGCCCTGCAGCAAAGGCCGACACAGAGGTCCTGCGGTGAGCCCAAAGTGGGCACTGCGCCGCAACTCCCACAGCCCAGAGAGGGCCCAGAGCTTAAAAGAGTGCTCTGAATAGTGATTTGATTTAGTCTGCCAAAAATTCTGGTGGCACATCTCCCACCAACCTCACACCTACACTGTGCCTACTCGGCAACAACGAGGGGGGTGCAGCATATCACCAACCTTGCACCAGGCTGGGGAACCAACTGGAGATACTGCCACATACCCATCCGAATATCTAGATGATCCTCTGAAACCAGGAGAACCAGTGGGTCGGCGGCCATGCCGAACGGAGGAGGAGGGTCCTTGGAAGTACAGCACCAGTTCCCTTTATGGTCTGGGAAAAGGTGGTGAAAAATCCATGTACAGCTACCCTGGCACAGATTGCGAGCATGCAGCCTGACTTTTCTTGCAGAACTGAGTGGGGGAGAAAAATAACCAACTGTAACTGGTGGGCTACCTGTGGTGTTTGGAGTTCCTGCCTGTATACCACTGTTATCTAGTTATTAGAGCAGGGATTCCTGTTTTCTTCTTTATTCTGTCCTGTTGTGCCTCGTACCCAGTGGTATTATAATTATTCCTCACTGACCTAGCAGGTGTTTATAGTACTATTACTCTTTTGACTACCAAAATGTCAGTTAAAATTTCTTGATTTAGCATTTTTACCCTATAGTACTTTCTCAGTTGTCTCCATGTCTGGACAATCTGCTTGTCAACAAGCTTCTATTCCGATTTATACCCAGACATGACTATCTAACTTGTTATTACTATTTTAAAAATGTGCAATTTCGGCAATTGTTATATCCGCATTATATTTTGTCTGTTACTGTGCTTGCCTACCTATGCTGTTGTGGCAAGATCAGCTTCTTTGTTTCTACAGGGAAATAACAAAAATAAATTTAAATAAAAGAACAGATTCTGAAAGAGGAAGAGAAGAGGAAACAATAGGAGAAAGTAAGTTTGACAGAGCCACTTAAATAACACAGGCTAATAAAAATGCCTCTGGGTTAACTTGTCTAAATAATAAAGTTTAATATCCCAATGATCTTTTTTCAGCTTCTGTATGTACCTGTATGGAAAAAAATTCTGTTGTGTTGTCTGGACGACTTGACTCCTACAGATTTCAGGCTCAACCCTGAGTTGTGAGTTTATAGTGCACAATACATCTGGTCAGTGATGATATATCCATGTCTGATTCTGAACACCGTTATAACAATAAAACATAATATTTAAAAATATAAACTGGATATAAGCATCATTTCAAACTCCATAATGTGCAATATGGATTGGTTTGTAGCCTGGGAGGATAAACCAGACTTTCTTTAAATGATTCAGCTCCCAAAAGACAGATTACTAAATTTAAAACCAAAAACAGCTTATTACAGATGACCGTAAAATCTGAAATAGTGACTCCGTGATCTAATGTTACAAAAAGATAAACTAATGTGTTAAAAAGCAACAAACACACAAGGTTGTCTTTTTAAAAATACATACATTTATTTTAAATCTCAAAAAACAAAGCTGTGGGGCATTAGTGTAACGGATTGTTTCAAGTTATATGTAATGTTTACATACAAAATTTTAACAAAACTGAAATGTACTACGTTTTTGCAATTATAAAAGGTTTTAATCCTTTAATCAATGTTTTGTAATCAGTTCTTGTAGAATTAATAAAGTACCATTATGAGAGAGAAACAGTTTTTCTTTTTCATTTTGCTTCCTTATAGGCATAGCACACATTTTGTTATGTATTTAGTTGCATTTTACCAATAATGCACACATGAATATAACAACTTATTAGTTATGCAAGTGGACATGGCATATTTAGTTTTAGGAATTAACACGTTCCCTCCCACCCCTGACTGCAGATTGGCGAGTATTTATTTTCCATTGCTAAGAAATGCAATACTCTGTTTAGCCCGTAAATGCTTTCTTGCCTACCCTGTTCTCGAGCGTTTTGATTTCTCTGCCAGTGCTCCTCTCGGGACTGTAAGTAGCTCTTCACACACTTTATTCTATAGTTCTAATTCACATTTACAGACAATTATTACTGGAAAGAAGACTTCCTACAACCCTCAAATGTGGGGGAAAAATGCCATTGGGTTCCTTTGCCAATAACCCATACCCAACATATTTTTCTTTGTGACACAAACTGTATTTATGTTTGTATTTCAATTATTTCAGACTGAAATATATATATATATTTTTAATTCTTTATTTTTGGTGTGCACAAAAGTAACATTAAGACTTGGTGTGCCACAACAGCGACATCAGGGTACATTAATAAACATTTGCATTACAGGTTGTGGTAATCGATTATCAGGCACATTTTTAGTTAAAGATAACAAAATTGCAACAGTTTAGGTTCTTGATTAGCGTAAACAATGGATTTTTCAATGCAATTTAAAATTTAAACATGTTTAGCTCAGTGATGCTTCATTGGTAAAATTAAGGTAAACATACATACCTGCGTGTGTACACTAGTCGTGCAGATTGTGAAGCAGGCTTATCAACAATTCAAGAACAAAATACATATGCCTAGTCGTAGTAGGGAGTATATGTCTATCTATGTGGACTCGCCAGACATGTGAATGCTAGATAAAACATCTATAAAAGCATGCATGTGCAAGCTGTGTGGTGTGAGTTAGCTTCCATGGTGAAATATAGCATGTATGCGGTAGAGGGATGTGTTGCATGATAGTGTTGTAGTTTGTTTCGGATTAACAATCCGATATGAGTGAGTAGCGTGATGTGAGAGGTGCTATATCTCTGTGTGTGGTATGTAGTCGCATGAAGGTATGTTTGCTGGGAAAGCACTATTTTGGGGCTAATGATGAGACTCGTTGCTGCTCTGAGGTTAAGTGGGAAAGCAGGGTACAAGTCCACAGCGAAAAAGGGCAGTGGCACTGCTTGGTGGGTACAGTTCTGCATGGCCTCCGTCTTCCCCAGCAGCCATCACCTGCCAGTCTGCGGGTCCGCGTTCCACTCAGCCGATTCCTTGGGATGGCAGGTTCTCTAAGCAGGCTTGGGAGATGCTGGGGTTGTCGGTGGGGAATGCCACAGGGAGACAGATTTTGCGTTGTGGAGGTGAGGTGGGGCGCAGGTAGTCCATACAGCCTGGTAGACTCAGGTGGGTGGTAGTGTGTTGGAGCTCCGGTGTGGTGCTGTGGGCCAACGCGTGTGGTTGGGGTCGGATGATTTTACCCTGCGTCCCCGTGTGGGGCCCTGCTGCTTTCCACCCCAGGTGTTATGGCCTTGGTAACGAGGGCAGTGATAGGTAAGGTCCCTGGCTAAGTCCATGAATCGGGACAAGTCCCTTAGGGGAGTGGTGCTTGTGAGTAGTGCTGTAATGCATGACTCCTCGGCCCGGGTGAGTTGGGAACCTGGAGTCGGTCTTTGCCCGATCGTTGTACCATGCAGCGGCGGTATCCTTCTCATATTTTCCTCTTTCTCCTTGCATAATAATTCTGTCCATATCCCTTCGCCCTTTACTTGTGTCCCTCTGCCCTCTGGATTTCCTCTCCCTATATTCCCCTCTATCTCTTTACATAGTCCATCTGCCCATATTTCCTCATCTCACACTTGCTTCCCCACACTTGTGTCCCTCTGTAAATGCTGCGTGATGTGTTCAGGTACCGAGGATCGTTCGCGTGCCGAGATAGTTTTTAATGCAAAATTTTAATTCGACTTCCGAATTGTTTGAGAACAGGAACGTTCGAGTTCTGAGGTTCCACTGTATATTTAAAAGCAGTGTGCAAAAACTGCAGATCTCATTTGTGCTGCCTTTCAAGCCCTCCTCTTCTAACCCTGCCCATACATTATGTGACAGTTCAATCACAGACTTCCCAATGCAGCTTAATGATAAGGCTTTGCATGGCCGGTGCTTGGACAAATGCTTCTGCATTAGGTCAGTGCAAATAAGCTAACCAAACCAGGCAGTAATGATGTCTGGTTGCTTGAAAGCCAATGGGTGTAACCAGGTTAACTTATAAATGTGTCAATTTCTAGTGAAATCTCCCCGCCCAGCGCTGGAAAAAGTTAAGTTTTTACCCCTTTCCTCTCCCCAGAGCCGGGCAGGAGGGGGACCCTGAGGGTGGGGGCACCCTCAGGGCACTATAGTGCCAGGAAAACGAGTATGTTTTCCTGGCACTATAGTGGTCCTTTAATTGTATGCAGCCTATTTACAGCTGTTTTATTTTAATGGGCCTTGTACTTCTGTGTCCATACACTCTTTGTTGTGTTTTCCTTTTCCAGTGCCATTTTTCTTTATCAGAATGGCATGATTATAAAAGGAGGTAGTTTTATCTTGTAATATTTAGTATGCCTACCTATTGCTCTGGTGTTCATCTGAATAACTCTTGCTATGTAATGTACATTTACCTCTATAAATCAATGATTGTCAATAAAATGAATCTTATTATGTGTTGTACCATACACACAGTGTCATTAACCCCTTAAGGACACATGACATGTCATCATTCCCTTTTATTCCAGAAGTTTGGTCCTTAAGGGGTTAAACACAACAACTTTGGCCTTGGGACTTACACAGTGCCTTAATATGTGCAATCAACAATATGTTGTTCATCTTGGAATAATATGAAAACTATTATTACGCTATATTAGAACATCTACTAATGACAAAATAGAAATAAATAGAAGAGAACTGTTAACATTTAATAGTCAATAAAGTAAGTGATTTGTGGTAAAATAAATAATGCATTAACATCAACACAACTAGACACTGTTCAGTCAGTTGCTAGAGCATGTATACACACAAAAGTGCCTGTTTTTTTTTTTTTTAAATAAGAACAATTGTTTTATATAAAACACTTTGCACACACAGGATCTGCACTAACACTACTTCTATTCTTTACTTGATGCAACACCCTAATGCTAGTAAGACACATTCCAATGAGACCATTAAATAAGAGTGTTGCAAAATATTCAAGAAGTTTCTGTATGTGCCAAGGAATTGCCAGGTGTGTAAATTCTGTGTTGGCTTGTACATGTCATGTAATGTGATGCAGCAATAAAAAAGACATTTATCAAGTCTCTACACAATACACTTAAATGGGCACTATAGTCACCAGAACCACTACAGCTTAATATGATGGTCCTTATGTATATAGCCTGTTCCTGCAGCTTGAGCAATGGAAACGCTGCCAATACTTCCTATCCCAGTGCTGAATGCTACCCATAGAGATGTATCTCTGAAGAGATGCTGATTGGCGCCTTTTGTCGCACATACGCAATAGCCTCCCAATACTTTGTATTGGTAGTGTTCCAGCTGTCTGACGAACAGGCCCTGGAGGGTTGTTTTATAGTGGCAGTGATTTTTTAAGTTATGAGTTACTTTTCCTCATAAGAGTCACTAAAATGGTTTACACATACATTCTATACCCATGATTTAAAGGATTTCTTCATTGTCAGTGTGTGTGTGTATATATATATATATATACACACATACATACAGTATCTCACAATAGTGAGTATATCCCTCACATTTTTGTAAATATTTTATTATATATCTTTTCATGTGACAACACTGAAGAAGACTGAGTGACTCTGCTATAATGTAAAGTAATAAGTGCACAGCCTGTATAACTGTGTAAATTTACTGTCCCCTCAAAATAACTCAACACACAGCCATTAATGTCTAGACCATGGCAACAATAGTGAGTACACCCCTAAGTGGAAATGTCCAAATTGGGCCCAATTAGCCATTTTCCCTCCTCGGTATCATGTGACTCGTTAATGTTACAAGGTCTCAGGTGTGAATGGGAAGCAGGTGTGTTAAATTTGGTGTTATCACTCACACTTGCTCATACTGGTCACTGGAAGTTCAACATGGCACCTCATGGCAAAGAGCTCTCTGAGAATCTGAAAAAAGAATTGTTGCTGTACATAAACATGGCCTAGGTCAGGCTTCCCCAAACTCTGGCCCTCCAGATGTTGCTGAACTACAACTCCCATGATTCTCAACCTATTTCATTAATAGAATCATGGGCATTGTAGTTCAGCAACATCTGAAGGGCCAGAATTTGGGGAAGCCTGGCATAGGCTATAAGAAGATTGCCAAGACCATGAAACTGAGCTGCAGCACAGTGGGCAACACCATACAGCAGTTTCACAGGACAGGTTCCATTCAGAACAAGCTATGCGACGGTCGACCCAAAAAGTTGAGTGCATGTGCTCAGCATCATATCCAGAGGTTCTCTTTGGGAAATAGACGTATGAGTGCTGCCAGCATTGCTGCAAAGGTTGAAGGGGTGGGGGGACAGCCTGTCAGTGCTCAGACCGTATGCGGCACACTGCATCAAATTGGTCTGCATGGCTGTCGTCACAGAAGGAAGCCTCTTCTAAAGATGATGCACAAGAACGCCCACAAACAGTTTGCTGAAGATAAGCAGACTAAGTGCATGGATTACTGGAACCATGTCCTGTGGTCCGATGAAACCAAGATAAACTTATTTGGTTCAGATGGTGTAAAGCGTGTGTGGTGGCAACCAGGTGAGGAGTACAAAGAAAAGTGTGTCTTGCCAACAGTCAAGCATGGTGGTGGTAGTGTCATGGTCTGGGCCTGTATGAGTGCTGCTGCCACAGGGGAGCTACAGTTCAATGAAGGAACCATGAATACCAACATGTACTGTGACATACTGAAGCAGAGCATGATCGCCTCCTTTCGGATGTCGTCATGGAGAAGTGGAAGAGGACGTCAGTGACAACCTGTGAAGCTCTGGTGAACTCCATGCCCATGGCAGTGCTGGAAAATAATGGTGGCCACACAAAATATTGACACTTTGGGCCCAAATTGGACATTTCCACTTAGAGGTGTACTCACTTTTGTTGCTAACGGTTTAGACATTAATGGCGGTGTATTGTTATTTTGAGGGGACAGCAAATTTACACTGTTATACAGGCTGTACACTTACTAGTTTACATTGTAGCAGAGTGTAATTTTTTCAGTGTTGTCACATGAAAAGATACAATCAAATATTTAGAAAAATGTGAGGGGTTTACTCAATTTTGTGAGATAATGTATATATTTATATATTAGTGGTATCCTTGGCACTCTCCCGGCATGTAAATCAAATAAAACGCCAAGGTGCAAACCCGCGAAAGTATATAAAAAAATCTTTTTAATTGGATGCACTCCTGGTCTTAAAAAAACAAAAACAAAAAGTGGTTTAAGAGTGCAAAAAAGTTACATTAATGTGGATAATAAACGTTTCAACCCTACGGGTCTTTTTGTGTGATCTTGAAAAAGGCCCATAAGGGTTGAAACGTTGATTGTCCACACTGATGTAACTTTTTTTGCACATTAAAACCACTTACTCTTTTTAAGACAAGGAGTGCACCCATTTTTAAAATTTATATATAACGTGTGTGTGTTCTCACCTACATATTTACCAGAGTGCTCCAACCTCCTCCTTCCGTCTGTTTGAGTGCATGTCCCACAATTCTGTGGTTTTGGCTGATAGAGCATTCTGGTAAATGTGGTGCGACAATATTTGGCAATGTAAGGATAACACCCCACTCTAGTATTTTCCAAAGTTAGATTTGCTCCCATACGTGTACAGTTATTACCCCTTTAGAGTAGATCAGTAGGTATGTATAAATATGTATCTGGACATGGTAAGGGAGCTAAATAATATGCTGTCCAATATTAGGAGCTAAAATTATATTATACAGGATGATAAGAATGTCACAGAAGATTGCATAATGAAGTATTTCTTAGAAGCGCTCATATGCACTGATAACATAGTTCAGGGTTAACAAGGTATCACTGTTCAGCTACCATAGGGATAGCAAGTTTGAGAATAACCCATTTAGTTTGAGAATCGTGATAGTTGTAGTTTAAAGGGACACTATAGTCACCAGAACAACTAGAGCTTATTGCATTTGTTCTGGTGAGAAGAATCATTACCTTCAGGCTTTTTGCTGTAAACACTGTCTTTTCATTACATTATAGCCTGATAACTTCACTGGCCACTCCTCAGATAGCTGTTAGAGATCCTTCCTGGGTCATGGCTGCCTAAAATGCATCCAAACATTCAGTATCTCCTCCCTCTGCATGCAGACACTGAACTTTCCTCATTGAGATTCATTGATTGAATTCATCTCGATGAGGAGATGCTGATTGGCCAGGGCTGATCTGCCTCTTTGTCAGTCTCAGACAATCCTATGGGGAAGCATTGTGATTGGATCAGGCTACAACTTCTGCTGATGTCAGCAGGTAGTGGGCAGGTCTAAATGAAACAGAGCCAGAGCTAGCAGCTCCAGACTTGAATACAAGTAAGATGTTTCTATTTTTAGGGATGCATGAGGGGACCATGGGGGCTAGATGGTGGCTTTAACCCTATAGGGTCAGGAATACATGTTTGTGTTCCTGACCCTATAGTGCTCCTTTAAGAAACAACTGCAGTGACTTGTACTTGTGAGAACATGCCTATTACTACAGCAAGACAGAACAACTTCTATAGCTCTAGGCTGCTTGACTTCACACTGATACTGCGAATGGATCTTCGTAAACAGCTACTAGTATCACCTCCTTTCTTTGTTGTTATTTACAGCCAGTCGTTTGCTACGTGCCATGAGGCACCTCAGGAATAAAAATCTTAACCACAAAGGTACATAAAGATTTCAAGCAGTTTTTCTGTGTTTTAATACACTAGAATGGGTAATGCATGGTCTTACAAATTATAATAATCATGTAATGTATGGACTTACGACTTACAAAGTATAATAATCAGATCAACCTAGCCAAACAAGAACATGTACTCAATGAAATGAGGATTAAAATTGAAACTCACATACAACAGAAAATGCATAAAGCTATTTTTGTTTAAAATTCAAATAAAACAATAACCACAAATACATAAAGGCACAATTTAGAGCATTACTTGCAGACTACCATATACTTATATCATCACGTGTTCCAATTCCAATACTGGAAGAAAACGGCAAATGTGAATATTGAGTAATCCCATACTTGCTCAGCCAAGCCTAACAGAGAACCAGGCATAGGAACATATTGAATATAAAATAGGCTCGTGCTCTACTCTACAAGGGGGCTTATTCCATAGACCAACAAATTGCTGTGCGACCTGTACATTTTTGGACCAAAATAATGAAATCAGAAAATTTCTCTAATCAAGCATTTTTACAATTCAGCATTTTTTTAACTTAAATTTTGCAATTTCCTCATCCATTTTCCCACAATTCCCAATTTAATGAATTACAGCATTAGTTTTAAAGAATTTTCAGAAAAATAACTGACATTTATGAGTCACATGAATATACACATTCACACAACATAATAGAACTATATCAATGGAATGCCTAGGTAGATCAGATAAAGAGCATATTATAAAAGTACAATTTTAAACACAGATAAATGATTCCATACATGTTAATTTGGATTAAAAAAAATAAAAGATGTTTGTAATGTGGACAGGGAAGGGCATGAGAAATAAAATAGTACAACCCTTTTAAAGTGTATTATAAACAGGCCAAATGTGCACCAGCGAAACCAATGGAAAGTACCCTCTGTAGGGCTGGAATATTAGTTCTGCCCCATGGAATGCATATTTTTTATAAGCTTCCTTCAGAAAATCCACTGTCGTGCTACCCAAAATTGTGGGAACTGTGGAAAACAAAATAGGACATTGCCCATTTCAGGAGATTTATTTTTCCAAATGAGCTATTTTGGTTTAAAATGTGCAGTTCTATATTATTATTATTATTTTAAATGTCTTACTTTGGTGAATAATCCTATAATTTGTGTTTATTTAAGATATTTCACTTAATGCAAGCTGAAAAACTAAGTACATATTTTTATTGTTGCCAAATACTAATCCTTAAGGGGTTCTAGCAGGATTATTCATGAAAGTGAGAACGCAAAGTGATTTTCAAATTTACATTCAGAGTAGCCAAAGCGAAAGCATAGCTAGCTAAAATCATTTTTTTCCAGTTCAGTTATTTTGACTTTCCATTTTAAATGAATTTTGAATTCTCACTTTAGTGATGTTAGACACCAGCTCACACAGTGAAATGATTTGGCTTTAATATGAATATAACAAAAGAATATACAAAAAAGTTAAAATAGATGAATAGATATTACTGTATATACTCGAGTATAAGTCGCATTTTTTGTGCTGAAAAACCCCCACTCGACGTATACTCGACTCAATGTCTGTATTATGGCAACTTACATTGCCATAATACAGACCAGGACCGCCAGGCTCATTACAAGCCCAGCGGTCCTGTTGGGGGCCGGCAGGAAGCGTTTACTTACCTTTCCTGCAGCTCATGTCAGCTCCATTCTCCTCCACTCCGTTCAGCTCCACTGTAAGTCTTGCGTGAGCCGCGGCCGTCAGAGCTTTGCCACGGGTTACCGTGGCAACGCTCCACGCGGCACGCAGACCATGAGACTTACACTGGAGCTGGATGGAGCGGAGGAGAAGGTAGCTGACAGGAGCTGCAGGAAAGGTAAGTAACAGCCCGCTGCCATCCCCCCTCCTGCACAGTACACACCGCTGGACCACCAGGGACTGCGATATCCCCACTCCCTGGCCATGTATCAAGCAGGGAGGGGGGACAAAAAATATAAAATACAAATGTAAATAATATTATAATAAAATAAAAAAATAATAATATTAAAAAAAAATTTAAAAAATATATTAACGGTAAAAAAAATACAAATAAATTTAATATTAAAATAATAATAATAAAAAATAATAATAAAAATGCCCACCCCCCACCAAGGTTACACACTCTGCATCACATACACAAACACACACTGCACTCATACACACACACACACTGCATTCATACACACACTGCATTATATACACACACACACTGCATTCATTATATACACACACTGTAAATAAATATTCAATTAATATAAGTTTTTGGGGATCTAATTTTATTTAGAAATTTACCAGTAGCTGCTGCATTTCCCACCCTAGTCTTATACTCGAGTCAATAAGTTTTCCCAGTTTTTGGGGGTAAAATTAGGGGTCTCTGCTTTTATTTGGGTCGACTTATACTCGAGTATATACGGTATCAATCAAACACTATGAATGAAACCACTTACATCACTTAATTTTTTAACGTTGGTTCTGCTTTAACATTTGACATAAATGTTACAAAATATTCACTCTAAGTATGTGGCTAGATCAATGCCCTATTTCTCAAGAACAAATCAATTTTCTTTCGGTGAATCTTGGCTAAATAAATGGGCAATATGTGTAAACATGGCAACCAAAGAAAATTAGTGCAATTCTTGGGCAAAGTGCTAAACATGGAGAGATCAGCAGTAACATTTCAGTAGTTACCACGGTGAATGCTACACTTTTAGAACTTTGCCTTTTTTTTAAATATAATTTTGACATATTTTTATACATATAACCCTTAATATTGTACCAATAAACTGTAGATATTGTTCATTTTCTCTAGTGAAACACCTAAATATTAAGAAATGCAATTTTTTTTTATATAGTTTAAACCTGTAAGTTTTCCTTCAAACCTCCTTTTAATGTGATGCAGCTGCTGTAAGTTACAGCAGGAAGTGTACAGTGCACAGAGGATATGATTCCCTCTGTTTAAAATGGCAGTGTTAAATACCTAAACCCTTGCAGTCATATATACACCTCCTGGCCAAAAAAAAAGGTTGCCACCTGAATTTAACTAAGCATATCGGTAAAAGCCTCCTATTGGATAGTTACTGCACGCACAATTATCTTTCAGCTGGCAACAAGTAGCTTCTCATTTCTTAAACAACCATGTCGAAAGACACATCCCATGGTCGTGGAAAAGATAGTTAGTCTGTTTGAGAAAGGACCAATCATTTTTCAAGTAGAGACAACATCTAAGGAGATTGCAGAAACTACTAAAATTGGGTTAAGAACTGTCCAACGCATTATTAAAAACTGGAAGGATACTGGGGAACCATCATCTTCGATGAAAAAAATGTGGTCGGAAAAAAGTCCTGATCGTGATTGGCGTTTGGTGAAATCAAATTGTAGAAAAACAGTATAACTAAGGGCTATGTTTAATAGTGAAAGTAAGAGCATTTCCACATGCACAATGCGAAGGGAACTCAGCTTGGGACTGAGCAGCTGTGTAGCATTAAGAAAACCACTAATTAGTGAGGCTAATCAGAAAAAAAGGCTTCAATTTGCTAGGGAGCATGAAGATTGGACTCTGGAGCAATGGGCAATGGAGGTCATGTGGTCTGATGAGTCCAGATTTTCCCTGTTCCAGAGTGATGGGCGCATCAGGGTAAGAAGAAAGGCAGATGAACTGATGCACCCATCATGCCTAATGCCTACTGTGGGTGCAGTGCTATGATCTGGGGTTGATGCAGTTGGTCAGGTCTAGGTTCAGCAACATTATGTGCCCAAACAACAAAGTCATCTGACTACCTGAATATCCTGAATGACCAGGTTATTCCATCAATGGATTTTTTTCTTCCCTGATGGCACGGGCGTATTCCAAGTTGACAATGCCAGGATTCATCGGGACTCAAATTGTGAAAGAGTGGTTCAGGGAGCGTGAGACATCATTTTCACACACGGATTTACCACCACAGAGTCCAGACCTTAACCGGATTGAGAATCTTTGGGATGTGCTGGAGAAGGCTTTGTGCAGTGGTCCGACTCTCCCATCATCAATACAAGATTTCGGTGAAAAATTAATGCAACACTGGACGGAAATAAATCTTGTGACATTGCAGAAGCTTATCGAAACAATGCCACAGCGAATACATGCCGTAGGCAAAGTTAAAGGCGGTCCAACAAAACATTAGTGTGTGACCTTTTTTTTTTGGGTGGCGACTTTTTTTTGGCCAGGCAGTGTATTTGCGAATGTTAAGAAGTGCTTTTGCTCACAGAAGGAATTGTATTTCCATTCAAAGCAAAATCGAAGAGTGTGAATGGTTGGAGTGAATATCAAATTTTACGCTAAAATAGCTGAACAGAAAATATAGCTGACGGAGAATTTTCAAATTTTGACCTAATGTTTGAATTTAATTCTTGGGTTTATTCACTTAAGTGAGAATTGCCAGAAATTCAAAGTGAATTTAAAAAAAAAATAGGCCAAAATAGATTCTTTAGGACAATTTTTCATTTCTGTGTTGTGTTTGGCTATTTTGGCATTACGTTTTGAATTCACTTTGAATTCCCAGCAATTGTCACCTTACTGAATAGCCTGTCAGTTAAAAAACATAAAAAAAGACCCTAGCGTCTCTTATATTCATATCCAGTGTGTTTTGTTATCTTTCATGAAGTGGTTGTTATTGCTTCCCCTGCATTGTTTAGGAAGCTTAAACACTGGTTGGCAAACATGTAAATTTCCTCCTTTGCAAGAGAGGCTGGTGGCACACTGAGGAGCCTTGTCACATCCAAGGCAGTTTATCTCTGGAGTGAATCCATGGCAGTCTCTGCTTCCCACTGCAAACAGTGTTATCTGTCTTTTGTCTGCGGATGGCTGGTATAAAGTCTTAAAGCTTTTCGACATATGAGCCAGAACCAGTATATCTGTGGGGCCATAATGCTGGCGTTTATGACATTGCAGTGCAGAGGGATATTGAAAGGCACTTTGTATATTGGGATCCCATACTGTTTTCCATAGGCATTGTACATGAATGGAAAAAGAAGAATGCGACAGATAAAGAAGGTAATTAGCACAACAGCACCGTTCACTTTATGCAGGAGGGAATTTTGCCAATTTATCTGCAAGAAATAAAGAAATGGTTTAGTAAAAGAATACTACATGTAATTAAAACTGTAATTTATTACTTTATCTTGATGGGTTTTCTCATTTTGTTCAAGCACAATGGGGGATATTTATCAAGGTGTTCTGAAAAGTGAGGGTTAAAGGAACACTGCAAGCACCATAACCACTACACATAACTGTAGTGGTTATGGTGTCATGTGTGCCCTGGTGCCCCCCATTGAAAGAAGTCAAACTCTTTTCTCCACTACTTCCATTGGAGAGCCAAAATGCTCTCTATCTTAGCCAGGCCTGGCGGTGTGATCAGTTGACACACTAAGTCAATGAGTAGCCTTTATTGCCAGTGCACTGTAGTTGCCTTGGGAAGAAAGAAGAGGGACCTTCTCTGCTCTCCCTTGCCAGTCAAAGCCTCGGCACGCCAAGTCATTGCCTGACAGCTGGGATAAAAAAAAAAATTAAAATAATTTAAATAGGTTTTTCTCCTAATGTATACATTTTCTAGCATGTATTGATAAAATCCTATGCTTAATCTAATGAGCATAAATTGTTTGGAGCATAACAGGTGCCATTTTAATACAGTCTTACTTGAGGACAAATAAGGAAAATCTTTTAGCTTCTGCACTAGAATGTATAAATGTCAGGTATTTGTGAGCCACAGCACAGAGGAAATGAATCAGTTTGTCCAAAACATTTGCACAAGTGTATCCCTTTGAAATGTCAACATTTGAACACACAGTCATAACTGTGCCTTCAAAATGTCAACTTAGGGCTGTTTTTTTCTACAATTTTATTCTGGATGCTCTCAGGAAATTATAGCACTCTGCCAGGTTGAACTTACTGTGTACTTTGCTGTATACTTTATTGGTAAGATAGAAGTAATGGAAATTAAAGGCCTTGATTAATTTTTTGTTGGATAAGCTTTTTAAATATTCAAACTTTTCAAATTATTTATGTACAAAAATTTGTCATAAACTTTAATAGTGACTTCTGTAGATAAATAATTTGAAAAGGTTTTCTAACTGACTGTTGTCATTTGAAAAGCTTATCCAAAAATATTACATTTAGGCCATAGTTACAAATTCGGGTTAGACTACGGGTTATGGGGAACCTAGGAATGAACTCCACATGCTATTGACTGCAACTAACAAACATATTTTGTTTCAAATAATTCCTAAGCATTTTTAAAATGAAAATGTATACAGTCTTCTGTTTTTCTCCACCTCTGCTTTTATGCCAATATTTTTTATCTTATTCACTGGGCCTTACTATAAGTATGCAGAACCAAGGGAGGGCTGGCAGCCTGGCCTGCGGGGCAAATCCAGTCAAGTTGCCCATTGTACCAAAAGGAGAGTAAAAACACCTTCTCCATGTGAATGAAGGGGTGGTGGGGGGCAGTCACCTAAACAGACAAACTCACTGACAGGCACACACACATTTGCTGACACACACTAATAAACACACAATCACTGACACCCACACACACATACATTGGCTGACACACACACATTCACACACACACACACACACACACACACACTGACAACAAACTTTACACTTTTAAAGCCAGTAGACAGGGGCTGTGTAAGGGGCTGTAGTGGGGGTATGAGCTGTAATTCGGGGGTTAGGAAATGTAGTGGGGAGGGATAGGGGCTGAAGTAGGTTGATGGCTACAATTTGGGAAAGGGGCTGTGGTGTTGGTGATATGGGTTGAAATTGGGGGAGACTTGCTGTGGTGGGGGGCATGGGGCTGAAAAGGGGGACCAGGAGCTGAGGGGCAGGGCAGGAGTGGAGAGGTGGGGACAGGAGCTGAGGGGCAGAAGCTGAGGGGGTGGCTGGAGCTGAGAACAGGGAGTGAGGGGGACAGGAGCTGAGAGGGGGGGAAGGAGCTGATGGGGTAGGGGCTGAGTAAGGGAGATAGGGCTGAGGAAGGGGAATAAAAAAAAAACTAAAGTGTATTCCACCCTCCCTGTGTCTTACCTTAGGCCAGGGAGTGGTGGGCAGGAGCCAGGAGTCAGTGGAGTCGGCAGGCCACTCCTGATGATGTCAGGAGGAGGGGGCGTGACTTCCTCTGCTCTTCTCCCAGACTCCCCAGCGGTCCAGTGAGAAGAGCAGTGGAAGTCACGCCACCACCTCCTGACATCATCAGGCTGCAGGGAGAGAGGTACATTGAAAAATCCAAGTTCCCAGCCAGAGGCAGAGGATTCAGATTTTTCCTTTTTTTGCTGGATGCGGACGGCCCTGGATTTAATGCGGCCTGGGGGGCAATTGCCCCCCGTCCCAGCCTGCCGATGTGCAGAACAGTGTAAAGGGAGCATGTCATTCTATGGCTTCAGGGTGACAGGCCTGCGAATGAGGGCTGCTCTTACACTAACCATTTCTGAAGTACCAGCACATGGAAATTTCACGAGAAATTGCAGTGCATTTATACATGCTCTAGGTTTGCATTTTAATAAATGTTCCCAACACACGGGTTGACAGAACCACTCTATGCAGTGACTGGGAGGATTGTGCGTAGTGTGACTGACTGTTGAAATAAGGAATTATACATAAAGCAGTGTTACTGTATCTTGTTTGTTGATCACAGCAGATGTTTATAGATAAAAGCAGGTGAGTGCAGGGAAATATTCCTAAACAGTATAATCATACAGACTGGTATTAGTGGATTACCTGTATTAAAACTTTACCAAGTGATACAAATGGAGTGCTCAGTTCTGCTGTAAACAAACAGCCAACAAAGAAATCACCAATATCTCTTCTTAAAAACTGAAACAAAAAAAAGAAAATGTGAGGAACATATTGTGCTAAATAAATAAAAATAATGAATTCAATAGGCTATCTGAATATCATGCTACAACTACACTTTTGCCATCCTCTAATACTGTAATGCAATTCAGTGCAATAATTATATAAATAATGGGAAATGTAGTCCAACAACTAACAAAGGCCTACGTTTGCCATCCCAGTACTAGAATGAAAATGAACACATTTTAAGGGTGCTTGATGCCATATACTGTACAGCAGCTTTTACACATACTGTCACAAGGCTAGTCTTGCCAAGATTGGCCATATTGAACTATTTATTTAAGACATCAAAGAAAGAAACATGTGGAGGTCACCCAAGGTAGGCAATCCCAAGTGCACCAAGATGAGCTGTGAGGCAGATACTGGACAACATAATTAATTTCCATTAATCATTAAAAACAAAAGGGAGTGTGCAAACCTAAACACTTTATTAAAGTGCTGAATTCTCTTAAAATTGATTTTTATAAAGTGACAAAGAGGGGACATTAATTTAGCCCCTAAAGCACCTCAATGAGCTGATGTGCTTTATGGGCATAGAAGGTACCATTAAATACCATAGGGGATCTACTTTCTATAAACATATACTTTTGTGTAAAAGTCTTGTATTATGTGATGTGACCCCTATTAACATTATAGTCTCAGCAACTTTTACCAATTTCTACTTTTAAAACCATATTTAACTCCTTGCAGCACTTGCCCTGTAACTTTAAAAAAATAAATATAATTAAAGGACCGCTATAGGCACCCAGACCACTTCAGCTCAATGAAGTGGTCTGGGTGCCAGGTCCATCTAGGGTTAACCCTGCAGCTGTAAACATAGCAGTTTCAGAGAAACTGCTATGTTTACACTAGGGTTAATCCAGCCTCTAGTAACTGTCTCATTGACAGCCGCTAGAGGCGCTTCCGCGCTTCTCACTGTGAAAATCACAGTGAGAAGACGCTGACGTCCATAGGAAAGCATTGAGAAATGCTTTTCTATGGACTGATTGAATGTGTATTCGGCCCTGGCGTCGTAAGAGGGAGGAGAGAACCCTAGCACCGAGGGAGCCCGGTGCTGGAGAAAGGTAAGAGTTTAACCCCTTCAGCCCCCTATAGGCCGACGAGAGTTGGAAGGGTGGGACCTAAAGACCCTATAGTGCCAGGAAAACAAGTTTGTTTTCCTGTCACTATAATGGTCCTTTAAATTCTGTAACAATCCAGACTAATAAGTGAGGTTTATGTTTTTGTTTGATTTTGCAGTTATGTAAAAAAAATATTAAAAACAAAGAAAGGAAATTTATATATTTTTCCTTTTATTATTTTATTCATATATAATTGTGTGCTATAATGTAGCAGAAGAATCCCTGTCTATCATTAAAAAAAAAATAATATATAAATATATATATATATATATATATATAATGTATATGGTTGCACTTAAATAGACAGCCATGTGGAACAATTAGCACAACTGCAGAAAAAGCCTTTAATGAATGCATTGAAAAGCCTTTTTTTGAAGAGGCTCATTTATGAAGTGGTTAAATTGATGTATTTTTGTTATATTTTTCTTCAAGATCTTTCCTAGAGCAGGCAACTCGAGTTGTTAAGAAGGGGCTATTTGTGGCTGGTATTGGTGCAGATTTCCTGAAACCAGATCTCTCTTTAAAGGGACACTATAGTCACCAGAACAACTTAATGTAGTTGTTCTGCTGAGTATAGTCAGATCCTGCAAGCTTTTTAATTTAATCACAGCCTAGGAACACAAAGGTCGTCTTAACTTTATTATAGGTTTACTGCTTCACCAAACTGTTTGTGTTAATTTTGTCTTGCTTCAGTACAATTAATATGTACGTTGTTTTCGTCAAGGTCAAGATATGTATTTGCAACAGCAAGATCACATGTACAGATAACAGCTGCGGTGATTAGTCCACCTAAATGTTTTTAAAAAGAGGGTTTGAAAGTTCTGAATAAATCTCTTGGAATAATATACTGAAACTTGGCAAGCCTATGGTGCCCCTATACTCATTGGACCCCAGGGCATCTGACCAGTGTGCCAATGCTTAAAGACAAACCTGAGGAAAACCTCTAGTCGCCACTCCTCTGATAGCCAATAGAGGTGCTTCTAGGGGCAGTGCTGCACAGTGGCCCCATTCGCAATTAATCTCAAGAATAAATTCAGAAAAGATGTAAATGGACTGTGTGAAAGCACTTCCAACCCCAAGTTTTTTGGTTTGTTTTTTTAATTTGAGGCTTGTTTTTAAAAGCTAAGTTTTTAAAAATAATATTGTATTGTAGTTTGACTGGCTTGTGTTAGACAATAGGATATGCATATAACGTTGGAAAATAAAGGAGAAAGGCCTATATATATATGTGACAGGTATACAAGGCACACAATTCAGATTTCTTATCTCTGTAGAAACACATAGGGACGTTTTACTACGCTCTCCAAACTATACGACTAGATTATGGACTTCTGTTCACTTATTTATCTTGTTGTGTTTAGTTTGGGAAAGCTTACCTTTGGTTTACTTTCCCTTCCAGATAAAACATCTACAGTTCTTTACTGGATCCGTCTATGTTAACCCTAGAAATTAGCATGACTAAGATATAGATCTTGTTTAAGAGCCCTGGAAATGAGTAACCGTATTTATTAAATTCAACCTTAAGTTACGTGGAGGATATCTTCAAAAGCTGGACACAGTGTATTTGCATAAGCAGAACTATTGACAGATGTATGTGTGTTGAACAACCGTTTGAATACATGCAGGTAAGGGAATTTGGCCATGGTCTTTTAGGATTTATTAACATATATTTTGCTTTACCTAGGTGAAAACATAGTCATGAGACCAATATGACCTCTCATGGCAGCTCAAATACTAATAAAAATCAAAGAAAACTGTTACTTTCACACTATCTAAACTGCCTAGGGGCATTTAAATAACTTGAGGTTTTTTAGTATCACTCCAATAGCCATTAGAGTGTAAGCTCACCTACCACATCAAGGCAAAGCCTCTTAGGTGATAACTAAACTAACAATTCACCTTGCTGCTTTCAAAATCTCTAGTGAGATAGAGAGGGGCATTTTTCTAAACCCCCAAACACTCATTAACCCTTAATAGGGAACACATAGGTGGGTAACATGCCTGTGTAATACAAAAGCAAGTGCAAACATACAAAAGTAAGCCCTGCGCTATGTTAATCTCACTACATCTGGGCGGCGGCAGCAATACTTATAGTACATCAGCTCACACAGTAAAAAACAAAGAATGTATTGGGTCTAATGTGTACTTTAGTCATTGCTGCCACCCAGAAGTATTTGGGGTCAGAGTGCAGGGCTTAGTTTTGTATGTTTGCAGATACTAATAAAATCTACACCAATAACATGGAACCAATATAGTTTCTAGTGTAGTAAAAGTATAGTCCTGACTTGTGCCTTTAGGTTGGTGAAGAAAGAGAAGTGGTTGCCTTTTAAAGGAAGTCATTTACAATGAGAAGAGTTTATGTTGTCAACATTAATCATTTGGACTGTACATATACGTTTCCTTTAAACAAAACTTGTCTGTTCCCCGTGTACAATATTATCATTCTATTCTACACAAAAAATATAAGTATGGAAGTGTTTGCAATTTACATTGCGGAATTTAAATTAAAAAATCTATACCGATTTAATACAGGAATTTGGAGTCTTCTCATCATTCTTACCAGACCAATAGGTACAATTATAGTTAGAATTGCAGTGTGATGGACGAGCATGAGGAAGTCCTTCTTTAGGAGGCTGTTCATTGCTTTGGAGAAATGCTCTTTCCCATTTAAGATCCTTTTGTCCTGACATTTATACCAGTGCCGAAGGTACATCGCATACGTGTCATACACCATATATGGAATAATGAACCAGATGTACCCTGTTGCCAGCCAGTGTCTGAGGAGAAATATACTGTATTATAATATCAGCACACACAATTGTTAAGCATTGGTATCTAGGGGATGTGGACATTCCTTCATACTGCCACCAAAGTAAAGACTAGATTTAGACACTCAAGACCACCAGCAAAAATGTGGGTCTGTAGCACAACTCTATTAAGCAGGACCTTTTTAATACTGGTATGAGTGACATGTTCCAGTTCCCCCACTGGTATCATTAAGTCACCCCCTCTATATGTTCTTTTGTGTCCCTTTCCTTCTTTTCAGACCTTTCATTGATTTACTGACACCTATTATTGTCTTGCTTTTTTTCAGTCCCATGCTTCCTCTTTTTGTGTACCTATTTCTACTGAGTAATAATTTTATTTCCTTCCGCTACAAAAAGAATAGATTAGTCGGCGAATGTAATGTTTGCTAACATTTGTGAATAGCATCTCAAACAAACTGATAATATTAATAATGACGTACACAAAACCTGTGTTAGGGTGTGGCTTTTTTACACTTGGTTAACTGCCAAAAACCAATTATATCATTCACCACTGAGCAATTTGAGGTGGAATTTGTACTATACGGCCGTGCATAAGCCTGAATAAGTGTTTATGCACGCTTCATTATGCATTCAAAACAAATGTGTGCATGCGCATGTGATGCAAATGGCTAAACAAATCGGAAAATAATTCACACACCAATTATATCACAGATATAGGAATGTAGTCACCAATACAAGGAGCACTATTGCAAAATGCTGAATCAGAAAATAAAATTGTAAATGTTGATGGACAATGGAAATAAAACATTTCACTAGCTAATTGATACAGAACATAAGGTCATCAACAAAAGAAACAGCTGGAAAAAAAAGGTTACATGTATATAGTGTTTAATTCACAGCATTCCTTAACATGCATACAAAAATGTATATGCACACAAATATGAGATGGCTGGTATGCTTGGAGTTGTGGAAGAGATTTCCCGGCCTATTTATAGTCACCAGTGGTAGGCAGTACAAAGTCAAGTGGGATACTGACGGCATTGCAGATACAGGAGACTTTATTTCTTTTTTCGTACCTTACAGTTTAAGGCAGGGCTGTCATAAACCACCCACTGCACATGGTCTCATTGGTCTTCACGCTTGGGTCCTACTGCTTGCGGCAGCAGCACACCAGGGCCGGACTGGCCCACCGGGATACCGGGAAATTTCCCGGTGGGCCGCGGCACTTGGGGCCGGTCTGACAGCTCCTGTGATCCTGGCCGGCCATGTACAAGGTGTGTGGCCGCACAGAGCCCCATGGGAGCAGGGGGAGCCAGGCGGCCGGCACAGCTCACACATGACCGGCAGGGATCATTAAATTTAAAAAAAAAAAAAAAAAAATTTGCGGCGGGGCTTACCGTGCGGCGGGGCGGGGCTTACCGTGCGGCGGGGGCCTGGCTGACTGCAGCATGGGAAGCAGGAAAGAGTCCCTGCTTCCCCAACAACAAGCCTCCAGGAGCTCCAAGCAGGAGGGAAGAAGCAGGTCAGTGTGTCTGTGTGTGACTGCCTGTGAGTGTGTGACTGCCTGTGACTGTGTGACTGTTTGTGTGTGACTGCCTGTGAGTGTGTGACTGCCTGTGACTGTGTGAGTGTGTGACTGCCTGTGACTGTGTGAGTGTGTGACTGTCTGTGTGTGTGTGTGTGACTGTCTGTGACTGTGTGAGTGTGTGACTGTGACTGTGTGACTCTCTGTGACTGTGTGACTATCTCTGTGTGAGTGTGTGACTGTGTATGAGTGTGTGACTGCCTGTGAGTGTGTGACTGTCTCTGTCTAAGTGTGTGACTGCCTGTGAGTGTGTGACTGTCTCTGTGTGAGTGTGTGACTGCCTGTGAGTGTGTGACTGTCTCTGTGAGACTGACTGTGTGTGACTGCCTGTGAGTGTGTGACTGTCTCTGTGTGAGTGTGTGACTGCCTGTGAGTGTGTGACTGTCTCTGTGTGAGTGTGTGACTGCCTGTGAGTGTGTGACTGTCTCTGTGTGAGTGTGTGACTGTCTGCCTGTGTGTGAGTGTGTGGCTGTCTGTCTGTGTATGTGTGTGGCTGACTGCCTGTCTTTGTATGTGTGGGTGTTTGCCTCGGTGTCAGTGACTGTCTGCCTGTGTGTGTGTGTGTGGCTGTCTGCCTGGGTGTCAGTGACTGTTTGCCTCTGTGTGTGTGTGCGCACATCTGCTAGTGAGGGAGCCTCTGTGTGTATGTGTGTGTGTGTGTGTGTGCCTGCTAGTGAGTGAGCTTGTCTGTAAGGAGCATGGGTGTGTCGGAGCCTGTCTGTGGTGAGCATTTGTGTACAGTGAGCTTGTCTGTAGTAAGCATGAGTGTGATCGTGAGCTTGTCTGTAGTGACCATATGTGTGTCAGTGAGCTTGTCTGTAGTAAGCATGAGTGTGATCGTGAGCTTGTCTGTAGTGACCATATGTGTGTCAGTGAGCTTGTCTGTAGTGAGCATGTGTGTGTCAGTGAGCTTGTCTGTAGTGTATCTGTGTGTTAGTGAGCTCTTCTGTAGGGAGCGTGTGTGTCAATGGGCTTGTCTGTAGGGAGAGTGTGTGCGCATCAGTGAGCTTGTCTGTAGTGAGCGTGTGTGTGTAACAGTGAGCTTGTCTATAGTAAGCTTGTTTGTGTGTATCAGAGTTTGTCTGTACTAAATTTGTGTGTGCGCCAGTAACCTTGTCTGTGTGTGTCATTGTCTGTCAATGAGCCTATTTGTGTGCATCAGTAAGATTGTCTGTCTGTGTGTGAGTATGCTTTACTGTATAATTTAATTACCCTAAAAGAACTAATTTTTGAATTAGAAGAAGAAATGTATCAATAAAAAAAAAAATTATAATAATAATAAAAAAAATAAAAAAATAAAAAAAAAATATATATATATATATATATATATATATATATACTGTTGCATCACCAGGGCTCCACTATATATATAGGCAATTGAAATAGTTGGCTGCACTCTCGGATTTCCTTAAAATTTTACTTTTATTGAAATATTTAAAGGACCACTATAGTGCCAGGAAAAAATACTCGTTTCCCTGACACTATAGTGCCCTGAGGATGCCCCCACCCTCAGGGACCCCGTCCCGCCCGGCTCTGGAAAGGGGAAAAGGGGTTAAACTTACCTTTTTCCAGCGCTGGGCGGGGAGCTCTCCTCCTCCGATCCTCCTTCTCTCCTCTCCGTCGGCTGAATGCGCACGCGCAGCAAGAGCTGCGCGTGCATTCAGCCGGTCACATAGGAAAGCATTCATAATGCTTTCCTATGGACGCTTGCGTGCTCTCACTGTGAAAATCACAGTGAGAAGCACGCAAGCGCCTCTAGTGGCTGTCAATGAGACAGCCACTAGAGGATTAGGGGGAAGGCTTAACCCATTCATAAACATAGCAGTTTCTCTGAAACTGCTATGTTTATGAAAAAATGGGTTAACCCTAGCTGGACCTGGCACCCAGTCCACTTCATTAAGCTGAAGTGGTCTGGGTGCCTAGAGTGGTCCTTTAAGAGAAGATCAACGTTTCAGTCCCTCTTGTGGACTTGCATCAGGATCATAACGAAAGTCCACAAGAGGGACTGAAACATTGATCTTCTCTTAAATATTTCAATAAAAGTTACATTTTCAGGAAATCCGAGAGTGCAGCCAACTATTTCAATTGTGTATGTATATATATATATATATATATATATATATATAAACACCCTACATAGCACAATGACTTATGGGGCTGGCATAGATTTTTTCCAGGGCTGCTTCGTATTCCCAGTCCGGCCCTGCAGCACACAGTATGCACTCGGCTACTCTCCACAGTTTAATTTGGATAGAACCGGTGCCAGGGCTAACTTCTAAGTTACTTTCACACCGATGGTAGCAGTGTGCCTTTGACTGGGTGGGGAGGAATCTCTTTTTTTGCACCTTGTAGTTTGGTAGTACAGCAGTTCGAGAAGGCAACAGCGTGGCAAAACGTGATCTACATATTATGCATGCAGACTTTTTTGTTTTTCCCTCCACTTTTCTTGGTGAGTGGGGCCCCAAGCTGGCAACCCTTCCTGGGGCAGGTTTGTGGTTAATCACTGAGCTAGGAAGTTAAAGGGGGGACTTTTTAGTTTGCATACTGGGGATTTTATATCTTTTATATCTGCACGCCCCCAATAAGTGTCAGTCTTTAAAGAATAAGACTGCAGCCATGCAGTATGCTCTTTATGGCATGTCTTTAAATATTTTTGCTGTATATTTAGTGGACTCTTACCATTTATTTCCTTTCTCTACTGATAGCTGCACTTGGTATGTGGGTACCATGTTACGTTTTGCTTTTGAAATATTATATCATGTGCATTTAACAGTGTTGTTTTAGACAGTGGCATTTCAATAATAAACTAAATTTTCTATTATTGCAAGTTGTTTATTGGAGCTAAGCACCAGAGCTAGACCTAGGTAAAAATTAACTAATGCAAGTTCGTCTTATTTTCAGAGTCTTATTGGATTAAAAGGAATTTTATTCACACGGACTGGCCAGAGCAGATTTGTGCACAAATCTAATCATACAAAATGCAGCTATGCATTATTAGGCCAGGTAACTATTGCTGTGCTATTTGATTGTCTGCTCCATCTATGTATTATTGCGCTATCTCAATTTCCGTTTTTTCCACAATTTTAGTACTATATGATGTCAGAGAAATGTTTGCATTGTTGTGCTTTTGGTGGTCAATCTATGCATGGTAAAGTTATAGGAATGACAGGTAATCTATGTATTGTAAAGCTGTAGAAATATTATTTCCCAGCATTGTTATGGTATTGGAAGTCAGATCTGTGACGGACCGCCTGGCACCCCGACCTGGTACCTCCATCAATCGCTGCTTCCTAGCACTTGCCAGCACCATAAGCACTGCACTGGAACACCATAACCACCGTAAACCCCACAAACCGCCGCAGCTTGGTTGGGGTCTCGCTGTCCTCCACCCACCCTGGACCCAACACCAGAATCCAGCTTCCAGTGGGTTGACCTCTCCTAGTCCAGAGAGCAAAGCAGGCTGCTCTTATATGAGTAAGTGTTGTGATCCAAGAGAGTATAGTGACTATAGCAATCCCCAGAATGTGAATATAGCTCTCCAATCCCCCAAACATGAGCCTAGACCTTATGAAGGGTAAAACGAATCTCAGTTTAATGGGAGCCACACTTGGCCTTATATGACAATCCCCATGCAAGGGGTACGCGAACATGGACCTGATGGTAGACTAATTTGTAACTTCACAGACCAATAACAATAAGGTTATAAGGCACAACACTCCCACACACAGCACACAATCCCTCCCCTCTGCCTAGGAGATAATTGAGTCAGATACTGTATTAACTCAATTATCCCCAGTCAGAAAAAAATTCTAAAAACCCCAAAAGTACCACAAAACACATAAAATCCCCACAAATGTTACATCCCCCGATAGCCCTGATCAGGGGATCAGGGCCAACATATCCAAAAATCACTCAGATCAGTTCAGGAATTTCCTGGAAGTCTTATTTTTGACCGACCGTGCACATGGTCCTTTGCCCAAAACAGTTCCAGGGAATCAGTCTCTCTGTCTGGAGTACAAAAGTACATTACACACATGAACAGAGCCTTTTACAGTGCATTGGGCAAGGTATATTGCAGGGCCCAAAGTTCTGAGGCAAAAGGCTGGCCAGCAGGCCCCTCCAAGAACCTGTGACGAGGTTCAGTTCGTCACAAGATCAATTTATGTATTGTTGCACTGTTCAACGCATTGTTCGGATCCTGGCATTATCTATCTTCTAGGTACATTGGTTTTAGCTTTGCTTATTAGCTATATGTCCACCGGTGCAACCTAGGCTTTGTTTCTCTATCCTAAGTTCATCTTTTGTAAGTTCTGTCTATGAATGAGAAGGATCACGACAGGCAATACAATTTTGTGTGGTTTTACATAGCATCAAGTACATATAAACAAGCTGGGCATGATTTCATCATACATATCTTCAACCTGTGCACTGGATGGGTGCCTTCGCACTTGATGTTTTGTTTCAGTTATGAACAAGCAAGGCATCAATCTCACATGTCCTATCCTATGGTTTCTACAATTTTCTTATGCCTTCTAAGAGTTCTTACACTATGTTTAACAGGTCATTAAGACATATTAATTATACAAATGATGATTCCCTGGGTGCCAACATGATACTGTTCACTATATACTGTACATAATTAATTTCACTAGGTAACAGAAACAATACACCGTAGAGAAATTAATTTAATTAGTCAAGCAATTGTGCTAGTCATACCATTTGAGCTGTAGGAATATTTGGGCTGTAGGAACAGGAATATTTCTTTCCTTTTATGGTATATACTTACTTTTTTTGGAGGGGAGGGGGAGAAGGGTGGACAACACAGAATTTCCTTTTTATGTGTACGTGTTCTGGAGAGCATTAGTGGTACCTTGCTGCACGGTTATACTTTTTTTTTTTTTTTTAAACCGCAGAAGGACATAGTTTAAGGGTGTTTGCCTTTGGATATTAGCAGATTCTTTGAAGTGTGTATTAGCAGTTAAATATTGTGGCTATATTTCCACAATTCAGTAGCCCTTTTATTGCACGCATTGGGAGTTGGGCAGTTAGTAGCACTTAGATGCCATGTAGTGACTTTGCAGTATGCATTCCCATTTGTTTGCTATTTTGGGAAAGGCAGTTATCGTCGGTAGTTCTGGAAAAGTATGCATTCAATCAGCTGTGATGGTAGACATTTGGTAGTTCTCACTTTAAAAATTATTTTTTTTAAATTCTTTATTTATTTCATTTCACATGAGAGTAAGACAGTGAGTGGGCTATTGCCAAACAGACCTGACATATGACAGGCAAAACACAAGAATTAGCTTTATATTGAAAACATGCATAATTAGGTTATTTGCAAGTTAAAAACAATAGATCACAATAAAGAAGTAACGAAGTTACAAACCCTCCAGGGCACATTAGAATAGCTCAGAAAATATAAACTCACTGGGGCTTATGTGCTCCATGAGGCAGCGCCCTCCAGGGACTTATACCGCACAAACACATATCACTTTTGTTGTTTCTAGAGGTGGTGGTGGGGATATTGTAGCAAGCTATTATTATGAGGTACTTTAAGCAGGTGACTGCAAGATGTGTGGATCCATAAATGTGCATCACTAACAAGTAATATAACGATGAGCAGTAAATGAGAGGTGTAAATCTACACAAAACACATCAAACAGCATTCATAAGATGAAAAAGTAATAAAAGGAAACTCCTGATGAAGTGTGGGAGATCAGAGAGGACTATGATGTCAGAGACTCCACAGATTTTCAGGTTGTGTCTTCGACTTTGGTTCTCCAGGGTCTCCAATTTCTTGGCTGTACTGAGTTGCTGATTTTCGAGGTCTACACATTTCAGTTTCAATGTGGTTAGTCGAGTTTCTTAGATGCTTGCCGAAACCTTTAGAAGGGTAAGCCTCGTGGTGGGACCTTTAATGGCGTCCTTCAAGTAGACCAGGTCTGCCGCCATACATACTTTTTAGCAAGCATGCATTGACTGGTTTTTCGGCCAGGGTGTCTTGGTCTTGTTCAGAGATGGTGGGCCAAGCGAAGCTCTCCCTCTCTCTGAGATTTATTTCAGACATATAAGAGGAGCCCTCATCCCCCAGCGCCATTTTCTCCCACGCAGCCCTCTGTGAGTTTCATAGAAGTTCATCAATGTCTCGGCTGTTAGGTGCTTTATCCGCCCTAGGTTTTTTATTTTTCCTGCCCATCTTGACTACTTAGTGCTGCAGTCTGTGGGAAGCTAAGTAGTGAGAAGGTAAGTACCCAAATTCCGCCCAAAAATCTGGTATTTTGCAGGATTTAGCTTGGAGCTCTTTGGGATGTGTCTGCTCTGGTCTGCAGCTAGCTCTGCCCCTCAGTAGTTCTCACTTTTGCGTGTTTCCACTTTCAGGAATTATTTCTAAGCAAGCTACATTTTAGTATGTTTTCTTTGCTGTAAATAATTTATTTCATGAGTTGAGTGAGTATTCAGATTAGGCATTAACTTTTGGTCTTGTCCATTCCATGGTATCCATATTCTCTATTTAATTTCGGTAAGTATAGTTTACTATGATTGTAACAGAGATATCTGTGTTTTGCTAGCTTAGACGATCTCACTGAATTTGGTAGGAATTGTGTTTTCTCCACTAACATATTGGGCAGGTATAGTTGTATATTGACATGTGTACAAGTTTTTAAGCTGCATTCTAGCATCACTTTTGTTTGATAACTTAGAAGAATTTTTATTATACATAGAAGGATAGTGTATACTATAGATGACTCTTTGGTCACTGAGCCTCATCAATCATTGATGTCACGTGTTTGGAACTGGCCGAGTCATTAAGTTTTCTCTATCATAGAGGTGACATGTCAGAATTTGCCATAGTTTGCATACATCCTTTTACCAAAGTCTCATGGTCAAAATTGACCAAAGCATCAAACTTCCTTTATCGCAGAGGCAATGTGTTCATCAATTGATGCTTAGTTACTAAGCTTCCTCTATCGCAAGCTTATCACATTGACTTAGTTACCAAGCTTTTTCGATCCTAGTGGTCAATTGGTCATTTTTACTTGGCTTCCTCTATTGCAGAGGTCACACGCTCATCAAATTGATATTTTATACTGAACTTGCTCTAATTACAAAGGTTACATGCTTATGAAACTTGTTACTGAGCTTCCTCTATAACAGAGGTCATATGAAACCAGTATTAGGTTACTGAGCGTCCACTATCACAGTGGTCACTCACTTATCAAATTGGTATTTGTTATTGAGCTTTCTTTGTCGCAGAGGTCACACACTCATCAATTGGTTTAGCCTCAACACAGAGGTCATGCACTCATAAGTTGCTGTTGCCAAGATTCCTCTTCCATAGTGACCATGTATTGTTCATTTGCAGGAACCAAGTTTAATGAACTTAATTACCAAGCTTCTTCAATCCTAGAGGTCATGTGCTCATCAAATTAGTAATTGTTACTGGGCTTCCTCTTTCGCAGAGATCAAACGCTCATCAAGTTGGTATTTTATACTGAACTTCCTCTAATTACAAAGTGTAACAAACTTACCTGATCCAGGTGCCCACGCTGCTCCTCTTGATGATTCACTCAAGCTTAACGTTTCGCACGGCTTTGCTCCTACCCTCCTCAGGTATCGCGGGCCAGAACAGGCCATACACATACTAATCATTAGTTTGCCTGGGAACCGTTCTTCCTACTAAGGCTCTAAGTTCTTTGGACACTACCCACTGTTTTATCTACGTCCTTTTAAAATTCAAATAGCGCAACGTCACATCCGACTTTAAAGTGACCACGTCATCTTTGCGACTCTAAATTAATAGAATATAACATAGTCACTTTAAAGTCGAGCGTAATTTGCGCGATTTGAATTATAAAAGGACATGGATAAAACAGCAGGTAATGTCCGAAAGAACATAGGGCCTTAAAACATTCATCCCACGCAAACCAGGAGGAGGAGAAGTTCCCAGGCAAACTAATGGATAGTACGTGTATGGCCTGTTCCGGTCTGCATGACTTGGACCAAACAGAAAGTATGTTAGCCTTATAAAGTTCATTTTGGCCCTTTTTCATTTCCCTGTCGTGGTTTGTGCCTTGATACATGTTAGTGCTTATAGTAAGTCTCTCTTGATATATATTTTGATATAGACCTTGGCTTGTATTTGACTTTTTGTAATTTTGGTACCCTTACCCGGCTTGTTTTTGACCTTGAGTATTTCTGGTATCCTGACCCAGCATGTTATTCCGTTTATCCGTATTTCTGTATTCCTGACCGTGGCTATTATTGACTTCGTCTTTATCTTTTTCGATAGGTCTAGCCACTCTAAGGCCCGGTAATACGTCTATCTAGTACCTCTGTTTGTGGGATTTGCCATTTCCTGTAAGTTGGGGTATGAAATATGGTATAAAATATAAACCAACTAATGGAGCGCTATATAAATATAAAATAGTGGAGGGGTCCACTTACTCCATTAATGCAATAACACACTTGGGAATATGTACTTGGGGACACATATAAAGAGAAGAAAACAGCAGTGATGAGTGAATAACTAGAACCACTCACATGGACTGGAGCCTATGTAGTATTGGCTCCATAAAATAAGCCTTTTTGCTCTTTGGGCAGCAACACACCACTTCCTCAGTAATGATCATCCAAAGACACAAAAAGAAGAAATAGACCAGATGTGTAGCACTGTGCAAAATTGCAATTATTATGATGATGGTAAGTATTATGCTCACCTTGTTAAGAGCCTTACGTACCTGGCTCTAAGGGTGATCAGAAGTGTGCCAATTTCTTGGGATGGCACTCCCCAATAAAGTTCCTGGATACTTAAGGACTTGATGGAATAACTGATAAAATGTATTATTTCCAAATAAAACCAAAATATACTAGGTATACAAAAATATAAAATAAATGCAGTTAAAAGTCCAAAGTCAGCCAAAACGCGTTTCACTTGTCTGTGAGCTTCCTCAGTCAGCTGTAGTGTAGCCTCAGGAATCTTCTGCTTTTTAAATGTTTAGTAAATTGTATGAGTCCTCCCCTTTGGGCTATTATTTGGACTTTTAACTGCATTTATTTTATATTTTTGTATACCTAGTATATTTTGTTTTTAGTACTTCTTCCAAGCACAAGCTCTTACTTGACAAATAATCAAATAATAGGTGAGAGCGCAAAAGCACAAATATATACGGTATATTACCACTTTCATGAGCTTGATTAGGGTCTACAATAAATACATTATTTACAGACCATAAAATAAAACTCAGACTTTCAAAGCTCCTGCTAAATATCCCATGTAGTTTTCCTAGATCTGTTTCCCAGTAGGAAAAAACTTAGTCAGCTCACTCTACATTAACACAATCCCACAAGCAGGCTCCAAACACATACACAATACACTTTCCTAGAACTTTTCTGCTCTGGTATACCACTTATGGAGACACGCGAGACAAGTCACAAGCAAACACAGCGCAAGCATGTTAATAAATTTGCTTGTGCTGCGCAGAACAAATACTGTTTTTTTTTTCTCATGCAAGAGCAGGGCCCTGTGCATGGGCTGCCCTGGAAGAGCATTGAAATAGCATAACAATAGTGATGACAAAACACCCTCTTTCTGGCTCCGCTCCTTTCTCAGAGGGCCGATGTGATTAAAAAATGCCCAGGCTGAAATTTTTTTCCAGTCCGACCCTGATTATGCCTACTCATGCACATTATAGCTTAGCACCAACAATTGTGGCCAATACCTCCTGGGAAGCTACCTACCCCCTGGAAATTAGTACAAAATCTTTCAGCACTGATAGGAGACTACTGCAGCCAGCTTAGCCACTGCTGAATGGAAGTATGCCTTGACCCACCACCCCTCCTGAGATCACCAGTTTCATCTGCAAGGCCCAGTGAGCCTGGCCGCAGTTTTACCCCTTTGAGCTGCATGTAAGTTTGGAAACAATGCAACAGTCAGGCCTGTCAAACTTCCACAGGCTGCTGAAGCTGAGAGGGAACAGGAGGCACCATATATTAAATGCCTCCTGACAGGGACAATCTGACAGTAGTGATGTCCCGAACGGTTCGCCGAATGGTTCGCCACGGACGGCGAACATATGCGGTAAACTTTGACTCTGTACCTCACAGTCAGCAGACATATTCCAGCCAATCAGCAGCAGACCCTCCCTCCCAGAACCTCCCACCTCCTGGACAGCATCCATTTTACATTCACTGTGAAGCTGCATTCTTATTGAGCTGTCCAGGAGGTGGGAGGATCTGGGAGGGAGGGTCTGCTGCTGATTGGCTGGAATGTGTCTGCTGACTGTGAGGTACAGGGTCAAAGTTTACCGCATATGTTCGCCGTCCGCGGCAAACCGTTCGGGACATCACTATCTGACAGCTTTCTGGACCCCCAGGCAACATTAGATCTTGGGCACTCTTGGGAATTGTTGTAGACAACAAATGATGCAACAATGTGCAATGTCAATCAGCAGTGGCTAAGGCTAGTAAGGTATTGTCATGCATGAAAAAGGGCATTAATTCTCAGGATTATAATATAATTTTACCTCTTTATAAATCACTGGTAAGACCACATCTTGAATATGCTGTGCAATTTTGGGTACCTGTTCTAAAGAAGGATATTATGGCACCAGAAAAAGTGCAGAGACGGTTACAAAATTAATAAAAGGAATGGAACATATCAGCTATAAAAAAAGGTTAACAAATTTAAACCTCTTTAGTTTAGAAAAATGTCGCCTCAGAGGGGATATGATAACATTATACAAATATATCTGGGGCAAATACAAACCATTGTGTGGAAATCTATTCACAAACCGGACTTTACATAGGACACAAGGTCATGCATTTAGTCTGGAAGAAACACGATTTCGTCTAAGGCAAATAAAAGTATTTTTTTACTGTAAGAACAATAAGGATGTGGAATTCTCTGCCTGAAGAAGTGGTTTTATCAGAGTCCATACAGATGTTTAAACAGCAACTAGATGCATACTTGCAAAAACAGAATATTCAAGGATATAATTTTTCAATGCAGGGTAATAGTTTCTTGATCCTAGGATTAATCTGACTGCCATTCTGGGGTCAAGAACTATTTTTTTTCATAGTTTGTTGCAAAATTGGAAATGCTTTCAATTGGGTTTTATTTTGCCTTCTTTTGGATCAACAGCAAAAAACAAATGTGATGGAAGGCCGGACGCAAGTCTCTTTTCAGCTATGTAACTATGTAATCATGACTTATATACAAGTTAAGCCACATAACCAAAAAAATGCCACATAGCATGGATATGTCTATTTGTAGGGACTGTTGATTAGGCATTACTGATGCCACATATTGTATTGAATAATGAAAAAATGCAACCCAGTAAAAAAAGCAATTAAAAGTGACTTACTGAACCACTTAAACCCCCTATGGTTAGTTAATATTAGAAAATATTTCTGGGCTCAGTGGATCAGCTTAGTTTCTGATTATTACAAGCATATCAAGTAAAGGTTATTTGTGCATACCTGTCAAATTTCACATCTTTGCAAGATGTAATTATGATAATCCCAGATGTAGCAGCAAGAATTCCTTGTAGGGAGGAAACTATCCTGAAAAATAAACAGGTTGTTGTTGTTAACATTAGTAGCATATGACTATATGATGCTATCAGGCAGTATTAATTAAAAGAGCTAAACGGGTTCTGTATGATTTCTTTAAATTAAACATGACTTATTTCAATAGATAAATAATAAATAAAATTACAGAACCATACCAAGATGTTAATAAGAATTTCCGATTAATCATTTTATTCATGTTTTATTTTGATGTGCACACACACAAACACACACACACGAACACACAATATGCCCTCCTAAAAGTTTGCAATGACATCCAAACTGGCATGGAACAAGGAGCCCTAACTGGAGCTATTTTCCTTGATTTTGCTAAGGCCTTTGACACAGTAGACCACGACATTCTACTGCACAAACTCAAAAACTCAGGTATTGGTGATCATTCTCTAAACTGGTTTCGATCGTATGTATCGGATCGCTCGCAATATGTGTCCATTTCTGACAGTGACTCCCTCCCTCTCCCAGTCACGTGTGGTGTTCCCCAGGGTTCCATTCTCGGCCCTCTACTATTTACATTATTTATAAATGATCTGCCTAATGTCTGCCAATCCTCAAATGTACACATGTACGCAGATGACACTGTAATCTATGCGAGCAAATCCAATCTACCGCAACTTGAGGCTTTGCTCCAAGACCAGTTTACAGAGGTAGAAAAGTGGATCGCAAAAAACAAACTCTTCCTGAACACTGACAAAACTGTCACAATGATCTTTGGAACAGTACTTAAATTACACAATTCCTACCTATCCATCAAAACAAATTAAAATGGCACACTGACTGCAGTCCACTCTTTCAAATACTTGGGTATGATATTAGACCCCAATCTATCTTTTGGCCTACACATAGAAAAGCTTGCATCTAAACTTTATCCAAAATTAGGTACCCTGTACAGAAACAATGCCTGCCTAAGCCCTACAGTAAAGGAAAAGATTGTACAGCAAATGCTGATGCCAATCATTGATTATGGGGATGTAGTATATGCGTCTGCATCGCAATCCCACATTAATAAATTCAACACATTGTATAACTCGTTCTGCCGATTTGTGCTACAATGTAATTACAGGACCCATCATTGTGACATGCTAAAGGAACTAAACTGGCTATCGCTGGAATCCAGACGCACCCTTCATCTTTCCAGCCTTGTTTTTAAGAGCTTTTCTGGGAAACTCCTACCCTACCTGAACAAAATGCTTTCCCCAGCTGTTCCCACTTTCTATAAGCTCCGATCCAGTACAAGCACTTTACTTAGTCTACCTCAATACAAAAAGAAAGCGGCCCGATCCTCCTTCTCCTACAGAGCACCGCAATTGTGGAACGACCTCCCGCACAATTTAAAATCTTCCCTAAGACTAAAGTCATTTAAGAGATCCCTCTCTACATACCTCAAAACAGAATGCACGTGTCATGGTTGATTATATATTTCCTGCCTGTTCTATGTTAAATTTTAATTTTGTATATATTGTGTATTAATATTGTTTTTGTATTTTGTTGTACCTAATGTAACAATGCAATGATTTGTGGACCCAGGACATACTTGAAAACGAGAGAAATCTCAATGTATCTTTCCTGGTAAAATATTTTATAAATAAATAAATAATAAATAAATAATATAAAGGTCCAGACTGGCTTTTAGTCAAACCAGGAAAATTTGCCAGGTAGTCCACTATGCTCATGGACTCAGGACCAGCTGCAAATAAACCTGTATTCCTAAAGCTATGCTGTCACTGTCCCTAGATCTACAAAGGTGCACTCCTGTCCATTTTGCCATGACTAAGAAATCTAAGTTTTACACATTTTTTCACCATTGAGCCTCCGTGTACACATTCAAATTTCCTATAGGAGAACATTAAATCAATGCTTTAATTTGGGGTCTCTGTGTCATGTGATCGAGTTTTGCTTGATCAGTGCAGTGGAAGTGCTTCCAGTGGCTGTTTGTTAAAAAAACTGAATGCTTTACTTTACATGGCTAAAAGGACAATGCCACTGCACCCAGCCCACTTAATTGAGATGAAGGTGAATGGGTGACTCTAGTGTCCTTTTAATACTGTTAAATGAGGGGAGGAATTGTGATAATTACATCAGCCTTTGTGATACTAGCGAACTTACACAATTAATTCCTCCTGCCCCATCTGTAGCGTGGCATTGCAGAGACTAACTTGTTTTTTGTAGTAGTTCTCTTCAATACTTCGGAAGCCAATTGTGAAAGACAGGGGGATACAGCTTCATATCCCTTGCTTCCTGTCAAAGTGACCTACTGTAAAAAGTAGAATACAACATTCACTAGAGTTAGAGGAAGGGAGAGAAGCCACTAGAAACAGGGTGGGTACTGGAGTTATGAATGGACAGTTGGTTGATAAAGGCATGGAAATAAACACAGTGGCAAGAGCCGTACGCGCATTCTAACAGTCCATAGGAAAGCATTTTTCAATGCTTTCCTATGGACGTTCTGCACGCTGGATGCAAATTTCGCATCAAGCGTCCCAGAAGCGCCTCTAGCGGCTTTCACGAAGACAGCCACTAGAGGTTGGATTAACCCTGCTATTTTAAAACTCTGAAACTGCTATGTTTACATCTGAAAGGTTAAAACCTGGGGAACCTGGCATCCAGACCACTTCATTGAGCTGAAGGGGTCTGGGTGACTATAGTGTCCCTTTAAAAAGACCGGGACTAATACTATTACTACAATTGTAATGGACTGGAATCTGAATAGAGAAATGTAGACAAAATGGGCTAGTTTGGAAAGCAACCCACATATTTAATTTATCAGTATACCTTTATGTAAAACTCACAAATAATGAGAAAAAGTTGTAAACATGCAAGTGTATATTTATGTACTGTAGAAGATATTCTATAAAGAATACACTATGATTTCTACAATTTTCAATAATTGTCTAGGACAGCGTTTCCCAATTGGTGTTCGGCGGAACCCTAGGGTTCCGTGGAACACTAATTGGGATTCAGCCGAAAAATTTGGGAAAAAAATGGCCGTGGGCGGCGAGGTAGCAGTGAGCTCTGATCTCCCTGCTCAGCTCCCTCATGCGCACAGCAGTGATGCCGGAGCCGGAATATGACGTCACTCCGGCTCCAGCATCACCACCCACCTCCACTGCTCACCTGTCTGTCCCTCGCCGCACGCCAAGCTGCAGCCATCCCCACTGGACCACAAGGACCTCATGCCAGCAGCCCCACTGGACCCCAGGCCATCACTCCTAAAGGTAGGGGGGCTGGGTGGAGTAAAATGTAAAAAAAATAAAAAATTGTATGTGTGTCTGTTAGGAAGTTTGTATGTGTTTGTGTGTTTGTCAGTGAGAGTGAATGTGTGCTTGTCAGTGAGTGTATGTGTTTGGCAGTGAGAATGTATCTGTTCTTGTCAATGAAAGTGTATATGTGTTTGTATGTTTGTCTGTAAAAGAGTGTGTGTTTGTCAGTGAGAGTGTATGTGTGTCTGTCAAAGAGTGTGTGTGTGTCAGTGTGTGTATCTGTGTCAAGGTTTCTGTATGTGTAACTGTGTGCATCTAAGTGTGTGTGTATGTGCCAGTATGTATCAGTGTGTTTGTATGTGCCTGTGTGTGTATCTGAGTGTGTCACTGTGTATCTGTGGGTGCAAGTGTGTGTATGTCACTGTGTGTATCTGAGTGTGTATGTGTATTTGTGAGTCAAGGTGTGTGTATCTGTGTGTCAGTGTATCTGTGTGCCAGTGTGCGTGTATTTGTGTGTCAGATACATATACACACTGACACAGAGATACACACACTGGCGCATACAAACACAGATATACACACCTTGACACACACCGGCACATGCAAACACAGATACACACACCTTGACACACAGATACACACAGTGTGTTAAGGTGTGTGTATCTGTGTGCCACTATCTGCCAGTGTGTGTATCTGTCTGTCAGATTCATACACACTGGCACTTACAAACACAGATACACACACCTCGACACACAGATACACACCGTGTGTTAAGGTGTGTGTATCTGTGTGCCACTATCTCCCTGTGTGTGTGTGTGTGTGTGTGTGTATCTGTCTGTCAGATTCATACACACTGGCACATACAAACACAGATACACACACCTTAACACACAGTGTGTTAAGGTGTGTGTATATTTGTGCCACTGTGTGTATCTGTGTGTCAGATTCATACACACTGGCCCATACAAACACAGATACACACACCTTGATACAGAGACACATACAAACACAGATAAACATACTTTGAAACAGACGCACACACCTTGACACACATATACATACATACATACTTACAAACACACACAGATACACACTGTGTGTCAAGGTGTGTGTATCTGTGTCAGTGTGTGCATCTGTGTGCCACTATCTGCCAGTGTGTATCTGTGTGTCAGATTCATACACACTGGCACATACAACACAAATACACACACTATGACACACAGATAGATAGATACATACATACATACACAAAAAAACACACACAGTTACACACTGTGTGTCAAGGTGTGTTTATCTGTCAGTGTGTGTATCTGTGTGCCAGTATCTGCCAGTGTGTGTATCTGTGTATCAGATTCATACACACTGGCACATACAAACACACACACACACACACACACACATACACTGTGTGTTTATCTGTGTGTCAGATATACAACTGGCACATACAAGCACAGATATACACACACCGGCACATTTAAAAAAACAAACAAAAAAACAGCGCAATTGAATTTTTTTTTCTTTCGGGGGGTTCAATGATGTTGATACACTATGTCAAAGGGTTCCACGGGAAAAATTAATTGGGAAACCCTGGTCTAGGACACTTGCAAAATAAACAAAGCATAATTAAAAATCCCTGTTATTGGGGACCTTACAGCAATGCCAGATTATCTAACAGATTTGAAAATTGGTGTAGAGGAAGAACAGTCAACACAGTGCAGCTGAAAAAAGAACAGATCCCAAAGGCTGGTTGCTTATGACATATTTCCTTTCTAGAAGGACAAAACATGAGGACAAGTCCACTGAATATCTAGGTGTATTAGTTATTTGCATTAATATAGCGACAACCTATTCTGCAGCACTTTACAACATTATAAAGGGGGTAATTTAACGATAAATTAGACAATTGCAAAATGTTACAGGAACAGTAGGTTGATGAGGACCCTGCTTGAGTTAATGTTATTCGTACCAGGAAAAAAGGTATCTGCCCAGCTGACAGATGTCTGTATTACAAATAAACAATTTATTAAAGAAATTATTTTATCTAAAAATACATTGCTCAATGTTTTTCATACTTTCAACTATGCTATCATAGTAGTGTTGCTCACAGCTCCAGTATCCTTGCATCCTTGGTATAAATATAGTACAGCTGTAGATCTAATTTGAGAGATTTTACCTTGTCTCCAAGCTACACAGTACTGTAGACACCTAGTGATCTCATTCTGAAATGACTCACTAGAAAAAAATTATCCCGGTGCTTATTTGTTTATATTACACTATGCAAGCAATACTTGTTTAGTGGCACTGGTCACCACCTTTACCCACCAGGTATAAGTTGTATGCTCTTATTCTCTTCTTCCATTTTTTTTGTAGTGGTCTGCTTTGAAGAACTTCTGAAAACAATGCCACTAGTCTGTGTGTGTCGTTGTCATATAAGGAGGTGTATTGTCATACACCAGCCCTTCAAAGTCCAAAGCTCTAGCCTAAGTAAGTTGTTATTGCAATGTAGTTACTTGGCTATAGTTCAGTTGTTTCTGTCTACCCAATTCATTTTACATGACTGAACCTAGAGACACAGAAAACTCACTCTAATGCATGTTGTGTACTTGCAATGGGAGAGGCAAATGTTTATGGTCCTACAGTAATTTTCCATGTGGGAATACATTCATATTTATGCACAAAAACTTGGTAGGCTTGGGTTCTACTGTATAAGAAGGGAGTGTATAAGGGGCACTCCACTGCCCAGATACAAAATAAATAAAAATCACTGTTTAGTAGACATACCACAAAATTAAAAAAAAATGCCAGCATTTAATTGAGCATTTTATCACAGGAGTTATGCAATCTAAAAACAAATTTCAAAAACGGCAGATCTCTTGTCTGCTGCCTTTGCAAGCCCTCCTCTTCTAACCTTACCCAGACTTTCTGTGTCTGTGCAATCACAGACATCCCAATGCAGTTCAATGAGAAGTCTTTGCAAGGCGGGTGCTCGGATCAATGCTGCCTCTTGAGTTTAGCTCCACTGAGCTAACTAAACCAGGAAGTAATAGGAGTGGTTTTCCGATTGAAAGCTAGGGGGTGTAACCAGGTTACTTTATAAAAGTGTCAATTTATATTGAATTCTGCACTTTTTCCAAAATAAAAAAATGGGACACATTCTGCACACATAAGGCTTTTCAGCAAGCTAACATGCTTTAGGGGTCTGCTGTGTCCCTTTAAGGAATATACACATGGTTGTTGACTAAAGTGTGGACTGCTGGAAATTGAAAGTGAATTGTAATCTAAAATTATGAAGCTAAAAATGTTATAGTAACATTTGAATTTGCTTCAAATTCACAAGCTTTATGTTTCAAGCATTTAGCCTGTCTAGACAAGGAAATGATCAGCTTAGGATATGCTGAGTTTCTCTCACAAATTTCTGCCCAGCAAAGATTTATGGGCATTGCATGGGTTTCTGGAAGTTATAGTTCAGTTATCAGCTTTATAGTTTAAAAGTAGTTAGCAAAAACCCTTATTGTGCTTTTTTTAATACAAAATTGAGCATGCAAAAACTGATTTCATCCAAAACATATAGTTCATAAAAGTTATGTAGGTGCCTATGGTGTCACTTTAATTTATTTAACCAGCTCTTGGGAGTTACCTCCAATGCCTGGCCTGTAAGATTAGATTGATGGTGGCTATGGAACCCAACAGGAGCAACCAAAATTATACAGTTTATAAAAGACGACACCTCAGGTTATTTAACAAGGATTTTTTTTTTTACAATTTCCATTCCTCCATTTTATGATCAATCTCTGTCAAAATGGCAGGTAATACTTTTTTTCATGGCAAAACTATTTATTTTCAGTTCTGCCCCAAGTAACAATGCCACCATAGGATTGTCTTTTTTTTTAAATATATGCCAGAAGAAATTAGTTATATGCTAACTTCAGTTTTCAAAATTAGCATTTTGTTGGGTTAATCGGCCTGACCATTGTCACAGTTTCTGGACTTTAGCAACCCTATATTTGAAGTAACCCTCCCCCCAAGGAAGGTTTGTGATTTACCTGACCCATTATTGGTTATTAAAGGGTTAATGTTGGATTATGTTTAATGTAGCAAACTGTGCTTTGAGAGTTCTGTGCGAATTATAAGGGCTTTTCTGACTATTATTTCATCTTGGCTTAGCACTTTAAAATGTGTGAAACTGTTTACTTTCAACTTTTGTTTGACCTTAGAATGAATGCGTCTATTTGTACATGCTATCAACGCATAACAATAGTCACCAGGTGAGATTCAAATCCAGGTGCAGGTATTTTATTTTACTATTGCATTTCCCACATGGAAACAAAGGAACAGGAACAGTACACAACTGCAAATTGTGGAAAGACAATATAAAATGTCATTTTCACTATAACACAATAATGCAATAAGGCTCTACCGGTTTAACTGGATGAAGGAACATGTGAATCTATTACTACTGGTTCCTACAATTACTAATATCCAGCACTGACAGTTTGGTAGGACCCTGTTGTATTGGCTTTTAAAGTTGACCAAAAAGCAACATAAAGTACTGAGGACAAGCCTCTTCCATAAATTATAAAAAGAAATCTGTACACTGTACTAGGTTAATAGATATGAAATATCTTACTATTGGGATGGTGCATAGAGTTAAGTACATATATACATACACATGCTCCCACAATGCACTCTGCTATTACTATACTGGGGCATGCAGGTGTGCCAATGTTTGCTCTAAACCACTATTTGAAATAGACTGATTTGGTCCAAACGTTGCAGCTGGACACTTTAGTTCCAATAAATTTGCCTATCTATACCTTGGTAGTGCCTGAACCATTTTCTCTCTTCTGTGACTACAATATATATATACCAACTGCATAAGTCTCAAAGATAACAGCTATCAACTATCTTCAGAGCTATCTAAAAAGTGGGTATACACTTGGCTATCATCTCTGGCTACAAATACACACTGTTTATAGATTAAATTCCTACAGTATCTCCCCTCTAATAGTGAAAGGAGGCACAGGATTAACGTTTCAGTCCTCTTAGGAACTTTCTTCAGGATCAAATAACACACACTTTCTTCAGGATCAAATAACACACATTATTGTTATCTGATCCTTAAGAAAGCCCCTAAGAGGACTGAAACATTGATCTACATCTATATGTTGGAATAAAGAAAACTCTACTAAGAAAGACCGTGAGTGCAGCCCATTTGTGTTTTATATATATCTCAGCAAATTATTGTGTAATCAGATAAATAGGCTCAAAGAGTATTTATCTTTAATTACTCTTGGACCATTACATATTACATTCTATTTTTTTAAATTTGTTTGCCATCTTTTTTAAATGTTAACAATTGTTTCAAGTTTACATGCTATCCCCTTTCTTGTATTATTTCTGAAAGGGTCTGCAATATTAAACTACCATTGCCTTGCAGTAAGTGGGACAAAATACATAAATACAACAGTATACCATCCTGTGTCTGGTTATTAGTAAGGCACCTGATGGCATTTGTAAAAACATGAAATCCATACATTAGGCATCTAATGTGACAACATTTTTAGTTGTTGAGTTGCACTACATTTATTAAGTTTTCAGTAATCAGTAGATCCATTCTCCAACACGCTTGTTATCTTATTGTATTAGCTCTATATAATAGACCTCACTAACATTCTCTGCTGAGTAAATAATGTGTATTTATCTTTACACCACAAGGTGAAGGACTTCCAAGGGCTTCCTTCAATAGTGCCTGACTATACCTGCCTACACCCTATCAGCTAATGGCTTTCAGTGGTTGCAGCATAGTGATAATATGGAGTTATTCACAATGTTTGAGCTCAAGGAATTTGCACCAACATATACTGTGGTAATCTCCCACTACAAGACTTCCAAGCATTCTCTGTATCATCAGAGGACATTTGAGGGCAGTGTGACGAGTAGGGTTTGCACCATTGTTTCAGTATAGTTTTTCCAAATACACTAAATTCAAAACATTTTATAGAATACAGAGCTGTACATTTTTATTGATAAGCAATTTTTCTAACAGAAAAAGATAAAGAAATATCTGGCCCCATATATAATCAACAGAGTTAAATAAAAATGACATAAAATTAGTCTTTATTGAAAAGCTCCTAAAAGCAACACTCCAGGCACTCCAGTGGCATCCAGCATTTGAAACTGACATGCAAGAAGTTCGGAGTTTCAACCCGTAGCTTTATATTCATAACAAATTATGCACCTTTTTATGAATAGGGAGCTGTATGAATGCCTATAGCAGAATAGTTCACTTTTGATATCTACTAACACAATCTTGGTCGACAGAAATAAATAAATAAAGAATATATGCATAATAGTATTATGTATGGCTTTGGTATAATTAATAAATATATTGTGTCATATGAAGATTGTTATGTTGGTTAACCATTGTGGAGGGGACGTTTTTTTGTCTGCATCCTATTACGCACATGGTAATAAATTTCTGTGTGAAACATCACTAACCCAAGTCCAGAAAAATGCACAATATTTTACGTTCACAACTGCTTCAGTCCTGCTTAATTTTATGTTGAAATTGGAATATTTTCTATGGCAAATTCTATGTATCAATTATATATATGTAATATTTACTCAAGTGAACCAAATAAATTAACTGACAATCTAGAGATCAACAATACCACAAGTTGAGATAATTACCACACACAAAGTCAGCTGAGGTAACTAGTGTTTTAGATCAAGTACATTACATTTTCTTCGATGTTTTACTTGATAAATGTTGATCCAGCTAAACAAAATACTTAAAAAAAAAACCCAAAACTTCAACATCTCTAAAGCACGTTAACTTGCTGAAGTGGATTTATGTGTGAAGATTGTGCTCGGAACAGTTTTTGTTAAATTGCTCCCAAATACCTGGATTTTAAAAAACAACAAAAAAACAGGTGATGGTTGAAACTTTGCCAGTCCAAGGCTTGAAATCTGAATTTTTCTTTATTTTTTTGTCAATCTTTATTTTTGAAGTGAAAGCGATTACATAGAAGCGTGCAGTGCCACAACAACATCTGCATGCAGTTCAACTGTTAACATATATTCACATTGGTATGGCATACTGTAGAGCACATTTGCACATTTTTGTAATAAAGGGAAAATAAATGAGAGATTGCAAGAGTACAAAAGTGGCTGATATATATCAAGCTTTTCTAGCGAGTGGTCCTAAGTAAGTTCCAGCAGTACTACTCGTGGCTAATTAAGAGTGTGTTAGCGTAGCAGGTGTGGGTGTAAAGGTAAGAGTAAGCTGTGGTATATCAAATTTGAGTAACTGGGAAATAATATTGCTGATGCATATAACACGAGCAAGATAAACATAGCGTAGAGTAGCAAGACAACTCGGCTAGCAGGAGTAACAGGATTAGGAGATCATCCTATAATTACGCGCTCATGGAGCTATGTCCCAGGTTCATTAATTGTACCCGAGGTAGCGGGGCGATTTAAGCATGTCTAAATCAGGTAGGCCCTTCGTTGTCTAGTAAGAGTGTGTGTTAGCTAAATATGTGGGTGGCCCTCTGATGTCGTTCAAACAATAGCATCAGGAGCATTATAATATAACATTGAAGAGTTATTCGGTGCATAGAACAAGATTGCCTACGGAGCAATCTGAAGTGCAATTGTAAACTTAAAGGGAATAGGTCATATCATTAAACAAGCAACGATATGTAAGCACCGTCATATTCAGGTTACGGAGTCCCGTTCCCCTCCAGGAATAAAAGGAGGGATGTTGTCAACATCTTTTTCTGGATATTGGATTGTTTTATACATAATTAATGATTGCTGCTGATTTCTAAGATCTCTATTATCATAAGTGTTACACTTTTTAACAAACCCATTTAGCGCTATCCACTACTTTGGGTAAGATGTTGTCAACATCCCAGACTCGTCGAAAAGGTGTCGCCGGATCCGGCATTGGAAAGCCCAGGGCCTGTAGAAATTGCAGACCATCCGAAGGGTTAGTAGCTTTGAAGGATTTTCCATCTTTGGAGCATACTAGCGCTCTTGGGTTAGTCCATCTGTAAGGAAGGCCAGCAGTTTGTAGGGGCTGCGTGATAGGGCGCATTGTTTTTCGCCACAAGAGTGTGGCCTTGCTTAGATCCCGGTAGAAGGTAAGTGAGTGAGTCTCGAACTGGAGTGGGGTTTTCCCCCGCAGCGCCTGTAACAGCCTTTGTTTCATCGCATAGAACCGGCAGCAGAGTATAATGTCCCTGGGGACAGTATTTGGCGTTTGCAAGAATGTTGCAGTGTGATAGAGTCCGTCATAAGCTAACTGTTTAGCGTTTTTGGCTGGGAGGATAGATGCGATAAGTCGCCTGATGAGATGTGGTAGCTCGTCAGTGGCTACGGAGTCATCCACAACCCAAATTTTGACGTTCTTATGTCTGCTCTTGTCTTCAAGTGAATCCATTCTGGCAGCTAGTTAAGAGTGAGAAGTTTGCAGGTGCTGAATTGATTCCTTTTGAGTGGTCATGCTTTGCTTCAGGTCAGCAGTGTCCTCCTCAGAGGCGTTCTGTGACTGCTTGTAGTTCAGTTTTAAGCAGGTTGATCTCTGCAAAGAACATGTCCTGGAAGTGTGCCAGTAGGTCATGTATATCCTGCCTTGTGGTTGTGCTCCAGGACTTGGGTAGTGGGTGGTTGTGCTCCAGGCGCAGCCGTCTCCACTACTGGGCTGGGAGTAGTCTCCTGCCGGGGGGTGTGAAGTCTCCCGAGTCGAGGCCAGCATCTGGCTATTGTGGTTTGAGGCAGCCGCGGCCAGAGCCGGCTTCTGGGATTTGCGGACCATCGTGGATTCTGGTATGCCCCAAGGTAGGTAAATAGGCTGCTTGTGGGGCCGAGTCAAAGTCGTCCCCGTCCCAGGGGGTAATGTGCGGCAGCTGCGGGATTCCTGCCCGGTAGGCCTGAGGCACTCTGCGCTGGGTTTTAGTGCCGAAGTGTATAAAAAAGGTATCCATGGGTCCGGTTCCCAGTACAAAGATTGCTGTTGCGTCCCTGGATGGAGGGTGGTTCGCATGTTAAGGGCTACAGATCAATTTTGCTAGGAGAAACTGGATGAAATGGCATCTGCTCCTGAACGCTGCCGCAATCTAAATTTTGACCACATACAATTTTTTATTTTTTTTGGAGAAATATAGATCATGGCCTTTTTAAAAAAAAACTAATTATGACAGCAGAGTGAGTATCTATTGTTTTGATCAGAAAGTTGTTCATTGCCTTTTATCAATAATTGCACCGTGTTATGTTACTGACATTAACTTGAGCAGCGTTTATTCCCCATAACACAATTATGTTGGAATGTTATCCTTTTGGATTATCTTTATAGATTTGATGCTTACCAGGAGCTGCAGATGTTTATTTGAAGATTCATTTCTGACTGGTTGTTTAGAAAGAATTGTCCAAGGTACGCATGTACCTTTTCCTTCAATTTACTTTTGTGTAACAGAACCAGATCTGCTTCCAATTAACCTATTTATTTGCCCTGTGTTCTACATACAAAGTTTTTGTTTTAAACTTCCATTGAAGAAGGAAGCATTCAATGTCTTTAGTTTGCCACAGATAATTGTATTTGTTTTTAATTTGAAAAGATTTCTGTTTTGGATGTTACTTTTATTTGATTTTTTCCCCCACTTTTTATGCATACTATTTTTATGGTCTGTAATGGAAGCTACAGTGTCCACCACTTACTACCAATCTCACGTGGCTTAGCTATTGGTCTTTATATTGCACAGGCCATGGTGTTTACCAACTGTACTGCTCATAGTGGCAGGCGATTATTACCAAGTGACAGGGCTATAAATGACTAATGTCTAGAAGAGAGACAATATTTACAATCTCCTTTAATTGCAATGGCAGATCGACAGCCAACTTACAGTCTTATTCTACCTAATTTATCTAGAGAACTGTAGTGATTACGGTGCTTGAAGTGTTCATTTAAACTGTGAATTTGGCCCACGTTAGTGGAATGGGAACATTTCTCAATTCAAACTATTTTCTGTCTTGCTAATTTTACTTAAATCGCGTAATCTGGTTACATTTATCATAATTTATTTGGTAAACAACTAGCTTATCAGATGAACCATTTTAAAATGTTTACCATCTTACACAATGTTTTTTCTTTTGTATTTCACAATGAATGTATATATATCACATCTAAAATTAGTGTTGAGTACCTAAAAGAATAAAGACAAATCTGTAAATAATGTCACACAACACCGAGGCGATTATTCATCCAAAATAAACACAAAAACAAACTAAATAAATGAAATCCAAAACTTAATTCTGCAAGTAACGGTATGAATGTCTGGGAGTTTTAAGTGCAATTCTAGTATACTCAGTTACCGCTTGGGTTAAAATGCTCAGCAGTTTAAACTAGGAATAGATCTCACGTTCAAAGAATGGGTAAGGAGTCTGCTCCACACCTAACCAACAAAGGTTTAAAATAATATCAGGAAGTATTACTTTACTGAGAGGGTAGTGGATGCATGGAATAGCCTTCCAGCTGAAGTGGTAGAGGTTAACACAGTAAAGGAGTTTAAGCATGTATGGGATAGGCATAAGGCTATCCTAACTATAAGATAAGGCTAGGGACTAATGAAAGTTTTTAGGAAATTGGGCAGACTAGATGGGCCGAATGGTTCTTATCTCCTGTCACATTCTATGTTTCTATGTTTCTATGTTTCTCACCCGAAAAGTCCTTTTAGATGCCAGAGAAAGTATCAGAAGTTTGCCTCAAAGTTAATTTTTAAAAAAATTTACGTGAATTATACACTTACATAGAATGTGACGGCAGATAAGAACCATTCGGCCTATCTAGTCTGCCCAATTTTCAAAATACTTTCATTAGTCCCTGGCCTTATCTTATAGTTAGGATAGCCTTATGCCTATCCCATGCATGCTTAAACTCCTTTACTGTGTTAACCTCTACCACTTCAGCTGGAAGGCTATTCCATCTGTCCACTACCCTCTCTGTAAAGTAGAACTTCCTACAATTATTTTTAAACCTTTGCCCCTCTAAATTAAGACTATGTCCTCTTGTTTTGGTAGTTTTTCTTCTTTTAAAAATGGTCTCCTCCTTTAATGTATTTAAATGTTTCTATCATATCCCCCTGTCTTGTCTTTCCTCCAAGCTATACATGTTAAGATCCTTTAATCTTTCCTGGTAAGTTTTATCCTGAAATCCACAAACCAGTTTAGTAGCCCTTCTCTGAACTCTTTCCGAAGTATCAATATCCTTCTGAAGATACAGTGTCGAGTACTGCATACAATACTCCAAGTGAGGTCTCACCAGTGTTCTGTACAAAAGGCATGAGCACTTCTCTTTTTCTACTGCTAATACCACTCGCTCAAGCATTCTGCTAGCATTTCCTGCTGCTCTATTACATTGTCTGCCTACTTTTACGTCATCAGAAATTATTACCCCCAAATCCCTTTCCTCAGATGTTGAGGCTAGTAGGGTTTGAAATATTCTATAGTCTGCCTTTGGGTTTTTACACCCAAGATGCATTATCTGCACTTATCCACATTAAATGTCATTTGCCACAGCTCTAACCATTTTTCCAATTTACCTAAATCATTGGCTTATTTTCTTTTTATAGTTACAAATATTTTAATGCCTTTATAATACATTTTAAATGTCACTTTCTTTAAAAACATACTCTCAAGACTTCTTGATATTGTATGAAGATGACATCACATAAGGTAACATGCATGATGTCATCACTACATATAAACCAAACTACAAGGTAGTGTGGCCTGTTTATGTGGCCAACAAATAGGCAGTGAATGTAGGTGGCAAGTATTGTAAGATACTGAATTTCACATCAATCATGTTTCAAGCATACAAGGAATTTTAGCACGGGTATCTTTAAAACAACAGAATACAGATCTTTCAATATGTTTAATATTTATTACTTCCTTAAACTCAACTTGTTTTAAAACTGAAATTCTGGTCTTTCCTCCTTCAAGTGTTGATACTCCTGTGTCTGTCTGTCTCCAGGTCAATGGTGCTACCATCAGCTCCACCACGCAGGCTCGTTGACTCCGACCTCTCCTTCAAGCCTCATGTTCAATCTATCGCCAAATCCTGTCATTTCCATCTCAAAAACATTGCGCGCATCCGACCCTACTTAACGCCAGATGCGACTAAGGTGCTGGTCCATTCCACTGTCCTTTCTCGCCTTGACTACCGTAATCCGCTTCTCAGTGGTCTTAAGTGCTCCCAACTTGCGCAGTTACAGTCCATAATGAATGCGGCGGCAAGGCTCTTCTTCCTGTACGCCTGCACCTCCCACGCCTCACCCTTCTGTCAGTCCCTACATTGGCTTCCTGTAAGATATAGGGCTCAATTTAACATTCTGGTTCTTGCTTTCAAATCTCTAGATAATGCTGCTCCCACCTATCACACAAGTAAGTCCCATCTAGGCCCTTATGCATCGCTGAAGACTTATGTCTATCTTCTGTCCGTACTCCCACTTCCGATGCTCGCCTTCAAGACTTCTCAAGGACTGCAATGTTCCTGTGGAACTTGCTTCCCTCCTCCATTAGATGCTCACCCAGTCTCCACTCCTTCAAAAAATCATTAAAAACCCACTTCTTCATAAAAGCGTATCAATTAAACTGTTAATAGCTCCCGACTGATTCCTCTCTTGCAACTGTCATTAGTCTAATACTATCCTTACCTTTTGTGTTACTTTACTCCACTCCATCTAGCATGTAAGCTCGTTGAGCAGGGCCCTCAACCCCTCTCTTCCTGTGTGTCCAACTTGACTGGTTACAACTACATGTTTGTTCGTCCACCCCCTGTAAAGCGCTGCAGAATTTTTTGGCACTATATAAATAATAACATAATAATAATAATAATAATAATAATAATAATAGCTGACTTGAGGTGATGATAAGCATAAATATTCAAGTATACAACACTGTGAATTGGCCTTAGGCCCATAAAAATTTTTTTCAAATTAAAGCGACACTTCAAGTAGCCTAACTACTAAAGTGCTTTGTAGTGCTCATGGTACCAGGAGTGTCTTGACTCCCCTCCATTGTAAGAATTCAAAATTTTTCCAATGGCTTCACTTGTTACCTGGTATTTGTCAAGCGCTGTACCCCCATCGCCACTAGAATCACTGGAAGCCAGTTCTTGCGCAATTAAACTGTGCTAGAAAGAGCAATTAGCTGACGATCCCTGCTTAGGAACTTCTGACTCTTAGAAGTATAGGCTGTGAGTGATGTCCAGTGGTCCCCAGCTCAACTATTCAACAACACTTTGACTCCATATAACAGGGGGTAGCTGATTGCTTCAGCTGTAGGTTTTGGTGTTTAGAGTGTCTCTTTAATTTGAGAAATAATTTATATTTTTTCTAAAAAGAGAGATGTGTAACATCTCAATGAAATGCTCTGGATGCATGTTCCTGTAGTTTTAACCTTGCAGGTTTTGAAGAAACTGCAATGCTGCAGGGTTAAACACATCTCTTGTGGTTGTCTTCCTGACATCCACTAGAGGTGCTTGCTGAGAAACAATCTAGTAAAACTTGGTCATGGGACGTTGCAGCTCATAGGAAAACATTAAATTCAACGCTTTCCTTTGAGAAGCATTTGGATGCACACGTGGCATTTACCGTGCATGCACATCAGTACCAAATGTTCCTCAATATGGAGAGTTTCATTAGACCATCTGCAAGAGACCCTGTGTGACGTCACAGGTGGAAGAGAGGCCGGCAATGCAGAGGGAGTCATGGAGCTGGAGAAAAGATAAGTAAAAACTTTCTTTCTAGATTTGTTACTATATTTAAAAACTTTAAAACCATAAACATGTTTGTGTTTCTAAAATAAGCCAGTTTTGTTTACATCCCCTTCAAATACAAAACTGGAACTATTGCTTTGGGAAAGTGCCCACGTCATATAATTTTATTACATGTCATGCAATTTAGTCCTGTTGTAAATCTTCCAATATTTGCCAAAACTGACGTGTGCTTTTTGTTATTTTCCCACCCTGACCAAGCTATAATGAAGTTGATATCAGACGTACAGGATAATATTGTGAGCAGTTATTCTAGAATTTTCCACTTTAAAGGACAACTATCACCTCATAACTATTTTTTAATATAATCAAGTCTTAAAAAAAGGGGCCCAGGGGAAGGAAGCAGCTCTAGTGGGTCAGGAAGACAGTCGGGTAAACATTGCTGTTTCTACAAAACGGAAGAGCAAAAACTATAAGACAACTTCACCCAGACCACTTAATTGAGAAAAAGTGGACTGGGTGCCTTTTGGGGTCCTGTAATGTTGTGTAGTGCTTTCTGAACAAATAAACACCTAATGCTGAAATAAGCAGCTTCAAACATTATTTTCTCTTCTGCACAGTACTACATGAGCAAGAATACAACTGCATATAATGATGCAATACTATTTTAAAGCGTGTTTCTTATGTCAGTTACACAATCATATTTTACACAATTTTATACAAACCAGCGGTTGATATAAAAATAGGTTTGAAACCCCATAAGGACATGTGACTTACCGGTACAGTCACTGAAAACTGTTCCTAGAGGATGGGTAGAAAAAGAAGTAATAAAAGAGATACAACACCTGGTATTTTTAGATCAGGTGTTTTATTCAACCATTATTTGGACTGAGCAACATTTTGGCCCGCCAAAGAGTTCATGTCAAATCTGAGTATCAGCGTATATCCACATACAACCTACAGTTTAAATTAACTCCTGATCCAGGTGCTACTTTTAATGTGCTGGACAATGCACCCAGTTTGCTTATACAGAGTGCCAGTCTTTATTACCGCTGCTACCTACCGTGACAGCTTCCGCACATCCCAGATATGTATAAGATCTTCAGGTAAATGCTGTTATGGATTGATCTGGGATGGGAGCTGTCAGTATCAGCCACTTACCGGGCATCTTTTTGGCATACCGTGGCTTTCAGAGCACATTTCATGCCATGAATTGATGATCAACACGCATCATTGGCAATGCAATGTGTCTGCACTCCAAGCCTTCCTGCATTCTCACAGCTGGTTGTGAGTGAGATGGGATGCTTGGAGTTTAGCAAAGAATGCCTTAAGTGCAACACCCCCATAAAAACTAATTAACAACTTGATAATTGTATAACTCAGAAAGCAAAGGGTTATTTATTTTTAATAAGCTCCAATTCTCCCCCTCATTCACTTAACAGGAGGGAGGATTTTAGTTAGAAAAATAAACATAACTAATCTACTCTGCAGAGGTAAATGTTCTAAGGGAGATGAAATTTAATTTTTTTATTTTTTTTTTACAAGAGGTGATAAATATCAATTATACAGTTTGTCCACATGACCGTTATCAGGAACCTTGATAACCTTGATTAAACTGGGTAATTGCTTAAACATTATTGTTAATCCATTGACATATACACAATGAAGATAAGTTTGAGTTTTAGCATTTTTAGATTGAGGTCAGCAGATCAGTTTTATATTTTAGCAGTTCTAATTCAAGTTATATCTAAAGATGGGCATTTGAATTTCTAGATCCTCCAAGACATATGAGATAGTATGAGCATTTCACAGCATTCACACAAAGCCGAATAATGTAGGCCATATTTATTCATCAATAATTTGACAAGTATTCTGCCATCCGTAAGATTTTGTTTGGCCAAAAAGAACATTCTTTGCATTTAGCCAAATTAATGTTAGAATTTCACTTCAGCAGTCCACAGAACATTGTGAACTATTCTGATCAATACACTACTAATCACTACAATACTGACAGACTGTTACAAAATGTAGAACTAACCATTTAAAGGTACAGACTCAGAAACAAAATATGTTCATGTTAAAGAAACACTCCTGACATCATAACAATTTCAGCTCTTTAAAGTGGCTATGATGGCTAAAGTACTATAGCACCATCCCCTGAGTGGCAGACGGGGGCCCTAAATAACAATAAGGGGTGGGGACCTATTGTACCCCCCCGGCCCCCACCCCTGAGCGGCGGGTGGGGGCCCTAAATAACAATAGAGGGGGAACCTATTGCCCCCCCCTCCCCCTCCACCCCTTGCGCAAAACCTAGGCACAGAAAAAATAATCAGCCGGAAAAAAAACCACCTTTCGCTAAAAATTAATCCATCTTCACCCGGCGAGGGCATGGTGCAGACTTAACTCCACAGGGCGGGGGAAAGCTTTGTAAAGCCTTCACACGCCATGCAATTTGACTCAGAGCACTCTGATTGGTTGGCTTGGAATCCAACCAATCAGAGTGCTAGTCATTTTACAAAACGTGGGAAAGTTCTTTGGAATTTTCCCAGGTTGTGTAAATGACTCAGAGCAATCTGATTGGTTGGCTTGGAATAGATGAAATTCCATTTGCATGCCCAAGTGTTTAACTGGGCATGCGCGGGAATTTCACAGTGCTATCTAGGCAGATGACGTGTCCCACATGGACTTCATCTACCCACACAAAGATGGCAGCGCCCAGGACCTAGGTCAGGGCAGAAATGAAAGATTAAAAACTAGATAATATGGTGGGCTTAGGGGCATTTGGAGGTGACTAGAGGGACAATTAGATGTAGTGGAGTCGGAAGGGGGGGTTAAAAAACAAAACAGGATTCGGCCATGACAGTTCTGCTTTAACAACAAACCAAGGGACAACATCATCATTTAAAAAAGATTATGTGGTTATGAGATCTGGATTGTTCCCTCTAGGAATTGATTTTGTGTCACAAATGCAGCTCATGCACCCTTGCAAATGCAAAAAAGGACCATTTTTAGGAAAACAGCACTCTCTACAGATTGCCATTTTCACCCCTACTACCTATGGCTGTCAAAAAGCCACTAGGTGCACCAGATTGACATCCCTTTGTTGAATCTACATGTAGTCCATTAACATGTAAAGTATGACGTGACCTGCTGTGGGCGTCCAGTGGTGTTCTAGAAGAAGCATTGGATTCAGTACTTAGAGAAGCAATGGACTGACAGATCGCAGCAACCGCTGTGCATGCACGGTGTGTTCTCACTTCTTCTATGAGAGGCATCTATCTGACTGGATAAAAATCATCAGGAATGATACAGGCTGCAGTGAGGAGTGTGTCTCCTTAATATAATAAGGCTAATTTAAAGTAAGCTATTTTTAACAACTAGGACAACATTGTGATATAAATTGCTGTATTTAAAAACCACACCTTCATACAATTTACAGTGTAGTGGCAGTGAAATCTGGATTAGTATTTTAGCATTAGTATGTAGCATGCAGGCACTGATTTCACCACTGTCATTTGTATGAATGAAGCGGAAACTGAATTGCAAAATTTAGGCTAAAATAGCCAACCTGTGCCTATAGTGGAGTAGGAGCTCTTTCCCCCCACATTAGCTATTATTGCCTAAATTGTGCAATGCAACTATACTCACCATCAAGCCCAGATGGTAATGGTAATATCCCAGCTAAAATGTCTGGGAAAACTTCCCAATCTCTGCTATAGTCACAGCTGGGCTGTTTTAGTCTAAATATTGCCATTTGGATGTTGATTCGCAGCAAGAGTTTACTGTATAATAAGCCCATTGGATTATGAATGAAATACACCGAGCACAAATAATATATACACTTACAATGCCACACAGACAGACAGACTGATATCCACCCTGTTCCCTACTAATGGGGTGAAGGTATGCCCCCCTCCCCCCCGGTATTAATGATCACCTTAAGGACAAAACTTCTGCAATAAAAGGGAATCATGGCATGTGTCCGGCTTAAGGGGTTAATGCAGATGCCCTTCTCTCCCTGCAGGATGCCCTGATGGCTCCGCCCAGCACTGACCCCCAGCACAGAGCATGCAATGCCCGATACCCTGTGCCCCCCCATAGCTGCCCTGCTCGGTCCATACCCGACTCTCTCCGCGGAGGGAGCAGGAAGCCCGGGGGCATTCATGGCATGGCACGGGCTCTTACCTGGCACTGATGAGCGAGCACTCCCCCTCTGTCCAGCCGGGCCCGGCCCAGTGGGCACAGCGTTTAAGCACGAGGTAGAGCCCCGGGAAGAAGAGCGAGCCAGCTGCCAGGACTTGCCACATCGCGCCCGCTGCCACAGCAACTAGTGCAGAGCCAGCGGGAGGCCACGCCCCCAATACTCACATCGCCAGCAAGCACACCACGCCCACCCGTCTGACTGACACTGCCCGGCCACGCCCCACCTCTCTAGTCGGCGACTCATTATACCACACCTACCCGACTGACTGACACTGCCCGGCCACGCCCCCAACTCATTCATATCGCCAGCTCCCACACCACGCCCCCCCGTCTGAGTGACACTGCATGGTCACGCCCCATCAGAACCCTGGCTGCTGCCTGTAGCTGAGCGGGTGCTTCCAGTCACACATATAGGAGGGTGCTGAGCCTGGCACATCCTGTCTGTATCACAGCGCACACTGACAATGTGTTACTACAGCGCTCTGAATGCTCATACAGGCTGTGAGAGGAGGGAGGCTGAGGGTGGCTGAAAGGTCAATAAAGCATCCCTGCTTATCTCCCCTGCATGTCAAATCATTAACCCTTTATTCTCTATATAAACAGCAGGCAGCAGTCCCTGTAATACCCATTACAATCAATAAAAAATAAAGTCTACCTTTCTTCTAAGCATCATCAGTCTGTTCTCTTATTATCCATTTTATTGCCACCGACAAATACTGCATTTCTTTCCCTCACATTATTAGATAATGTTTATTATTTATTTAGTACCACAGAAATAATATAAGAAACCTTTTGTCATCTCCATGGGATTGAGATGGCTTCTCATGACAATCCCTGGAAGTGAAAGCATTAATACATACACATTTTGACAGATGTTTCTTTATGGACTTTTCCATATCCAGAGATTTCCTGTACTATCAGTCCCATGGGGATGATGTAATCTGGTGATTCCTACAGGACTGAAAAGATTAATAAAGACATCTATCGGTAGAAGTACATATTGCACTGAAAGGGTTTAGACATACATAATATATATTATATATGTATGTCCTTGGACAAGACCAGGGCCACCATCATATTTTTTGTGGCCCCATGCAAAGCAAAACACTCAGATTACAAGCTGAGATGCACACTCACAGAGATACCCCGACATGCTCAAAGTCACACATAAATGATAAAAAAAATAATAATAATTAAGACTCGCTATAATAAAGTCATGGACCCGGCAGCAGTTAGCCAAGGATTCCCGCTACCTTACAACAATATCAAGCTAATAAAAAAAAATGGAGCCTAATTGCGCCCAAAAGGGACAATGTAACTAACTTAAAGGGTAAAAACATAGCTCCATACGGTCACACGTAAAGATAATATACATACGTTAATAAGTGCATACTCTCAATATACAGCAATGTATATCTTTATAGAAAAAAGGAAAGAAAGGCAATATGTAATGTAAAGGTGGATATAGAGTTAAAGTTTCAAGGAAACACATACTTTATACACCTACTAAGGGTATCAGCAGGATGTGTAGAGAAAAAGAGGATATCTAATTGTACAATATAAAAGCAAATGCCAAAGATAAATATATAAAATACCTTACTTACACAATTCAGAAGACCTGCTCTGGAGGTATGGAGCTTTGCTGGTATAATCCCCATTTGGGATATGCAGGATGACAGGAAACCAGATGATAAATGAAAAATTTATATGGACTATATTAAGAAAAGTACTTTTATTAAAACAATACTATAAAAACCAAATAGGACTTAAAACAAATATGAATAAAAAACAGAATAATACCAGTCCAGATATAAAGCAGTATAGAAAAGTATACTCCATACCTACATATTATATAGACTACCTGAGCAGTATGTGTCCTTGGGCAAGACCAGGGCCATTTTTTATTCAAGCAGTGCCAAGATGTAAGAACAATATATGGACAGAAGTGGGGAGGGTATGAAGAGCCTGGCCTGGAGCTATCAAGACATGGTACCCTGTGGTCAACTCGACCTGATATTCTTTATGTCTAGAAGAGAAGCGTGGATCCTGTGGAACACCTATTCATATTTAATTTTTTCAGTTCTGGTATTTTGACCTTGAATGTTATATTTACTTTGAATTTGCCATGAATGCTCACTTTAGTCAATAACTCCGAATGTGTTGGTGGCCTATGGATGAGATTGAGGACCTTGTTCCAAAATACATGGATCAATGAGCATAAATATAAATAGGAAGTAACCGCGGGGTGGCCCGCATTGCCAACAATTGGGGGATAACTGGAGTCTGATGTGTTGGAGTCTAGAAGGCCCTAAGTACCATCTAAGATTTAATAGAAAGGGTAAAAAAAAGGAAAGAAGGTTGCGCCTTAAAAAAATGGAATATACCAAAAATAAAATAAGCAGAAGTAATATAAACAATAAAACAGGTATAGTTCACATACAATGGTATGTAAAAACCACCTGCTTGTAAGTATGCTGCCTTTTAAATATCTAATTTTTTCTGTGACCGTATCCCGCGCTGATCCTTCTGGGACAATTTACCATCTAAGATTTACAGATGATACTCGAAAAATTAGAATATCGTGCAAAAGTTAATTTATTTCAGTAATGCAACGTAAAAGGGGAAACTAATATATGATACAGACGAATTACATGCAAAGCAAGATAGTTCAAGCCGTGATTTGTCATAAGTGCGATGATTATGGCTTACAGCTCATGAAAACCCAAAATCCACAATCTCAGTTAATTAGAATATTGTGAAAAGGCGCAATATTCTAGGCTCACAGTATCCCGCTCTAATCAGCTAAGTAAACCATAACACTTGCAAATGGTTTCTGAGCCTTTTAATGGTCTCTCAGTCTGGTTCAGTAGGAATCACAATCATGGGGAAGACTGCTGACCTGACAGTTGTGCAGAAAACCATCACTGACAACCTCCATAAGGAGAGAAAGCCTCAAAAAGGTAATTGCGAAGGAAGTTGGATGTTCCCAAAGTGCTGTATCAAAGCACATTAATAGAAAGTTATGTGAAATGAAAAAGTGTGGAAGAAAAAGGTGCACAAGCAGCAGGGATGACCGCAGCCTGGAGAGGATTGTCAGGAAAAGGCCATTCAAAATTGTTGGGGACTGAGGCTGGAGTCAGTGCATCAAGAGCCACCACACACAGATGGATCCTGGACATGGGCTTCAGATGTTGTATGTTGTATTCCTCTTGTCAAGCCGCTCCTGAACAACAAACAAAAGTAGCAACTTATAAGTTCCATGACAGTCCCAGTAATTTTTCAAACAACTTTAAAATGTTTTGCAGAAAATTGGGGAATGATGACCAAAAACTCAAGGATTTGTAGCAGAGTCGTACCTAGGTATGGTATCCTGTGTGAAAATTTATTTTGGCACTCCCCCCTCCGAACTGTAGAATTTTTTTTTTTTGTCTCACTCTACCACTCTAACCCCTTTTTGTCAGTTCATATACCCACAGACATTCATGTACATAGATATTTGCTTTCACACATACTTACATTTATATACAAACACAGACACATATACACGGACACATGAAGTGATATACATACATATAGACTCATTCACAAAAGGATGGATAATATAAACATACACACACACACATATATATAGAGAGAGTCATATACACATATTCATATATACAAACGTTTATCTATACACACAGACTCAAGACAAACACTTAATTTTTATTTTCCTGTTTTTTTACCACTGTGAGGTCCACCCAGCCCCTCTTTTCTTACCTTGAAAGTCAGGTTGAGTGGTCTGTAGGTAGGTGCCTGCCCTGGTAGGAGCAGAATGCTCTTATGCCTCTCCCCTCAATCTCCCCAGTCTGTATTGATCATGGTTTATAGAACTAACATTTAAAGCAAAACTATCAACTTCCATGGAATTCTTGTGTCATTTAAATGATCTTTGGTTTTTTAACTCATCTAAAATCACTCTGCCATTATTATTATTAGTATTATTTATAAAGCACTGACAAGTTCCGCAGTGCTATAGAATGGATGGACTAACAGACATATTTATAACCAGACACATTGGACACACAGGCACAGAGGGAATTGAGGGCCCTGCTCAAATGAGCTTACATGGTAAAGGGAGAGGTTTTATGTGACACAAAAGGTAATGGTATGGTAGAAAAAAGTAGGGGCCTAGACATAACATATTTGCACATAAAGTAAGCGAGGATAGGTAGGTAGGAGTAGCGTTATGTAGAGATTTGTAAGCAAATACCAGAATTTTAAATTGAGCCCTATATCTGATGGGAAGCCAATGTGACAGAGGGGGGAGGCATGTGAGGTGCTTGCTGACAGGAAGATGAACCTCTCAGCTGCATTCATTATACTAATGGGGCAAGTTGGGAACACGTAAGACCACTGAAAAGCCGAGACGAGAGGACCGGAGAGAGCAGAAGCTTCTGAGCATAAATGAGCATAATGAGCATAAAACAGCAGAGTGAGTGGGGATGGGAGAAGTACTGGGGAAAGGAGAGAAATTAGATATTTCTTCCCCGATTGTAGAAATCTTCTCAGTGAAGTGAGTTGTGAAGTGCCTAGCGGTCAAGTTGGTAGGAGGAACAACAGGGTGCAGAGGAGAATTAAAACTCTGAAAGAGGCTTTTGCGTTCGTGAGAGAGCATGGTTATGAAGGTATCGAAGTGGTTTTCATTTGTAGAGGAAAGGGCAAAGCTGAATGAGTGTAGCATAAATTTATAGTGGAGAAGGTCAGATGCAGAATGAGACTTTCCAGCAGCGTTTAGCAGATCTGGAGCATTTTTGGAGATACTGGTCAGCTTGGTGTGCCAAGGTTGTAATTGGGGGTGCTTGCTACATTTAAATGTTGGAGGTGCCATGATATCTAGTTGAGATGAGAGGGTGAAATTGTAGAGGGACATTGTGGAGTTTATTGCAGGTCAGGTTTGAGATAGGTTCAAGAAGAGTATAGTGGTTGGTGGAGATGGAGGTTTCTGCAAGACCGATGTGCTGAGGGTGATATAATTTGGGTACTGCGTATGCCAATGTCAAAGGTCAGCAGATGGTGGCCATATAAAGGAAGTGGAGAGATTAGAGGTGGTACAGAGATTGGTGAAGATAATATCAAAGTAGGCATGCACATTTCAATGGTGCAGCAGGCTAAAGCAGTAGTCTTTGGTTGGGTAAGTGCTTCTCCTGACTGATGATTACGTAAGTGCAAGAATTTTTAGTACTGATTGTTAATGTATCTGCTATGCCCGGTGTATCCCATAGAACATGTGACTTAAGAACAATTAAACTTGTGATTTATAAAAACATATAAAGGGATAGTTCTGTTATAAACAAGATAAGGACTTGTAGTCTGAGTCCCTATGAAATACTATATTGTCAAAGATATGTTCTGTGGTCTGTATACTCGGTAGCATTAAGATGGTCCTTCACTAAATCCACTTCCAGTGACTTATTAGTGAGTGCCAGGACTGCAAAGGTATGATTACTATGGTTTGCACTTGCCAGAAGTGTAGACTACATGCTCTCCGATTCCCCCTCTTTAGTAGCCTTGCCACTTCCCCACAGAAAAAAAGATGCCTGACTGAAAACAGGAGGAAGAGGAGAGGGGAAGTCAGCAAATAAGCTCTGGCACGACTTACTTTTTAATTTTTTTCAATGCACATTTATGAAAGCCCTCTTAGAAACAACTCCACTATTATTTTTATTATACCACAGTTTTGGTTATGATCCAAATAGACAAGTTACCAGCCAAGAATAAGGTTTATCCTACTGGGACTCATCAACAAAGAGCAGTCTATTTACATAATTATTGTGAGTGGGCACCTGTGAGTCTTCATACTTTACTGGTGAATGCTTCAGTACATAAAAACTAAATTACAAATACAAGTTAGTTACAACTACATTTAGGGCATTCGAAAGGGAAAGGCCCATGAGAATTCACTACCAGACTCCTTCAGCCTTCAGGCTCCCAAAGGATACATTATGTATAATATGAGCAAATGAAGACAATGAGGGATTCTGGACAAGCAAAACATTACAAGACCAAACACTGGGTGATTTTTTATGTATCTGTAACCTTTATAAGGTATTATTTTCAGATTGCTTTTCCCCTCAGCCAGTATTGGGGTTGCTAGCCTCAGATCTGGTTTTCACCTAGGATAATCAGTTGAGAAGAGTATGGACTCCTTCATCCTTTGAAACACCACACTAAAGCCAGGTGGAGGCACATTCGTTTATTCCAGATAGCATATATTAATATATCCAAATAGCTAATATGTGGGAAACAAAGGAGGAGTCAGAGAAATCCTTCAACTCAAATATGTCGGTCTCTGTGAATTGTGGGAAATAACAGTGATTACATTGCACTGGGAATTAAGGAATCTGAAAATATGACTTTAGACAACATGCATTTGATTATTTTTTATCTTGTATTAAAAAAGAATTTTTTGACATAAGACATACATTTATAAAGGAGATACACTAGCATTATGTATTTTAGTTTTATCATACCTGAATTATTTTGGCTTGTCTGAGCATAGATTATTTACATAACAATCCTCAGAGTGATTAAAGAGATGCTTGAAATTCCAATGGGGAGCAGCTGTAACCCAGCAATTGATAATCATCACAAAACATCCTGAATCCATCAATTATGCTGCTAATCAGGGTTCCACTTTTCTTGAAAAAAAATAATGGCTATGTAAATTTGCATAAGAATTTTATATATATATATATATGCATGACAAGTAGTGACAAGAGTAGAATACATTTGTAAGGGTAAAATCCCCTAAATCACCAAAGTTTAGAAGACAGTGCCCCAATAAATGTATTGCTTACTTATTGTTAGCTTAAAAGTGTACACCCCTTTATTGCAAACATTTTAAAAAGGATAGAAGACAGACATTTACAAACTAGTAAAAAAGACATGAAAATGTGTGACGGAACGGCGTCACTGAGTGCCATCTCCTCCCCGAACGCCCCCTTTCTCCCGATTCGCCAGTGAAACACCTACCCTCCCTGAACGCCGATTGGTGCAAATTGGTTCACGTCCTTTTTCCTGATTGACCGGTGGTGAACTGTGAATCACCAGGCGAAACCAAATAATTCTGTGGAGCTATTTACGGATATGTACAGAGCTTCAAGTCCAGACTTTGTATGACGATTTCTCGGGCTCTGTACATCTGAAAGCTCCACAATTGGCAAGAATCATAGCTGGGACCAAGAGCTATTTGGGGATGTATGGTAGGTGTAGGTGTGTGGGGAGGTGTGGATGTGTTACTGTATTGTGTGTATTTTTGTGATTTTTGTGTGTTTGGCTTCTTGTGCCTGGGAGATACCATTATCTCATAGACACAGCGGTGCCGGGGTGGGCTTATGTTTTGTATTGCTTTAAATGGAGACCCCCTTGCGGGATCTGTGCATAAATACTGTGTATCTTGCCTACAATAAACAGTTCATTTTTGGAGATACTGGTCAGTCTCGACTAGTGTTTGGGTGATACCGCCCTTCTGCAAGCGACTATAATCACTGGCTTGCAGCTATAATCACTCTAGGGCTGGGCACAACTGGGAAGGATCAACCACAGGCTGTAGTAATCCATACTCGAGAGGGTATACCGCCACAATGAATCACCTACACTGGATTTTCAATAGACTAGCACATAAAGTGAAAAGGCAAATATTAACCTTTTCATGTCAGGACTAAGGAGCAACTTGAAAATAATATATTAAATATAGATTTATATACACTAATATAGATACAGCTTAAAAACAAATCATTGTTATTATTACTTTTGGCATTTAAATTGCACCAACTTATTATGCAGCGCTTTACAATATTCTAAAAAGAGGAAATCTAATAATAAATGAGCCTTGATGGTGAGGGCTGTGGTAGGTCAACATCAGAGTTAAAAATTGCAACAAATTCACAAATGCAATTACAATTTCTGTGGCAAGCACAAAAGAGGAAATAAAATGAAAAGCTTCTGTTTGGTTTGGCGTTGATCTGAAACACAAGGAGAAGGTCACTTATTGTTCCTACAGGTACAACTTCCCTCTACCTATTCCACCTCTGGGCCGGCTTGGAAACTTGAGAAGAATACATAAGGTATATATCTGATGATGTGAAAATATGTGGTGTGCTTGCAACGAGCCAAGATCTTTTGTGTAAGTCACCATCTTTCCTTACCAGAGCCCCCCACCGACACTGTTACTTTTAAAATCTAAGTTAGTAATTAGGACTTGTATAACACTATGCAAATAGGATGGCGCAAGAAGCATAAAAAATATAATAAAAATGGGAATGTTATTAACAATGCAGCAGCCCAATGTAATAAGCCCTGGTGATACAACTCAGAAAAACAGTATAATTATAAAAAGATTGGTGCACATAAAAAAAAAAAATATAATAAAACCCACTGATGATACTTATGTGAAATACTCAGACCCCACACACATGTGACACTGGGTGATGAATATTACACACAGCGATAGTAAAGAAGTAGTGAGACAAACTTATGTGCCAAATTAAAACAATGACCTGTGGCAAAATAGTGCAGGGAAATTCACAACAAATATACCTGCACAAACAGCTCCACAGTTATCGAATCTACAAATAAAGAGACAGAAAAAAACCTAGTGCAATATTTAAAGTAAAATCACAATTGATAAAAAAGAATGTTCAGAATTGGAGTGGTTAAAGTACCACTCTCCACTATAGGGCTCTGGGGGGGATCAGACCCTGGTGAGCATGGGATCCGATGGATACACTTGCAGCCAGACACAAGGTAACAACATTTATTAAGTATTCCTTAAAAACAATGTAGCGCAAATTCGTTGGGTAGCCAGATATTGGATAGCGGACTATTGGATCTCCAGGAGTGTTTTGAGACCACTGGATGTAGTGATTTGCTCATTATTCTTATATGTTTAGAAGTGCATTTGTATTATTAAGCTTTATAATCATATACAATATTGCACTATTTTTTAAGTTTTTATTTTTGTATTACATTTTTTTTTATCAATTAAGGAAAACACATTCTGGAAGATATTACATGAGTGGATATATCCCTATTGGGGAGATATGCCTGAGAACCATTTCCCTTTTGAGAGTGCAATAAATAAAGTCACGTTTGGGATCTTATAAATATTCTTAGCCTATGCATTTTCTATTCTACTGTATCTTAAGTGGGATTATTATTATGTTATTATTTATTTGGCACCAACAAATTCCGCAGCGCTTTACAGTGGGTGGACGAACAGACATGTAGTTGTAACCAGACAAGTTGGACACAAAGGAACAGAGGGGTTGAGGGCCCTGCTCAATGAGCTTACGTGCTAGAGGGAGTGGGGCAGTGGCGTACACATGACCCATGGGGCCCCGGTGCGAAAATTGATCCGTGGGCCCCCCCCCGCGCTTACTCAGCGCGAGTTTGGGCCGCAACACATGGCGGTGGGCACCTGGTCGCAGGGGTTGCAGGGCTGCGACCCCGCGACTGCAGTATGCACACACACTTAAAGGACCACTACAGACACCCAGATCACATCAGCTCAATGAAGTGGTCTGGGTGCCAGGTCCCTCTAGTTTAAACCCTGCAGCTGAAAACATAGCCGTTTCAGAGAAATGGCTATGTTTCACTGAGGGTTAATCCAGCCTCTGGTGGCTGTCTCATTGACAGCCGCTAGAGGAGCTTCCGCGATTCTCACTGTGAAAATCACAGTGAGAAGACACTGAACGTCCATAGGAAAGCATTGAGTAATGCTTTCCTATGGGGGGTTTAAATGCGCGCGCGCGCCTCTTGCTGTGCGTGTGCATTCGGAGCTGAGAGGCGGAGGGATCCCCAGCGCCAAGGGAGTCCGACGCTGGAGAAAGGTAAATGCTGAAGACACACACACACACTCTCACGAACAGACGCACACACTAGCTAACAGACACACACATTTACTGACAGAGACACACTCAGCGACAGACATACATACACACTCACTTACAAAACATACACTTTCACTGACAAACACACACTCACTAACAGACATCAAACACACTCAGTAACAGACACACACAGTAACACACTCACTAGCAGACACACACCCAATAACAGACACACTCACTGACACACACACACGAACACAACAAACACACACACACTAACACACAAACAAACACACACACACACTAACACAAACACACACACTAACACACATATACACACACTAACACAAACACACAAACACACAAACACACACACTAACACAAACACACACACTAACACAAACACACAAACACACACACTAACACACGCACTAACACAAACACACAAACACACACACACTAACACACACATTTTTTTTTAAATTTAATCCTCCCAGCCTCCTTACCTTTTGGAGTGCTGGGGGGATTCCCTGGGGTCCAGTGGTGGTGCTGCTGGGCTCCTGGGTGGGTGGCCGGTCGGGCAGGCGGGAGGGTGCGCGAGGGAGCACTCAGTGCTTCCTCTTCAGCTCCCTCGCGCGCCGCATAGGGATGCCGGCGCCGGAAGATGACGTCATCTTCAGGCTCCGGCATCAGTGCGGTGCGCGAGGGAGCTGAAGAGGAAGCACTGAGTGCTCCCTTGCGCACCCTCCCGTCTGCCTGCCCGGTGACAGCAGGGCCAGCCTCGGGGGGGGGGGCCCTGAGGTGGCCGCCTCCTGGGCCCCCCAGGGGAAGAGGCTGGCCCTGTGGGTACATACCGGGTCGCAGGGGCGGCCGGGCGGCCGGGCCTCCTGGAGGGCCGGGCCCGGTCGCAGCCGCGACCCCTGCGACCCTGGTATGTACGCCACTGGAGTGGGGTAAAGTTACACAAAAGGTAAGGATAGTATTAGACTAATGACAGTTGCAAGAGAGGAATCAGTCAGGAGCAATTAACAGTTTAATTGATATGCTTTTATGAAGAAGTGGGTTTATAATGATTTTTTGAAGGAGTGGAGACTGGGTGAGCATCTAACGGAGGAGGGAAGTGAGTTCCACAGGAACGGTGCAGCCCTGGAGAAGTCTTGAAAGCGAGCATCAGAGGTGGGAATACGGACAGAAGATAGACGTAAGTCTTCAGCAGAGTGCAAGGGCCTAGACGGGACATACTTGTGTATTAGTGAGGATAGATAGATGGGAGCAGAATTATGTAGAGATTTGAAAGCAAGAACCAGAATTTGAAATTGAGCCCTATATCTTACAGGAAGCCAATGTAGGGACTGACAGAAGGGTGAGGCGTGGGAGGTGCGGGCAGACAGGAAGATGAGCCTCTAATAAAAAAAAAAACACTAAGGGATTACTGTGGAAGAATTTCACTATTATTTTCTTATATCCACATTTATTTTTGGCCTTATGCATAGGCTTATATAGTTGGCAACGCTCACGCACATAGGTGGCGGATAGCACCAGAGATTTTTCTCTTTTTCTTATTAGAATAACAAATACCGACTCCTCTTGACTAGTGTCTCTGACTGCTTCTCTGCTACTTCTGACTGGATGGCTGCCCACTTCCTTAAGCTCAACTTGTCCAAAACAGAACTTCTGATCTTTTCTCCCTCAAGCAGGGGAGGGCTGGCAGCCTTAGGCCTGGGGGGCAAAACCAGTCAAGTGGCCCATTGCACCACCAAATCAGTTCACCATCCATGCCCACCTTTTCCTGGTTTTATAACGGATATTGATGTTATGCTAATCAGTAGCTCTTTGCCATACCCGCTCCTTCACGGCTCCAGGCACTGCTTGTTGTGAGTGTGAGCCACTGTAAATTAGGGGCAGAGGGCACTTGCACTGCGGTAAAGATGGGGCTGGACAGGAGGAGAGTGCAGTGCAATCAGTGCACTCCCCTCCTGTGGGTCACCAGTAGACTGGTGCACCTGCCCAGGATCAGTGCCGGTGCAAGGATTTTTGCCGCCCTAGACAAAATAAAAATTTGCTGCCCCATGTGACATCACAATGCCCCACCCATATGAACTAACGCCAGTGCTGCACACAGTGTGTGTTTACATTAAAAAGCCTGCAGGGACCAGCTATAGACACCAGAACCACTTCATTAAGCTATAGTGTCCCTTTAATGTGAGGTACATTATAGATTAGTGTCACTAATAATATACTAGATTGCCTACTTACAAGCAGATGAGGATGATGATGGGCTGCAGTTTGGCTCCACTGGTCTGGTGTAGAACAGGATCTCTGGAGGCTGTTTGCAGCTGTGGTCACAAAATTCAATGTTCTGGGAGAATGGAAGCAGCTCAATTTTTTGGGGCCCCTTACACAGCTCAAGGTCTGGGCCCCAGGGCCTGACGGTGAGTATGCCCATAAGGCCCACTCATAAGTTCCACCCACCCATGAGTTCGCTCACAGGGAGTGGAGTGTGTAGGGGATGTGTTATGTGTTATTGTAGAGGATCTAATATGTGTGCTTATGGTATGTAGTGTATAGGGTTACCAGTTTGTGCAGGTGATGTAGTGTGTTTGTGTGTAGTGGAAGCAGTGTGTATTTGTGTATAAGGGATGTATTATGTGTTTCTGGTTGTGTGTAAGGGATGCATTGTGTGAATCTGTGTTTGTATGCATAAGGGATGCAAGGTGTGTGTCTGTATGTGTGTGCATGAGATGCATTGTGTTTCTGTGTGTATGTAAGAAAAGAAGTGTGTGTGTTTGCATGCGTGTGTACGGGTTTGCATTGTCTGTTTCTGTGTGTGTGCAAAGGATGCATTGTCTTTGTGTGTAAGGGTTGCATTGTGTGTGTGTGTAATGGATGCATTGTGTGTTTCTCTGTATGAGGAAGCATATTTGTGTTTCTGTGTGTATGTATAGGATGCATTGATATTGTCTTGTGTAGCGTAGTGTAGAAACCTGTCTTGGCCCCTGTCCTATAGAGCTGCCCTTCTGTCCCGTAGAGCTCTCCCCTGCACCTTAGTGGTCTCTCCTCTCCCCTAGCGGTCTCTTCTCACACTCACCCACCCTCCCTGTGCTCTTCTCACTCCTCCCTCTATGTGTTCTCCTCACACCCCCTGTGTTCGTCTTACCCCCTCCTCCCTGTGTTCTTCATACTTCCCCCCTTGGTCGTCTTACTCCCCCACCTGTTCTTCTTAACCCCCCTTCTTCTTCTTCCTCTTCCTCCCCTTCTTCTTCTTACTCCCCCCATTTCTTCATACTCACTCTTCTTCTTACCCCCTCTTCTTCTTCTTACTCCCCACTCTTCTTCTTCTTACTCCCCACTCTTTTTCTTACTCACCCCTTCTTCTTCTTCTTACCCCCCTCTTTCTTATCTCCCCTCCTTCTTACTCCGCCCTCCCCTCCTTCTTACTCCACCCTCCCCCTTTTCTTATTCCACCTCTCCCTCTTCTTACTCCCCCCTCTTTTTCTTACTCCCTCCTCTTCTTCTTCTTACTCCCCCATCTTTTTCTTACTCACCCC
>OW240913.1:35159262-35243303 GCA_933207985.1 Pelobates cultripes | reverse complement strand
GAAAGGGGGAGGGAGAGAGATGGGGAGGAGGGAGAGACACAGGGAAAGGGAGGAGGAAGAGACACAGGGAAAGGGGGTGAAAGAGGCAGAGGGGGAAGAGAGAGACAAAGAGGGAGAAATGAGAGAGACACACAAGGGGAGGGGAAGAAAGAGGCAGAGGGGGAAGAGAGAGACTGGGAAGGAGAGGGGAGACATTGACACAGAGGAGCAGTGAGGAGGAGAAAGAAACATACAGAGTGACTGGGGGAGACAAAAAGGCACACAGAGGGGCTGGAGATAAAGAGACACACATAGGGGCAGTATATATCACAAAGCCCCCAAGGCCTTCCCCTGCTGGCCGATCTCCCTCCCCGTTCCACAGGCACCGTGCAGCCAGTCGGCAGGGGAGGAAGAGAGGACCTGGGGCAACGCTCCGGCTCTCACGAGGGTGAACTCTAGCCCTGGAGCTACGGGCTAGAGTTCACTCTCACCACTTCCTGGTGGTCCCAGTAGTAGGAGTGAACTCTAGCCCCATACACACACTGCCCCACACACACACCAGACACATTCACACACTGCCCCCCCACACACACACACCATACACATTTACACACTGCCCACACAGACACTGAACCTTTCATACACATTGCACCACTGCTCCTATACCCTACTACAGCCCCATATCCCAGCAGACTCCAGGTAAGTTGTCAAACTGTTCTTAAACGGTTTGACGACTTACTCTGGGAGGGGGTGCCGACGCTCCTGTCACCATAATCACTACACAGAGGAGTAGTGGTTATTGTGCATGGAATATTTCTTTAAATAATCTACAAGTGCCCCTCTCAGGCTCAGGCTCTGGATCCGCCATTAGTATATGACATGTATATTAATGTGTGTATTAGTTTTATATCTCTATTATATTTACACATATTAATGTACATTTATAAATGCATAATACACAGAGAAATTTCATTAATATGTACCATATGTAATGAGCAGATATTGGCCCAGTCTTGTTGCTAGGTGCATACTCCAGCACAATAACATATTTAAAGTGAAGAGCACACCCACAGGACTTCAAAATAAACATTTTTTTACAGTTGTGCCCTACATACATTCACCATTTCAGTCCCATTAACAAGCTTTCCTTAATATGTCAAGGTAGTTGGACTGAAACATTGATTACATGCAAAGGCACGTCTGCTTAAAATAAATCTGCACTTTTGTTTATTTTGAAGCCTATGAGTGCGCTTTTTACGTTGAAGTACTTTTTAATTTTAAGTTATCTGTTCTAGCGATGCATTATGGGGCTGGTAAATATTTTTTTTCCAGGGCTGCTTTTAATTCCCAGTCCGGCCCTGATGGTCGACCATGGCGAGGCCTGTTCTCAGTGCAAACTGTCCTATGAAACCGCTGTATGGTCTTGCCCACCGTGCAGCAGTGTTAGCTGGATAGTGGATATAGGCTGCCTTGAAGCAGCAGAGGTAGCTGGTTAGTGTCTATAACCGTTAATTTGTACTCTGCAGGCAGCTGGTTAGTCTAGTATGTGGGGGCTGAGAGCTTAGTATCACTGTGCACAAGTTAGAAACTGTTTCAACGCTGCCATACTCTTTGTCCCCTTATACAAGTTTATTTTTCCTTTGGTATCCAAGTTTCTGTTATACTCGTTACAATGCATCCTTTACGACATCGCTACTATCCTTACCACTAGGACTATTCATATCAGCTATCCTTCTCTGCTAACAAGGTCTTTTTAGACCACTTTACTGCATGCAGCCAAGATTAGTCATTTGTATAGACCACAGAACTTGTCACTTGAACATAGCACGTCGAGTGTTTAATTATAAGGCACTTTGTCACCCATACCTGAGACAGAGCATGGGATAAATGCTCCTTCTATATTTTGAGCCTGACTTTAAATATATATATGAGAGATCTGTCTACATATTCTGGTTTAATACAATAGTATATACTACAGACAGGGCCGCCATCATGGGGTAACAACCATGACGGTTGTCACGGGCCCGGCGGTCCTGGAAGGCCTGAACTGCTTTGGCAGTCCAGGGCCCCACAATTACTCTCTGGACATATACATAGCGATGATCGCTATATATATGTGCAGCCACGGGCCCCCGGCTCCCTGTATTTGCAGAGGGGGCCCAACGGACTGCAGGAGCACTTTACAGACCTTCCCTCTCTCTAACTCCCACGAGTAAGCGGCACGCACACCACGTCTCGCGGGAGTTAGAGAGATCGAAGATCTGTAAAGTGCTCCTGCAGTCCGCTGGGCCCCCTCTGCAAATACAGGGAGCCTGGGGCCCCACCATGCCACCGGACCACCAGGGATGGGATCTCCCCACTCCCTGAACCAGGTAAGAACCAGGGAGGGGGGAATATCTTTCATTACATTACATGCATACACATAGGCGTGCGCAGCTTATTGCATTAGGTTGTGCACCCTAAAGCACAAATACACGCCGCGTGTATATGTATGTGTGTATATATATATATAAACAGTTGCAAGAAAAAGTATGTGAACCCTTTGGAATGATATGGATTTCTGCACAAATTTGTCATAAAATGTGATCTGATCATCATCCAAGTCACAACAATATACAATCACAGTCTGCTTAAACTAATAACACACAAAGAATGAAATGTTGCCATGTTTTTATTGAACACACCATGTAAACATTCTTTTATGTCCTGTAGAAAGTTCACAATGGTGGACTGAAACGTTGACTATCTGACAAACCGGATTAAAAGTTTTTACTTTTGATATTGAAGTCCTTGAGTGCTAGCCTTTCATTTGGATTCTATGTTTATGTGCAGCTGTGCACCGGGCAGACACTGCAAGGAGAGTTGGAGTGCAAAACTCCCAACGTATTGTATGTGTATATATATATATATATATATATATATATATATATATATATGTAGAAAGGCCATTAGGCCTGAATTTTTGGGAGGAGTAAGTCCCCTACTTAAACTCCCAGCCCCTACTCAGCTCTGCCGTTCAAGTTTGATTGTTCCCACCCACCTTCACCCTTATAGCATTACAACTCTCCTTGGTGGGCCCTCTTTTACTTACAGGCCCACTCGTACGTTGGTTTCGGCATACCACAACCAACTTTCATATCAGTCATTATCCATTACATATTAAATTCTGAGCACAAATATATATATATATATATATATATAGGCATCTGCGGGACCATGCATGCGTCTATAGTGAAGAGGGGGCCCAGGACACATCAAATTCCATCTCAGGTAGTGTCCTCTCACAAGCGTTGCCTGTTAGATCATTGCTGCTGTTTGCCATGGCAATGCTCCGCATGACACGCAATGCATGCTTGGCATTGCTCCACATGACACGCAATGCATGTTGGGAGAGTAGAAGAGGACCTGCTGCCTGGCTGGAGGTGGAAAATGGACTGCTGGGCCCCTCTTCATCATACAAGCTGCTGTACCACCAGACCACTAGGGAATCTAGTGTCCCCACTCCCTGGCAACAGGGAAGAGACAGAGAGGAGGGAATGAAATTAATTATACATTTAAAAAAAAAACTGCACACCACCCCACAGCCACTATTCAACCCCACAAACTAACACACACAATTGATCCAGTACACACACACTGCATCAACAACACATATACACACTTTGCATCCACTACACAACCACACTGCATTAACTACATAAACAGATACTGCATTGACTACACAATGAACTATATCCACTCACACACACTGCATTCACTATAGAAACATACACTGCATTCACTATAGAAACATACACTGCATTCACTATAGAAACAGACACTGCATCCACTGCACACACTGCATCCACTGCACAATAACAATACTTAAGTTATGACAGCAACTAGAGGCATGGTTAACCCTTCAATAAAGTAAATATTGTTCTTTCTGCAAAACACCAATGTTTTACTTTGCAAGATTGTAAGCTCATGGTCTGTCCTTATTGTGTTTGTCCTTTTCCCAATTGTACAACGCTGCGGAATATGTTGGCGCTTTATAAATGTCAGTAATTAAAAAATAACTGTTAGATTGACAGGACCACTGGACCCAGATCACTTCATTGAGATTAAGGGGTCTGGGTGACTTTCTTGGTCCTTTAAGTGGAGTCCTTGGGGAATTTTTATACACATCAGTCTGACTGTGAATCATTCTAGCTACAAGGGTCAAAGCAAATAAACAGGACAATTTCATTACAATGCCTCTGAAATTAGATAATGCATTTGGAATGAAGACAATGTAAAATCTATGTTTCGATTAGAAGAATAACAATACTTGACTTATCTAGTCATAAAATACTTTAATTAGTAGCTGCTCATAAAATACATTCACAATCCCCAGGCTAGCTTTCAGGTAAGGAGAGAATATCCTAATCTAACTGGTTCATACTTGGCATTGCAAACATGCACCGGTACCTAGAAGGACAGACATCAGCTGTAAAACAACATTGTATTAGTCAATAAAAAAGGATTTTTTTTGGCGCAAATTAACCCCTTAAGGACCAAACTTCTGGAATAAAAGGGAATCATGACATGTCACACATGTCATATGTCTTTAAGGGGTTAAATAAAATAACTACAGTTAATTGTGACAATTTGGAGGTAAAAATGCAAACATAATTCCCTATATATATCCAGACATCCCAACATGCAAAAATTTATTTCAGGATGCGTTCCCCCCCATGTGTGCCTCCCACTCACAGTCACACACAATATATTAGAACTATTTATACACACTATTAACACACGGACACATGCACACACATTGACACACATATACATACACTGATACACACACTGATACACTGGAATATACACAACGTAACACACAAATACACACACTGACATATAAACACAACTTGACACACAGATACCCACACTGGCACATACACACAAATACACTCAGATACACACACTGGCACATACAAACACAGATACTCACATTGACGCACACACACATGCCGATACACACTCTGACACACACACTCAGGTATACACAATGAAACATACACACAGAAGCACACACTGGCACATACACACATATACACACACTGATACATACACACCGATAAACACACTAGCACATACACAAAGATACACACACAGGCACATACACATACTCAAACAGATACCCACACTGGCACATACACACACACTCAGATACACACTGACACAAACACACACTGATACACACACTGGAACATACACACAGATGCACACACTGGCACATACATTCACCCACATACACACACTGGCACACACACAGACACACAGATATACACACTGGCACATACAAAACAGGCACATACACAAACTCCCACATATACACAGATACACAGACTGGCACATACACACACATAGATACACACTGGCACATACACACACTGACACATATACGCAGATATTGGGCAGCTGCAGAGACTGAATCTTAAGTTTAGTCCCAAATTGACAGAAAAACAACCAATTGGAGGCTGTTGTTAACATTTCAGCTTGGTTTTATTTTCAGGTTAAAAACAGGAAAGAGGGAAAAAAAAAATCTTCTGTTTAAGGGAACATATGGGTAACCGGTATAAATTATTAGCCAAGAAGGAGGTGAATGAGGCAGTGTGAGGGTTAATACAATGTGTCACTCACTTTCTAAAAGGTTTTTAAAGCGGCACTGTCATGCCAAACTTACCTTTCCTCTGTCTCTTCCTCTTCTCCCCCTCTCTCAGGATCTGTTCTTCTTTTCTTCCCGTCTTCTTTAGTTTTCTTTAAAATCATAAGACAAAGTAGGGACTCTGCCTTATGGAGGTTTCCTCCGCTTGACCAGCGGAGGAGCAAAGTGTGCTTCATTTCCGCTGGTCAGAGCAATTTTCCCATAATTCTTACCTTTCCACTGTGATCTCGCGAAGCTTCCTGTCATTTTAGACGAAACTGCCAAATTGCGTTCTAACTGAATGAGAACAGTATGTTCGTTTGTTTTAGAACTCAATTCTGCACTTTGTTCATATCGGAATTTCATTTGAATGAATGAAACTCCGATTCAATTTGTGCCGCGGCTGCATCTTGCAGCAGCTTAGTAGATAACTCTCTAATTCCCACGGTATTAGGGAGTTATCTACCAAAAGGCTGAAAGACCTAAATTGATATTTCAGCCACATTTACTAATACTAAGTAAAGATTACTTAGTATTAGTAAATGATCTGCCCTTACTCACTATACCGCGAGTGGGGGCATGTCTAGTAAACAGTGAGCTGCTCACTGGTAAAAAAAAAACAAAAAAAAACAAAAAACCTATTGGCCCCCACCCCTGAGCGGTGGGAGGGGGCCATAATGGACAATCAGGGGGGGGGGAGACCTACATAAATTACAATGGGGGACCTACTGTCCTCCCCCCCAGCCCCCACCCTTGAGTGGTGGGTGGGGGCCATAAAGATAAGGATGGGCGGACCTACTGTCCTCCCCCCACGGCCCTCACCCCTGCGCGATGGGTGGTGGCCATAAATTACAATGGGGGGACCTACTGTCCTCCCCCCCATCCCCCACCCTTGAGCGGTGGGTGGAGGCCATAAAGATAATGAGGGGGGGGACCTACTGTCCTCCCCCCCGGCCTCCACCCCTGGGTGGTGGGTGGGGCCCTAAGACAAATTCCCCCCCATCAAAGGTGACTAGGGGTCCCCAAGCCCCCCCCAAGTCCCCACCCCCCCACCCAAAAAAAAGTTACCCCCTACCTATCCCCCCCTCACCCTAAAAAATAGTGAGGGGGAATAAAATAACTAACCTGTAAAGAAAAATTAAACTTACCATTTGACGTCTTCTTTTTTCTAAAATCTTCATTTTTCATCCCCAAAAAAGGGCAAATAAAAACCATCATACCCGTCGAACTTAAAATAAAATAAAAAACCAGAGCGCAAAAAAAATAAAAAACCTGACGAAAAAGAAAAAACCCGAGTGCAAAAAATATAATCCATCTTCACCCATGGAGGGCTCCGTGACGTGAGCTCTGCAGGGCGGGGGAAGGCTTATAAAACCTTGCCCCGCCCTGCAATTAGGCTAAGAACACTCTGATTGGCTGGTTTAAGCCAATCAGAGTGTTCTTTGTCATTTTACACAGCGTGGGAAAATTCCAAAGAACTTTCCCATGCTGTGTAAAATTACTCTGATTGGGTGGCTTGAAATCCATCCAATCAGAGTGCTTTGTGTCATTTTACACAGCGCAGGGATGGGGACCGATGGGCAGGACAATAGGTCTCCCCCCTTATTGTTATTTAGGGGCCGCCGTGCAGGGGTGGGGGCCAGATAGTAGGCTTTTTACAGTGAGCAGCTACAGGCTGCTCACTGTTTAGTGGACATGCCTCTACTCGCGAGTAGGGGCATTCGGGAGACTTTAATCTCCCTTATGCTATTATGGGGGTCATATTGACCCCCACAAAGTGAGGGAGGACATGGGGGGCTTAGGAAGTGGCAGGGAGCACTGTTCCCTTCCGCTTCTATCTTTACATATTACAAGGAGGGAGCTGCTCGCCGGTAGCTCCCTCCTTGTAATAAACTGAACGAACAAACGAACACTGATACAGTGTTTGTTTGTTCGTCTGATATTTCTATTCATTCGGCTTTCTGACGAATGAATGAATAGATGAAATTCCTGTTCACATGTCCAAGTGTTTAACTGGGCATGTGCGGGAATATCACAGCGCTATCTAGAGTGGGCAGATGATGTGTCCCACGGGGACTTCCACTACCCACACAAAGATGGCGGCGCCCTGAATATAGATCAGGGCAGAAAATAAAGAATAAAAATAGGTAATATGGGGGGCTTAGGGGCATTTGGGGGTGACTAGGGGGTCAGTTAGATGTAGTGGAGTCGGAAGGGGGGTTAAAAAAAAACGGGATTCGGCCATGACAGTGCCGCTTTAATTACATCTCACACTACCAGGCTGGTTTGAGGAAATTCCATTAGAGATCAATTGGACTTGATTCATTATTATATTCTTGCTTGTTTATTATTATCATATATATCACGCCAACATATTCCACAGAGCTATAGAATTAGGGGAAGGAGGTTCATTTACAAACGTGAGAATTCAAAGTGAAATCCAAGTGAAATTCAAATTTAGGGCCAGAATAGTCAAATTAATAACGCAGCTAAATTTTCCAGTTTAGCTATTTTGATGTTAAATTTTAAATTCACTTTGAATTCTCACTTTAGTGAAATAACACTGTATGAGAATGTTTATTTGAATCTGTTATTTAGAGTTCCAACAGTAGCCAGCAGTCATATATTGGTATTTGATTTCAGTTTGTCCAAAATAAAACAAGCAACCTAAAATCTGTCTGGGAATTACCAAATTTAGGGTAAATTCAAGCTCATTTTGGTGTCTGATAAATAGACAGATGCCTACACTTTTACAATTTTGGAGCAAATGATTGATTAGAGATCTATTTCCTCCAAATTGTGTCTGTTCCTTTACTAAATACCTGCATGGTATTTTTGGGTCAGATTCAAGAATTTTAATAGTATTTTTCATTTTGGTGGCACAATCGGACTGTAGTGAATGACCAATTTTAGTATAGTCCACAGATCAGTCAGCCCACAGCTTAGTCGTAGACAATTCATTTACCAGACCACACACCAAGACATTTGCTTTACAGCAGAAGACACCATTCTTTGTGTGTTATTGACCTGTCTTGTGGACAAAGCCATTATAGGAAAATTATGACCTGATTACAAGCTACTTTCGTTAAACTGAGCATGATAATTGACCAACTGTGACAATATCCTGGGATAGAATTTAAAAGTTACTTTGAGTGCAGAACGTGTTACGGCTAAAGTTCCAGAGCTGGTGCAAACTCTGAGGAAATGATGTTGGTTACCATGGTGACTACACAGAAGTAGCCTTTATGAATAACCCTCAAAGTATATTTGCTTCAGATATCGGTTGTGTTCTCCAACGCATGTGAACTATAATGCTAGTGGAATGGTAAGATTGTGTGTGCTGTTCCTTTAATATGTATTTATTTTCCATAAATGTTCTCTACAGTAACACTATTAAGAAATTCACCCATTAATTTTTCTATGTATTTTTGGAGTCCTGTCCAGTTTGCTTTAGTTGAGCACCTTCTCACCACAAAAAAGCAGACATTTGAGGAGAGCCTCTGAATGCAATAAATGCAGTACATGTTGCAGTTAGATTATTTAATGTCCATGATTAAGGGTTTCATAACTATAACTACTGCAGCCCTTTATAATGGTTCTGATGCCAAGAGTACCCTGACAATGGGAAGTTCCCTGGTAATGGGAAAAACCATTTAGGAGCAGTTTGACCTTTTAACTTGGTCCCTGCGGGGATCCGAGGCTCCTTTGGGCAGTGGTAACATGCTGCCGTCTTCTAAAGAGCTGCAGTAGCAAGTCCAGTCTCAATTTATTAGCATAGAGTGTCTGCTGATCTCACTCAGCCAATGAATGGCACGCTGCATGTAAATTTGCACAGAACTGATATTATCCAGCCAAGAACTCTTGTTCCCAGGCTGACTGATGACACCCCATGATCCTGCTGAAGGTGGAGTTAAACCTCTATCAGCCAAAGAGTTAAACTTGGTATGTGCAGCGTTTCATAGCAAAACACTGCAAACACAGACTTCAGGCACCATGACCACTTCAAAACACAGAACTAATGATGGTGCTTAGTTTAATCCACTTAGTTTAATCCACTAGAGCGTAAGACCTATGGATATTGGGAACCTTTGATGGTAGTGGCGTGCAGTAGTGGTACACGTGCTATAGTCATATGATGTGACTAAATTCCCTTATTTGTTTGATTTAGACAGGTGATTTTAAATAACCTTATATGATTTGAATCTATATATTTCATATTTATGTGTGTGCATAGTTCCCTTAACCCCTTAAGGACACATGACGGAAATATTCCGTCATGATTCCCTTTTATTCCAGAAGTTGTGTCCTTAAGGGCATAGGCGTGCGCACGGGGTGTGCCGGGTGTGTCTGGGCACACCCTAATCCCCGTGTGCACCCCTATGGTTTGAGTCCTGCAGGAACAGCGTTCCTGCACTCTTTTGAGCAGGAACGCTGTTCCTGCAGGCACTCAGTGCCCCCTGTTTCACCTCTTGCCCCTGTCATGGGAGGGCAAGAGGTGATGATTCCCCCACCTTGCAGGTCAGCGCGCGGCGAGGGAGCTCTCTGCTCTCTGCTTCCTCTCGCCGCGCGCTGATGCCGGGAGCCGGAATATGACGTCATATTCCGGCTCCCAGCTCCAGCAGACAGCCCGCGCGGCGAGAGGGAGCAGACAGCAGAGAGCTCCCTCGCCGCGGCTGACCTGCAGAGACGCGCCCGCCCCCACTGGACCCCAGGGACAAGTCCACCAGCACTCCAGGTAGGATGCTGGGTGGACATTTAAAAAAAAAATTAAAATATAATAATTTGTGTGTGTGTCTGTGAGTGTGTGAGTATGTGTCAGTGTGTGTCTGTCAGTGTGTGTCTGTGAGTGTGTGTGTGTGTGTGTGTGTGTGTCAGTGTGTGTGTGTGTCTGTGAGTGTGTGTGTCTGTGAGTGTGTCAGTGTGTGTCTGTGAGTGTGTGAGCGCGTGTCTGTGAGTGTGTGTCAGTGTGTCTGTAAGCGTGTGAAAGCGTGTTCGTGAGCGTGTGTCAAAGTGAGTGTGAGTATGTGTCAGTGTGAGTGTGCGTGCGTGTGTGTATCAGTGCGTCTGTGAGTGTGTGAGTATGTGTTCGTGAGTGCGGTAAAATGCGAGTGTGAGTATGTGTTCCAGAGTCTGTGAGTGTGTGTCAGTGTGTGTCTGTGTGAGTGTGTGAGTATGTGTCTGCAGTCTGCAGTGTACGTGTGTTCGTGAGTGTGTGAGTATGTGTTCAGGAGGCAGGTATGTCAGTGAGTGTGGTGAGTATGTGTCGCGTGTGTAAGTCAGTGAGTGTGTGTGTTTCTGTGAGTGTGTGTGTCTGTGAATATATATATACGTATATATATATATATGTATATATATGTGTGTATATATATATATATATATATATACACACACACACACACACGCGCGCGGCGTGTGTTTGTGCTTTAGGGTGCACACCCTAATGCAATAGGCTGCGCACGCCTATGCTTAAGGGGTTAATGGATATCTCTGTTTAATAATCATTTCCTCAGTAATGATTGTGCGTAATCTATGAATCCACAGATTAATTGGGTTTAATGGTTTGAACAGTGCATTAGATTAATAACTCCCTATTCAGACTGACAAACATCTCTTACATTCTTTACTAGCGGATGAAGACCATCACAACTTTCCAATGAAGAATCCACAACTGGAAAATAGATGTCCAAACAGAGAGATGGAGAAATGTATACCGAATGTATTTCTCTCAAAATTAAAACTAGTTTTAAAAAAATCTGCACATATATGAAACTGTAAAAATGTAAGAGAATGCGCTTCCAAGACGCTTAACCTCAAACACTAACCCAACACTCTTACCTCCAAACACTAACCCGACACGCTTAACTCCAAACACTAACCCGACACGCTTAACTCCAAACAATAACCGGACACGCTTAACTCCAAACACTAACCGGACAAGCTTAACTCCAAACACTAACCGGACACGCTTAACTCCAAACACTAACCGGACACGCTTAACTCCAAACACTAACCCAACACTCTTAACTCCAAACACTAACCCGACACGCTTAACTCCAAACACTAACCGGACACGCTTAACTCCAAACACTAACCGGACACTCTTAACTCCAAACACTAACCCGACACGCTTAACTCCAAACACTAACCCGACACGCTTAACTCCAAACACTAACCGGACACGCTTAACTCCAAACACTAACCCGACACGCTTAGCTCCAAACACTAACCGACACGCTTAACTCTAAGCACTAACCGACACGCTAAACTCCAAACACTAACCGGACACGCTTAACTCCAAACAATAACCAGACACGCTTAACTCCAAACACTAACCGGACACGCTTAACTCCAAACAATAACCAGACACGCTTAACTCCGAACACTAACCGGACACGCTTAACTCCAAACACTAACCTGACACGCTTAACTCCAAATGCTAAACCGACACGCTTAGCTCCAAACACTAACCGGACACGCTTAACTCCAAACACTAACCTGACACGCTTAACTCCAAACAATAACCGGACACGCTTAACTCCAAACACTAACCCGACACGCTTAACTCCAAACAATAACCAGACACGCTTAACTCCAAACACTAACCGGACACGCTTAACTCCAAACACTAACCGGACACGCTTAACTCCAAACAATAACCAGACACGCTTAACTCCAAACACTAACCGGACACGCTTAACTCCAAACACTAACCGGACACGCTTAACTCCAAAAACTAACCCAACACTCTTAACTCCAAACACTAACCCGACACGCTTAACTCCAAACACTAACCGGACACGCTTAACTCCAAACACTAACCCGACACGCTTAACTCCAAACACTAACCCGACACGCTTAACTCCAAACAATAACCAGACACGCTTAACTCCAAACACTAACCGGACACGCTTAACTCCAAACAATAACCAGACACGCTTAACTCCGAACACTAACCGGACACGCTTAACTCCAAACACTAACCTGACACGCTTAACTCCAAATGCTAAACCGACACGCTTAGCTCCAAACACTAACCGGACACGCTTAACTCCAAACACTAACCCCGACACACTTGCCCAAACACTAACCCGACACGCTTAACTCCAAACACTAACCCGACACGCTAAACTCCAAACACTAACCCGACACGCTTAACTCCAAACAATAACCCGACACGCTTAACTCCAAACACTTAACTCCAAACAATAACCCGACACGCTTAACTCTAAACACTAACCCGACACACTTAGCTCCAAACACTAACCTGACACGCTTAACTCCAAACACTAACCCGACACGCTAAACTCCAAACACTAACCCGACACGCTTAACTCCAAACAATAACCCGACACGCTTAACTCCAAACACTAACCCGACACGCTTAACTCCAAACACTAACCTGCACGCTTAACTCCAAACAATAACCCGACACGCTTAACTCCAAACAATAACCCAACACGCTTAACTCCAAACAATAACCCGACACGCTTAACTCCAAACACTAACCTGACACGCTTAACTCCAAACAATAACCCGACACGCTTAACTCAAAGCACTAACCCAACACGCCTAACTCCAAACACTAACCCAACACGCTTAACTCCAAACACTAACCCGACACGCTTAACTCCAAACAATAACCCGACACGCTTAACTCTAAACACTAACCCGACACACTTAGCTCCAAACACTAACCTGACACGCTTAACTCTAAGCACTAACCCGACACGCTAAACTCCAAACACTAACCCGACACGCTTAACTCCAAACAATAACCCGACACGCTTAACTCCAAACACTAACCCGACACGCTTAACTCCAAACACTAACCTGACACGCTTAACTCCAAACAATAACCCGACACGCTTAACTCCAAACAATAACCCAACACGCTTAACTCCAAACAATAACCCGACACGCTTAACTCCAAACACTAACCCAACACGCTTAACTCCAAACAATAACCCGACACGCTTAACTCCAAACACTAACCTGACACGCTTAACTCCAAACACTAACCTAACCCACGCTTAACTCCAAACAGTAACTTTAACTCCAAACACTAACCCGACACGCTTAACTCCAAACACTAACCCGACACGCTTAACTCCAAACACTAACCCGACACGCTTAACTCCAAACACTAACCCGACACGCTTAACTCCAAACACTAACCCGACACGCTTAACTCCAAACACTAACCTAACACGCTTAACTCCAAACAGTAACCCGACATGCTTAACTCCAAACACTAACCCGACACGCTTAACTCCAAACACTAACCTAACACGCTTAACTCCAAACAATAACCCGACACGCTTAACTCCAAACAATAACCCAACACGCTTAACTCCAAACAATAACCCGACACGCTTAACTCCAAACACTAACCCAACACGCTTAACTCCAAACAATAACCCGACACGCTTAACTCCAAACACTAACCTGACACGCTTAACTCCAAACACTAACCCGACACGCTTAACGACACGCTTAACTCAAGCACTAACCCGCACTAACCCGACACGCTTAACTCCAAACAATAACCCGACACGCTTAACTCCAAACACTAACCCGACACGCTTAACTCCAAACACTAACCTGACACGCTTAACTCCAAACAATAACCCGACACGCTTAACTCCAAACAATAACCCAACACGCTTAACTCCAAACAATAACCCGACACGCTTAACTCCAAACACTAACCCAACACGCTTAACTCCAAACAATAACCCGACACGCTTAACTCCAAACACTAACCTGACACGCTTAACTCCAAACAATAACCCGACACGCTTAACTCAAAGCACGCTTAACTCCAAACACGCCTAACTCCAAACACTAACCCACACGCTTAACTCCAAACACTAACCCGACACGCTTAACTCCAAACAATAACCCGACACGCTTAACTCCAAACACTAACCTAACCTGACACGCTTAACTCTAAGCACTAACCCGACACGCTAAACTCCAAACACTAACCCGACACGCTTAACTCCAAACAATAACCCACGCTTAACTCCAACACTAACCGGACACGCTTAACTCCAAACACTAACCCGACACGCTTAGCTCCAAACACTAACCGGACACGCTTAACTCCAAACACTAACCTGACACGCTTAACTCCAAACAATAACCGGACACGCTTAACTCCAAACACTAACCCGACACGCTTAACTCCAAACAATAACCAGACACGCTTAACTCCAAACACTAACCGGACACGCTTAACTCCAAACACTAACCGGACACGCTTAACTCCAAACAATAACCAGACACGCTTAACTCCAAACACTAACCGGACACGCTTAACTCCAAACACTAACCGGACACGCTTAACTCCAAAAACTAACCCAACACTCTTAACTCCAAACACTAACCCGACACGCTTAACTCCAAACACTAACCGGACACGCTTAACTCCAAACACTAACCCGACACGCTTAACTCCAAACACTAACCCGACACGGTTAACTCCAAACACTAACCTAACACGCTTAACTCCAAACAGTAACCCGACATGCTTAACTCCAAACACTAACCCGACACGCTTAACTCCAAACACTAACCTAACACGCTTAACTCCAAACACTAACCCGACACGCTTAACTCCAAACACTAACCGACACGCTTAACTCCAAACACTAACCCGACACGCTTAACTCCAAACACTAACCTAACACGCTTAACTCCAAACAGTAACCCGACATGCTTAACTCCAAACACTAACCCGGACACGCTTAACTCCAAACACTAACCGCTTAACTCCAAACAATAACCCGACACGCTTAACTCCAAACAATAACCTGACACGCTTAACTCCAAACAATAACCGACACGCTTAACTCCAAACACTAACCCGACACGCTTAACTCCAAACAATAACCGACACGCTTAACTCCAAACACTAACCTGACACGCTTAACTCCAAACAATAACCCGACACGCTTAACTCAAACACTAACCAACACGCTAACTCCAAACACTAACCGGACACGCTTAACTCCAAACACTAACCGGACACGCTTAGCTCCAAACACTAACCTGACACGCTTAACTCCAAATGCTAAACCGACAGGCTTAGCTCCAAACACTTACATGCTGATATATTCAGTGTTGCAAGCTAACATACTGCAATCATGCGCATTGAATTAACATTAAAAATAAAAAATATCAAAATGGATATTTCATATCCTGGTCTTTTATCATTATTAGAAGTTAAATTATCCCAGGTTTAGCATTTTCATGATATTTTTAGACTCATTGTTTCTGTGATGGGCTTCTTTCCATATCAACATGGACTGCCAGCACAAATACATATGTCACCCTTAAAAAAGTCATTTCACCCCACTGCCAATCAAACAGAAACATGTCATTGTCCTATATTAATTTTGCAAAACACCACTCTAACCTACAGCACTTGCAGGGTTAACCAACATGGCCGATTAGAGGCTGCAGGTGCATTGAGGCTAGTTAGGGACTCTGCACAGCATTACGGCCCTTCCTGTAAATTGTACAGTTGAAGACATCCATTGACTTTGGCCAGTTATCATGGTTTCTCCTGTATTTATATTTCCTCACAAGTAACTAAACAGAATAGAAATCTGATAATTGTGTCCATTTCTACGGATCATTGTCCCTGGTGATACATGTTCACAGCTTGCGATTACGTAGGTTTGCGCTGTGAGTTGCGTAGCTGACAACCATTAACTATTTTCTTGTCAATTCATTCTCGATCAGCAGTAATTACAAACTGAATATATATATATATATAATCAGATGAAGCCTGTTCTGCTGTAGAGGTTTGGCAAGCAGTACAATTTCCTACTACCGAGGGGAACAATCTGCTTTTCATCAGTCAAATGTCCTGCGCACCCCATGTTTGCAGGGATAAAATGTTTTCTTACTTCTATGAACAAATGTTCCCATTCTGACGTCTTCCCTCCCAGAGGCTGCCTATAGAGATCAGTAAATGTGCCATCTATTTACAGCCTTGCGTGACGGCTATTAAACTGTTTATGTATGTTAACATCAGAATTGTCACTAAAATCCATCACAGTAGCTCACTAGGAGATAATATGTTGTTGCGTTAGTGGTCACAGCTACTGATTAACTGTTAACAGTTCTCAGGTGTGTAACAAGACGAGTTAAACATTCCAAATCCGCTCTATAATCATACAATGTCAGGTTCTAAAGCCGCACACCTGGGGGGAGGGATAATCACATTTTCTGAGAGTGGAGAATGAAATGGGACGAATGAAGGACATTTGGTTTTCTCCAGCTTTGTCCCCATGGGAAAGCCATCTGGGTCCAATACAAAGAGAAATCGTACAGCTGGTTCTTTAATTAGGACAAGGAGGAAATGTCAGAACTGGTCTAGGCCAGACCATGAGACCCTAGTTTATGTAACACATATCTTAGATATAGGCATTCTGTCCCCCTTTAGTGAGAAGTGCTTTGTGTCTGTGATGCAAACTAGTATACAAGTTCAATGAAGCTCAACAAAACCAATAATGAGTAATGTAGCCCCAAGAAGAAAGTGCAGCTTAGCAGAGGGGGCCTTGACAGGGCTTGGAGGCGGGCTAAGGTGGAGCAGGGGTGGTGATTGACAGATCAGGATTCAGGGTAGGCTGATATAAATGTCGGCCATTTTAATAACCCTCATTGCTAATTGACTTACCAGGCTGAATTGGCCCTCCTTACCTTTAATGTTGGTTTTTTTATTCTGCCCGCTTGGTCACAGCGGCGGGCTTGTGGAAGGAAAGTTAAGGGGGTAACGGGCCTGCTTAAGGAAGAATAGAGTGAGAGTAGTGAGTTGGCTGTTTTAATACGGACTGGTTACCTGTTGGTAAGATGTTGGTGGTTTCGAGCTTGTTGGTAGCTCAGAACCCAGGTGGTGTAGAGGTATCAAGGAATACCCCTGCCAGGATTGTGTGTAAAATGTTGGATCTTGTTTTGTTATACTTATGGATTGTTATACAATGTTATGTTATATATGATGGGTCATTGCCTTGAGAATTCATATGTGGGAAAGTGATAATGTTGGATGGCTGAGGATTTGGTGGTGGGCCAAGACTTTTTCTGTTATTGTTATTATTATTATCTTATTATAAATATATAAATAAAAGCTGTGGACATATTGACCCATACCCAAAAGTGTCAATGTTTCATTGGGGTGGGTTGGGAAAAGGTAATGGTCAGCTCCTCCTGCCCATATGGCGACAATGCACCTGCCATGAATATAATTGTATCGTGTGATTAACAAGAACTCAAAGGGATTAACTATTATAGATAAGTACAAGAATCCACATAATTGCAAAAGCAAGTTTTATTACACTTTGTTTACACCATTAATAGAAGGGTCCAAGTAAAAGGTTTAACACATTAACCGTATAAAGTACCCACCACTTTTCTAGAATGAAAGGAATACTAAAAGCACCATAACCACAATAGCATAACCTATACAACATGGTGGTGCAGGGACTAGCACATTGGCTGACAGCGATCTGCTATTGCCCTCAGCCAAAAAGATGGCTCTGCATGACAGGGCTCGGGTCAGTGAAGCTAACTGAAGCGTCTTGCAGAAGGTAAGTTGTCAAACAGTTCTTAAATTGTTTAACGACTTACAGTGGCAGGGTGCCAGAGCACATCTAGCACCATAACCAGTAGTGGTTATGGTACTTGGAATTTTCCTTGAAAGCGAACCTGTGATGTCATATGTGACGGAATCTGATATTAACATGCTCACATTAGAGGAGGAGAAATGATCTTCTGGTAAGTATTACTTAAATCTTTAAATTCTCTCTAGAATAATGAATAGAATACTATTATAAAACTATGTGAGGATCCTGTCTTCCATATGGTTTGTGTAGGACAGAATTCCATTCATATATTTCACTTCACCAAATAAAACTAGCTGATAATTTATATTGTCTCCATGAGTCCACCTACACAGTCCGAGCTAATCTGACAAAGTATGATACATCAGAAGATTCCATGGGCATAAATGATGCAAGGCAGCTGGAAGCACTTTAATATTTCTATGTCTATATTTATATCTTTGGAACTGACTGAAAATGACTTTTCTGACTCACCACATGCTCTGCAGACAAGCCCTGCTTAAAGGGACACTATAGTCACCCAGACCACTTCAGCTCAATGAAGTGGTCTGGGTGCCAGGTCACCCAGGTTTTAACCCATCAGATGTAAACATAGCAGATTCAGAGAAAGGATGGATAAAGGTTAGTAACTGAAGGAGTTTTAACCCCTTCAGTGCCAAGGGAGGGGGACCCTGAGAGAGTGGGGAGGGGGGGAGGGGGGGAGTCCTAAGCATGATATAGTGTCAGGAAAACAAGTTTGTTTTCCTGACACTATAGTGATCCTTTAACCACTAGAGATGTGGCCAACATTTAGAGATGTGGCCAAGAAAAAAAAAGATAAAACTATGAAACAACTAAATAAACACCCAATTTGCTAAAGAACAGACTAAGAATGGCTGATAAGATATTATACGCTTATTTTATAGAACAGACATTGGTTTCCTCATTAGTTTCCTCTTCAGCAAAACTATTTTTATAATTTCACACCATTTTTCTGTGGCATGGAAATTTATTGTGTAAAAATGTGTTTCCTATCTCAAGACTCCAGTCTTGTTCGTCAGCCCACACCACAGCTTTCCAAACACGGAATTAGCAGCATTTATCTAGATGTGCTATTTTCAGATGTTTTTATGCCAAGTGAAGTGTGTGTATTTAAACAAGGAGAACTAGGATTGAGAGAGTGTTCTTAAACTCTGAGAACCAGAAGAGAGAGAGAGTGTTCTTAAACTCCAGGAACCAGCAGAGAGAGTGTTCTCTGAGAACTAGGATTGAGAGAGTGCTCTTAAACTCTGAGAACCAGGAGAGAGAGTGCTCTTAACCTCCTAGAACCAAGAGGGAGAGTGTTCTAAACTCAGAGAACTAGGATTGAGAGAGTGCTCTTAAACTCCAAGAACCAGGACAGAAAGTGCTCTTATACGCCGAGGATCTAAGACTGAAAGAGTGCTCTTAAACTCCGAGAACTAGGATTGAGTGAGTGTTCTTAAACTCTGAGAACTAGGATTGAGTAAGTGTTCTTAAACTTATATCCCAGTGCTATCCAAACTCTGGCCCGCCAGATGTTGCTGGACTACAACTCCCATGATTCTTTGAGAGAAATAGATTAAAATTTTACAAGCAGATGGAGACTGGCAAATATATGAAATGACATTTCCCTGTTCAATATATATATATATATATATATAATATATATACAACTTAAAAAAATATCTTTATTTATGAAAAAGCACAACCCAATGCTATATCCCAGTGTTATCCAAACTCTGGCCCGCCAGATGTTGCTGGACTACAACTCCCATGATTCTTTGAGAGAAATAGCCAGAAAATCATGGGGGTTGTAGTTCAGCAACATCTAGGGGGTCATAGGTTAGATAACCCTGCGTATATTCCTTCAAGAGTCCCCTAAAAGGATGGTCAAATAAAACATTCTTTAGTATGTAACATATTTTTTGCTGCTCTGGGTACTTGAAGTTATTTAACCCACATATACAAACATATTCTCAATATCTTCAATTGGCGTCAGCAGAGTCAAAGAATGCCACTGGGAAGCCGAGGATTACTGTTCAAGCAGCTTAGCTCTGGATGTAGCTGGTCCAAGCAAGCTTTTTCTTGATGCAGAGAGAACATTCTTTTTATCTATATGGAGAAAATGTGGTGTTAACATTCACAGAATTTCTATAGTAGCCCATGGACATTTATATCACATCATCTGATGTCTTTAAACTTATCAAATAACACTGCCATGATTGTAACACCTTGTTTTAACATTGATTTTCTTTATCATGAGATTACTAACTACTTTTTAATGTCATAGCTTAAATAAACTGTTTGTCAGTGGAATTAACATTAAATATATTTCCGCGTATGTGCATATTTTACTCTTTTCATCTGTCTGTCCATCTAGTATCTAATAATATATTGCATGCTAAATGTACCTAATGTACAGATAGTATATGTCTTTTATGCATACAAGCAAAAATAAACTGAATAAAATAAATATATTAACCATTAAAAGACGTGCTGTGACTGTAATTTATGATTATTAAACATAAAGACTTCTAAAACACAAAATATAGTATTGTTAATATCATGAACACATTGAAATATTGTATTTTATACATATTAACTGCCCTGAATTATTATCTATATACTTGTTTTTGTATTATTGATTCCATTTTTTTTTTTGATAAGATATGTCCCCCTAGGGCACTTGAAAAAATCCATCCCAGTACTTTGTTGCATATTCACTATTGCAGATTATTAAACAGATTAATAAATTGTGTTTACCCTTGCTACTGATACGATGCTTTCAGCCAGTGTCAAAGTTCTAAGATGTTGAAAAATAAAGATCCAATGCTCCTAACGGATTTCAGGTGAGTTAATCCTATTTTGCTAGTTTATTTTAGCATTTGGGAGGGAGAAGGGGGGAGAGACCTAAAGAATAATTATTTGTTTAAAAAAAATGTACTAAGGGTTACAGTAACCATTTAAATATCGGGGGTTATTAAACGTAGTATTGAAAATCCAGGGATGTGACTTTTCCCTTTAAGGATCTTTGTTTAGGTCTGGGCATTACATAGATCATTTCTATGATTGCCTCCCATAAGCTGCCCGCACATTAAATTGCAGTTAACCAGGCATGTTTAACAGTTGGCAATAAACTTTGTATATTGTAGTTGAGAGCGAGAAGAATGTTGATGTAGTTTGTGTTGTACTTTCGACTTGCAATCCCTAATCCTCTTTTCCTAAAGGATGTCCATCTATGGCTTAGGTTGATATTCGTTCGAGATCGTGCCCCTTGAAACCTCCAGTAGCTTTGCCAGTTTTTGTAACTGATCTATCAGCAGTTTGGCGGAAGACTATTTGGCCACTGATTGCTTCAAGTTCTGCTGAAAACTTGAGATGTGCTAATTGTCAGAACTCCAGTATATTCAAACTACTAATTGGCAATTAACCTAAAATGACTCACCATTGCATTTAGAAGGGTGATTTAGCTACTTCAAAGTTATGTTCTCAAGTTTCTGTAAATTTATTTAATTTATTAGCCGTTGCCATTGAAGGTGTACTTCTGCAACTCCGTAAACCCCCCCACCCCCTAAAAAAACCAAAAACAGATTTTATTTGAAAATATTAATATTAACTTTTTTTTTTTTTTATTAACCTGGAATTGAACTTTAGAATTTTTTATTTGCTTCAAGTGATGTTCAACCCAAGGAATGTTATAATTGAGATGCAGTAGCTAAAGACTAAAAAAGGCATTTTTCCAAAGAAATAACAAACATATCTCTCCCGTCATGCATTGCACATAGATATTGTGAAATCTGCAGAAATTTGAAAGACAGATGTTTTGCCTCAACTGATACAGTCTCCTATCAAAGCAGCCAACCAGGTTCACAAATTGAAAACAAATGAAATTAAAGAGAGAAAGACTGATGATGGGATATATTTTTTGAAGATTGACATTAAAAAATATATGGAGGAAAAAAAAGGTACTAGGGGGCACACCCAGAACTTGCATTTCTCAGTAGTGGTGCTGCTGTGTAGACCAGAATTTATACAAAATACAGATTATGGAATAGCATACACAAAAAATACACAGTTTTAAATCAAGGCTACTTAAAATCACCTCTCTTAGCATACAGATATGGGAATACAATTACACAATATGGCCATATTGTGTTAAACCCACCACTACTACAGTACCCCAATATCGGTGGTTCATACACTAATTTTAACGTGGGAGAAAATCATTTAACTTGCAATACTTACTGCTTAAACAGCTCCTCAAAGTTATGCTATCCTATACTATGTGTACATATAGTATTTTAGAAGAAAGCAATATCTGCATATTAAAAAACAATATATAATATGTATGGGTTAAATTAAAGAGAAACCTTTAAATTGCAGCAGAACAAACACATAGCACAAATTCTAGGTTTTGTTTTCGATTTAGAAGTTGAACCCCAATTGCCCCTGTCCTTAAGGGGTTAAAGAAAGTGGGACACATTTATATGTGATAAATAAATAAACACAATTAGCTTTTTCACCTAAAGAATAAAAAATAAAATCAGCAGCTATAGCTACGTTGTTTCATTTGAAATGAGCTTGCAAATGTGGTCTTTAACGCTATTAGTGTTTGTGTCACTTTCTCGTCTTTGTTTTTGTACCATCAGTTATAATTACAATGAAATTGACACGTTTGTGGGTTTTTCCAACCTAATTTTGTAACTTTATGTAACCTTACAGTCAATGGGAGGTTTGTATAAAAATGCAATTCTGGGGCAAGGTTCTAGAAGTGGAACAATTACTCGAACATTCCATTGGTTTCCATGGTGATTGTTCCACTTTTAGAATGTTTCCATAGAATTACTCTTTATACACGACCTCCATTGTTCCTGTCTTTAGCCTTTTTATAAGGTATGTTATTAGAATTATACAGGGGAAAAGCTGTTTCTCTGCTTTGAATATGTATGCTTGGGAGATTTAGAACATTTCTCCACTGGTATGTAATAAATTAGACCGTAGAACGATGTGGAAAATTGCTGATTATGAGAATCTCTCCTCCCTTCTCCCATGAACAGCCAAGTAACTTGCTTGGATGTAAATAATCATGAAGACTACAAATGAGTTGGCCAGTCTGGAAGCACACCCACGTTTTTCTCAACAATGGGGTTATTCTGCCTTAGTAATTCACAGGACAGCGAAGTGCATGGTGCCAAATTCACACTTGTATGAATGGAGCTTGCCCTTGCAGTAAGGGCAGACTGGCAATCACACTGTAAACAAGTGTTCCAATGAGTTCTTAGCTCACAGGTGCTGTCCTTGTTTCCATTCCCAAGCTTTCACTTTGCTGTTTAAAATAAACAGCAGCACATGTGTTAGAGCGCTGTGTGCAATGGGTAAACTCCAGCTGCAGCCTTTATGGCCAGTGTTAGGGTTGGTGAACACCATTTATTATAAATACAACTTTAACCTCTCTAGGCCAAGTGGCATCAATTAAAGTCATCCCAGTCTAGTCCTTAATATTCATATACCAGCATGGAATGTCCTGCTAACTTAAAGAAACACTATAGTGTCAGGAATACAAATGTATTAAAATATTGATGATCTCTGCCAATCTAATGCTTTCCCAGAGGAAAGCATTGGGAGGCTAATGCGCATGTGTGGCAAAATATGGCGCCAATCAGCATCTCCTCAGAAACGCTGAATCTCATTGTGCAGCACTGGACTAGAAGGCACCTCTGTTGCCGTCTGACTGACTGCCACTAGAGGTGTTACTAGGCAGTAATGTAAACACTGCCTTATCTCTGAAAGGCAGCCTTAACATAGAAACATAGAATGTGACGGCAGATAAGAACCATTCAGCCCATCTGGTCTGCCCAATTTTCTAAATGAGTCTCTTATATCTAGGATAGCCCTATGCTTATCCCACGCATGCTTATACTCCTTCTCTGTTAACCTCTACCACTTCAGCTGGAAGGCTATTCCATGTATCGACTACCCTCTCAGTAAAGTAATAATTCCTGATATTCTTTTTAAACCTTTGCCCCTCTAATTTAAGACTATGTCCTCTTGTTGTGGTAGTTTTTCTTCTTTTAAATATAGTATCCTCCTTTACTGTGTTGAATCCCTTTATGTATTTAAATGTTTCTATCATATCCCCCATGTCTCTTCTTTCCTCCAAGCTATGCATGTTAAGATCCTTTAACCTTTCCTTGTAAGTTTTATCCTGCAATCCATGAACCAGTTTAGTAGCCCTTCTCTGAACTCGCTCCAAAGTATCAATATCCTGCGTACAATACTCCAAGTGAGGTCTCACCAGTGTTCTGTACAATGGCATGAGCACTTCCCACTTTCTACTGCTAATACCTCTCCCTATCAGTGGCGTATCTAGGATACTAATAGTCTAGAGATTGGGACATGGGGTATATGCTCAGCTATCTGTATAATACTATAGTGCTGTTCTCTGTATAATACAGATCTCTGTGTGTATAATATCCAGGGATAGTCAGTGCTTCCTGTATAGTGCTGCTCTTTGTATAATACAGGTCTGTGTCTGTATAATATCCCTGGACAGTCAGTGCTCTCTGTATAATACAGGGTTGTGTGTATAATAAATTGGGACAGTCAGCATTCCCTGTACAGTGCTGCTCTCTGTATAATACATAGCTGTGTGTATAATATCCTAGGAGAGTCAGTGCTCCCTGTATAGTACTGCTCTCTGTATAATACAGGTCTGTGTATAATATCCCAAGACAGAGAGCAGCGCTATACAGGGAACACTGACTGTTCCAGGATATTATACAGACACAGACCTGTATTATACAAAGAGCAGCACTATACAGGAAGCACTGACTATCCCTGGATATTATACACACAGAGATCTGTATTATACAGAGAACAGCACTATAGTATTATACAGATAGCTGAGCATATACCCCATGTCCCAATCTCTAGACTATTAGTACCTGTCAACAGCAGCTCCCAGACGCGTGTAACAGGGCTAAAGTGTGCGGCAGCTCACACAGATGATTCAGCAGTAAAGTGCACTCACTGGCAGAGCCAAATTGTGAATCCCTGGGAAAAAAAGCAGCCCTGGAAAAAAAAATTATGCCATTCCTACAAGTCAAAATATATATATTTGCTCACTGACATGTGCAAATAGGCTCACTGACAGACTGCTGAGTACATACACACAGTACACTGAGAGACTGCTGAATATACACACACACACACACACAGATTTCTGAATGCACACAGACTCCTGAATGCACACAGGCGTTGCTGAATGCACACAGGCTGATTTATACACTTACACACAGACTGCTGAGTCCATACACACAAACAGACACACACACACAGACTGCTGAGTCCAAATACACACACAGCCTGCTGAGTCCATATACATAGACAGTGGCGTACACATGACCCATGGGGCCCCGGTGCGAAAATTGATCCGTGGGCCCCCCCCCCCGCGTGCGGGCCGGGCCGCAACACATGGCGGTGGGCACCTGGTCGCACAGGGATTACAGGGCTGCGACCCCTGCGACTGCGGTATGTACGCCAGTGCATGCAGATGCACACACACTTAATGAAGTGGTCTGGGTGCCAGGTCCAGCTAGGGTTAACCCATTTTTTCATAAACATAGCAGTTTCAGAGAAACTGCTATGTTTATGAATGGGTTAAGCCTTCCCCTATTTCCTCTAGCGGCTGTCTCATTGACGGCCGCTAGAGGCGCTTGCGTGCTTCTCACTGTGATTTTCACAGTGAGAGCACGCCAGCGTCCATAGGAAAGCATTGATAATGCTTTCCTATGCGACCGGCTGAATGCGCGCGCAGCTCTTGCCGCGCGTGCGCATACAGCCGACGGGAAGGAGAAGAGGAGGATCGGAGGAGGAGAGCTCTCCGCCCAGCGCTGGAAAAAGGTAAGTTTTACCCCTTTTCCCCTTTCCAGAGCCGGGCGGGAGGGGGTCCCTGAGGGTGGGGGCACCCTCAGGGCACTATAGTGCCTGGAAAACGAGTATGCTTTCCTGGCACTATAGTGGTCCTTTAAAGGACCACTACAGACACCCAGATCACATCAGCTCAATGAAGTTGTCTGGGTGTCAGGTCCCTCTAGTTTTAACCCTGCAGCTGAAAACATAGCAGTTTCAGAGAAACTGCTATGTTTCACTGAGGGTTAATCCAGCCTCTAGTGGCTGTCTCACTGACAGCTGCTAGAGGAGCACACCGAACGTCCATAGGAAAGCACTGAGTAATGCTTTCCTATGGGCGGTTTGAATGCGTGCGCGGTCGCATTCGGAGCTGAGAGGCTGAGGGATCCTCAGCGCCAAGGGAGTCCGGCGCTGGAGAAAGGTAAGTTCTGAAGACACACGCACACACACACACACTTACAGACGCATACACACTAGCTAACAGACACACACATTTACTGACAGAGACACAGTCAGCGACAGACATACATACACACTCACTTACAAAACATACACTATCATTGACAAACACACACTCATTAACAGACATCAAACAGACTCACTAACACACACACACTCAGTAAGACACACACAGTAACACACTCACTGACACTCACTAGCAGACACACACTAACACTCACACTCACTAGCAGACACACACTAACACTCACTAGCAGACACACACACTAACACTCACTCTAACACTCACACACACTAACACTCACACACTCACTCTAACACTCACACACACTAACACTCACTCACTCTAACACTCACACACACTAACACTCACACACACTAACACTAGTTTTTTTTTTTTTAAATGTAATCCCCCCAGCCTCCTTACCTTTTGGAGTGCTGGGGGGATTCCCTGGGGTCCAGTGGTGGTGCTGCTGGGCTCCTGGGCGGGTGGCTGGTCGGGCAGGCGGGCTGGTGGCCGGTCGGGCAGGCGGGCGCGCGCGCGAGGGAGCACTCAGTGCTTCCTCAGCTCCCTTGCGCGCCGCGTAGGGATGCTGGAGCCGGAAGATGACGTCATCTTCCGGCTCCGGTATCAGTGCGGTACGCGAGGGAGCTGAAGAGGAAGCACTGAGTGCTCCCTCGCGCCCGCCTGCCCGACCGGCCGCCTTCCTGGTGTCAGCAGGGCCAGCCTCGGGGGGCCCTGGGGTGGCCGGCTCCTGGGCCCCCCAGGGGAAGAGGCTGGCCCTGTGGGTACATACCGGGTCGCAGGGGCGGCCGGGCCCCCTGGTGGGCCGGGCCCGGTCGCAGCCGCGACCCCTGCGACCCTGGTATGTACGCCACTGTACATAGACACACACACAGACTGCTGAGTCCATACACACACAGACACACAAACACAGACTGCTGAGTCCATACACACATACAAACTGCTGAGTCCATACACACACAGACACAGACTGCTGAGTCCATATACACACACACACACACACACATACTGCTGAGTCCATACACAGACACAGAAACACAGACTGCTGAGTCCATAAACACAGACACACAGACTGCTGAGTTCATACACATACACACACAGACTGCTGAGTTCATACACACACACACACACACAGACGCACAGACTGCTGAGTTCAAACACACACACACACACAGACTGCTGAGTCCATACACACACACAGACTGCATGCCGAGTCCATACACACACACACACAGACACACACACAGACAGACTGCTGAGTCCATACACACACAGACACACACACAGACTGCTGAGTCCATACACACACACAGACTGCTGAGTCCACACACACAGACTGCTGAGTCCATACACAAACACACACACACACACTGCTGAGTCCATACACAGACACAGAAACACAGATTGCTGAGTCCATAAACACAGACACACAGACTGCTGAGTTCATACACACACACAGACTGCTGAGTTCATACACACACACACACACAGACGCACAGACTGCTGAGTTCAAACACACACACACAGACTGCTGAGTTCATACACACACACACAGACTGCTGAGTCCATACACACACACACAGACTGCTGAGTCCATACACACAGAGACTGCTGAGTCCATACACACAGAGACTGCTGAGTCCATACACACACACAGACTGCGTGCGAGTCCATACACACACACACAGACACACACAGACAGACTGCTGAGTCCATACACACACACACACAGACTGCTGAGTCCACACACACACAGACTGCTGAGTCCATACACAAACACACACACACACACAGACTGCTGAGTCCACACACAAAGACACTGCTGAGTTTATACACACACACACACACACAGACTGCTGAGTTCAAACAACACAGACTGCGGAGTTCATACACACACACACACACACAGACTGCTAAGTCCACACACACACACACACACAGACTGCTGAGTTCATCCACACACACACACACACACACACACACAGACTGCTGAGTTCATCCACACACACACACACACACAAACACACACAGACTGCTGAGTCAATACACACACACACACACACACACACAGACTGCTGAGTCCAAACACACACAGACACACACGCACAGACTGCTGAGTCCATACACACACACACAGATTGCTGAGTTCATACACACATACACAGACTGCTGAGTCCATACACACACACAGACTGCTGAGTCCATACACACACACAGACTGCTAAGTCCATACACACAGATACGCACAGACTGGTGAGTCCATACACACACACACAGACTGCTGAGTTCATACACACACACACACACACAGACTGCTGAGTCCATACACTGTCAGGGTCTTACCTGAGTTGGGAGTCTGTAGCGCAGATATGATGCTCACCCTTGCAGATAGCCACAGGCCGAGGTGGTCAGGTAAGAATTCACCTGGCCTGTGGGTCTGTGCACGGGGGCTGTGCAGGATGCAGTACCAATACGCAGGACAGGCAAGGACTGAACCAGCAGGATGGTCGAGGGATAGCCGAGGTCAAAGGATGCCAGAGGACAGGAACAACGAGGAGTAGCCGAAGTCAAGGGATGCCAGAAGTCAGAATAAACGAGTCAGGAAGCCGGGGTCAATAATGTGAAGCGATGAAACAGGAACACTAGAACAAACAGGATCAAAGACTTGACACTGAGCACAGGGCGAGGCTGGGTTTATATACCCTGCTGATGACTGATCAGAGTCAGGTGAAACACAGCCAAGTCAAGGTGCAGCCCCCAGAGTAGTAGCCATGTCAGGATGAACAGGACTGGAATCAGTCTTCACTGTAAATAGCTGCTGTGGCTCAGAGGTAGAAAGCAGGACCAGGACTGAGAAGATCCCCGGTTCAAGTCCCCTGTTGGGAACTCCAAGAACGACCACGTCTTGCCGTCTGTCTATCAGGTGAGAACCGTGACAGTACCCCCCCTTTAAAAACGACCTCCGGGCGTAAATAGGTTCACTGTCAGCATAGTACACATCTCCAGGGTCACTATCTGAATCCAGTGAGTCCCCATAGTCAAACTCCCCAGCAAGGATTCCCTTTACAGCTTGGGAGTCCGCGGTACCAGCTTCTGGTACGGCTGGAGAATTGTCCAGGTCTTTCAGGTTCCGGGTACAGGTGGCAAGCACTTCCAAAACTTTGGCAGGAGCAGTGTTCGCAGCTAACAATGCTTTTTCGAACATTTCAAGGTCTTCTTTACGGACTGTAGTGCCATTAGAAGCAACGGCACAATCCACAGGTAAAACCTCTTCGGGCGGGCAGGAAGTAGTGGTGGTATCACAGGAAGCAACTTCGGGAGTAGATGCAGGAGGCTCTGGAGCAGGGGATGGAGGGTTTCTCGCGGAAGCCAAGCATGTGCAAGCACAACGGCTTCTATTTGGCTTTTTAGGCTGGTATGCGGTGTACACAGGGCGAAGGAAACTATTACCAAGTCGGAGAGCTGGAGGTCTAGGAGGGCGAACAGGACAAAGCGTGATGAAATGCCCTTTTTCTCCACAGTAGTAACATAGGCCATAGCTTCTCCTTCGGTCTCTTTCCCTAGGTGTCACTTTGCAGTGGACGAGTCCTAATTGCATAGGTTCCACAGGGTCAAGTGGAACACCGGATACCTCTGGAGTTTTCCTGGGAGCTGGAACATAAGGAGGCATCTCTGGGGTGTAGTGGTGGTACTCGGTTTCTTGGTTAGGAAGAATCTGAGATTTTTTAGTACGTGGAGCTGACTTGGCCACAGTGGTCTTACATTGTGAGTCCATAGCAGTACTAAAGGATTCCCAGCTGACCAGGACAGGACTCTTCGTCTGCAACATTTGGTGAGCCCAAACTTTGATGCGTCCAGACAACAGGTTGATAGCCGCTCTGACCCTGATGAATTCTGTGGCATATGTTCGAGGCTTTAAAGAAAACAACACCTCACAATCCATCTTGAAAGACTGAAAGGATGTGCGGCTACCATCAAATCGGTCGGGCATGATGACAAACGGTTCAGGAAAAGCTGGTTCCGGGGCTGGATGTACTGCGCCTTTAAGGAATAAAATTTCTTGCTGCAGCTCCGAAACAGTCTGGGCCAGGCTGGACACACGCTGGGTCGAGGGTGAGCACATCTCTGCGGACTCCATAATGGTCAAGTCTTATGTCAGGGTCTTACCTGAGTTGGGAGTCTGTAGCGCAGATATGATGCTCACCCTTGCAGATAGCCACAGGCCGAGGTGGTCAGGTAAGAATTCACCTGGCCTGTGGGTCTGTGCACGGGGGCTGTGCAGGATGCAGTACCAATACGCAGGACAGGCAAGGACTGAACCAGCAGGATGGTCGAGGGATAGCCGAGGTCAAAGGATGCCAGAGGACAGGAACAACGAGGAGTAGCCGAAGTCAAGGGATGCCAGAAGTCAGAATAAACGAGTCAGGAAGCCGGGGTCAATAATGCGAAGCGATGAAACAGGAACACTAGAACAAACAGGATCAAAGACTTGACACTGAGCACAGGGCGAGGCTGGGTTTATATACCCTGCTGATGACTGATCAGAGTCAGGTGAAACACAGCCAAGTCAAGGTGCAGCCCCCAGAGTAGTAGCCATGTCAGGATGAACAGGACTGGAATCAGTCTTCACTGTAAATAGCTGCTGTGGCTCAGAGGTAGAAAGCAGGACCAGGACTGAGAAGATCCCCGGTTCAAGTCCCCTGTTGGGAACTCCAAGAGCGACCATGTCTTGCCGTCTGTCTATCAGGTGAGAACCGTGACATACACACACAGAGTGCTGAGTCAATACACACACACAGACTGCTGAGTCCATACACACACAGACACACACGCACAGACTGCTGAGTCCATACACACACACACACACAGATTGCTGAGTTCATACACACAGACTGCTGAGTCCATAAACACACACACAGACTGCTAAGTCCATACACACAGATACGCACAGACTGGTGAGTCCATACACACACACAGACTGCTGTGTTCATACACACACACACACACACACACAGAGACTGCTGAGTTCACACACACACAGACTGCTGAGTCCACTCTCAGACAGCCACTAGAGACACTTTCCGCAGTTTCACAGAGTCTATCAGACAGCCACGAGAGGCGCTTCCTGCAGTTTCATGAAACAACGCTGGGAGTCTTCAAACTGTGCACACAGACTGCTGAGTCCACACACACAGACTGCTGAAGTCCATACATACACACACAAGCTTCCTCACTAGCAGACACACACACAAGCACATTAAGCCTACCTGTCACTGGAGGCTCTGTTGCTTGGGGTCAGACAGCCATCTTCCATCTTTTCTAGCAGCAGCATGGTCTGCTGCTTAATGACAGGGGCGTGGCTTATTTATGGGAGGCGTGGCCTGTGCCGGGGAGCCTGTCAGTGCTCCCTCCGGCCACAGACAATACCTAGCACTGCATTCCCTCGGGCTGTAGCAGATTGTTACAGTCCGAGGGAATATCATTTAAACACATGGCCAGCAAGTTGCCGGCATTTGGCACTATAGGCACCCAGAGCACTTAATCTCATTGTAGTGGATCTCTTAACCCTGCAGGTGCGAACATTGCAGTTTCAGAGAAACTACAATGCTCACATTGACGGGTTAAGCTTTCCCCTATCATGCAACCACTTCCTGCAGTTTCACGGAGTCTATCAGACAGCCCTATACAACCAAGTCTATCACGGAGTCTATCAGACAGCCACGAGAGGCGCTTCCGGCAGTTTCACGGAGTATATCAGGCAGTCACTTTCAGACAGCCACTAGAGGCACTTCCTGCAGTTTCACGGAGTATATCAGACAGCCACGAGAGGCGCTTCCTGCAGTTTCACGGAGTTTATCAGACAGCCACTCTCAGACAGCCACTAGAGACACTTCCTGCAGTTTCACGGAGTCTATCAAACAGCCACGAGAGGCGCTTCCTGCAGTTTCACGGAGTATATCAGTCACTTTCAGACAGCCACTAGAGGCACTTCCTGCAGTTTCACGGCGTATATCAGACAGCCACTAGAGGCGCTTCCTGCAGTTTCACGGAGTTTATCAGACAGCCACTCTCAGACAGCCACTAGAGACACTTTCCGCAGTTTCACGGAGTATATCAGACAGCCACTAGAGGCGCTTCCTGCAGTTTCATGGAGTTTGACTCCGTGAAACAACGCTGGGAGTCTTCAAACTGTGCATGAGGACATCCAGCGTCTTCTAAATCCCTTTAGGAAAGCACTGAGTCAATGCTTTCCTACGTGGAAGGAGTAATGCGTGACAAATATATTTAAAACTTTGGAGAGTTCCTTTAGCATGCAAATATTAGAATTGTAGAGAATGATTCAAAGCTATTTCTTGAATTAAGTTAAAACATTGTACAAAAATTGTAGGAACTAAGTACAGCATGAACTTTTTACATATCCCTCCTTTATCTGAGATGGTTTGGCTATAGATCCCAGTCCAGCATGCTGGTAGCAGTTGCGACATGTTGACAGCTGTTTTCAGTAAAGTACTCAGTGCTTAGAGCTTTAATGTCAGTAAGGTGCAGCTGGTCTCTCAGCAGTAGCTCCTTCTAAAACAGCTGCAATGGGTCCTACATTCCAATATTACATCTAACCATGGGCTTCTCACACCATTCTACCAGTGATTGCACCCTACAGTTGTTGCAATTTTCTGTTGCTGTGTCACATTCACTAATGCGAGTCTCATTCGTGTTGTTGCTGTCTGTAATTTCAGGGGTATCTCTGTTTTCAAGGTTGCCAAAAAAAAAATAGAAAAAAAATAAACATAAACGCAGATGCCACTAAACACAGGTTACAAAACACAAGCTGAATTTATTTGTTTAAAATTTACTATCAACTAAACCAAAAAATGAAAGAACCCAAATGTTCCCTAAATTAATTCCTAAACGTTGATAAAAATAAACCAATAAATAGGCCAGCTGGAGGTACACAGTTAGAATGAGTAGATTATTAAGTTAACCAAACTAAAAAATGAAATAAACATATTATATATATATATTTTTTTTTTTTCATGATCTGCCCTTTGACAGTGGCTGACACTATACAATTTATTTTTCTTCTAGTTTCGTACATATCCTGGTCTAACACATATTAGTGGGAGCTACACTCCCACCAATCACAGGCAGACTAAGACTTGTATTTCCCATGCTCCCTAAGATTAAAAAAAAACAGAACCTTAGACTTTAACAGGGTTATTTACCAAAGGGAGAATTGCTGGGAATTTAAGGTGAATTCAAGTAAATTTCACAATATAGGCCAAAATTGCCAATTTTGAAATATTCTCCAAATTCAATACTGTGTTCAGTATAGCTGTTTTTGGTCTTACATTTGAGACTTACTTGAATTCCCAGCAATTCTCACCAAGCCATAGCCATAGCCATAACTCTATTTCCATATATAGAACATCACAAATTCAATAGCAAGTTAAAATTGCAAGCATGAAATAGGCCCATTTTACAGTTTTGTATGGTCACAAATTGAGGAAGATCTGCAGGTTCTTTCGAAAAATTATAGGTAAATAGGAACATCTGTTTTTGGTGTTTCTGGGACAGGGTTATGGAGAAAGAAGGAGAATTGACCTGGGATTAGGTTGCCTGGGGCTTGAGGACCTTCTGGTCCTGTTATGAATAAAAAGTGGCGTTAACAGAATTTGGTCCTGTGGCTCTTCATTACACTGCTACCCTTAGCTCCCATGATTTAAAAATAATGTAAGGAAGAGGTGGGACCATTATTTGACTACTCCATGGTCATTTACCTCTCGTTAGATTAATAACGGTCATCAAAGCATTAATTAGCATGTCAGAGAAAGCAATCAGTATCTCTATTGGTAACGTCTGTGATGTATTTGTGTTCAAGGCCACTTATGCATTCATGTACAGACTCATTAAAATACATGCTGGAAAAGTTAATTACCTGTTGAGAGCAAAAAATGTTGTGCCACTAATTTTAGAAGCAATAACTAAATTGCATTGCTAGGGGTGAACTGACAACTCACAGGGCCCCTGGGCATAGAAAATCAAGGACCCCCTCCTGGTGCAAAGATTTTTGGCTACTAGTAGTCCTGACATGTGCATAGTCGCCATATGGGTAGGCGGAATCAAAACCAAAACCTCCCACATACAAAACTCTAAAAAGACTCAGACACTAGGATATATGGGTCAAAATTGTCCACAGCTTTTATTTATAATAATATTTGCAATAAATTAACATAGAAAAAAAGTAATTGCCCCAAACCCCGCCATACCACATCCGTATCCCCCACAATTAGATATAAAAGGCAATGACCCATATATAAACACATAACATATAACAGTATTTCAACATGAACATAAATTAAAGTGCCAACTTTTTAATTAACCATTGTAGGGGTATACCCCTACCCCACCAGGTTCTGAGCCAAGCTCGAAACCTACCAAACCTACCAAGAACCATATTAACCATTTCCAAAACCATCATGAAAGAGAGCCTATTTCCTATCCTTCAGCTCACTATCCCGCCACAAGCTCAGACCTTGATCCCTTAAGCCGTCTGAGCTCCACCACCCCGAAGAAACATCACTTTAAGCAGCCCCTCCTGCCAACCCAGGTTCAGAAGATCCTAGTCTTACCCTACTCCGGAGAGGTGAGCTCCATCCAAATTGAAAGTAACCGGGCAACCCAGATTTCAATTCTCGATACCTGACTACCACTCCCTCCACCTTTCCTGACAGCGATCTATTGCGAGCGGGTTGCAAGCGTGCTGCCACTGCCGCCGGGGTATAATCTCCGACCAAACCAACATTTCCCTGGGAAGCAGGTCCCTCAACCTGTTAATGTCCTGCTTCATCCACTTCACCAGCTGACACTGCGGTACGAGGCCCAGATCATTACACCCGGCATGTAAGACAATATAATCAGGCCTCCCCACACCCGATACCATCCAAAACACAGCATTACATTCCCCCCAACAAAAACCCCTGTAACTGAACCAACAGATTGCTATCTGGTCCACCGGAAAGCCCAGCTGCTGACCCTGAACACGAGCTGCAGCCTTCCTCTTGGCCCAGAAAACGAACGAATGACCGACGATCCAGGCGACTTTACCTAGGGAGACAAACAAAAACATCAACACCGACCCCCAAAACCCACAGTCCCACTATCCTCAATCCAGCAGCCACCATCGGACACCTGGCCACCCCTGCCCCCATTGCAGGATGATCTACCACTCCGTGAACCCCGAGGGGACCTGACACTCCGAGACCTACACCTCCCCTGCCGCTGAGCCCTTGGGGACCGAACGCCCATCATCAAGGTGGGACCCCTAGGATCCACCTGCCGCCCACAGGCCTGACTATGATCCCCCCAAGACGCAGCCTGACTGACCCGCCTGCCTACCACACTCTGTCCGCCACCCGCCATGGGCCCCAGCCTATAATTGCTCCCTCCCATATGCTCGCTGGCCCCTTACGTCTCGCAGGACCCCCCTGTCAGCAGGCTGCCCCGATCCCAGAAACTGTATTGCTTGTAGGGGGTCCCCCATCTGGCCCAGCAACACTGGCCCACTGCAGGGGTTAGCAAACCGTGTCCCCTGCCCCCCTGAGTAAGGGTCCCAGGGGGCTGGTTGTGTTGTAGTGTGTGTGGATATGGGGTTGTTGTTGGTGCAGGGGAAATAGTGGTTCATGAGGTCATAGGGGCCGTAGTCGGTATAGAGGCTGTAGTGGGTGCAAAGTGGTTTAGGGGCTGTAGTGGGTGCAAGGATGCACAAGCTGAAGTTGATGCAAGGGAGGACTGGGTATTGAAGTTGGTGCATGGGGCACAGGGCTTGTAGTGGGTGCAAAGTGGTTTAGGGGCTGTAGTGGGTGCAAGGATGCACAAGCTGAAGTTGATGCAAGGGAGGACTGGGTATTGAAGTTGGTGCAGGGGGGACAGGGGTTGTAGGGGATGCAGTAGAGGGATGGGTGCGGCAGTAGGTGCAGGGTAGGACAGGTTGCTGAACTCGTGGAAATCCCTGTCTCCACACCAGCACACATTTTCCCTTTTGCTAAAATGGAGCATGCAGAGTATGAGCTGTTTCTGCAACCAGACTACTCCTTATTGTCTGCAGTCTGCATGAGAGGAGAGCACAGGAAGTGATATCCCTTCCCAGACCCCGCCTTTCCTCACGCATTGCTCTGCCGAGGAGATTTTATAAGAGCAAGGAAGGCCATCACAACTGAACATTATCTATTCTGAATTTTTTTATTTAATGTTGCTCTATTGCATGTTAGGAGATTCTGTATGCAACACATAAATAATAATTAATAACATTTTATATAGACAATTCCTTATTTTCTATCGATTAATACAGTTTTTTTTTTTTTCATATTGTTTCAGGTTAAAGTTTGCTGTAACGTGGAAAATATCTCGGTGACTAATTGCTTTAAGCGACTATGGTGACGAAACGTAGACAGATGTGTAGGTGGAGGGCAATAAGGTTGTTGGTGGCAGGGTGGATTCTGGGAATGAAAACGGCGAACACAAGCTTTTCCCTTGTCCTGTAAGACAAACTGACTTCAATGCTTAGAGCTTGTAAGAAAAAGGTGAAAGGTCATACAGCAGCCACATTCCTTTATACCCAGGCAATGCACAAAAAGTCTCAAATGAGAGTGTGTGTCTTATGGTAATCCTAGAGGGAGTAAGTGGAGATGAATCATTATCTAGGGAAGCAATTAACCTGTCTGCAAACCATGGTTTTGGTTTCTGATGCAAGTTGTTGAGATCTCGCTTGAGGACTGTATGGAAAGATGAACGTAATTGACTGCTCTGTACTCAGTCAGCGCTATTCATTCTGAATGGCACAGCTATTATTATTATTGCCATTTATATAGCGCCAACAGATTCCGTAGCGCTTTACAATATTATAAGAGGGGGGGAGGGTTTAACTATAAATAGGACAATTACAAAAAAATCTGTACAGGAATGATAGGTTGAAGAGGACCCTGCTCAAACGAGCTTACAGTCTATGGGCTATAAACATTGTATTGCTGAAGTCTTCCATCAGTAGGACTATAACCACAATACGGGAAACTAGTGTTAATCTATATCACAGCAACCCCTCCCAGCGATGTGTGTCACATATGATGTCGCAAAATGACCACATGACCCTGCCCAATGGCTAAGACTTTGGGGCAATGGGAGATAAATGCTGTATAAGCACTCTACTGGACTTCTCACTTGGGATGGTGCTGAGGTATATGGATTCACGATACTTTTAAAAAAAATTTTTTTTGTGAATTTGTGTTTCCCCGTTTCAAGGACATTTTGCATTTATAAAGGGGCAGCCTAAAACGTCTGCATATAGTTTATGTCCTTCAGTAAATCACTTGCAGCCCCGTTGTGCACTGGTGCACCTGGTAGCGTTGCTTTCATTTTCGTATCGTACGTCAGCAAATTTAACACGACAACAGCTGCTTCAGAAAAAAAACAGCCACATAACTTATACTGTGAATCATATGGACCGACGTAATGAGTGTGTATTGTCAGTATAGGCTGGACTTTGCTCAACATTTCCAACATTACCAACAAATTAGTGTGGGCCTCAAAACACTGGTGAAGATTCAATGGACGCTTAGGGCATCAATACAACTTGAACAGATTTGATGGGTTTGGGCCTGCATTTTGTGCATTCTCAAATCTCTATTTTTTTTACAGAAAAAAAAAAGTTTTGCTGAATCCTGCGCCGTAAGCCTGCCTCCTTAGCCACACCCCCTCACTCCAGCAAAGACTTCCTTATGTATGTACACAGCTCAGCCACTGATAGTTCTGAATGATCTGAACTACAAACCAACCTGCATTAGAAGGAGAGGACACCCAGGGAGACATGTAATAAGTGATAATTATATCACCATCTGTTTGTTGGTGGTTTTTCTGACTGTTTGAGTCAGGCTGTGAATTAAAAGCAAAATGTTTACCTTAAATGTGGCCTCCAAGCACCGTAACCAGTACAACAGGCTGTAGTGGTTATGGTGGCTAAAACGCTCTTTAAGAGCACAGCAGCAGATAAGTTGCCAGCCAAAACCAATACAATGTATCTACATAGGGACAAAAGCATCTCCTGCCCAAAACGGTGCCTAAAGTCCTGTGACGCAACTTTGTGGAAGATTTCAGTAGTTGTCAGTCAGCCTTAAACCAAATGTAAGAGAAAATAACCAGAAAAATCAGAAAAGCTTAGAAATTTGTCCCATGAGTGGTTCCCACCCTGGAAGGTCTGTATCGAGGTTTAACTCACCTGTGCTGTTACAAGCTGATTTGCTAAGCTAAGGGCGAGCTATATAGCCTTGGGCCTTTCACAATGGTATACAGTATACGTACATGTACTATATGCAGAATTGTATCATACATTTTTTCCTATTCATATGTGTATCACCATTGGCAACAAAATAAATATACTGATATTTTACGGAATGTCTCTGCTTTCACGTCATGCCAACTCAGATGTTTGTTTAACGATGTCCGTTATTATAGCCCTTCTTATCTAAGGTAAGTACCTGGCGTCTTTACAATACAATAGCTCTAGGGAGATAAATGTGGCATATTTCATACGTGTATACGTGCAGGTGATTTAACCCACCCATAAGTTATTTCTGAGTAATTTTACATTTTATAATGCAGCTAAAATATACCTTGGAAAATAAGTAACTAGTCCAGTGACTTATACACAGAGGTATTAGCGCAGCGGTGCATTATGCAAATTCATTGGGTATTAACTAATGCACAAAAGTCAAGAGACCTTTGTACAGGAAATACATTAACATTTTATCTAAGGAAACAAACAAATCGTTTTTTCTGCAACCCAGCAATCCCATGAATTTAAACAGTGGGCTCAAAGATGGGTGAATTGACAAATTTTGGCTCTAACTGTTTAATCTTTTAATGGGCTATGTGGGCACCAAGACCACTCTCAATGAAGTGGTCTGGGTGTCAAGATCCTGTCGTTTTAACCCTGCAACTCAAAACTTTGCCGCTTTGCCTGAATACTAGTGTTTCCATTGCAGGGTTAACATGCCTCTAGTGGTTGCCATGAAGACAGCCATTAGAGGCACTTCCGCAGATATTACCAAGCTAACGTGACTCTCATTGATAGTGTTTCATTGGGGCAGTGCGTCGATTTGCTGTGCATGCGCACTAACCTCCCAATGCTTCCCTATGGGTAACACTGAGGAGAGCAGCGTGCCACGGGAAATAAGGTAAGTAGAATGTACCATTTAAACCGCTGCAAAGGAGGTGGGGGGAGTGGGAGGGAGCTAAGGAAACTCTACAGCATTAGGAATGAATGTTTGTATTTCTAACACAATAGTGTTACTGTAATTTTCCGTTCCTCCTGTGATTTCTCTTTCTTTTTTCTGAGTCTATAAATAAATGGAACATTTCGCAATATGTATCGTGATTCATACCTCTTGTTATTTTGTCACACCCACCCACAAAGCAACCTTGTTAATATCTATAAATTGGCAATAAGCATGGTTCAACTCTAAAATTATTACACTTGGTGAAATTTCCCTAAAATTGCATTTTCTAGGATTGCATGTTCCTTGATTTTTGCAAAACATTCCACAAAACGTATCTGAAATCGAAAATAATGCGTTTAACGTTAAACTGAATAGGCAATATGTAGGACTTGCCTTCTACAAACGAGCTAAACCTACAATACTTTAATGGCCAGAGTAGCAAGTGGCTGAACAGATGGGTTAGTGCAAGATGTATTTAATTGTTTATATTTGCGAATCCCATTGATCCTTAGGACATTTAAACAGAGCATTTCATATTCTTTCAGATTATTGATTGCTTGCCTCAAGATAGCTCGGTGCATTAGAATGGACAGATTTCAGCTTTGTTACAGGGAATGATGAATGAGAAGCACCAAAGGACTTTGATCATTGTCATTAAAGTAAAATAATCAATATTTTTTATTTGACTGAGAAAGGGTGGGGTGGGGGTATAGATTTTGCATGGCATTATTATCCATTGCCTGCTTAATTACTGTGTGTTTTATGATAATATAGATTATATGCAAGGGATACTGACATTAAAATAAATGTATTGCTTACTGCATGTGTTGTGAATCTGACAAGCACACTACACTATCAAGCTGAGATTAATGATGCGCATGTACAAAATGCACTCTGTCCTGCAGTCACTTATACATTGTACAGTTTTGTATGTATGCAGTGTGTGTGTGTTAGTGTATGCAGTGTGTATGCAGTGTGTGTGTGTTAGTGCATGCAGTGTGTGTGTGTGTGTTGTGTTAGTGTATGCAGTGTGTGTGTTAGTGTGTGCAGTGTGTGTGTGTTGTGTTAGTGTATGCAGTGTGTGTGTTGTGTTAGTGTATGCAGTGTGTGTTGTGTAAATGTGCAATTTGGGGGGGAGGGGGAGGAAGGGGCATTTTAACATAAATTTTTAATTAATTTAATTAAATGTTTCTCCCCCCTCCCTGCTTACCTGTATCCAGGGAGTGGGGAGCTTCCATCTGTGGTGGTCAGTGGGTGGGATGGTCGGTGGGTGGCCCCCCCGGCTCCCTGTTACCGTCCGCAGAGGGGCCCAGGCAGCACACAGCTTCTCCTCTTCTCATAACTCTCGCGAGACCCGCGGAGCGTTACCATGGTAACCGGGTCTCGCGAGAGTTATTAGAAGAAAGAAGAGAGGAGGAGAAGCTGCTCCTGTGCTGCCTGGGCCCCCTCTGCGGTAACAGGGAGCCGGGGGCCCGCGGCTGCACACATAGATAGCGATATTCGCTATCTATGTGTGCAGAGAAACAAAGTGGGGCCCAGGACTGCCACAGCAGTCCGGGCCCCCCAGGGCCGCCGGGCCCGTGACAACTGTCACGGTTGTCACCCCCTGATGGCGGCCCTGCATTTTGGTTTTCATTAACTACAGTTCTCAGTTTTTTAGATTTTCCTGTTATTTTACTTAGGAAGGGTTTTTAGCTAGATACAGTAGTTTAATCACAAATTAGAAATTTGGGGAAATGCTTAGGTGTTAGTTGTGTTCTGTAGTTATGATAGTTTTTACTTACTATAATAAGCAGAATAAGTTAGTTTTTTCACTTTTAAAAAAAATATATATTATAGGAAGTAAACAAAGAATTATGAACACATGTAGGGAATCACAAGTACAACCCTACGTGTGCTTTTAAAAAACAATACATAATATATGTGGGTACACAAGCCGATAAAGGGGGGGGGGGGGTTACAAAAAGTGCACAGCAAAACTTACAATATTGCTTGTGTGTTTTGTGCGTTGCCAAACTCTGCTTAAGGGATTAAAGGACCACTCTAGGCACCCAGACCACTTCAGCTTAATGAAGTGGTCTGGGTGCCAGGTCCTTCTAGGGTTAACCCATTTTTTTATAAACATAGCAGTTTCAGAGAAACTGCTATGTTTATGAATGGGTTAAGCCTTCCCCCTAATCCTCTAGTGGCTGTCTCATTGGCAGCCACTAGAGGCGCTTGCGTGCTTCTCACTGTGAAAATCACAGTGAGAGCACGCCAGCGTCCATAGGAAAGCATTGTAAATGCTTTCCTATGAGACCGGCTGAATGCGCGCGCAGCTCTTGCCGCGCGTGCGCATTCAGCCGGCGGGGCGTAACGGAGGCGGAGAGGAGGAGGAGAGCTCTCCGCCCAGCGCTGGAAAAAGGTAAGTTTTTACCCCTTTCCCCTTCCAGAGCCGGGCGGGAGGGGGTCCCTGAGGGTGGGGGCACCCTCAGGGCACTATAGTGCCAGGAAAACGAGTATGTTTTCCTGGCACTATAGTGGTCCTTTAAGTAATTTCCCCTGAAAAGGAAAGCACCAGATATATTTGGGAAACAGTATCAATAAACACACTGGACATTTTACATTAGCTGCTGGACTCTGTTTCTCTTTGATCCTTACATTGTTAGTAAATTACTTGTACAGTCATTTCATGAGACAATGTATGAGATTCATTTACATTGCAATCACTCTTAACATAGGATTACAACAATGTGATGGGTATTGTGTTAAATGCAAATAAATAGAAGGTAACGCTGGATCCCAGCAAGGTAGCACATTTGTAATGCAGATTAAGAATAGAAAGACAATACGTATTTAAATGAGGATAAAGTCATGGAGAGAAGAGTTGATTTCTGTTGTGTCCTTTCAAACAGACGGAACAGCCCTAATTTGTCAAAGGAATTCCCTTAGCAATCATGGTGACACTAAACCAAATAATAAAAGGTAAAAAATCCAATAATTACCCATACCTTAGTAGGATGGCTTACCACTGTTTGTTAGAACATGCCTCGAGCTGAGTTCAATAAACAATGCTCTGTGGTTAAATGAAAAGCAATTGTACAACATAAAGTCCAGTTAACCAAGATTTATAATAATATAATATTCCCGAGCTCAGCTATATTTCCAATGTGTGTATTTGTCCTAAACGGAGGATATATCCAGCTGTTAATTAAATAAGTCTTCATGGAGTTATTCACAAGCATTGAGATGTGCCTCTCAACTGCAAATTCCACCCCAGGAGGCAGAGGAACACTATAGTGTTAGGAATACATCTTTGTGCTCCTAACACTCAAGTGTTCCTTTAATATTCTCAAATGGTTAAATGAACAAGTTAATATAAAGGAAGTTCTAGACAATTCTTATAGAATTTAATGATTTTAAAGAATTACTAAAGGTACCCAAACCCCTTCATCTTTTAGTTTTAATCCCACAATATATAACACTAACATTTAGTAGATACAGCAATGCTTACATTTGCAGACTAAATACGCCTCTAGTGGCTGTCTTCCTGACAGCCACAAGAGACACTTCCTCTGTGAGAACCAAGTCAAACTCGGTTCTCAGAGCTATCCGCCATTTGATTAGCCAGCAGCGCATGCACTTTTCATCCACAATGCTCCTCCACGAGAAGCATTGGAATGGACGTTTACATTCGTCACTGTGATGTCACAAGACTCGTTCCCGGCAGATCATCCATTGTACTTATAGAGAACCTATCCTGTAATGTTGACTTTGTTGCCGTTATCTGTATCTTATGTATATTGATACTATCGTACACCTCAAAACGTCTTCAATAAAAATATTAAATAAAAATGTTAAACATGCTGAATTGCAGAATGTTTCCCATTAATTTCCCATTAAACCATTTCAGTTTTCTGTTTGCTACAATTATCTGTTTGGTGGAATAAAGCCAAACATCGTCTCTAAGGGCCTTGATGTGGTTTGATTGTTAGGACTCGGAGGTGAAAGAGAGGCATTGAAGCAAGCAGTTTAGCCACCATTGTTCAATGGAAATGTCACAATCTTGACTGCACATTCTGAAGTAGACATATATAGGTCTTGACATAATTCTATTTGCCTTTTCAGTTAGTGTTATTTGGTGGTGAAGCCTCAATCTACCGTTTTGTGTTTGTTTTTTTATGTCATTTTTTTCACCTTGAATGCTTTTAATTGCTGTAATTGTCGTGTTAAATTTTGTAAATGGTCTGGCCTGTCTGTTGCTAGTCAGACTATTCCTTTGTGATAGATATAGATATAAAAACCTGGTTAAATTGACTGCATATAGCCAGGATGGAGGAACGGTTTGCTGTAGTTTGTGGCTTTACTTACCTGGAAAAAAAGTCTAAAATGCCTATAAGAAAAAATGTTCACTGAGTCAAATATAGGCTTAAACCCAAGTTCCTTCCTAGAGTCTTTGATAAACTAGAATTACATCTTCTCATTATTAGCTATTTATGGACCAAAAATGGTCAAGGTTTAAAAATGAAATATGGAAACGTAGGGGGTATCCACCTCTCTCATTTGTTGTATGATGTAACTCATGATGTAATCATCTTGCTCGTTAAGCTTCTCTGCAGGCTCTTTGCATATTTTGGTGACATTACCATTATGGGGTGCAGTGGCATAAGGGTGTAGCATGGTGAGTTACACTTACCTGATGCCACCAGGCGCCACCATTTCAGCTCCTGATGTTTCATCTGCCAGGAGCCCAAATTAGCGTTGCACTCTTACACACATGCAAGATTACAAAAACTGATGTATTTGAAGGAACCCGCTAGACGGCAGAAGCCTCCATAGATATTGTCTCGCACTTGAAAGAAATATTGCCAAATTTCAGCAGCCTTTGCTTGTGAATGCTGTGGGGAGTTACAAAACCTGACTTCGGCAGCCCAGCCTTTTGTCAAGTTTTGTCAACTTGAGGATAATTTACCATAAAGTAAATTAATTCCTACTTTGACTTATATGATTTAACTGTTTTGGATTTTCAGTGAAATTCCAATAAAAAAGTTTTTATCAATATTGCTATCTTACACCTTAACTATCCACCTACACATTAAAATTTGTTGTGAAAAAAGCCTAAATGTCTTTTATCAATATATATTAGACTCCAGACATTGGCCCTATGGCTTAGTGTTATTGCCAAGTTAAGTGTTCGAAGTAGAGACTGTAATTATGGATTCCAAGACAAACTATGTCTTCACACTCTTTGTCTCCCTTCTCTATATTTTACCACCCATGTAGGTAGATATGGTATGCTAAAAGGAACAAAAATACAATATATAGACCCAAAACATAAAAATAGCCCTTTGTGAGGGTAAGAATTTGTGCAGAGATAACAAAATTAGGAAAAATGTAAACATTTTTATTAGTAGAATCCTTTAAAAATGAAACGTGTCAAAACAAAAATATGAGCAGTTAAAACCACATTATACAGAATTACACATATTCAACATACATAGAAAGCATTTCAATCAATCAAGGCTGGTTGTTAATGGGTCAGCTGCTAGCGTGTCAATACAATATGTCAAAATAATGTAAATATAGTCAGGGAACTCAGCTCCCATGAGTTTCCACTGCACTAGATCCCTGGTCTATAGCATTATAATAATATGTTGTTCAAATTGAATAACTCAGCAATTGCAATGCTGTATAATATCCAGTCTGTGAAGACCATATAATAGGGAAAAAATAATATTCTATTGGTTCTTAAAAAGTTACATATTGTGTATTGGATTGATTGCTTTATATATTAATGTATCCCCCACCATTTGAGAAATGGTTTTCAAATGATTGGAAAAAATGCAGGGTTCTCCTGGTACGCAACCCACTCTGCTGCCACTCATATAATCCAGACGAAGATAAGCCAGAAATTGTCTCTATTATTTTTCAGAAGACGGCCAGCCTTGGATGTCAATCATAGGATACATGCACCAGGGGTGGCTTTCAGCAACAACAATGGGGCAGACTTACTGTAATTTAGTTAATAAATGCTAAATTGGAGTGAATTAGAAGCTGAAATACAAAATACAATTTAAAATACCCAGACGAGGTGGAGAATTCTTCCATATCAGCAAGTGGTTGGTGCATAAACCCATATCATTTTGTTACTTTTTCCACAAACTCCTGTGTTACAGATCTTACTGAAAAAATACATTCTATAAGAATTTCTTTCATCATATTTTACCTCGAGTGCTCAATATCTTTTCACATTTTTTTTCCCCCAGTACAATTTTTATTGTCGCTGTAACACACTTTGTATTAATTTCTGAGAGAACCCCGATGTGCAGCTGCTATTTGGATTGCTTTGTGAAAATAAAGACTTCATTTTTTGCAACGTCTTGTCATAAATTATATACCACTGTCATGAATCTGCAAACCTTATACCTCCAGCTTTAGACCCAGCAAATTGCTCTGTTAGATAAAGTGGAACTCACATTTGTGGAGACAGATTAGTATGCCAAGAACTAGTTCGCTGGCATAGTAGTACAAATATGGAGGTCATTGGATGATTAAGCCAAGGCCATAGTTCTTCCAAAAATCTTCTTGTTTGTACGCAATGACATGCCATGATTAAAGGTGCATTGTTCTAGAAAAGTGTCTCCTTCAATCAACTGGTATGAATTACTGTTGATGACAAATGGCAGAAAGCATCAGCCCCTTGTCAAAAATTAGCTTGTCCGTAAGACAATATAGTCCCTAACATTGAATAAGCAGCCTAAAAGAGGTTTTTTTTTTTGTTCTCAAAGATTCTGTCTTCATAAAATTCTAAAAAGTGACAGTTCCACTTTAATCATGTTTCAGTTTAGGAGGTGGTGAAGAGGCTATGTGCTTGGTGGTCTTTGATATTTGAGACTTGCCTAGCCTTTAGACAGGTTTAAGGAAAGATCACAATTTTGAAATGTATATCTTGTGTCAAGGGAGGTCAGGAGCTTTTAATGGTTTCTCTAATTTAGCGCTGTGACCTTGTGTTGGTCATGATATCTTTTTCATAGTATCCTCAGTAATCTCTAAACGTAATACATCTCCATCTTTTCTCTACTTTAACATTGTAACGGCATGCATTATTAGCGGATCAATCTAAACGCTATAACCGATTTTCCTTACTTATGCGGTTATGGTGCAAATACCCTGTTACTGCAGCCTTTCTCTCTAAAAAATGCTTAATTCCAGATGAAATTACATTTGTTTTCTTATGGTGTTGTCAATCATTGAGCAGTAATACTCTTTTGCTGACGGTTAATATCAATTTTGTGGCACAATTTTATGTCCAGTGCCACCACATCCAGTACACACAACATGCTAACCCCAGATGTTTTGGACAGACTGGGTGAGTAACACACAAACACACACACACACAAATAAACACACTGTCAAATGGGAAATGTAATTCTCTAACAAAAACAAATTAGCAATAAAAAATTAGCTCAGTGGTTTTTTTTTTGTTAAAAATAATTATATTAAGAGTTACCCAACCAAAAACAGTGATTTCATAAAGCACTGTTTTTGGTTAGAGTAACCCTTCTTAACCTGGTATCGCCCAAATTTAAAAAAAATAAATAAATAAAAACCCAACAAACTAAAGCTGAGACTTACTTTCGTTCCAGCGCCAAGGCCACATTCTCCCCTTCAGCCCGATGCTCCTCTTATGTAGAGGGAAGACGGGCTGAGGGAGGACATGGGTGGCACATACAGACTCCAACCACCATGACCATTTCATGTTATTGTAATAATGCTTAAAATAACCCACTAAGAGAAAAGAGATGAGTAGGAGCAGTCCATGTCTCAGCTTTAGTGGTTTTACAAAAGAACATGAATAATGAAAGGAACAGGGAAAAATGGGCAAAGGCATAAGAAAAGGAGCGGTAGGAGAAAAACCTGCTGCGACATAATCAGTAAAGTTATTTTTTATTGCCTACAACTCAATCCAACAATCAATGTGGCAGAGGGTTAGCAAGTTCGAAGTATAATTTACCCAAGGATTCCACACTCTGTGAAAAGAGTATGATGGAATGTTGCCGGTAATTTGCCCATCAGGTAGTCATCCTCTATCTCAGTGATAACCTCCTGAATAGATGGAGTGTTGTTCTGGAGCCAGGCCCTACTTGCTGCCAGTGTTTAGTATTAAATTACTTTTAAAAGTGTACTGGAAACTCCTTCACCGCACAAGAAAGTAAAATAGACCATGGCTCCAGATCAAATGACCACTGAAAGACGGCCTACAGAAGGACCCCAGCTCCTCTCCAATATGTGGGACAAGCCCACCACAGTTTTCCAGTTTGTAACTGCTTTACATACATTAATACAATATAGAAAGCCCTTTACCGTCCAGTGTATGGTATTTTCTTTTACTGTTAATACAGCTAAATGACTGCTGTGTTTATGGTCATTTGATATAGTGAGTTTGGCATCAGAGAATTGGCTAAAAATTTTACTCCACTTACACAGGCAAAAAAGTGCCTCTGATCCTGGGTTAGAAATGTAGATCAATTTTCTGTAAAGAGAAAATCAGACTAAATGTGCACAGTTTCCCTTTACATTGGCATTCCTTGTTCTTTGTTTGTTTTTGTTTTTTTGCATTAATATTTAATTTTCCCTATGTTCTTAGTTTTGTCAATAATTCTTGACCTGCAAACTCAACTGAAGTTTTAAAATAAATGTTCAAAGTATTATGTTCCTTTTTAAATGCATATAAATCTCAATAGTTTCTCTTTAAACTAAAAGGTCAGGGTGCCACACGTGGAATATTTCGGTCCAACCTCCGACCTCAGTCATCCTGTAATGTAGTGTCAGGCTTTCTGCTGACATCCGTACGTGATTGCAATGCTCTGGACAATATCCAAGTTGCAAACTGTGTTCCCACACTACAATGTCTAACTTCCTGCTTCAGCTCTGCCAGATTTTACATGTAACTTTTTGTATAAAGTAACATGCACACATCAACCTTGGAAATCAGATATTTTTTTTTTATGTCCTGCTTCCTTTTTTAATTTCAATTTAATCACACATATAAACATAAAAGTATTTTCAATTCTATATAATATCATAAGGATTATTGTGCATTACTTCCCCCCTTCTCCCAGCTTATCTATGCTATCCCTAACCCTCCCACTGACCTTTAGGGAAATATTTACCTTTGTGCTGGCCCGGCATGCCATGTCTTCATTCATCGTCGCCACCATCTTGGTGTTTCCAAGATGTCAGGCTACTGGCAATCTCTAGCAAACAAATATGTCACCAAAAAGATACAAATAGTGCAAAAAGTAAAATATAACACACAATGATACTTAACTTCAGATAACGTGTAACAGCCTCCCTAGGTCGTTACCCAAAAAGCGACCTATATCATATATAGGAAACCACAACAAAAGCAATTCGGTAATAGCTGTGTAAATCTACAGAGAGAACATAAGACAAAACATAGTGTAATATTGTTACAAAATACAATATTCTGTGCGCAGTTATCGGTTGCACTCACTAGATAGAAGTAGGTATAAAAGCTCTCAGGGTGCCTCTCCCGGTGTAATGGGTGGGCCAAACAATCCTTCTGTTCACCTCCAATTTCGTGTCCCACCAAAAGACATCCACAGGTCAGGGTTTAGAAAATTGGAAAAAAATTATTCAATAAAAGTATAAATATAAGCAGTCACCAATTTAGCATAGGATATGGATGCAGAAAAATAGTCCTACGCGTTTCGTTCGTTATGAACCTCCTCAGGGACCGCAATAAAATAATCACATGTATAAATACAATGTATAAAATAAACATATCCTAAAAACAACCCCCCGTCCCTGTCTTTGCCCTACTGTGGACAGCCTCCGGTGGCCTGCTTAGACCTGTGTTCCCTCTTGGGAAGTGATATTACACTGGAGGGAGGGCAGTATTAGCTTAACAGCCAAAGACAAAGTTGACAAAGGACGTGGAGTTTGATTAAAGCTCCAATTGTCTCATTCAAAAACTTTAGCTTTGAATGAGACAAAGCCCTGTGCTGCTGCACATTGATGCCCTGTTTTTGTCATTAGTGAACTCGTCCATACCTCCCAATTCTGGCATCCATAGAATCGGAACATCAGTGGGAGGGGATAGAGGGGACTAGACAGTGAGTCAATGGCTCTACCTAAAAATATCAGATCCACTTGGACCACCCCTTAACTGGCAGATCAACCTAGTGTGAATACTAGCCAGGCAGGCTGCCTGTCTTTTAAGGGCAGACTCTGGAGGGGTCACTGTTTCAGTGCCCTTAACATAGCACAAATGCATCTTATGATTGGGGAACTTAGTCGATAAAAGGACCCAAAAGTCATGACTGTTCTGCCAGAATCGGGATGGTTGGGAGGCATGCTGGGCTGAAACTGAGATGGTTATGTAAGAGGAAAGGTCAGGAGAGGTTGAATTCCCTAGCTGACAGACATGCCCAATAATCTGACCATGTTTATAGTAAATTTATTTAAAACAAACGTGAATTTATAAACATTTATTACCTACTTTTCATAGCTTTTCTTGCTTTTTGTTTTGGTTTACATATTTGTTTAAACGTGTTTTTCTTCCTTGTGTAAAACAAATAATTGCCTAGTGATGCATGTCCCTTTAAGAACAGAATTCTCTTTCCAACACAGTTGTTAGACTTCATTTTATCTGAGAAATTAGTGTCAGTTTTTAAGCTGGACATAAATGGACGTAAATAATGCTTTACTGGGATGTCTGCATATCCTGTTGGTACGTTTCCAAATTGTTATGTCGTGCAATTTATCAATAACGTTGGCCATAAAAAAATCTCTTTGCTGATCCTTCATGGAATAAATGCATGCCTTAAAAACCAACATAATAATGTTGCAAAAGTGTCAATAGCTCTGAGGGCACAAAGGACTGTCCTGCTTGCTTACAGAACGTGCAGATTTCTGTAAATAACATTGTATAAGTGTCTATATTCCTTGGGCTGGTGACTGTAGAAATTGAGAAAGTGCACTTTTTTAAACTTAATTGCAACCAGGTCTTTCATTTCTCTGTGCATCCTGTTATGTTACGAGTGAATGTCAGCACGTTCATTTATATTAATTAGCACGTATACCGAGACCTTGCTTCTTGCACATATTATCCAAACTTATACTGCTTGCTATACTTTGAATGTATTGAGTATCATCTTGGACATGAGAGCTAATAATAGCTGATGATAAGCTCTTTTAATACAGGTTCAATCACTCTGTGGCTGACCATAGAGACTGATTGTCTAACCACCCAAGAATGATCTCTATGGTGATAGATGATACTTGTTTTTCCTTCTCCTCTTACGTGCTATAAATGATGTTATAAATGAAGCTGTATTGCTTAGACCTATGCTGGAGGTGTTATGGACATACAGTAAGGGAAAAAACTATTTGATCCCCTGCTGATTTTGAATGTTAGCCCACTGACAAAGAAATGATCAGTCTATAATTTTAATGGTAGGTGTATTTTAACAGTGAGAGACAGAATTACAAAAACAAATCCAGAAAAACACATGTCAAAAAGTTATACATTGATTTGCATGTCAATGAGTGAAATAACTATTTGATCCCCTATCAATCAGCAAGATTTCTGGCTCCCAGGTGTCTTATCCAGGTAACGAGCTGAGATTAGGAGCTCTCTTTTAAAGGGGGTGCTCCTAATCTCAGCTCATTACCTGTATAAAAGACACCGATCCACAGAAGCAATCAATCAATCAGATTCCAAACTCTCCACCATGGCCAAGAACATAGAGCTGTCCAAAGATGTAAGGGACAAGACCTACACAAGGCTGGAATGGGCTACAGGACCATCGCCAAGCAGCTTGATGAGAAGGTGAGAACAGTTGGTGCGATTATTCACAAATGGAAGAAACACAAAATAACTGTCAGTCTCCCTCAGCCTGGTGCTCCATGCAAGATCTCACCTGGACTTTTAATGATCATGAGAACGGTGAGGAATGAATCAGCCCAGAACTACATGGGTGGAACTTGTTACTTATCTCAAGGCAGCTGGAACCATAGTCAGGACTGAAATCCTGAGGTGCCCGCAGGGTCTCCCTGCTCAAAAAAGCACATGTACAGGCCTGTCTGAAGTTTGCCAATGAACAGGACAAATGGGTTAACGTGTTGTGGTCAGATGAGACCAAATTCAAGCTCTTTGGCATCAACTCAATTCCCCGTGTTTGGAGGAGGAGTAATGTTGCCTATGACCCCCAAGAACACCATCCCCACCGTCAAACATGGAAGTGGAAACACTATGCTTTGGGGGTGTTTTTCTGCTAAGGGGACAGGACAACTGCACCGCATCAAAGGGACGATGGACGGGACCATGTATTGTCAAATCTTGGGTGAGAACCTCCTTCCCTCGGCCAGGGCATTGAAAATGGCTTGTGGATGAGTATTCCAACATGACAATTACCCAAAACACACAGCAAAGGCAACAACGGAGTGACTCAAGAAGAAGCACATTAAGGTCCTGGAGTGACCTAGCCAGTCTCTAGAAAATCTGAGGAGGGAGCTGAAGGGTCGAGTTGCCAAACGTCAACCTCGAAACCTTAATGACTTGGAGAGGACCTGCAAAGAGTAGTGGGACAAAATCCCTCCTGAGATGTGTGCAAACCTGGCAGCCAACTACAAGAAACGTCTGATTGCCAACAAGTGGTTTGCCACCAAGTACTAAGTCGATGAGTCAAATATTATTTCACTCATTGACATGCATATAAATGTATAACTTTTTTGACATACGTTTTCTGAATTTTTTTTGTTTTTTGTTATTCTGTCTCTCACTGTTAAAATACACCTACCATTAAAATTATAGACTGATCATTTTTTTGTCAGTGGGCAAACGGAGAAAATCAGCAGGGGATCAGATACTTTTTTCCCTCACTGTAGATGCACATATATCTACATGTAATGGTCGTGCCCCGAGGTGATTCAGTTTTGAAGCAGATAAGTGATTTTATTTTAAGTAGAATTTTTCATAGACTGATCACACAAGATCCCTTGTCTTCTTTATTTTCAGGACTGATTGGCTGCCTTTGTTTGGCTGAGAAGAATTATTAAAGAACATGAGCTTTGGCTCATGGCTGGTTGCAAGATTCTGTTCCTATATTAGAAGCAGTTTTACTTAAATTAAAAGATAACTACCTAATTGATAAGTAGATAAGATAAAGGCCAAAGTCAGAAACTCTGTGTCTAGCTTTTAAAAGGTAAGGAAGAATATTTGGGATGATAGTCTATGTTCGGCCTTGGAACTTACTAATGTTTTTGGTTTTTTTCTGCAATAACACAAATAATTTTATTAAAACAAACAAACAAACAAACAAACAAACAAACAAATAAATAAATAAATAAATAAATAAATAAAACCCTTATGGTAAAGCACCAGTGAAGTCAACCAGACCACTTCATTTTAATGCAGTGGCCCTTTAATTGTAACCCAGTAATCACAACGCATCACTAATGGTTGTCCTCTTTACAGCCACTAGAGGCACTTTGAGAACTGAGTCAGACTTATGCAAGTGATTTGCCGGGCATGCACACTAGTCTCCCAATGTTTCCGTATGGGGAAGCATTGGATTGACCATGCCGGTGTACGCACAGCCAAGGAGGCAGGACTGGCTATGCGGACACCGGCATGAAGAGGACTACAAGGTGAGTAAATTGCATTTTTATTGCAAACAGTTGGGGGCACATCTACTTAGTAAGATGCTATATATTGTTAGGAATACATGTTTGAATGAACTTCCTTTAAGTTCTTAAACTGATTACTATCATTCAAAAGCTGCTTAATATTTTTACCATTATACATCTGCCTATCAATAAAATGTGCATATTTTAAACACACATTTTTTACATGTACACATACAGCACAACACAGACTGGCTATGAAACCATTTCACACAGGGTCTTCCATTATTATCGTTAGGAGGGGAAATACAATCAATTTAATGAAATGTTAAAATCGGTCAAAGGCTTTCGTAATCTGGAAGTCAAGGTGGAGCGAGTTATTGTTTTCTGTAATGATTCATATTTACTGAATGCTAAAACATTTTCTATGCAGGGAGAAAAATGATTCATTCTAAAAACACATTGGTGGTTTGTCTACAAAACAGCAATCTTAAGAAAACAGTTCAACTGCATATTTGCAAGTGTCTAGATTAAATCTCTTCTTCGACATCTTTTAATTTCTTTAAGTGCTTAATGAACCACTTTTTTAATGTGATTTTAAAAATAAACATATTTAGCCTTTTTTGTCTTTTTACTCAAAATTAATTACAAATACATTGCAGAAATCATCCATAATCTTCATAATGTACTGATGGGTAAAAGCTTGAGGGGAAAAAAAAGCCAATGTAAATATTTCAACGGAAGAGTTTTTTTATGATTGTGCGAGGGAGAGGTTTTCTCGGAGTTAGAGTATAAAAAAAACACACATGTCAAATGTTATTAAACAAATTCTGGGTTCCTTAGTCTGGAGACTGTTAACTAAAATAATCACACGTCTATAAACTGCCTGGGCGTAATAATAATGTTTATTATATATTGTAAGGTCTACATGCTATTCCATTAAATAACATTAAATAATAAAAAATAAAAAAAATAGGAACTTGATAATAGCTAGCATTTTTCTCCTTAAATAAAAGTCAAGCGGGTTTTGTTTTACTAAAATGAGAATTATCAGGAATTATGACAAATGGATTCAAAGTGAATTTCACATTTAAGGCCAAAGAATTCAAACTGGGAGCATAGCTAACTTGGTTCGGCTACTTTTGCCTTAAAGGACCACTCTAGGCACCCAGACCACTTCAGCTTAATGAAGTGGTCTGGGTGCCAGGTCCAGCTAGGGTTAACCCATTTTTTAATAAACATAGCAGTTTCAGAGAAACTGCTATGTTTATTAATGGGTTAAGCCTTCCCCCTAATCCTCTAGTGGCTGTCTCATTGACAGCCACTAGAGGCACTTGCGTGCTTCTCGCTGTGATTTTCACAGTGAGAGCACGCCAACGTCCATAGGAAAGCATTATGAATGCTTTCCTATGTGACCGGCTGAATGCGCGCGCAGCTATTGCCGCGCGTGCGCATTCAACCGACGGGGCAGAACAGAGGAGGGGAGAAGGAGGAGAGATCTCCGCCCAGAGCCGGACGGGAGGGGGTTCCTAAGGGTGGGGGCACCCTCAGGGCACTATAGTGCCAGGAAAACGAGTATGTTTTCCTGGCACTATAGTGGTCCTTTAAATACAAAATTCACTTTGAATTCTCGGTGGAATCCTGACAATACTCCCTTTAATAAGTAACCCTGAATGGCTCTTTTTGTGAGTGGCTACTTTTTCTGTAATAGAACGTGTTTTGCTCTCCGGCTTCCTGCAACGTGTATAACTGGAGGTCTATTCAGACAGAAAAATAACATAAAATCCCTGTAAGATATAGCAGAGTACATCGCCCAGCATGACACCCAGCTTTCTGTGACGACACAGTTGTACAAACTGGATTTATTTGCAAATATATAACGGCAAGGACTGTTCAAAAAGATAAACAACCATCATTTTGCATGGTCATAATTTGAGAGGGATAAATACTTTTTTACTACTAATGGTAATAAACAGATTTCAATATAGACAATATAGACATATGAACCTTGTTTGTATTTCTAACACTATAGTAATCCTGTAATATGTATTCCTAGCTCTATAGTGCCCTAGTCAACGTTTAAGTGACCAGGCCAGTGCTGCAAGGGTTAAAAAAGGTATTCCCCCCCCACCCCCTACACAATTAGGGTGGGCGGTAGCACTGTGACATGGCTGTGAAATACAAAAGCCAATACAAAAAGGCCCCGCAGGAGCAGGGATGGCTCGCTGATAGTTCCACATTGGAGATACCACCCTGACCAGGTCCTCTTCCGGGGGTATGGCGGTATTCATGCGAAAACTGTCGGCTGTGATGTCAGACGGGGCTGCAGCACAGACCAAAGGAACTGAGACATAAAGTGTTTATTTCTCTTGAGGGCACAGGTCAACAGTGGAGATAAATGTTCCAGATGGTTAAAGATTTTGTTTTACATTAATTTGTCTAGAACATTGTCGTTTCTAATGCTTTTATCACCAGAATAAGTCTTAAAGCGACTTTCTGTGTGTATGAATCTTGACAAATACGCTGCAAGCTAGTTGAATACATTTTTATTATGTGTTCGCTTGACGCATCATACCGACTGTCAGTGTATAATCCTTACTTAATTTTATTTTTTCTTCACGTACAATGTCCACGATGTATACTAAGTGTACAAACCCTAATAAAATACAAAGAAAAAACTAATTCAAAAATACAAAATGAAGTCCTACGCTCAAACTCCCACTACTCCTGGGCGGCACTAATGACAATAGTACGCATCAGCCCCAAAACATAAATAAAAGCAACAACAAAAAAAGACGTCATTTACACATAACCCCAAATCCCAGTCCAAGCTTGCAAATGACCTTTCAATCTGATCTCTGAATGTTGGCAAAGCTTGTCTTGATTTCAATCCTGTTAAGTAATCATTCAGACTATATCTGTAACAGACTTACCCTTTTATAAATAATTCATTCCAATTTATTTTTAAGTTTTAAGAGTTCTGCGGAACAAATAGATAGATCAAAGATAAAACAAAACAAAACATGCTCCCTGGTACAACTGTAGGTATTTTAGTACAGATTATTTTTATTTTTTCTGTGGAAAATGCAAGATGCTGCCTAATTTATTTCTTTTATTGTGGATATTTTGGAACAAATACAAAGTTCTTGAGTTGCAAAATGAAGATCAATGCCTGTGATATTAGTAATTTGAATTAAATGAAAGTAGATATTTTATATACTTGGCTGGAGCCAGATTGACGTAGTAGAAGAGTTGATTCATTCCTACTGGAGTCCAATTAGTATGCAGCAGGGGTGCTGCTAGGTTCCAGAAACACCTGGGGCTTATTGCCAAATGAAAATGTGATGACTCATACAGAACAGTGACATATCTCTGTCCTTCTGTGTTCTGTCCCCCCTACCATCTACCCATGGACAGGGTGCTAGTGATGCTCTCCATGATCCCAATTCTAGCATATCTGGAAACGTAAACATGCTGCAGAGCCTGGTATTCAGTGCAGCCCTACCACGTTACCTAATTTTTAGATGGGTGGGCAGCAAAATTCTGTTCCCCAGCAACCCCACCCCCAACTATCCTCTGGAGGGTGCCACTCCTCCCTCGGTAGCCTAGCAGAGCACTTTACTACTGAGTTTTCTTTTTATACCAGGCGGCCACTGTGAATAGCAGCTGTCTGATGTAAAGTATATAAAAGAAAGAAAACACTAACATTCTCCTGATCCACTCTACCATCTGTATAGATTCAGGGCTAAAGAGCCCACACCTCAAAGCCCACCCTTGCAATGCCTATAGTTTGCCGTCTGAATGAAGACTAGTTCCAGTTCTGAAATATGGCAATCTGGAAAAATCTGTGGGATCTCATGTGGTTGAGGTGTTGCATGTTTATAATCTTAAAGGCAAAAATGAGCTTTTCACAAAGCACTAGCTTCAAGTAAATAACCATAGATGTAAATAACCATGTCCCGCATTCGTTTTTCGTCTCTTTTTCTGATGCTCTGCTTGGAAGAGAGAGAGAGATGAAAGGGGGTGCCTGTGTAGTTATGTAGGCAATTGGGGTAGGCAACAAGAACTGTCTGCCCATAGCTATACACTTCTCTCACAAATACATGTACTAATGTCCACAGCTTAATACATTCTTCAACTTCATATTTTTTTTGTGTAAACCGTATTTTATTGAGATTTTATCCAATAGATAGTATAGATCAGGAGGAGCACGCAGGCCCCGAGAGGTATAGCAGTTACATAAAATAAAATGTTAAGCATTGAGAATATACAGTTAAGGTGTAAAAAGATGTATTAACCATGGGTCTGTAGTTGAAGGACATCCTGATGCATAGCTATCAACCATATGTAGTGGTATTTGAGTAGGAAGATTCCGTCAGTCTGGTTGTGCTTACCATAGAATCATGGTATGTCTAACACAATCCCCACATAGTGTAGGGTCAATGTAACCAGTTCCAGAAAGTGTAAGATTGTACAACCTACTATAGTGACCTTCGGAGGTTCTGTATTCCAAATTAAAAACCTCCGCGCAGTGAGCTCGTATGCACCTGTAGTGTAGTCAAGTCTCCCACCGCACATGTATATGCATTCCGGGGTTGCCTATCTGGTTCATTTGCAAGAGGTTGTCTTCAAATTGATATTTTCTAAAACAGGGTACTCACTCATCTGGTCAGGAAGGGTCTGATCCAAATTTTCCATGGAAAAAGTTAAAGGTAATAACTACAAACTAATTAAAATCGAAAAGCATTTATTCATTGCCTAGAGAATAGAAATAAATATATACACACACTGATCAGCAATTACATTAAAACCCCTGAGAGGTGAAGTGAATAACATTTATTATATTGTTACAATGATGGCACTTGCCATAGAGTGGGATATATTAGGCAGCAAGTGATTAGTTGGTTCTTGAATCTCATGTGTTGGAAGCAGGAAAAATGGGCAAGTGAAAAGATCTGAGTGACTTTGCAATGGCCAAATTGTGATGGCTAGACAACTTGGGGTCCAAAGAGTACAAAATGGCAAGTCAAAACTTTTGGTAGGTACTAACTATTGCATGCCCCAGAAGGTATGGGAGCCGACGTGTGAGTGGGGGCTTTTAAACTAAAGGGGGGTCCTAATGTCCTCCCCCCTGGCCCCCACCCCTGAGCTGCGGGTGGGGGCCCTAAATACAAATTTAAGCACCCTCCCCCCAGGTGACTAGGGGTCCCCAAACCCCTAGTCACCTCCTCCCCCCCTAAATAAACTCCTACCTACCCCCCTCACCCTAAAAATAATGAGGGGGGACCTTTCACTAAATACCTGTAAAAATAAAAGTAAACTTACCATTCGATGTTTACTTTCTTCTAAAAACTTCTTTTTTCAGCCCCATAAGAGGCCAAATAAAAATCCATAATAACTGACGCAATAAAAAAAAAAAGAGCACAAAAAATAAAAATCCATCTTCACCCAGCGAGGGCTCCGCGCAGACTGAGCTCTGCAAGGCGGGAGAAGGCTTATAAAGCCTTGCCCCGCCCTGCAATTAGGCTCAGAGCACTCTGATTGGTGGGTTTAAGCCATCCAATCAGAGTGCTCTGACAGGTAAATGAAGAGACGACAGGTAAGTCTCTACATTTACCTGTCACAGCACTCTGATTGGTTGGTTGAAATCCACCAATCAGAGTGCTCTGTGTCATTTTACACAGCGTGGGAAAGTTCTTTGGAATCTTCCCACGCTGTGTAATTTGACTCATAACACTCTGATTGGTTACTTAATCCACCAATCAGAGTGTTATGAGTCAAATTACACAGGGGTGAGGGCCAGGGGGGGAGGACATTAGGTCTCCCCCCAATTTTTATTTAGGGCCCACCCCCGCCGCTCAGGGGTGGGGGCCGGTGGGGAGGACAATAGGTCCTCCCCCCTTTTTTTACTTTAGGGCCCCCACCCACCGCTCAGGGAGGGGGGACCCTTTTTTTTTTTTACAGCCACAGGCTGCTCCCTGTTTAATAGACATGCCCCTACTTGCGGTATAGCGAGTAGGGGCACAATTTACTAATACTAAGTAATTTTTACTTAGTTTTAGTAAATTTAGCTGAAAGACCAATTTAGGTCTTTCAGCCTTTTGGTAGATAATGCCCTAATACCGTGGCAATTAGGGAGTTATCTACCAAGCGGCTGCAAGAAAAGTCCCAAAATGCCTGAGTTCCGAAGTGCTGAAGTTGCCGAAGTGCCGAAGTGACTAAGATCCGAAGTGCTGAAGTTGACAAAGTTCCGAAGTGGCGAAGTGCCGAAGTGTTCAAGTGCCGAAGTGCTGAAGTTGCCGAAGTGTCGAAGTGCCGAATTGCCGAAGTCCCGAATTTCGGAATGCCGAACCGAGCCGAATATTTTCCCCATGCACATGCCTACTGTGTACTTGCTTGGGGCCAGAATCTAATTCTAAGTGAGCCACCATCCTTCGTACCAGAGGCCCCCTGGGGCAGAAGTATTTACTTTGAAGAGCTAAGTAAGTGATTAGGACTTTCTGTTATTTTATCCCTTTTGTTTTTATCTGTTGTTGGTGTAAATAATTAGTTTTTTTCATTTATTTTTTGTATGTTCTGTGACTATTTTTTTGGCTCATAATAAATATTCCTTTATTAAGTTTTGCCTTTGTCTGATTAAGAATCACGTTACCTGAAGAGACTAATTAGTATTTTGCAAATAAATAAAGACAAATATAGTGCAGACTATCTGGATAGTAAAATATAAATATGGAGGATGTGGGGAAAAACCTCACATTTACCAGATCCCCATCACCCCTGGCTCTGGGTTTGCAAGGCTCCACTTGGGAGGAAAATATACCACAATGTGTAGTTAGAATCCAAATGGTGTGTTCTCTGAAAGCAGATGGTTCTATGTAATATAGGACAGAGAGAGGTAGAAACCTCTAATTGAATAGCATCTTCAACAGTTTATTAATAAAAAGGATTAAAAACTCTTACTTTGCGAGTAGTGGCTTGTGCCAACAAAGCTATCCACATAAAAGCATGTGTACACAAACGAAAAGCTTGATAACTGTCACTTCCGGGTTTCGTCCGTTCCGATCACGTGATCACTTCCGGGTCCGCCTCTCCAGTGACGTCTGTGTGACGCGTTTCACCTGCCTACATGGGCTTCTTCTGACGACATCATGGTTCTCTAGCCCCTTCTTTTAAGTCTGTAAAAGCTCGATAATGTGCTAAGTTGTATTTGATCGGTTTTTATTATTGATTTACCTGGGGGACCAAGGCACCCCATTTTTAAATGGTCTTGGTGGTGGCAGCGTTAAAATAGTAATAGTTATATTATTATGTTTACGTGTAGATGGTGTTAAAGGGGGATTTTGTCATTATTTCCGGTCTAGTGCAGACAAATAGTGAACTTTAACCCTTTCACCACCACAACTACGTCACGCTCACTTTTGAAGTAGGGTGCGTTCGTCACACTCATTGTTTAGTTTATATATATATATATTTAAAACTTTTAATTCAAAGCTCTGTTGATGTCCTAAAAGACTAGAAAACTTAATAGTCAGATAAAAATGTGGAAAAAAGTAATGTTTATTTCAATGAATTCTAAACAAAGCATTAGAACGTCAAGACAATAGTATATTAGTTTTCTATATTTCAACATGCTCACAGCCATGTACTCATGAAAACGTTGCATAAATTAAATACATTAGACCCCAGAAGACATAATGCATAGATCCCTTTGGAAACAGAATAACTGAAAAGAGTTTGTCTGCTTTAGTTTTGCATTTTTGTTATAAAATTTTTGGGTGTATATTTTGAGTTGACTTGTTTTAGCCACTCATTCATTTGGCCTTGTCTTCCTGACCTTTAAGTATCGGTTGGGCCCTGAACACCAAGTATATTCAAATAACCAATCCAAAAGGGCTTAACAAGGGGACAGTGATCTCTCCTATGGTGCAGTTTCCAAGTGTTATTGTACCGCATTGAGTTTTTTAAATTTGTCTTTTTTATTCTTTTTATTTATTAAAGATTGTTAAATACGGGTGTAGCGACCCCATTGGCATTGAGTAAATAAGGAGAGGGGAGCTTCTGACGTTTGCAGTAACACCAGTAACACCTTGAGCACCGTGAACCATAAGCACCATAAGCACCGTAAAAACTTGCTCCGTTTGCCAAGAGGTGCAACTTTAAACTTTAGAAAAACCTCAATAACAATCGCATTCCCACGAGGTGCTGCTGGCTTGCTTGGCATCTGAATACCGAGTCACAGAGAGCTTTTTGCATCCAAAACTAGAGGAAGGAAGGGGGTCTGATGATCAGGGAAACAGGGATCCCCAGGGAAACAAGAGGAAGGCAGAAAGGTTCCGCCTGTGGCAGTCAGTGCTGAACAAGGATTTTAAGTAAAAAGTGGACACTTACAACGGGTACATGACCTACACACTTTTGTTGCTTTTAGAAATGGTTCCGTAATAAGGTACAGTCATTACGCAAAACCTGGTTTAAATGCGCAATTTCGGCTTTGAATATATGTAACCTGATGATAACCAGATACATATGCATTAATCTTGCCTTTGTGATCCGTGACCAAGTAAAATATTTGGGAACATGTTCTGCTTCCAAAGAAAATTATTAGTGCCTGATATCCATGTAAAGCTTGTTAATCAAACCTTAAATTTATTGTAAAATATATGGCATCAAAATGATCAAACGTGAAGAAATGCAATTTGACATAACCTTACTAACAATAACAACATGTAGAACATAAATAAAATCGATGGATAAAAACAAACTGTAAAAAAGATATAACCTCACCGACTCTAGCTTTAATATAATTTACTGCTAAAGAAATGAGCAGCCTTTCTCATCCATCATACAACAAGTAGTCTTGCACACAGTGTACAAAAAGGTGACTGGAACCTTCTGATCAGAATGTTTGGGATTTTCCAGGAACTTTGCGGATTACTACACATATTTAAGGCTTTAAATCCAGAGCTTTTTTACAGTGACTGTTCTGTTTAGGATCTGGTTTTTTTTTTTTGTTCAGTTGACACTAAAATATGGCAATGTGTACTATGTATTGCACGTAGCTTTGTACAATTTGTTTAGACGTGACATTTAATCAAGACATTGTTTTGTACACATTCATCGTTTATAGGGCTTAGGAACAATTTTCTGGCTGTCAAGCTGATATTCCAGATAAGTGATTATAGGCCCTTTAAAGGCACGTTAAGCAATTCTTCACTTTTTTCAATGTAGTTATGACCATTCTGCTATGAACCACTGCATCCCATGGCAGTAGAGATGTCCCTATATGTGATGGCCCCCATTCCATAGATGGGACAGATAAGCCACGCACATGCAAATAGCCATGGACGTCTTTACACATTGCATAGATGTAATGGACATGCAGAACATGTTATGATGCTAAGATGGTTCTGTTTCTTCTGATTATCATTACAATTCCATTTTATGATTAATGGACTATCTGTTGTCTATTCTCTTGTTACTTGATATTTTCTTCTTATAGACTATGGCCAGTGCTGCCTTTCTAAAACATTCGCCATCTTTAATAATGCTGATTGGTCTCTGCTTTTCTTCTCCCTTCTATAAATGTTCTCGTTCCTCAACTGTCTGATCCATTACGCTGTTACCTCTCGTTAAGTTTCTCTGTCTCATCTCCACATTTCAGTGGTCAGTGGTGTAATGCCATAGAGTATGTCTCTCAGCTAAAATAAAAAACAGAAAACATGAAGAAATTGCATTGTTATTAACAGTACTGGTATCAGGGTTTTATCTCATGAATGTACTGCACTAGCCATATCCTCCTCAGATCTGCCCTAGGTGTACTTTAACATTACATGTCATCCCATAAAAGGCAAAGGAACGTACAGTGACATACTATTGTTGTTGACACCTCTTTTGGTTTATTGCATTTTTGAGAGTATTCTTAGGCCAAGTTGGTATATTTCAGAGTTTGACATCAGTTGGTGAGCTAACTGGCATTGTATGCTATGTACTACATTTCTGGAACTCCGGGGAACCAGCAGCTTTACTTTGACTATACTGATGATAAAATCTGTGTTAGGTACTTGAAGAAAGGTACACTACTACAGGAATCATGATTGTGTAGAAAATCAGCTTTCTATGACTGTAACCACTGCATCATATATACACAGAGCAGATGGAGAGATGTCAAGGACACAACTTCTAATGTCACTCCCAGAGCTATGAAGGCTAGTGAAGACCAACACGCTCTAGAATGGACATAATTCATTCAATATCTGAAGAGTTCTCCATCTGATGATTGGCTGTAGACCCTTTGATCTCACTGCCTGTTCATCAGGTTGTGCCTTAAATAGGATGTTTTATGATATACTCACAGTAATGGTCATACCATGCTAGAGAGAGGCAAGGAACACCTCACACTTAGGTGAAATGCAAGCACTTAAATGCGCACTACTATCAAAAGGTTTATAGAACAGAAGAAAGGGATCAGCGCTCTCTAAATATACAAAATAAAACTGAAACAATAATAAATAAGTAAAAAGTGGCAGCACACCTAAAAAGTAGGGCTCCCTCACAGGCCTTACAACAGAAATGGTACAGAAAAAAGAAAGGAAGGCAGCGCCACTATAAACCACATAAATTAAAAGAGCACAGAATAGGCAGACTAGAATGCAATATATATGATAGATAATAAGCAAATAGAAGTCCAGAATAAATAGTCTGACTGGTAGATGAATCAAACAACGAGGTATATCTTTGTAGAGGTGAATACAGTCTTTTGTAGTGGGGGATTCTTCAGAGTGGTGTAGATGCGTCTTTGTACATCATATGAAATGAGAAAATAACAACTGATGGTATAGTATGTCCCGAAAGGGGTAGAAGCAATAAAAGAGTATATGGTCCTACTCACGTTTTCAAGAGCTATGGACTTAGCTCTAGTGTTGATAACGTACAGTGGTATAATCCCCACTTATGGGATACGTGAGGTCTTAGTATTCTTTCTTGATTAGGGAACCATATGTGGAAATAAAAGCAGGAACAACAATGGTGCTCAAAGTATAAAATGCCAGAGGTGAGAAGATAAAAAAACAAGTGGTTACTCACATTTAGTTGAACAGACTGACTGTTCAATGAATACAGCTTGAGTGGTATAATCCCCACCTAGGATTCTTGGGAGTAATATCCTCACTGGAAAGTAAAAACACTTCTGTGCCGGATAAAAGGATGGTAGCAATAAAAAAGTAAAATAATAATAGTAATAAAAAGTAAGATGGCTAACTCACAGTAAGAAAGTGGCCAAAATACCTTTATTTAAAACAATATAGTTTAAAAAACCACAACGCGTTTCGCCCTTAGGCTTTATCAAGTGGAGATCAGAAAGTACATCCTGTTACATGCAGGTTTATATAGGCAGTGAACATATTAGAAAATGGCGCCAAAATGATGTCATAATTTTTTTTTTTTTTTTCTCAAAAGTGCTAAATTTTATATGTGTAAGTGAGTACATACCTATATGTGAAACATGTGATAGTTTAAAATTAAAAACGAGGTTTTAAACTCACAATACCTTACATATTCTATTTAGATACAACAGTCACATGATCGGTTGCCATTTTTTTTTATTTTTTTTTAAAGTGTTAAACTTTATATGTATCAGTGAATACAAACCTATATTGGAGACATGTGATAGTCTAAAATTTAAATTAAAAACAAGGTTTTTTACTCACAATACCTTGCATATTATTTAAATAGAACAGTCACGTTTATAAGTCACATTGTATAAATATGTACTTCATGCACAAAATAATTATAGAAGATAATAAAATATAAGAAATATATTATAAAAAATTAATTATAAAAAATTATAAAAAATTATAAAAAATTAAACAGGTCGAACTCTACATTAAGACCTTCGGGGGTAAGGGTTTTTAAAAGGAACACCCAGTGCATTTCTTTTTGTCCCAGTAATTTTTTGAGGTCACCTCCCCTCCAGGGTAATTTACATCTTTGGATCCCAGTACATTTTAAAAATTTAGGGTCTTTGTTGTGTTGAATAAAATGCTTTGAAACAGAGTGATTAGGGTAGCCTTTGATAATATTTCTACAATGTTCTGCTAACCTTATTTTTAAGCATCGTGTGGTCATACCCACATACTGGAGGCCACATGGGCACTCCAATAGGTATACAACATTCTTAGTAGTGCAACATATTAAATCTTTGATAGGGTATGTAATACCGGTTTTGTTTGAGGTGAATTGTGTTGTCTTTGATGTGCTGTTTTGGTCAGTGGATCTGCAGACAATGCATCTGTTGCATTTGAAAAAACCTTTAGAATTTGATAAAAATGATGGATTGCTTGTATTGGCTTTTTTTGTATAATTTTTAGTAAGCATTGTCTTTAGGTTTGGGGCCCCTCTAAAAATGATATGGGGTTTATCTGGGATGAGTGTCTTTAAAATTTTGTCTTGTTTTAAAATGTGCCAGTGTTTTTGAATAGTTTTTTTCACAATTTTATTCTTATTGTCAAAGTTAAAGATGATCGGCATGGATGGTGGGTCTTTATTTTTATTCGTATTATATTCTAAAAGCTCGAGTCTTTCTTTTTGTTTCACTGCTTTGAGGGATTCTTCTAGCTTTTCTTTTGGGTAATTTTTACTGATAAATTGAGCTTCTAGTGTTCTAGCTTGTTCGTCAAAATCTGTATTAAGGGAACAGTTCCTGCGAAGACGTAGGAACTGACCTTTAGGGACCCCATCTAACCATGGTTGGTAGTGGCAGCTTGATCTGTCAATGACTGTGTTGGTGCACACTTTTTTAAAAAAAGTTCGAGTGTTAATATTCCCATCCTGGATAAAAATTTGGATATCTAAAAAAATTATTAAATTTTTGCTGTGTTCTGATGTTAAAATGATGCCACTATTGTTGTTGTTTAGATGATTTAAAAAAAGTTTAAGTGAGGTTTCAGGACCTTTCCAGATAAAAAACAAGTCGTCTATGTATCTAAAATAGGCTACTAGGTTTGCTTTCCAGGGGTGATCTCCCCAGATTGCTTTAGACTCCCAATTGTCCATAAAAAGATTGGCATAACTTGGTGCAAACCTAGTACCCATAGCTGTGCCTTGTCTTTGAATGTAAAAAGTGTCTAAAAACCAAAAATAGTTATTTGTTAAAATAATTTTTAGCCCTTCTAAGATAAAATTAATTTGTTTTTCTGGAATTTTATTATCCGTTTTTAATCTATTTAAAACTGCTTCACACCCTAATTCGTGGGGGATTATGGTGTACAAAGACTGGACATCACAAGTGACTAGAATAAAATCTGGATGCCAGGTAAAATTTTCTAAAAAACGTAAGAGAGACATGGAATCTTTTAAGTATGACCTCATAAGTCTGACTGATGGTTGTAATAAAATGTCAATATACTCTGTATACCCTTGTTTTTAATTTAAATTTTAGACTATCACATGTCTCCAATATAGGTTTGTATTCACTGATACATATAAAGTTTAACACTTTAAAAAAAAAATTTAAAAAAAATGGCAACCGATCATGTGACTGTTGTATCTAAATAGAATATGTAAGGTATTGTGAGTTTAAAACCTCGTTTTTAATTTTAAACTATCACATGTTTCACATATAGGTATGTACTCACTTACACATATAAAATTTAGCACTTTTGAGAAAAAAAAATAAAAAAAAATTATGACATCATTTTGGCGCCATTTTCTAATATGTTCACTGCCTATATAAACCTGCATGTAACAGGATGTACTTTCTGATCTCCACTTGATAAAGCCTAAGGGCGAAACGCGTTGTGGTTTTTTAAACTATATTGTTTTAAATAAAGGTATTTTGGCCACTTTCTTACTGTGAGTTAGCCATCTTACTTTTTATTACTATTATTATTTTACTTTTTTATTGCTACCATCCTTTTATCCGGCACAGAAGTGTTTTTACTTTCCAGTGAGGATATTACTCCCAAGAATCCTAGGTGGGGATTATACCACTCAAGCTGTATTCATTGAACAGTCAGTCTGTTCAACTAAATGTGAGTAACCACTTGGTTTTTTTATCTTCTCACCTCTGGCATTTTATACTTTGAGCACCATTGTTGTTCCTGCTTTTATTTCCACATATGGTTCCCTAATCAAGAAAGAATACTAAGACCTCATGTATCCCATAAGTGGGGATTATACCACTGTACGTTATCAACACTAGAGCTAAGTCCATAGCTCTTGAAAACGTGAGTAGGACCATATACTCTTTTATTGCTTCTACCCCTTTCGGGACATACTATACCATCAGTTGTTATTTTCTCATTTCATATGATGTACAAAGACGCATCTACACCACTCTGAAGAATCCCCCACTACAAAAGACTGTATTCACCTCTACAAAGATATACCTCGTTGTTTGATTCATCTACCAGTCAGACAATTTATTCTGGACTTCTATGTGCTTATTATCTATCATATATATTGCATTCTAGTCTGCCTATTCTGTGCTCTTTTAATTTATGTGGTTTATAGTGGCGCTGCCTTCCTTTCTTTCTTTCTTTTTTCTGTATCAAAAGGTTTAGCAGACAAGTAAATGAATACATTTAGGAGTTCTACTTGGTTAGATCTAATCTACCCATCTGACTTTTAAAGTGTCTTTTTAGATAGTGAATTAATTTATTTATAAGACTTCATTTTATTGGTCTACTACCTAAATATAAAATTAAACTGTTGGTTAGGAAAGGTTTATTGCACATCTGTTTTAGATTGACCACCATGATTACATTTCCTAAAGGGAATGGGCACCCATTGCTAGGAGACCCCATAAGTGATTTACAAAAAATATTTATTTGTTTTATGTTGTTTAGGGCTTCCATAGCAAATGAAAGTTAAAAAATTGTATGAAGATCTTTTATGTAATGTATTGAATATTGATGTGTCTTGGGATTTTCATTTTAGTAAATAAACCCTTTCTGCTTCCTGACATGATCCTCATGATAACATATCTGGATATACTTCTATTGATCCATTGTATTTTATATGTTGTTGTACTATGAAAGAACTCAGACTTTGACGTAGTAGTCATTTCTCAGGCACACTTTCCTTTGTAAATGCTATTTCCTTATTTCTGTGACCTTCACTCCTAAATATCTTGATTGCTGTAAAATGCAGTTTTATTCTGTTGCAGTTTGAAGTACAGCACACATATCTGTAATATAAATTGCTCTTTTTTGATAGACGGTAAACAGCAATGCTTAGAAAGGGTACATCTTTCGTAACCACAGTTGGCCGTGTAGAATATTGGTAGAATGTTTTTCACTTAGCATAATAGTGTTTTTAAACATTTACAGCATCGCTCCCAGGGCCGGACTGGCCCACCAGGATACCGGGAAATTTCCTGATGGGCCTTCGGCACCTGGGGCCGGCAGACAGCTAGCTGTGCTGGCGGCTGCAAGGGGAGCTGTTCTGGTGGCCACAGATCGCCCCCTAACACACTCATTGGGATGCCATTCATGTCTATGCATGATGTTTGGATCAAGCACAGAATGTTATCTTAATATGCAGGTGACTTCGAAATGTTGCAGTAGGTTGGCTAGATGTATTTTTGAAGACAGGAGTCGTTCAAAAACGTATATCACAGACACAATAAAATCAGAAACACTTTAGACATAAAGTATTCTTTATTATCATTGGCCTGTAAGAGGGTGTTTACATCTGATAACTATGGGGTTTTCTGTTGTGGATTTAATTATAAAGGCTGGTATCTGGTTTTAAATGTGCCCGCTTGTTGTATTATAATATTAAAATGTTAGAATTCATATTGTCCCTGAACCAATGCTGCTATTTTTAATAATTAGAAGGGAATACTACCCTAGCTCCTTTAAATGTATCTGATATCCAAGTATCTGATATATTTAGTGAGAATTTCCGAATATACTCGAGTATAAGTCGACCCGAATATAAGTGGAGACCCCTAATTTTACCCCAAAAAACTGGGAAAACTTATTTACTTGAGTATAAGACTGGGGTGGGAAATGCAGCAGTTACTGGTAAATCTCTAAATAAAATTAGATGCAGTGTGTGTGTGTGTATGAATGCAGTGTGTGTGTGTATGAGTGCAGGGTGTGTGTGTGTGTATGAGTGCAGTGTGTGTGTGTGTATGAGTGCAGTGTGTGTATGTGTATGAATGCAGTATGTGTGTGTGTATGAGTGTAGTGTGTGTATGTGTATGAATGCAGTATGTGTGTGTGTATGAGTGCAGTGTGTGTGTGTGTGTGTGTATGAATGCAGTGTGTGTGTGTATGAGTGCTGTGTGTGTGTGTATGAGTGCAGTGTGTGTGAATGAATGCAGTGTGTGTGTGAATGAATGCAGTGTGTGTGTGTGTGTGTGTGTGTATGAATGCAGTGTGTGTATGTGACGCAGAGCCTTGGTGGGGGGTGGGCATTTTTTTAAAATTATTTATTTATTTATTTATTTATATTATTAATATTTTTTATTTTAATATTATTTAATTTTTTTATTTAGATTTTTTTCGTCCCCCCCTCCCTGCTTGTTAGCTGGCCAGGGAGGGGGGCTCTCATTCCCTGGTGGTCCAGTGGATGGGCTGTGTAGGAGGGGGGCTGGCAGAGAGCTCTAATTTACCTTTCCTGCAGCCCCTGTCAGCTCCCTTCTCTTACCTCCGGTCCGGTCAGCTCCCCTGTCAGCTCCACTGTAAGTCTCGTGGTGTGACTGCCGCGCGGAGCGTTGCCACAGTAGCCCGTGGCAACACTCTGACCCCGCGGCTCTCATGAGATTTACAGTGGAGGAGAAGGGAGCTGACAGGAGCTGCAGGAAAGGTAAGTTACAGCTCGCTGCCAGCCCCCAACAGGACCTCCGGGCTTGTAATGAGCCCCGCGGTCCTTGTCTGTATTATGGCAATGTAAGTTGCAAAAAATGTGCTGTAAAACTCGACTTATACTCGAGTATATACGGTAAGTGAAAATTCAAAGTGAATATAAAATCGAAGTAGCCAAAATGAAAGCATAGCTGAGTTGAAGAATTCTTCCAGTTCATTTAGTTTGGCCTTAAATTTAAATCTCACCTTGAATCCATTTGAATGCCCTAAAATTCTCACTTTAGTAAAGAACTTTGTAAGAAAATATCAAAATACAACTGCAGATGTTTTGTTTTCTTTCCAAAACATTTAATTGTTTTAAACAATACAAAATAAAAAAAGGACACAATGGGTGATGGGGTTACATTGCCAAACACCCAGAGAAATATTTAAGAATCTTAAAAAGAAATAATATTTATGAACATTAGATAAAAGATGAACAACAGACAAAACAAAATCATTTTTAAACGTGCGATAGTCTGTCAGAATTAAGAAATATAAGAAAAGACAAATAAATTGAACAGATTGCAGTGGAGGTCTCTCATATAGGACTTGCAAAGAACGCCAGTTTGTAATTAGAACCAGAAAATATGAGGTGCGCCGCAACCCAATATAAAATGTTATCCTCTTGTATAAAGACAGATATACATGACTCATGACAATATTAAATGTATGCTTACTAATGCAAGGAGCCTATATAACAAAATGGAAAAAGCATTTGGGAAATAGTGATCACAATATGGTAATTTTTTAAATAAACTCTAAAAAGCAAAAGCACGTGGGGCATACTAAAACATATAGTCTTTAAAAAGCCAATTTCAATAAGATTAGGGCAGCTCTACAACATATCGACTGGCATAAACTCCTTAGTGAAAAAAAACAGTGACATAAATACAAGCTCTTCAAACAAATATTAGAAAGGTACATCTCTCAGTATGTACCATTGGGTAATAAATATAAAAGAAACAAATTGAAACCAATGTGGCTTAGTAGAGAAGTAAAACAAGAGATTAGAAACAGGAAAGGGGCATTTAAAGCATTTAACCCCTTAAGGACCAAACTTCTGGAATAAAAGGGAATCATGACATGTCACACATGTCATGTGTCCTTAAGGGGTTAAATCAGACAAATCAGAGGCATCCTATATAAGATATAAGAAAGCCAATAATACTTGCAAAAAGGCAATTAAAGTGGCTAAACTAGCAAATGAGAAATTGATAGCTAAAGAATGCAAAACCAACCCCAACATTTTTTTCAAGTACATCAATTCTATAAAAAAAAATAGTGTAGGTACACTGGAAACAGAGATGGGCGTGTTAGTTAATGAAGACCAGGAAAAGGCAGAAATTTTAAATAACTATTTTTCTTCAGTATATATTAATGAGGACACCATGGCAAGAGATATGCAAATGATTGCTGCAAAATCCTTGCAGATAACTTGTGATTGGATGACTCGAGACAAGGTGCTACAGCAAAAATTTATGTAAATAAAGCTCCGGGGCCTGTTGGTATTCACCCAAGAGTACTTAAGGAGCTAAGTGGGGAAATAAGTGAACCTCTGTATTTAATCTTTCAAGATTCTTTTGTTTCAGGCATTGTACCGGAGGATTGGAGGAAGGCAGATGTTGTTCCTATATTTAAAAAGGGTTCAAAATCCTTGCCTGGAAATTATAGACCTGTGAGCTTAACTTCTGTGACTGGGAAAATATGTGAGGGGCTATTAAGGGATACTATTCAGGAATTCATTGGGAAGAACTTTGTTATTAGCAATAATCAGCATGGTTTTATGAAACATAGGTCATGCCAAACTAACCTGATTGCATTCTACAATGCATTCTGATTGCATGCTACAGATCAGGGTGTTGCAGTGGATGTGATCTACTTGGATTTTGCCATTTATATTGGGCATTTTAAACGGTTCCTCACAATAGGTTAGTCTTCAAGCTAAAGGAAATTGGTCTAGATGAATATTCTTGTTCTTGGGTAGAACATTGGCTTAAGGACAAAGTACAACGAATTGTCATTAATGGTAAATTAAGACATTGTGCAGTGGTTTTGGACTATACAGCAGGGGACACATTATACAGTGATTGTTTTTCATTTAGCCTGTATATGGTCTGCAGAATCTGCATTAAACTGTATCTTCCAAACTACTGAACGGATCTGGGTGAATTTGGATATGTGGTTCACCCAGATCCCCCGGTTCCAAGGATATACTTTTTATGGGGTTATTGCATGTTTTGGGGTGCCTGTGATGTATTTTATGAAACTGTATTTCTCTGTCTGTGATAATTAGATTACCCATTGTGTAAGGTAATTGTATCACAGACAGAGGGGAGGATTTTGTGTGGGAGTGTCTGAGTGTATTGTACGTGTTATTGGTTGTTCTGTAAAACCCTGTGGGCAGTACTAAATTTGTGGATTGGGAATAAAAGAGGCTGTATATGCCAGTCCAGTGAGTTCCTGCTTAACCCTCAAAGTGAAGTGTCGTCTCATTATTGGGGGAGGATTTATTGTATGCTGTTCCAGTTTGACTGCTAGGAGTGTAAACCTATTCGCATGGTTTTTCCTATTCGGCTGTATACAACATTCAAATGCTTGAGAGCATTCATATGCTCCTACGGTTTGGTGGTTTTGGTGTCTGCTGCAGTGCTTGGAGTCCTCAGGAAGTGCTAGGAGCATCCTTTAATGGAGGTACCCAGTCGGGGTGCCAGGTGATCCGTTACAAGCATTCTCTCTGATTGAGGTTAAAGAACCACAGACATTACAACTTGTAAATGTCATATGCTCATTGAATAAAAACCGACTCTGTATATATAAACCGACTCTGTATATGTAAGGAGTAATTGATGACAGGCCATTGAATTATTAGAAAAATAATGCACACCCGAGGTGGTAATGCGGTCAAGATGCGAAGCGGAGTGGCCGTTAAACCTCGGGTGTGCATTATTTTTTCTAATAATTCAACGGCCTGCAGTCAATTATTCCACTTATACTACAGTTACCACACCTCGAAAAATTGTTCAGATTATGTATTTCAAGACGTTTGTCAACTTTTGTCATTAAAACGCTCTTGTATGTAGGACTAATTTCTTACGCATCAATTCCCATGCCTTCGTTGCTAATTCCAAAACGTCATTTAAGAGTTAGTTATGGAGATTTGAGCCACTGATAGCAGACTATTGCAGTTATTAGTGCAGTTATTAGATAGACAGAGAGAGGTTGCAAAAAATGAGACAGAAAAGCAAGTGTCCAAAACCTATTTTCCGTTATTACAGTTGACTACGCGAAGTGATATGGAATTGTAATGCGGTCAAGATCTGTCTGAAACTGCTTTAGCTGTGTGTCTCCCTGAAAATAATGCACACCTTAGAACGTTCGTCAATCAATCAAATTCAAGCATTCAATGGCCCTGTAGTATAAATATAATTATATAATTTAATGGTGGAAAATGTATATTTTAGCAATTATAATTCATATAAAATAATTACCCACATCTGGTTCTAGAATGACCTTACATGTTTAACCCAACTATCAAACCACTGCAGTGGTTATTATGGTAATAGTACCCTGACACAGCTCCCTGGTAATTAGGCAAACCATTTTACAGAGCTACAAAAATCCATTCATTCATTCACTGGCTAAGAGTGTCATTTGATCGCCCTTTGTGCAACTCTTGTTCCAGGCTGGCTAATGACGTCCAATGACATGGCCAGAGATGGAGTTAAACCTCCAGCAGTTCATTCCAAGTCCATTAACTTGAATAAACCCTCCCACTAGATCATGGGCTGCTTTGAGCTTGATGAATTACTCCTCCGATCCCACATAGAGTATAAGGAAGCCAGAAAATGTCTGGATTCTACCAGGCATATTTGTGTTCCAAGGCGTCTGCTCATTAGGACTCAATACACATTTCCGAGTACAGGGCACGAGCTGTCAAGCTTTTTCATGCCTGCTGGGCATATTAACTCCATGTGCCATGAGTGATAAAAACATTGCATATGCTCCCTCAAGGTTCATAAAGGTCCAGTGGTCCCATACAATTTGTATTGATATATTTACTCATGTTTCTGCTTATCGACTAGCAGATCACTGCATTTAAGCTTCAATAGTTGATCCCATCAGAGTATCAGAATCGTTTCACCATAAAAACCCCAACTTGAATTAAGCCACCTCATAAGTCACATAGAAGTCAGATGTTGCTGAACAATTGACATTTAGCACTTGTAATAGCAAATTAATTATTTTCCGGGTCAAGTCTAGCTTTAAAAGAACAAAGCAGTAGGGTTCATTTACAATAATCATCATGGATTGTGAAATGCCATTGGAAATTCAGTGGAACTCGACCTTCTGGGAATAGACCCCCAAGTTTTGTTTCAGGTATTGTACCGAAGTATTGGAGGAAGGCAGATGTCGTTCCTATATTTAAAAAGAGTTCAAAATCCTTGCATGGAAATTATAGACCTGTGAGCTTAACTTCTGTGACTGGGAAAATATTTGAAGGGCAATTAAGGGATAATATTCAGGAACTCATTTGGAAGAACTTTGGTATTAGTAATAATCAACATGGCTTTATGAAACACAGATCATGTCAAACTAACCTAATTGCATTCTATGAAAAAGTAAGTAGAAGTATAGATCAGGGTGTTGCAGTGGATGTGATCTACTTGGATTTTGCCAAGGCATTTGATACGGTTCCTCACAGTAGGTTAGTCTTCAAACTAAAAGAAATTGGTCTAGATGAATATTCTTGTTCTTGGGTAGAACATTGGCTTAAGGATAGAGTACAACAAGTTGTCATTAATGGTAAATTTTCAAGCTGGACAAAAGTGGTAAGTGGTTTCCCTCAGGGTTCTGTTTTGGGACAGCTTCTATTTAACCCCTTAAGGACAGAGCTTCAAAAGCTTGTCTTTCACTTAATGACAACGGCATTTTTTTCATTTTTTTGCTGTTTGCGTTCAACTGCAATTTGCATTTTACTAATTTGTTGCACCAGCACATATTATACATCATTTTTTAAAGGACAGAAAGGGCTTTAATTTGATGTAACACACACATATATAAATGCTTATTTATTATTAAAAAATACAGAAAAATAAAAAAAAAGGAAAATGTGTTTTTTTTTACAGTTTTTGCAATAATAATGTGTGCATAATTAGTGCAGGTTAAGAAAAGTAATTAAAAATAAATTAATTTAGTTGTTCTGATTTACAGAATATATAATCTGTCTGGGATTTTAAGGTTTTTTTTGGTAGTTACAGGTCACAAAGCACAAGGAGTAAAATAGACTTTTAATGTGGAGCGATTTTAGAATTTGATATGTTTGTCTTGTAAGCTTAATAGCCATAAAAGAAAACAAAATTGCCACACAAAAATATATATTTATATAAAGTAGACATCACTCACTATTTACCTAAGGTTGTTTTGACACTTTCTACGTAGCCATTTCCCTGCCAACCTCTGCTAAATATTGGAGTAAAATTGTGTTTTTTTTTTGTTTTTGGCACACAAACTTATAACAAATAAATTCTTGTGTATATTTTGTAAAGTTGGTGTGTGCTATTCCTGTACAAAGTTTTATTTTGTGTTCAGTTACATCTGCTGAGTAAAATGACACCCCCATTGTATGTCTTTGGCACTATTTCGTGAAGATACAGTGCCATATGGGAGACCTGTCCTTTTCAGTATTCACAGTAGAATTTTGAGAGATGGATTTAATGAGCCTTAGCTTCAATTTGAGGTATTATAACAGTTTGACTGTTCAAAAAACCCCCACAAAGGCCTACCATTTGTAAAAGTAGACACTTCAGGGTATCTCATAAGGTGCATATTGTGCCTTAAAGGACAACTATAGTGCCAGGAAAACATACTCGTTTTCCTGGCACTATAGTGCCCTGAGGGTGCCCCCGCCGGGCTCTGGAAGGGGGAAAGGGGTTAAAACTTACCTTTTTCCAGCGCTGGGCGGGGAGCTCTCCTCCTCCGATCCTCCTTCTCTCCTCCCCGTCGGCTGAATGCGCATGCGCAGCAAGAGCTGCGTGCGCATTCAGCCGGTCGCATAGGAAAGCATTTACAAGGTTCAAAATATGCCTTTTGAAATACCCTGGGATGTCTTCTTTAAGAAATGGTATGGCTTTATGGGGTATTTGGATTATATAGCTTGGTAAAATACTCTAAAACGGGACATGGACACAGCATAAAAATTCAAAGTTTGAAAAAAACTGGAATGGCTGTGTCCCAAATTCCCCATTTTCCCATAACTCCCACCCACCCCAGGTAGCAAAATATATAATTATAAAATATTTAAATTAATTAATTAAATAAATTGAACCCCTCAGGGTTAAAAAATAAATAAAAGTTAATCCTCAGGGGTTAAAAAAAATTAGATCACAGTATAATACTGTGATCTGTATTTGATCGCTGTAGGCAGTGATCGACTGGCAGGGAAGGGGTTAATTTTTATTTGGACTGGGTAAAGGGGGGTGTTTTTTTATTTTTTATTTAAACATTATTAAAACTTGTTTTAAGCTTAATTTTTTACTTTTTAAAGTTTATTTTAAAACTTTTTTTAACGTTAACCCCTAGTTAGCCTGACGCCAAATCCCCCAATTCCCCACTAACTTCCACCCGCCCCAGCTAGCTCCCCCCAGCTAGCACTGTTCCGGCTCCCTGCACTTCACACAGAACCCGGAAGTGCAGGGAGCCGGTAGGTAAGTATGCAGAGCACATGTGCTCGCTCTGACTTGCGGTCAGAGCGAGCACATATGCTGGGCAGCCTGACCGGGTGCTCCCGGTCTGCCTCTAATACAGAGGCAGACCGGAGCACCATTAACCCCGCGATCGCCGCGATAGCGGCGATCCGGGGTTAATTTTACCGTGTGACGGACAAGGTCCGTCACTCGTCACTAAGGGTCCTTAAGGGGTTAACATATTTATAAATGATCTTGAAATAGGCATTGAAAGCCATGTTTCAGTGTTTGCAGATGACACAAAACTTTGTAAAGTAATAAAACGTGAGGAGGATATTGCTTTGCTGCAGAGGGGTTTAAATAGATTGGGGGACTGGGCACTAAAATGGCAGATTAAATTTAATGTAGAGAAATGTAAAGTTATGCACTTTGGGGTCAAGAACGCACAAGCAACTTACACCCTAAATGGTAGTGAATTAGGGATAACCACACAGGAGAAGGATTTGGGAATTGTTATAGACAACAAATTAGGAAGCAATATGCAATGTCAATCTACAGTTACAAAGGCCAGTAAGGTTTTGTCATGTATAAATAGGGGCATTAATTCTCGGGATAAAAATATAATTTTGCCTCTTTATAAATCACTGGTAAAACCACACGTTGAATATCCTGTGCAGTTTTGGGCACCTGTTCTAAAAAAGGATATCATGGCACTAGAAAGGGTGCAGAGATGAGCTACAAAATTGATAAAAGGAATGGAGTACTTTAGTTACAAAGAAAGGTTAAAAAATTTAAATCTCTTCAGTTTGGAAAAATGGCACATCAGAGGGGATATGATAATATTATACAAATATATTCGGGGCCAGTACAAACCATCATCTGGAAATCTATTCATAAACAGGGTTATACATAGGACATGAGGTCACGCATTTAGGCTGGAAGAAAGTGGATTTAATCTAAGGCAAAGAAAAGGTTTTTTACAGTGAGAACTATAAGGATATGGAATTTTCTGCCTGAAGAGGTGGTCTTATCAGAGTCCATACAAATGTTTGTAACAGGAGCCCTCTGTTTTTCCAGTGGTTATGGTGTTTCCCCTTTTCTGCAGTGGTTACCCTCTTCTGTGTAAGGAAGGCCACGCTACCACTGAGTTATGGAGAGGACTAATTGCCAGTCTTTGACTAAACCCACACGAACAAAGCGCCGTTCGGCAAAAGTAATCAGTAAAAGTAATCTACTGAACACACTTCGACACTGACTAAGTGCACAAACAGTCCCGTTCAAATATTCGCAGTACGTTTTAATCACTGGAAATAGACCGACCGCACAGCCTAATTCTATGGAACTATTTTGGGCATGAAAACATGATTGCGGTCGGTCAAAAGGGACTTCCAGGTATTTTCTGAACCCCAACTCTGATCTGGGTGATTTTGGGATATGTTGATCACCCAGATCAGGGCTATCAGGGGATATGTGATGTTTTGGTGTGTTTTCTGTAACTTGTGAAAAATGTGTTTTTTCTGCTTGAGTTAATTACAGTATCTTGCTCAATTATCTCCCAAGCAGAGGGGAGGGATTGTGTGCTGTATGTGGGAGTGTCAGGCACTGTACATTGTTTTTATTGGTTTGTACATTTTTGTAATTCGGTGCTCCATCAGGTCCAGGGTGTGTTCCCCTGGCCTGAAGAATTGTATAAATTTCATGCCTGTGCCAATAAACAGACAGACCTTCTTACCCTCAACTCGCAGCCTCGTCTCGTGTTGTAGAGAAATGCTATACCTGCTGTAATTACTATCTCTTCTCAGAGCTCTAAAGAACTTGCTTATCATAGCAGTCTACTAGGATGTTGTATTGGAACCCCACAGAGCCCTTTCAGATTGGGGAAAAGGACATCTAGCGGTACATACCCCAACTACTCAGGGGTGACCGTCACAATGTTTAAACAGCAAGTGGATAATACTTCCAAAAACATAACATACAGTGATATAATTTTGAATTAGTGGGGTAACAGCTGCTCTGATCCAAGGAGATATTTGACTACCATTTTGGGGTCAAGAAGGAATTTTTTCCTAGTTTGGTGCAAAATTGGAAGCGCTTCAGACTAGGTTTTTTGCATTCTTTTGGATCAACAGCAAAAACATATGTGAGGAAGGCAGAACTGATGGACACAAGTCTCTTTCCAGCTATGTAACTATGTAACTATGTAACTATGCAATATGTGGGAAGAATCTGTACAAATAATAGTGCAAACTGCAGCAATTTATTTTAAGGAAACCACAAATAGACGTGGTGTATTGGCAAAACGCAAAGCTATAAAATAGACCAGTCCAATGGTGGGAATGCTAGAACTTATAAGGAAGAGAGCCTCTAATTAGTTTTATCATGTAGTGTGTGGACTCAACAATGTCCTCAGTAAGGCAGAGAAAAAAGGCTTTAGCAGTACACTCTACTCCCAGAAATGACCGTAAACTCTTCTCTGTTAGGTACAGACCACAGCCCCTACCAAGTACATGTATGAGAGAGAGCAGGGAGAAAAGGCGGCCAAATCTTAGTGAAAAAGTAATAATTAATCAAATCATACAAGTCCTAAGTTCTGAGCATGTGTATATATGCCTACCCTGGGGAGGATATATACTAAGTATCCAGCTGGACAGAATCAAGCAAGTATGTATAATATGTTGACCTGAACAGGTTGCTGTTCTGCAAAGAAAGAAAGGAATGTTAAGTAAGTAATGAATAAATAAATAGACTCCTTCAACATTTTCACCTCATATTTTCTGGTTTAATTTCACATTACGATTTTTTTAAAGGGATAAAATCTCAGTGTGTTTTTGCTGCTCATTCTTTATATGTTCTAGGTGTCTAACCCTTTTACACTGCTTAGTTTTTTTATCACTTAATAAATAAACTTGTTCAAAAATCTGTTTAACGCAATAAAAAAAATAGATACTGGAACAAATCATTCCGAATCGATTTTTACCTGTAGACCTATAGACTCCATAGGCAGAACTGCAGGTAAATATATTTGGAATCGGTTCGTTCTACCATTACCAGGAATTTTATTCAGATGAATCGCTTAAAACACATTTTTGTAGGTCTATTAGTAAACTGGAAGGTTTTCCATATAAGAGCCTTATGCAGAGCATCCAGAGACTAGATATAGCTAAAAAAAATGGACAAACCTTGCTTTGGGAGGCCTCGACCTAATCCAGTTTCAACACATGAACTAGTTTGAAGCGGAAAAAACACCACAGTGGGCTTATCTGGTTCCATCCATGTTGGGAGACACCAGAACCATTTGAATACACCTAGAATATTTTGGAATAGTGCTAAGAAAATTACCAAAAGTGGACAGCTCCGAGGACAGTGGCACTGAAAAGTGGAAGACTGACTCAATATGAATTTGAATTTCAATACAAAATTCTCCAATTTGAGAACAATTGAGAAAAGACACAAAACAATTTTCCAATTTGAGAACAGATGCAAAAACAACGCCTGCATTTTCAGGCCTGTAGAGGAATCTGACAATTTTAGTCGGTATTGGGAGTCGTAATAAAGCAGGCATCAAAGCACCTCCTGTTACAAAGGAACATGGAAGAGTTTCTGTAATTTATTTGTAGTAATGAGAATGTCATTGTTAGAAAGGGAGGGGTGGGATGCTGACACTATTGGTTCAGAACACAAATGGGGTTCCGCAGTAATTTCGGCAAACAAAATGGCCCTCATGATCGCTTAACAGGGGGCCACAGCTTCACAGAGTTGTTGTCGCACAGTAGGGAGGAGGAGGCTGGAGACGGCAGCCCAGAGAGGGAGCAGCATGCATGGCAGATGAGAGGCTGGAGTGAGGATGCAGCAGCTAACTCCCATCAGCCTCAGCCAACATCACCAGGACCACCAGGTAAGTAAACAGGAGGGTGGCTCTGATGTATGTCACACTGTGTGTGTGTGTGTATGTGTCACTGTGTGTGTGTGTATGCAAGTCTATGTATCTGTGTGTGTCTATGTGCCAGTGTGTATATGTGTGTGTTTTCATGTGCCAATGTGTATATGTGTGTGTCAGTGTGTATATGACAGTGTGTATATCTGTGTGTCAAGGTGTGTATGTGCCAGTGTGTGTATCTGTGGGTGCAAGTGTGTGGATGTGGATGTGTCACTGTGTGTATCTAAGTATGTGTATTTGTGTGTCAAGGTGTGTGTGTCATTGTGTGCATCTGAGTGAGTTTATGTGCCAGTATCTGTATCTGAGTGTGTGTATCTGTATGTCAAGGTGTGTGTGTGTGTGTGTGTGTGTGTGTGTGTTTGTATGTATGGGCCCTTGTCTGTATCTGTGGGTCAGGATTTGTGTATATGTCACTGTGTGTATTTGACAATGTGTGTATCATACAAACATACAAACACACTCCTGCAAACACAAACATTACATACAAATTTCACATTTATATCCAAACACTCAAACACACCCTGTACTCAAACACTCAAACACTAATACTACACACAAATGTACATCCACATTTAAAAGCCAGCACTACATCCAAGCACACTCCTGTATGCAAATGCAAACATTACATACACACACCTGCACGCAAATGCAAACATGACATACAAACACACTCCTGTATCGAAACGCTAACATTATATACAATCACCAGCTGTACACACAAAAGCACACCTGCTCCTAAGTACTACTATCTGTTTATTATCTGCACGACGGTGCCAAACATTTTTTGGGGTTCACGTTGTTGGCGCATTATGTCAAAGGGGTAAAATTCATAGGGAACCCCTGATATAGAGTGACTTAGGAATGTTCATATTGAACTGTATAATAACCTGATAGAATATTGGAGTCAGAAAGGGTCCCAAACAGGGGAGGGCTGGCAGCCTTAGTCCTGGAGGGCAAAACCAGTCAAGTGGCCCATTGCACCACCAAATCAGTTCACCATCCATGCCCACCTTTTCCTGGTTTTATAACGGATATGATGTTATGCTAATCAGTAACTCTTTGCCATACCCGCTCCTTCACGGCTCCAGGCACTGCTTGTTGTGAGTGTGAGCCACTGTAAATTAGGGGCAGAGGGCTCTTGCACTGCTGTAAAGATGGGGCTGGACAGGAGGAGAGTGCAGTGCAATCAGTGCACTCCCTTCCTGTGGGTCACCAGTAGACTGGTGCACCTGCCCAGGATCAGAGCCGGTGCAAGGATTTTTGCCGCCCTAGGCAAAATAAAAATTTGCTGCCCCCCCATGTAACATCACAATGCCCCACCCATATGAACTAACGCCAGTGCTGCACACAGTGTGTGTTTACATTAAAAAGCCTGCAGGGACCAGCTATAGACACCAGAACCACTTCATTAAGCTATAGTGTCCCTTTAATGTGAGGTACATTATAGATTAGTGTCACTAATAATATACTAGATTGCCTACTTACAAGCAGATGAGGATGATGATGGGCTGCAGTTTGGCTCCACTGGTCTGGTGTAGAACAGGATCTCTGGAAGCTGTTTGCAACTGTGGTCACAAAATTCAATGTTCTGGGAGAATTGGAAGCAGCTCCATTTTTTTGGGGCCCCTTACACAGCTCAAGGTCTGGGCCCCAGGGCCTGACGGTGAGTATGCCCATAAGGCCCACTCATAAATTCCACCCACCCATGAGTTCGCTCACAGGGAGTGGAGTGTGTAGGGGATGTGTTATGTGTTATTGTAGAGGATCTAATATGTGTGCTTATGGTATGTAGTGTATAGGGTTACCAGTTTGTGCAGGTGATGTAGTGTGTTTGTGTGTAGTGGAAGCAGTGTGTATTTGTGTATAAGGGATGTATTATGTGTTTCTGGTTGTGTGTAAGGGATGCATTGTGTGAATCTGTGTTTGTATGCATAAGGGATGCAAAGTGTGTGTCTGTATGTGTGTGCATTGAGTGTAAGAGATGCATTGTGTTTCTGTGTGTATGTAAGAAAAGAAGTGTGTGTGTTTGCATGTGTGTGTACGGGTTTGCATTGTCTGTTTCTGTGTATGTGTGCAAAGGATGCATTGTCTTTGTGTGTAAGGGTTGCATTGTGTGTGTGTGTAATGGATGCATTGTGTGTTTCTCTGTGTGTAAGGGAAGCATGTTGTGTTTCTGTGTATGTATAGGGATGCATTGTGTGTGTGTGCGCGCGCGCGCGTAGTGTGAAAGAGCTCCCTGTCTTGGCCCCTGTCCTATAGAGCTGCCCCTTCTGTCCCGTAGAGCTCTCCCCTGCACCTTTAGTGGTCTCTCCTCTCCCCACCCTCCCCTAGCGGTCTCTTCTCACACTCACCCACCCTCCCTGTGCTCTTCTCATCCCCCCTCCACCCTCCCTGTGTTCTTCTCACTCCTCCCTCTATGTGTTCTCCTCACACCCCCTGTGTTCGTCTTACCCCCCTCCTCCCTGTGTTCTTCATACTTCCCCCCTTGGTCGTCTTACTCCCCCACCTGTTCTTCTTACTCCCCCACCTGTTCTTCTTACTCCCCCACCTGTTCTTCTTACCCCCCTTCTTCTTCTTACCCCCCCTTCTTCTTACCCCCTTCTTCTTCCCCCTTCTTCTTCTTACTCCCCCTCTTCTTCTTACTCCCCCTTCTTCTTACCCCCTCTTCTTCTTCTTACCCCCACTCTTCTTCTTCTTCTTACTCCCCACTCTTTTTCTTACTCACCCCTTCTTCTTCTTCTTACCCCCCTCTTTCTTATCTCCCCTCCTTCTTCCTCCGCCCTCCCCTCCTTCTTACTCCACCCTCCCCCTTTTCTTATTCCACCTCTCCCTCTTCTTACTCCCCCCTCTTTTTCTTACTCCCTCCTCTTCTTCTTCTTACTCCCCCATCTTTTTCTTACTCACCCCTTCTTCTTCTTACCCCCTCTTTTTCTTATCTCCCCTCTTCTTATTCCCCTCCCTCCCCTCTTCTTATTCCCCCTATCCCCTCTTTTTATTCCC